>OX451738.1:1005397552-1005997552 GCA_948472305.1 Vicia faba
AATAGAAGGAGTGCATAAAACGCTGGACATACTTCGGGAAAAGGTATAAATCAGAAGTAGACCAGTGTATGTTATTGTTATCCATTATATTCAATATGTCATTGTTCTTTTTTGCATAAACTCTGAGATTTGGATCTCTTGACAAACTTGCTTAGGGAAAAAGATTGGTTTTTGTCACCAACAACTTAACTAAGTCTTGGAAACAATATGGAAAGAAGTTTGAAACACTTGGCGTAAATGTCAATGAGGTTAGACACTCGTGCACACACGCACACACCTCCACTCCATTAATACTTGGACACTGACACCATTAATAACTTAGAAAGAAATGATATTGTTGATCCAACTGTTGAACAATAATTATCTACGTCAATAAGTTTGTGTGAAGTTTCATAAAATGTTAATTTAACACCAATAAGTTATGTGTTTTACTAATTATTCTATCATTTGTTTTCCAAATTAGTAGGCTTTCAAGCTCTCATCCAGTACCAATCACAACAGAGTGCTATCACTGCGAGAATTTCACTTCAGGTTGTTTAACATTTATTGAGAGAACCTCGAGTTATGGTGAAAAGATTGTTGTTCAGGTGAGAAGCCTTCAGCATACATAACCATCATCCATTCTTGCCTTTTATCTTTGAGTAAATTAAGACTTATGTGTTTGTTCTTAATCAACAGGTGTGATAGCGGTGTGATAGCATTGCCAGCAAAGTTGATGATCTCGTAGGAGGTCGGATGTGCAAGAATCTTACAGAAGGGAGCGACTATGTACAAACTATGAAAACCACCTTCATCGGGGCTACTGGACATTGATACAATCTGTACACTGATTTATCGATAGATCTTGGGAAGTGCTTCATTTTTTTCACGTATTTTCTTCATATATATAATTTCCCTATATATTCTACAAGTAGGTTTGTTATTTCCGGTACCTGAGATTTTTTCCTTCTGAGAGATTTCTTTACAAGGTTATAATTTGTTGCAGTTTGAATCCATTTAGAAATACATGTTTTTCCTGTATTTGATTGTATGTGAAATTGACTGTGTTATATATAATTTTTCTCAAAAAGATCAAGGATGTGGTGAAATGCATGAACTTTCGATCATCTAAAGCAGACAGTGCCTTTGGTGGACACCACACCTTGACAGATGACAAGTGTGATACGGTGGCCAGAAGCGGGATGTGTTTCCCTTTTTTAAGGAATTACTGGTTTGCGTTTTGCGTTTGTGTTCGCAAAATGTTGCGGTAAGCAAGAGTCGCCACCGTCTTTTTATTTTATCCAACAAGGAAAGGAAAAAAGCACAGAAAAATTCCTTTTTCGAGATATTTCTGAGTACGGGGGGTAGATTATAGAAAGGGAAGGTATTAGCACCCTTTCTATCCATAGTTATCTACGGGCTCTTAGGTACTTGCTCATCATTTTCAAAATTGTTTTCTTTGTGTTTGTGCGCTTTGAAAAGTTTTTGTTTTGACTTCGATTTAACTCGTGCTTCTGTCTTAAAGAGTGTAATGAAGTGTTTTGAAAACTTTGTTTGTAAAGGAGTGTAAGTGTGAAAAGAGTTTTGTTTGGAATGAGCAAGTACTTAAGAACTAATCTACCTACTCGAAAAAAGAATTGTTCTATGCTTGTTTCCTTTAGACAATGTTATCCCACTATTAGTGAGTAGGTAGCACTGTCGTTGGAGTTTTGAGGGTCAATTCGAAAGGGACGTACGGTCACTAAAGCAATGTTAGGACGTCTTAGTAATAACCCTAATGTCTGAGATTAATTATTCGAGGCAACAGTATCCGAGGCAACAAGTCCGAGGCAACAATATTCGAGGTAACCATTCCGAGGCAACTATGATCTTTGGACAAAAGGATGACCACTAAAACATCCTATACTCAATGACCGTTTACCGAAGGAAACCAAGTGGGAGTGTACCCTAAGAGTGCGCGTGTGCGAATGATTCAGTTTCAGTTTATTTTATCTTTGCACATTTAGGGTGATCTAACTGTTTTAAAATTAGACATACATTCTTGTCATGCAAACCCTATTATCAAACATCTAATAGTTAAATAATTTGCGGAATTTAAAATGCGGAAATTAAAACTACGCTATTACAAGGCTTCGGGTATTTACATAGCCAAAAAACAAACCCTTTGAAAGTAAAAGCGATAAATGTAAAAGTCCTAATTAAAACTATTACAAACTTTGAGCAGATACAATAATTGGATAAAAAATAAAAATAAAGCGCGTGATGACAAATTAGATCGAATACGAAACTAGGGTTTTGACCCTTCTAATTTAATTTAAAAGAAAAATGTTTTTTTGTTGTTTTTAATGTTTTTTTTAAGAAAAGAAATTAGATTTCTAAATTAAATATGCAATTAATTAGTTAATTAAATTAATTAATAAAAATAATTACATGACCTATTTTGGTTTCTTTGGTTATTTTAGGAAAAAATAAAATATAATTAAGTTAGTAATAAAACCTATTTATTCTAATTATTTTTAAGTTATTTACAAAAAGAAATTAAAGTTTTACCTAAAATTAAAATTTAATTAAGAAAAAATCCTAAATCTATTTTTATGTGATTTTTATATTTGTTTATTGATAAAAAATAAAAGGGATTAAAAGAAATAAATAAAACGAATAAAACATGAAAATAAAGATGGGCCTAGTAGCAAAAGTAAACAGGGGGTGCAATCATCAGAAATCCCTAGGCCCGAATCTTCGAAAGCTTCATGCTCTAACTATGGTGTTTTTTTATTCTTGCATGGAACCTATGATTCAACCATCCATAACTGTTCTATATAAACTCAAACAAACGTTAGCATACCATAAAATGTGATTAAAATTAGAGATTCAAAGTTTAAAATTTTACCAAACCGGTGTTGTCAAATGAGGGGCGTGCTAGACGTGTGATGGATTTCTCTTGGGCCTTGTAAGACTCTTGAGGACTTCAAGAGGAGGGTTTGAGGCTTGATGTCAATTGAGAGAGACCGGAATCTCGAGATATGACTTGCACCAATTCTTTGATTTCTGGAGAGCTTTTTGAAGAGCTTTTAGAGAGCATTTTGAAGAGCTTTTTAGAGAGGATTTTCGTCCCTTTCAAGCTTGTATGGCTCTATATTTATAGAGGATAATGAGGAGACAAGAAAGCATGGAAAGAATCTCCCTCATAATGTTGTGTTTTAAGACCATGATCAAAATTTGGAAAAAATGTCATATTTGATGATTTTATGCCATTTTCACATGTGGATGAACATGAACATATTTGAAGAGTTATTACACGAAATCAATTGACATAAACCAGCATAAAACTTTCCCAAAATGGATTCACATCAAAATTTATATTATTTCTATTATTTATTTATTTATTTAATTCTGAATTTTAATGAATAAAATATCAAAATAAATAGCATAAATAGTAGAAAAATGTATGGGTGGGCTTAGAGGTCGTGGACCATGTTAGTAATGAGTTTCAAAATTGAAAAGATAGGCCCATTTGGAAAAAATCCAAGTTTGGTCAATATTTGCTTCATGCATTTTTTCAAATATTGTCCAACTTTGACAATGCATATCTCTCTCAATTTTAACCTTATGAGGGTGTTCTTGGATTTTTTAGAAAGCTTAGAATGTCCCCTAAGATACATCTTTGGTTTCATCTCAATTGGATCTTCCATGTTCATGTAAGAAGCTTTGACCCAAAAGGTGTTTTTGTTGACTTTCCAAAATGACCTATAATGTCCAAATTCATAACTTCTTGTGAGTGCATATTTTTAACTTGGGAGATGAATATGGATTGTAGGGAATTGCATCCTATTCAAAATTAGATTTGGATAGGTCATTTCTCATAAAGTATGAGAAAGTTATGCTTGGTCAAAGTTTAGTTGACTTTTCCTGCAAAACCCTAATTTAGCAACTTTTGAGTCTTGATGAATTATGAGCAATCCTTGATGAATCATGATCAACCCTTGATCAAATGATGAAATATACTTAAAAATGAGGATGTTTACCAAAAATCTTGAAGTTTGACTATATGTGGGCCACAGTTGACTTTTGCCCTAACACAGTCGATTTTCAGGCCTTTGAGCAATTGACTGAGTAAACTTCCTCTACAAGGCTTGAAACTTGACATGGATGATCTTGAGAACATATTAGGACAATGTTGAGAATTTGGGGTCCCTTGGACTCAAGTATCTTGATGCAACATGAAACCCTAATTTGAGGTAGACTGCCTTAGGAGAGAGCTTGTCTGGCCAACCCTTGGACTACCTTGAGCAACTTGGGGATCTTTCTTGAAATGTTTTGAGAAATATGGGAGGGCAAATTTTGGGGTACAACAGCTTCCCCTGTTCAATCTTCTTAAACCTGAAGATTTAGATTGGCTTTCGTGCCTTTCGTGATCCGAAGGTGGAAGAGGATTGAACACTAGAGTGCCAAGAAATTTGCACTCGCATGAAGTGGTAATTGTATTGTGATGTCGGGAATGGGCTTACAGATGCCATTTGGAAATTTCTAACGAGGGGATGGGCTTAAAGATGCCATTTGAAGGAGTGTCGATCGCATAAGAGATTCCTTAGCGAGAGCTTGTATACCTGTCGTTGAGGAAGATTCTGCTGGGGAGGGCTGATCTTTGTTGAGAGAAGTAGAATTTTAGGAGCTTCGGTCGTTCGTATTCCAATGAGGAAACATCTATGTTGAATTTTAGGAACTTTGGTCGTCCGTATTCTACTGAGGAATCATCTCTGCTAACATTTAGGAACTTTAGTCATCCGTTGTTCAACTGAGGAATCATCTCTGCTGACATTTAGGAATTTCAGTCATTCGTTGTTTAACTGAGGAATCATCTCTGCTGACATTTAGGAACTTCAGTCATCCGTTGTTCAACTGAGGAATCATCTTTGCTGAAATTTAGGAACTTCAGTCATCCGTTATTCAATTGAGGAATCATCTCTGCTGACATTTAGGAACTTCAGTCATCCGTTGTTCAACTGAGGAATCATCTCTGCTGACATTTAGGAACTTCAGTCATCCGTTGTTCAACTGAGGAATTAACTCCGGCTTGAGGAAGCGTAAGTGAACTGCGTATCTTGTTGTGTACAGGCTGCACCGCGACCTACTAGGGAAAGGTGAAACCGATCGTGTTTGATAGGTCTGGGTCTTACAGTGTTGTGGACTGCTGTCTGGAGATAAGAGAAAAGAAACCTGGATAGTAGGGTTATGAGAAGGAACCTGGGTAAGGTTACTTCGTGAGGAGTTTGGATAACACTGCGTCTGAACCGAGAAGGAACCTGGGTAAGGTTGATTTGTGAGGAGTTTGGGTAAAACTATGTCTGAACCGAGAAGGAACCTGGGTAAGGTTGCTTTGTGAGGAGTTTGGGTAAAACTGCGTCTGAACCAAGAAGGAACCTGGGTAAGGTTGCTTTGTGAAGAGTTTGGGTAGAACTGCATCGGGACTGAGGAGGAACCTAGGTAAGGTTGCTTCCAGATGAGTCTAGGTGAAACTACATCAGGAAAGAGAAAGAACCTAGGTAAGGTTGCTCCAGGATGAGTCTAGGTGAAACTACATCGGGAAAGAGAAGGAACCTAGGTAAGGTTGCTCCAGGATGAGTCTAGGTGAAACTACATCGGGAAAGAGAAGGAACCTAGGTAAGGTTGCTACATGATGGGTTTAGGTGAAACTATATCTGAACTGAGAAGGAACCTAGGTAAGGTTGCTCCATGATGGGTTTAGGTAAAACTACATCTGAACTGAGAAGGAACCTAGGTAAGGTTGCTCCATGACGGGTTTAGGTAAAACTGCATCTGAACCGGGAAGAAACCTAGGTAATGGTGCTTCATGAGGAGTTTAGGTAAAACTGCATCTGAACCGGGAAGAAACCTAGGTAAGGTTGCTTCAGGATGAGTCTGGGTGAAACTACATCGGGACCAAGAAGGAACCTGGGTAAGGTTGCTTCGGGATAAGTCTGTGTAAAACTTCAGGAGGAACCTGGGTAAGGTCACCTTGTGATAAGTTAAGTTCGTGTAAAACTTCATGAGGAACCTGGGTAAGGTTACTTTGTGATAAGTTTGTGTAAAACTTCAGGAGGAACCTGGGTAAGGTTACTTTGTGACAAACCCGTGTAAAGCTGTATTTAGGAGAAACCCGTGTAAGATTTCTTCGTGACGAACCCATGTAAAGCTGCATTTGATCGTGTAGATAATTACTCTATTTAGTTTCCGGAGTTAATCTTGAACTTGCAGGAAGTTGTTGATGATAACCATCTTTCCTGAAAAGGTACATGATTAATTTTATATGATGCATGACATGCATTGTATGACGATGTTCTCAAAATAAATGAAATTATGTTGTATGCAATATCTATGTGCACGTCATGATATATGAACATGAAATGCTATTGTGGTATGTCCGAGTTTGGGAAAATAAATCCCTGACTGTTGTTGGAGAATAAAGAGTTTCGCTCGTTGAAGATAACGACCGAAGATGATAGGGAGAATAATCCTGCAGGAGAGAATAACTTCGTTGGGGAATGGACTGACGAGGAAATGACTCTGTGGGGAGTATATACTCTGCTAGAAGATCTGCTGATTTAGAGAAATAAAACTCAACTGGGGATGAATTACTGTTGCTGGTGACACTGAACCCTATTGGGGATTGAATTTATGTCTGTGAAAGGAATGAACTCCGCTGGGGATGATTTTCCAATGGCAACTTCACTGGGGATAATCTTTTAGACTCTACTAGGGATAATCTTCCAGACTCCACTGGGGATAATCTTCTAGTGCTGGTGATAGATAAATTCTGCTTGGGGAGAATCTTACAGACCCATTCGTGGTTGCGAGCCTCAGCTGAGGAGAATTAACACCACTGTCCTTTTCTTACTCTGCAGGGAGTGTAGATGCTACTGGGACACGGGCTGAGGATATGATAATGACTTTGCATCGAGACTTTTCTGCCCCTGTATATGCGGGAGAAGGTGCCTGCGGAGGCCTTGTGTATCGAGTATTATTCCAACCTATGAGGTGCTTTGTAATTACCGATTGAAATGAGAAATCATCTTATGGTAGGCAAGTGACGAGATGATGGGACATAGTCGTACGCTTTAATCCCTAACTTTTGCCTGGACTGTCTTTTCAGATTTTCAGTCCATCGGGATACCCTTTCTTGCCCAAGCCGCCTTTTCAGGTTTTCGACTTGCCGGGTGTACAAATCTTTTTTTGTTTTTATCCCTAATTTTTGCCCGAACCCTTTTGGTTCGTCGGGATGCCGTTATTTTTGCCCAGGCCTGTCAACCTAGCGGGTCTTTGTTCATGTGTAGTATTTTCTGACTATGTCCACGCTCTCAGGGTGTAGGGAGTTGTCATTGTTGGTAGTGTTGTGTTGCCATACTACCAAAAGATGTTCGTTTAATCATACAAGATTCGTTGCTGGAATTCATGTCCAAAGCCCCAAGTGATTCAGATGGAGATCTGCCTCTCGCTATTTGGCATCTTTGAGAGACTCCTTGAATCTTGACTTGACTGCCCCAGATGATAGACAATGCTCATGTCGTGCCCCTTGGTTGGAAGTGTTTTTTCCACTTGAGGTGACCCTTTTTATTGAAATGGTTTTTGTTCACTAGATATTCGTCGTGCGAATTACTCTACTATTGAACAAATAGTCATATGCAAACAATGTTACTTTAAGAATGTAAAGCTTATGTCTGTTTCGAAGTTCTTTGAAAATGCAGTTTTCAATAAAACAAGCGAATTTTTGTAAAATGTGATGTCAACTCAGGATTTACAGCAAGCCCTACAGGAGTCAGGATACCTTTTGTAACAGTATGCTTTCAAACGAACCCATGCCTCAGCTAGGACTTTTAAGGGTTATAACGTGGCCTGGTTCACGGTTTAAGAAACAAAGGATAAAGGCATAAATTTTATTTGTACCCACCCGTTCTTCATGATGTTCTTCGATCCTAAACTCAATTAATTATGCATTTAGAACCCCAGTTGAGTTCTGGAATATTGTCCTTGATGTTCCGGTGATGGTTCGGATACTGACAGTTTATTTTGAATAGGCAGTCATTTTATTTTGTTGAGGGTTTGTAGGACCTCTTTCTTTTTTATTTTATTATCCTTGTCTTTTGCCTGAACTGTTTCTTTTTGTGATTACAGTCAGCGGGATGCCCCAGTTTTTTTCTTAAATCTCCTTCATAGGTTTTGACTTAATGGGCTTTTATTTTGAGAGATAATGACTGCATGTCTTGACGATTATAGGGAACCATCACCGTCTTTTGTTTTGGAAGGACGTCTTCGATGCCATTCATTGTGTACGAAGCGGAAGATCGTGACTGAATGCGCCTTTGAATTAACTGAGAAAACTACCCTGCCCCAGGTTATGATCAAGGGTTTTAACATGTGTGAAAAGAAAAACTCCTGCTTCTTTGGCTCGAAGAGGTTGACTAGGGATTATCTTCCTTATAACTCCACTATTTAGGATTTGAAATAACGCATGTACATCGTCAGCGGGGTCCGTTCAAAAGCATATTGTAGAGATCGTGGTATCGTTCTCGTCATCCTCCCTCTAAAGGCTTACAGTTTTTTAGTCGAGAGTTGAATTATCACGAAAAGGAAATATAAAGCAATTTAAGCATAATGAAAAAATTAATTCAAGATAGACACGTGTAATGCATTAATGAAATAATAAAGTTTGACATGACAATAATTGTTTGAATAAACAAAGAAAATACAACTTCAGAATTCAAATAAACAAAAATGCTTTCAATCCTAGCCATGTTTTGGCAAGGGAGCAGTGATCACATTGGGAGTCTCAGGAGGGTCGAATTCGATCTCCTTGGCGTCAATCATATTCTGAATCTTGTATTTCAGCGCCCAACAATCGTTAGTATCGTGCCCCGGGCTACCAGAATGATAAGCACACCTTGCATTCGGGTTGTAGTTAGGAGAAGAAGTCTTAGGGTTCGGATGAGGGTTTATCACTGTAATCAGATTCATCTTCAACATGTGTTGCAATGCTTGTGACAATGGCATGTTGATTTGGGTGAAATGCCTTTGAGGTCTTTCCCCCTTTGGCTGATTGTTTCGTTGTTGTGGTCGTTGTGTGCGTGCCGAATTAGAGATCAACACTGCCCCCATAGATTGGTGGTAGTCTGCCTTACTATGCCTCTTTTGGCCGTGCACAGCATTGGCTTCCCTCTTGCCACCAAATGACTTCTTCTCTGTACTTGAAGAGGTATTTTCTGGATCTTACCACTCAAGATCCCAGCTTCTACTCTTTCTCCAGTCAGAATCAGCTCGGTGAAACCCACTGATGAGCTACCGATCAAATGATTAAAGAATGGACCAGATAAAGTCCCAAGAAACATATCCACCAACTCCCTGTCAGACATAGGAGGTTGTACTCTTCCGGCCAGATCTCTCCACTTCTGAGCATAGTCCTTAAAGCCTTCGCCTATACCCATAGACATACTCTGAAGTTGAGTACGAGTAGGAGCAAGGTCGGCATTGTACTGATACTGCTTATAGAAAGCAACAGCCAGATCTTCCCAGTTTCGGATATTTGCTCCCTCTAGCTGGTAGAACCATTCAAGTTGAGTCCCTGCCAGACTATCTTGAAAGAAGTGAACCCATAGATTTCTATCAGCTGTGTGGGGCTGGATCTTCCTGACATAAGAACGGAGATGGAGTTTTGGGCAGGACACCCCATCATACTTAGCAAAAACTGGAGCTTTGAACTTCTGAGGGATCACCACTCTAAATACCAGTCCCAAATCTCCGAAATCCAAATAGGGATCTTCTGAATCTCCATAGCACTCAGACGGTCCTCAAGTTGTTTGTACCTATCCTCAGCAGGAGGATACTGGTCTTCATCAAAATCAGTGTCATTGTCAGAAACCACAGGGTTGGGACCCTTTCTTTCCTCTTGATTCTCTCCCCCTCCAGATGAATGGGACAAATAAGTTTCTTGTCGCAAATTGTTCCTGAATCTGCGACCCATATTCAGGAGGACCACCTTCTTTTTCTTCTTCTTCTTGTCCTTCAAGATGAGAATATTCAAATCTTGCTGCCCCTTGGCTAAGTTCAAGAACATTTCCTGGAATTGAGCATTCTGAGCTTGAAGAGACTTAATAGCTTGATCAGTAGGTGTTTCAGAAGACATGATTGCTGAAATAAACAGCGAAGAAGATGAGAAACCTGTAATGGTATCTGTTATGCAAGGATATGTATGATATATGTATGCAATGTTTTCAAGGATCTCGTGGGGTAAACAAGAAACTGTTAGAATTTGAATTTTGCAGCTTTGATTGAAGAAACTTCGTGTCATCAAGAGTCCTTCTTCAAGAGTCAAGCTCACCATATCGTGTGGGTCATAGCCACTGACTCAAGTTATCGTGTTTTGATCTCTAGACGGCATTGGCTAGAGGAAAATAAATCCCCTTTTCCCCTTTCTAGACGTTTGATTTACCATAACTTGCATCACAAACCTTTGAGATCCTTGAAATGGTTAAGGAAATGTTAAGGCATAATGTTATGATGTGTATGCTATGCGTTTAAGCAAAAGTGTGAGGTGATGTAACCAAGTAAATCCGGCAAGAAATCCAAGTCATTGGATAAGGACTGTAAACAAAACCTGCAAGGAACTCATGTTGTCAGATAATAAAACTGTGCAAGTAGTTCAAGTTTGAAAGCACACAAGTCACACAAACAGCCTTAAGTTTAGGTTTGCATGAGGTCTAGGTATTACCCTCTTTCAGTTTAGTTGGTTCAACCTGTCCTAGTAATAGTAACTGGGTTCTAGAGGTTCTCAATATCACTGACCATCCTCGATCGGTCATAATTCCAATTTAGTAACCTTATCTTGCAGCCGGAATCATCGCGAGAGTATGGTCTCAATGAGTGTAGCATACTGCTACTTTTCTATGGCCAAGTTGGTCAATTATAGGTTCTAAGGTCAGTTGATGCTTAATGACCCATTAGAAGCCCCATACTCTCCTTGTTCCTCTACAAGGGATATCGGTACCAACTAATGTGTCACACCAACGTAGCTACTGCTTCAACTGTATCGGTATACGCCGTACAGTTCCCTCACAGTTTATTGCTACTTACCTAAAAGGTGTCCCCAGATCCGGGTTAGGATCTATAGTAACTCCGACACAAAGCCCACAAGTATAAAGCAAACAATTCAAACAATTGAAAACAATATGATGAACTATTCCTAAGGTACATCCCACTTATTTACTCCCCAGCAGAGTCGCCAGTTCTGTGATACGGTGGCCAGAACTGGGATGTATTTCCCTTTTTTAAGGAATTATTGGTTTGCGTTTTGCGTTTGTGTTTGCAAAATGTCGCGGTAAGCAAGAGTCGCCACCGTCTTTTTATTTTATCCAACAAGTAAAGGAAAAAAGCACAGAAAAATTCCTTTTTCGAGATATTTCTGAGTACGGGGGGTAGATTATAGAAAGGGAAGGTATTATCACCCTTTCTATCCGTAGTTATCTACGGGCTCTTAGGTACTTGCTCATTATTTTCAAAATTGTTTTCTTTGTGTTTGTGCGCTTTGAAAAGTTTTTGTTTTGACTTCGATTTAACTCTTGCTTCTGTCTTCAAGAGTGTAATGAAGTGTTTTGAAAACTTTGTTTGTAAAGGAGTGTAAGTGTGAAAAGAGTTTTGTTTGGAATGAGCAAGTACTTAAGAACTAATCTACCTACTCGAAAAATGAATTGTTCTATGCTTGTTTCCTTTAGACAATGTTATCCCACTATTAGTGATTAGGTAGCACTGTCGTTGGAGTTTTGAGGGTCAATTCGAAAGGGACGTACGGTTACTAAAGCAATGTTAGGACCTCTTAGTAATAACCCTAATGTCTGAGATTAATTATTCGAGGCAACAGTATCTGAGGCAACAAGTCCGAGGCAACAATATCCGAGGTAACCATTCCGAGGCAACTATGATCTTTGGACAAAAGGACGACCACTGAAACATCCTATACTCAATGACCGTTTACCGAAGGCAACCAAGTGGGAGTGTACCCTAAGAGTGCGCGTGTGCGAATGATTCAGTTTTAGTTTATTTTATCTTTGCACATTTAGGGTGATCTAACTGTTTTAAAATTAGACATACATTCTTGTCATGCAAACCCTATTATCAAACATCTAACAGTTAAATAATTTGCGGAATTTAAAATGCGGAAATTAAAACTACGCTATTACAAGGCTTCGGGTATTTACATAGCCAAAAACAAACCCTTTGAAAGTAAAAGCGATAAATGTAAAAGTCCAAATAAAACTATTACAAACTTTGAGCAGATACAATAATTGGATAAAAAATAAAAATAAAGCACGTGATGACAAATTAGATCGAATGCGAAACTAGGGTTTTGACCCTTCTATCCTAATTTAAAAGAAAAATGTTTTTTTGTTGCTTTTAATGTTTTTTTTAAGAAAAGAAATTAGATTTCTAAATTAAATATGCAATTAATTAGTTAATTAAATTAATTAATAAAAATAATTACATGACCTATTTTGGTTTCTTTGGTTATTTTAGGAAAAAATAAAATATAATTAAGTTAGTAATAAAACCTATTTATTCTAATTATTTTTAAGTTATTTACAAAAAGAAATTAAAGTTTTACCTAAAATTAAAATTTAATTAAGAAAAAATCCTAAATCTATTTTTATGTGATTTTTATATTTGTTTATTGATAAAAAATAAAAGGGATTAAAAGAAATAAATAAAACGAATAAAACATGAAAATAAAGATGGGCCTAGTAGCAAAAGTAAACAGGGGGTGCAATCATCAGAAATCTCTAGGCCTGAATCTTTGAAAGCTTCATGCTCTAACTATGGTGTTTTTTTATTCTTGCGTGGAACCTATGATTCAACCATCCATAATTGTTCTATATAAACTCAAACAAACGTTAGCATACCATAAAATGTGATTAAAATTAGAGATTCAAAGTTTAAAATTTTACCAAACCGGTGTTGTCAAATGAGGGGCGTGCTAGGTGTGTGATGGATTTCTCTTGGGCCTTGTAAGACTCTTGAGGACTTCAAGAGGAGGGTTTGAGGCTTGATGTCAATTGAGAGAGACCGGAATCTCGAGATATGACTTGCACCAATTCTTTGATTTCTGGAGAGCTTTTTGAAGAGCTTTTAGAGAGCATTTTGAAGAGCTTTTTGAGAGCTTTTTAGAGAGGATTTTCGTCCCTTTCAAACTTGTATGGCTCTATATTTATAGAGGAGAATTAGGAGACAAGAAATCATGGAAATAATCTCCCTCATAATGTTGTGTTTTAAGACCATGATCAAAATTTGAAAAAAATGCCATATTTGATGATTTTATGACATTTTCACATGTGGATGAACATGAACATATTTGAACAGTTATTGTACGAAATCAATTGACATAAACCAGCATAAAACTTTCCCAAAATGGATTCACATCAAAATTTATATTATTTCTATTATTTATTTATTTAATTCTGAATTTTAATGAATAAAATATCAAAATAAATAGCATAAATAGTAGAAAAATGTATGGGTGGGCTTAGAGGTCGTGGACCATGTTAGGAATGAGTTTCAAACTTGAAAAGATAGCCCCATTTGGAAAAAATCCAAGTTTGGTCAATATTTGCTTCATGCATTTTTTCAAATATTGTCCAACTTTGACAATGCATATCTCTCTCAATTTTAACCTTATTAGGGTGTTCTTGGACTTTTTAGAAAGCTTAGGATGTCCCCTAAGAGACCTATTTTGTTTAATCTCAATTGGATCTTCCATGTTCATGTAAGAAGCTTTGGCCCAAAAGGTGTTTTTGTTGACTTTCCAAAATGACCTATAATGTCCAAATTCATAACTTCTTGTGAGTGCATATTTTTAACTTGGGAGATGAATATGGATTGTAGGGAACTGCATCCTCTTCAAAATGAGATTTGGATAGGTCATTTCTCATAAAGTATGAGAAAGTTATGCTTGGTCAAAGTTTAGTTGACTTTTCCTGCAAAACCCTAATTTAGCAACTTTTGAGTCTTGATGAATTATGAGAAATCCTTGATGAATCATGATCAACCCTTGATCAAATGATGAAATATAATTCAAAATGAGGATGTTGACCAAAAATCTTGAAGTTGACTGTATGTGGGCCACAGTTGACTTTTGCCCTAGCACAGTCGATTTTCAGTCCTTTGAGCAATTGACTGAGCAAACTTCCTCTGCAAGGCTTGAAACTTGACATGGATGATCTTGAGAACATATTAGGACAATGTTAAGCATTTGGGGTCCCTTGGACTCAAGTATCTTGATGCAACATGAAACCCTAATTTGAGGTAGACTGCCTTAGGAGAGAGCTTGTCTGGCCAACCCTTGGACTACCTTGAGCAACTTGGGGATCTTTCTTGAAATGTTTTGAGAAATATGGGAGGGCAAATTTTGGGTTACAACAACAAGGTTATGTTTTTTTATTTAATCTTTATTTTTTCCATATCTACTAGACATTTCTTTCTAGAAATAATATCGAGCATTCACTACGCCAAAAAAGACCTACGAAAGCTCTTTTTTTGGCCTTTAAAAGCGCTTAAAAGTGCTTTCTAAGGTGGCGCTGCTATAGGTTTTAGCAGCGCTTTTTGTTTAATGAAAAGCGCTTTCGTAGGTCTACCTATGACAGCGCTTTTTCTAAAAAGCGCTCTCTTAAGTAGGCTTTTGGCAGCACTTTTTCTAAAAAGCGCTCTCTTAAGTAGGCTTTTGGCAGCGCTTTTTTATGAAGAAGCGCTTTCATTGGTCAACCTAAGGTGGCACTTTTTTCTGGAAAAGAGCTTTCATAGGTTGTCTTTTAGCAGCGCTTTTTCCTGGAAAAGCGCTGTCATATGTTTACCTTAGACAACGCTTTATATGAAAAAGCGCTTTCATAGGTCTACCTAAGGCAGCGTTTTTCTTCAAAAAGCGCTTTCATAGGGTGTTTTTTTTTAGAGGTATAATTTATATAATGCATATACCTGCATTGTTTGCAGCATATTATTTATATCAACCAGTTGTCATAACCTGTAATTCATAAACAGTGGTAATGCATTATATACCATTGTAATCCAAAATATATATACACCATTTTTGTACCTCAAAATATATATAAACCATTGTTATCAATATTGTAACTCAAAATCAGTCTTACAAAATCAACCCTAACTACAACTAAACCAGTCCTTATATGATTCTCTGCTCAATAAAACATTGACACAATTCCTCTTTGATTTCTTCCAACTGAAGTTTCGTGTAATATGCATATTTGTACTCATCGAAGTACTACATAACAAAACATAATATGCATGATTTAGTTAAAAGTAAAAAAATTATATGAAATATCCGAGAAATAATAAAACAAATCATAAGTTATAAATCCATACCGTGACTGGAATCTCTATTTGATTCAGTTGAATGATTTCTTTGATAAACCGCATAACGAAGTATCCGCAATCTATACCGTTTTGTTGTTGAGGACACTACATAGAAAAACAAATAAGAATATATAGTTGTATTGTTTTATCAAATAGCATAAATATTATAAGCAAAATAGTGGAAATTAATATACCTGCACTTTGATCCAATTAATGTTGTTTGATTTAGACCGTCGTATCCGAGCTTCTCTTTGACACCAGAATACTTGTATCTCTCTAACAAAATAAAAATATATATTTAGAACAATGTCACAGAAATAATTAAATATATAAATACACACAAATATTTAAAATAATCTCACTTACGTATCAATCATTAACTTCATATCCGGATAATTTGTCCAATCACCGTCAACCGAATTCAGATAATAGACCACTTCTTTTATAGGATCGATAGAAACCAACAACCAGTGACGTCTATAAATTAAAACAACAGTTTAGAAGAAATTTTTCTATGCAAAAATTACAAATATTAAAATGAACTTAGAATGAAAATCTAACCCTGTAGGAATAGTATTATACGCCCAAAGATATAAGCTTTTTGTACTGCCAGTTGCCATGAATCTTTCGACTAAGTGCTCTCTTACTGATTCCGGTTCCCTACCAATTGTCGCTCTGCTGACACGGGAGGAAGACACGAAATGGAATCTGTTTGAGAATTGATTCCCGCGCATCAATTTGTCATATAACAACCTTAAATAAAAACATAATTAATATTAGACTATATTCATTGAAATGTTTAAAAAAGATTTCAGCTAATTGCATAATATAAATATGGGGTTACCGGATGTATGCGTGCATAATACTGACGCCCAATTCTTTATGACGGAAAATCTGTTCCACGTCCTCATGTCCAATTATTTCGGTGCAAGGAAAACCAAAGATACCTTGATCCATATCCATTTGACAAATACCACCATCCATCAAATCTGTTGTTCCCACTATTGTTTCAAGACACTGCCGGTATCGAGGGAAAAATCTAGTAGGCACCCTTTTCTTGGGTGGTACGCCAATGATTTTCTGGCTCACTTGTTGTGACCCTTGAAAAGGTATCTAAAAATCATATAAACTCAATTAAATTATAAAATTATGCAGTTTTTTATTCAGATCATATAATTAACACTTTAAACGTACCTCTTTTTGTGATACATCAGACTCGTCGTGCCGCAAAATCCCTTTACCCTTAGATGCGGGTGTTGTAGGAGTCTATAATTACCGTGGAAATAACTGAGGTCAGAACTGACAGTTGAAGACTTAAAGATTCATAATTATTTTCAACATACCTGATCATCTATGAAAATAAGGTCCGATGGCCATGCAACAAAAGATCCTATTGCATCTCGCAGCAATGTGGTCTCAACAACAATGTTAGGTACCGGCAGCAATGCATCCATATCTAAAGCAATGTCAACTGATACTTTCATGTGTCCATCTGGAAGCGGTCTATGGTGAAGTAAATCTCCCGAAGTGTTATGGACTTTTCCCTTGCCAACTATTCGATAAGTCGGCGACGATAGGTATAGCTGGCAAGATGAAATGCCCTAAACCAATAAAAACCGTTAGAAGTGACTAAAAATATTCTATAATAATAACGGATATATATTGAAAATTACCTCGGGAAATTTATGCTGACAGTTGATACTAGCTTTGTCACTAGTTTCTTTCAATTGTGAACTTCTCTTTTCCGCCATATATCTCTCTTTATCCTTCTGCAATTCACGGACTTGAGCTTGTAAATCCTGCAATGTTTGCATCACTTCTGCATTGCTAGGATTTCTTCTCCTTGGATGCTTATACAAAGAGGTTGGAGTCATACCATGACCTTTACCCCTCACCCGACCCAGATACTCAGCAATATTTAGTGCTCGACTAAGTACGCTCCTGGTATCCTGATGATCCTCACCTGGGGATACCGATTGCGACAAGGTCTCCTGTAATTCATTTACATATCGAAAATTATTAGTGGAGATAAAAAATTATTTAAATATTAATAAACATTAATTAATTTAACTAAAGACACAATCTTATACTTACACATTCATCATACACATGTTGAATATCGGGATTAACAGCTTGATCCTTGCCCACACGGGCTTCCTTCCACAACAAATGTGTCGGTAGTGATGTTGCGTCACTTTTCGTCTCTTCTAACTACGCATTAACACAAGTCTTAAGATCATCAATTATAACACGTTGAGAGAATTAATAAGATCGTAGAGTTTATATTTACTTACAATTTTTTCCTCTAAGCGAGCATATCCCAAACGCCCTTTTTTGTATGGATATGCGGGTTTTGACGCTCTCTCGCGATTTATAGCACTCACTTTCTTGAAATTCTCGTCTCTTCTTTGGCCTACAAAACCAACTCATTCTTCAGGTGTAATGAAGTTCTCATATTTCTTTGGACGTTCCGGATCCTCTTCAAGAAAATTTCCTTCATCATCTTTAAGATACTTGTTTGTTAAAAATGTTCTCCACCCTCTGTGTCTTTTTCCAGCCAAACCCATTATATACTTTTTACGGGTATCTTCAATGTTAAAAGACCTCTACAAAAAAACATACGCATAAAGTGTGTTAGTAAAAGAAATTTAAACACATATTATCGTCAAGATAAAGCAAATAACAAAAACCATATATGTACCTTTATCTCAGTCCAAACTTTCTCCTTAGCCTCATCCAACTCTCCTCTTTTCCATCTAGGAGTGGTGATCGGAATGTGTATACGAACAAGCGTACCAATGTAGCTTGTCAACTTTACAGAATTAGACCCAATTAGTTGGTCATTATCATTCCAATCTACATTATATGTTACTCCTCTATCTCTATCACGAATGATTCCCCTCATAATAGTTATACCTCGTGTAATATCTTTTTCTGAAGTCTTTTCTGAAGTCTTTTCTGGAGTATTTTCAGGAGCATTTTCAAGAGCATTTGCATCTTTTGAGTTTTCTTGATTACTAGCCATTTGACCTGTAATAATGAAAAAAAATAAAAATGAAATGACAAATATAAAAATGAAATGGAAAATAAAAATGAAATGACAAATAAAAATGAAATGACAAATAAAAATGAAATGACAAATATAAAAATGAAATGACAAATAAAAATGAAATGAAAAATTAAATTTTATTAAATGATATAGGCTATAATTATATATACTATTACCCTTTTCACTAAGGTCTCTTTCTTTTCTTGGTAGGAATGTGTTCTACTCGTCTCTTAACAACGCGGACAGTTGGATTGATCCAAATACCCTCATTATGATCGTTTCTAATACATGATTCATTATCATTTTGATCAGTTATGGTTAAAGATTCAATGTCAACACCAATATCACTTTGATCTCCAATGCTTTCATCAATTAATTTGTTAGATAATAGCACTATAGACCATTTCGTACTTGTCGGATCATTGACATAGAACACTTGTTTAGCTTGAGAGGCTAGAATGAAAGGCTCATCTTTGTACCCCACCCTATTAAGATCCACTTGCAAAAAACCTGACTTATCCATTCGTATGCCATTATTATTTTCAACCCACTTGCAACCAAATATAGGAATCTGAAACTTCTCGTAATCAGACATCCAAATGCGCTCGATAACCCCAAAATATGACAGATTTGCAAATTTTGGGTTTAAGTCCTTCACACTTGATATATGCATTGCTTCAGCGATCAAGGTGACACCACTATTTTGCATAGTACTTTTGTCATCCTGTTCTTTGGTATAAAATGTGTATCCATTAATTGCATATGCGCTATAAGAAAACACAACTAAACTTGGACCGTATGCTAAACATATCAATATTTCTGTTACTGAAGCATGATCTGAACGATACTTTGAATAAATATGTTCCTTAAACCATGGTATGAAACTTTGATTGTGCTCTCGTACAATCCAATTCTCATTTCTATTCGGATTTAAACCTCGAAGAACACCCTTGTGAATTTCAACATACGGCTCAACTTCAAGCTCATTATGCAGAACATACAAATGCACTTGATCCCGTTCGACCATTGATACTGTCACAACTTTATTTCCAATTAGCTTCTTACCTTCTTTTTTTTCAACAACATGAGATTTGGGGAGTCCAATTGATTGAACATTTGACAGATATTCAGTACAAAACTCAACCGCTTCTTCAACAATATATCGTTCAGCAATACAACCCTCTGGTCGACTTCGTTTTTCACATACCCTTTTAATATTTTCATATAACGTTCAGTAGGGTACATCCATCTCATATAAGCTGGTCCGCGCAGTTGTGTCTCTTTGACAAGATGAACGACAAGATGAACCATTATGTCAAAAAACGAGGGAGGGAAATACATTTCAAGATCACACAAAGTAACAACTATTTCTTTTTGCAATGTTGGTAAGATCTCAGGATCGATCACCTTGCTGCAAATTGACTTGAAGAAAAAACACAGTTTAGTTATTGCGCTTCTTACTTTTTCTGGAAGAATAGAACGTATACATATCGGTAGAAAATGTTCCATTATAACATGGAAATCATGCGTCTTTAAACTCTTTAACTTGAGGTCTTGCATAGACACAAGTCTTCTAATATCTGATGAGTAGCCTTCTGGAACTTTAACCTCACTTAGGAACTTACACAATATTTTTTTCTCCTTTCTGGATAGAGTGTAAACAGCAGGTGGTAGATATGTTCGTCTTCCTTTTTTCACGGGTCCCAATTCAGTTCTTATTCCCATCTCTACCATGTCCTCCCTTGCTTTAAGACCATCCTTAGACTTCCCTTTTATATTGAGTAACGTACCAATAACACTGTCAAATACATTTTTTTCAATATGCATAACATCAAGAAAATGTCTTACGTACAAAGATTTCCAATATGGCAATTAAAAAAAAATCGACCTCTTCTTCCACCCACCTGTAACAACTTTATGTACAAAAGGCTTGCCAAACTGAATACTCACATCTTTCACCTTTTCAAATAATTGATCACCTGTCAATCCAGGCGGAGCTCTACGTTGTTCGGTATCTCCGTTGAACGCTTTTCTCCATCCACGATATTGATGTTTAGAATTTAAGAATCTACGATGACCGAGAAAGACATTCTTCTGACAAAGTTTCAATCGCATCGTATCGGTTCCATCTTCACAGATAGGACACGCTTTTTCACCTTTAATGCTATACCCGGATAGATTTCCGTACGCTGGAAAATCGTTAATTTTTCCAAACAACATCGCCCTCAAGTTGAAACTTTCTTTCCTATACCCATCATAAACCTCCACACCGTTCTCCCACAAAATCTTCAAATCTTCGATTAAAGGTTCCAAATATACGTCTATGTCATTTCCTGGTTGTTTAGGCCCAGAAATTAACATAGATAACATCATGTACTTACGCTTCATACATAGCCACGGAGGTAGGTTATAAATCATAAGAATCACAAGCCATGTGCTATGCGAGATACTTTGAATACCGTGTGGGTTCATTCCATCAGTAGACAATGCCAAGCGAAGGTTTCTTGCTTCTTTTCCAAATTCAGGATAATCATTATCAATTTTCATCCACTATGGTGAATTTGCCGGATGTCGAAACTTTCCATCAACAATTCTTTCATCTGCATGCCAAGTTAAGTGTCTTGAATCGGTTTCACTATGATACATCCATCTAAATCTCGGAATTATAGGTAAATACCATAAGACTTTTGCCGGAGACAACTTTTTCTTATATCAAGGGGCACTGCATTTAAGACACTCATTTAACGATGCATACTCATTTCGAAACAAAACACAATCTTTTGGACAGGCATGTATCTTGTCATAGCTCATGCCAATAGAGTACAACATCTTTTTGGCCTCATACGTTCGATTGGGGAGAACATTATCCTCTGGTAGCATATCTTTCATAAGGGCTAATAACTCTGTGAAACTTTTATCCGACCATCCATTGCCCGCCTTTAAGTTATACAACTTTAATACCGCAGACAATCTTGTGAATTTTGTACAACCATTATACAACGGTTTCTCTGCATCGCTTACCAACCTCTCGAACATTTTGGGACAATCATTAAGATCTTCTTCAAGCGCTTCTGCAATCTCTTCAACTCGATCATAATCGTATGTATCTGTGCCATTGTCGTTTGAAGCATAGGTCCTATTATCCCCCGATTCATCATTCCCGTCACTTTTCTCACCATGCATATTCCAACATGTATAACTTCTATCAATTCCATACCGTATTAAATGCGATGCCAACTGAACCGCGTTAACCCGATTCCCATAACAGCAACACAAACAAGGACATGTCATTCGACCAGGGTCTTCGGCGTGCGCAACAGCAAACTTAACGAATTCCGATACCCCGTTCTCGTACTCTTTCGACAATCGATTGGAATACATCCATGTCTTATCCATGGTTTACGGTTTCTGAGTCAATCTGAGCTAAATGATAAATTAGAAAACAAAACCAATACTCAAAACTTGCACTTGCTCTTGCATAACCATATAACAAAACCAATACTCAATACTTTTCACTAAATTCATTTTATTCTATCAACTACTTTAGTACACAAGTATAACACAAGAAACCATAAACAAGAAACTATCATTGCTCAAAATCAATCATAAATTATGTGTGTACTCAAACTCAAAAAAAAGATAAAATTTTGCAGTTCAGTTGTACTATCAATGGAATGTATGCTACAAGTAATGATGAAAATAGGGGAAATGTACATTTGCATGGATGCTTCCTTCATTCTTGTAAAGTCTTTTGACTTCTAAACATATATAGCGAGGCTAAATATTTTGGTTTACAATAGTGCATATAGTACATATTTAACTCATATGTCTGTTATATGTGAAAACTTAGAGATGGCATTTACATTATGTTGTATGAGAGAAAAAATCGTACACACACTCTACAAAACTAAACTATAGAGTAAGCTATGGAGCAGGAAATGAATGGTATTTACTATCAATATGTTGTAGGCAAACAACAAGGCAAAACCACAATTATGGTCCAATCAAAACCCAACCACAACAAACACTGTATCTGCGATAATATAGTTAATATGGAATGTGAAAGAATCTGCATAAACTAGCGACTCTGACCATCAGACCTGCAAACTCCAACACATATGCATTCCCCTACCACTATAGAAAAAAGTAATGCTACACAAAATTCCTATATCAAATTAACTAAAAGAATTATTAGAAGATAGTCACATCTTTATTCATACAAAACTATTCTAGAAATTAGAATCAAAGCAAGCATAGAACAATTTATTCATACAAAACTATACTAGAAATTGACATACCTAGAGCTGAGTTGTGTAACTTTGTGTTGTATATTGTTGTGATTTCTGATGCAGTAAACTTTGTGATTTCACCTTGTGTTTCTCCTGTGGCAAGTGGTGGTCATTGTTCTGATGAAAGAGTACTGATGAACGGAGGCGGAGGTTCTGATGAAGAAGTCCTGAAACTGCCCCGGTGGTCCTGAACAAGAAGACGGAGGCAGAGGTCCTGATGACGAATAGAAAAGTGGCAAGTGGTGATCGTGACGAAAATCTCCTCGTAGATGCTAACGGTGGCAGAGCTCTGGTTTAGGGCTTTGATGATTTCGTGAAGAACAATAGAAAAGTGATTATACGAATTTTTGATTTTTATTATAAAACTACCTACGAAAGCGCTTTTAAAAGCGCTTTCTAAAGGTCACCTATAACAGCGCTTTTTAATGTAAAAGCGCTTTCGTAGCATATCCTATAGCAGCGCTTTTAAAAGCGCTTTCTAAAGGCCAGCTTTAGCAGCGCTTTGTAAAAGCGTTTTCTAAGGCTAACCTTTAGCAGCGCTTTTGAAAAGCGCTTTCTTAAGGTACCCTCTAAAAGGCACCCTTTAGCAGGGCTTCTCAAAAAGCGCTTTCTAAGGGTGACCTTTAGCAGCGCTTTTGAAAAGCGCTTTCTTAAGGCACCCTTTGAAAGCGCTTTTTTTAAGCGAATTTTTTTTAAAACCTACAGCAGCGCTTTTTCCTAAAAGCGCTTTCGTATGTGTGCTGCTAAAACTTATTTTTGGCGTAGTGATTATTTAAATCTATATATAGATCTTGAGGCATTTCCTATTGATATTACCATTGCAGGTTAAAGTTGTTGTCTTGTATCCAGGCATGCGACCTACTGTTTTGAGGATGCGCTTGAGGTAATTGATAAACTGCCTGATAACAATCCTAACATCAAGAACTTGAAAAGAAACATTGTATTCCATGTTTGTTTAGTTTGGGATTTGATGTACCAATATGCTCTTAGCTAGGAGATAGATCAAAATACATTTGAAGTATATTCATTAGGTGAAGGATCATGTTTTCACTTTGATCTAATGATATATATTCTTTAGATTTTGGGTTCACCAATTCCTAATTGATATCCCCCCTGGTTTTAATAAGTAGGTTCGTCTTTGTAGTGGGGCAGAAGATGTTGCTTTAATCGAGTACACACATTTGACGGGTAGGCCATACATGGTGTTCAGTCTTAACACTAGGAGACTGAATCCAGAAACAGCAATTGAGAAACGATATGGAATTCACATTGTAGTAAGCTCATCATGGAGTCTGATCTTCTTAAGGTATACTTTTACATGTTTTTCTTGAACGAAACATGTTTC
Source organism: Vicia faba (assembly GCA_948472305.1). Lineage (NCBI taxonomy): Eukaryota > Viridiplantae > Streptophyta > Magnoliopsida > Fabales > Fabaceae > Vicia > Vicia faba. Next base: position 1,005,421,617 of record OX451738.1, read on the forward strand.
ATCTTGTAGTATTATTATGATTTGATTCTTCATGTATTAGTTTAAATCAATCTTAAAATTTGAACATCTACACTGTAAATGTTGCAGTAATGTGTGGTTATTCGGCAGTTTATATGAGGTTTTCTTGGAAGGTGCGACCACAAAACATTCATCTTCTCATATGTCATGCCTCAAATGAGACCTATAAAGCATACACTTATATATATATATATATATATATATATATATATATATATATATATATATATATATATATATATATATATATATATATATATATATATATATATATATATATATATATATATATATATATATATATATATATATATATATATATATATATATATATATGATTTTAAATAACGGCTGCAGTTGTGTTGTGGTTGCATAAAGACTTTTATGATTTCAGTCAAGGTACGTGTTGCGTTATTAATTACGAGGTGTTCTATTTTGAGCCAAACTTTTAATGTTTTGTGAATTTGAAAATATGTTCAAATGTAGCAGTTGCAGAAGGAATGTTAACATGGTATGTGTCCGTGAGTGAGTTGGTTTGAGAAATGGGTGAATTGGCTCTTCAACGTATTTTGAATTTAAAAGATGTTACTACTACGAATGATTCGATTGCGCCTGAAATTTCTCTATTTAAGTATGTTGATTCTGCAACACCAACCCATTATTGTTCTTTGGTTAAGCATATTTGTGTTACCGTATTCGTGTACAAGTAAGTATATAAGCAGGTTGACATTGCTAAATAAGATCATACGCTTAGTCTGTTGTATTACTATTATCAATTAATTTAACAAATTAATAAGTACTATGATTTAAAAAACCATAAAGGCCTATTTTTTTATTTAGATTAAATATCATATATGAAGTATTTAAAGTTAGAAAGCCAAAACTAAACACGCACGCTTCAGGGTGAAACTTGCAAATCCAAATAATAAGATGAACTTTCTTTTTCTTTATAAATTTATAAATGGAACAAAATATCTAAATAATAAGATGAACTTTCTTTTTCTTTGTAAATCCACATCATCAAGTTCAATTCTTTCATCAAAAACTCTTTTAGCTTCACTCAAAAATCCACTATTAGCGTACATCATCATTTTCTTAATTCATTGCTTAAATATAATTGATTTCAATATTGTGAATCATTACTTAAACAAAAGTGAATGTATTATGACACATGCTCAGTATTCTGTTTATGGTTGCATAAGTCACTAAACAAAGTGTTATTAAAATTTATTTTATTAAATTCGTGAAAAAATTTTTTGTAATTATTATAGAATAAAAGGAATAATTTTAACGGGAGAAAAACCATTATTGTTAAGAATTTATTTAAATTTATTAAAATGGTATTTATTTTTCATTGATAATATAATAAAATATATGATATAAATATGTTTATGTACGGAAAAATTTATATACTTTGTATTGGACTTTATTTTTATATGAATAAAACTGTATTAGTGGTCCAAATACTTTTATAAAAGTGTATTTGTTAAAATAAAATTAATTTTTACATACGGAAATATTTATTATTGATCAAAATATTTATATATATATATATAAATTATATTTATTCTTTGAATATAAAAAAATATTTTTCTTTTAAAAGTAATAATTTTTTATGGTTAAATAATTTTGTCTTTTTGTTTTTTCATTCTTATTATATTTTAAAAAGAAATGCACGTAATTTTACTTTCTGTTTTTTTTTATAAACGGGATTAACATTACTATTAATTCATATATTTTTATAAATAATGTCTAAACAAAAATAATATTTATTATTTTTATAGACGGGAAAAATATATTGTTCATTGATATTCTAATTTATTATTTTTTTTAAACACGAGTATTGATATGGTACGCGCATATGATATTGATATGAAGTTATTGATAAAAAAATTGAATATTAACGATAACATAAAATTATTAATTAAAATATTAAATATTAACGGGAACATAAAGTTATTAATCAAACTATTGAATACTAACAGAAACATGAAATTACTAATCAAAATATTAAATATTAATGGAAACATGAAGTTACTAATTAAAATATTGAATATTAACGAGAATATTAAATTACTTATCAAAATATTGAATATTAACGACAACATGAAGTTTCTGATAAAAATATTGAATAATACCTAAAACATGAATTTATGAATTTAAATATTGAATATTAACGAGAACATTGGTGTTATTAATCAAATTATTGAATATTAACATGAACATAAAGTTACTAATCAAAATATTGAATATTAACGAGAACATGAAATTACTGATCAAAATGATGAATATTATAGACAACGTAAAGTTACTAATAAAAATATTTAATATTAATGGAAACATGAAATACTGATTAAAATATTAAATATTAATACAGACATAAAGTTATTAATTAAATTATTAAATATTAACGAAAACATGAAATTATTAATTAAAAAATTAAATATTAACATAATATGAAATTATGATCAAACTTTTGAATATTAACGATAACATAAAGTTAGTAATCGAAAATTGAATAATAATAATAATAATAAAACAACTTTATTATTGATTTAAATATTTTTGGCAATAATTCCAAAATAAAAATAATATATATATATATATATATATATATATATATATATATATATATATATATATATATATATATATATATATATATATATATATATATATATATATATTAAAAGTCAATTTTAATATTTTGTTACATTTGAGGGTATATGCGACGAAATATATAACATAATGATAGCTTAAGGAGAGAAGCCAAAAAAAAAAAAAAAACTCACACATCCTCCCTAGATTCGTCCCTACCAACAACATATGTTCTTATTTCGTATTTTATAAGATGGATATCTAGGAGACATAAAGCAAAAGCAAGAAACAAACAGATATTCTCTGAGTTCTTTTTCAACTAAAATTAAAACCAATATATCACTAACTTTGGCCAGCTCTTTTCCATTGAATAACACAACGAATAGAAAGGAATATACCTTATATTCATCATAACCTCATTGAATCCAAAAACATTGTTTGATGAAGATGTTGTTGCGTCTTCTAGGTTGTCTAATCTCTAGTCTATCATATAACCCAGGTGGAAGAAAATGAGACGAAGACTTGGCATATTCTAAAATGTAGGACCAATTACCAAATATGGCCTAATTTTTTTATTGTGCAACGATTCTTGAGTTTACTTAGAAAATTGAATGGACCCTCTTTCTCTCTTATTGTTTTGTGAATCATTCCATAAAACCCACATTCCACGATGCATAGACCTAACCACGTTATAAAATTCCCACATAAAGCAAAAGTAGAAGAATATGGAATTCCTCTAACTAATTTCTCTAGAATACTATTAAGGATGATTTCCTTCAATAATCTTAAAATCTAATTTTGTGCGTATAAACTAAACTTAACATAACTTTTTATTTTAATAAAATAAGAATGTGATATGCTGAATAGGTGACCTTGAATTGATTGCAATGTAATGCCTACTCATTACTCATGTCTAAGAGAATTTTACAAGGCAAAAAAGTGTTACAAAATACTTTCATTTGGTTTGTGTCTCAACCAATCCAACTGTCTCCTTTAAAAATATTAAGGGTGTGTTTGAATAAAATACAAAATTGACTAAATAATTGAGGTTTTCGATATTTGAATCAAGAATAAATGAAAGTTAAAAGATGACCACAAATATTAGAATAATATGTAAGTATGAGTAAGTAGAAAAATAATTTTATATTGAATATAAATATGATGATTTAAATATTTATAAGTGAGAAAATTCAGTCACTTATTACCTTATATATTTAGATAAACAACTTAGTTTATAAAAAAATATTTTAGACATAACCTTTTAAAATGTGGAATTTTTTTTTGAAAGTTACACAGTCAAAATCTTAGTAACTATTTGAGATAAAATATGAATGTGAAGCAAAGAAGACTAATCTTACTATCTTAGTAAATAACTTTTTTTTAAAACAATTACTTCTCATAATTTGATTAGACCTTTATCTGAATTCAAAGTCAGTGGTGGGGAGCCTTGTGATCCTTGACCCTATACTTGTGCTTTATTAGAATAACATTTCAGTGCTTCCATGATACAAAACTTAATACTCTTCTTCATTATAATTATCCTTTTGACAGTTTTTAATTTAAAATAATAATAAAATTATTATATAGATATCTATTAATGTAGCTTATTTATTAAGCTGCTAATATTTTGTTTCACTTTAAATTCTTTCAAAATTAAATCTGATTAACTAAATAAAGGTCAATTTAATATAAACCTCTAATTTTGATCAAAAGATAGACTTTTTAAATTTTTTAATAAAAACAAAGTTCATGTTAATAAAAAAATTATTACATTTATTAAAATTTATTTAAAATAGTAAAAACAGTTTAACCTTTTTAAATATTTCGAAACTAATTTATAGATATAATCTTACGTAGCAATGAGGTTAGTAATATTCGGAGAAAATTATATAAAAGAGAGAATTTTTTGATTCAAAAGTCGAGGGTGAAATAGATTAGAGATGGAGATCTGAACACGCGGTACTTTCACAATATCATGAATGAAAGGAATTTGAAGAATTTTATTGGTTCAATCGAGACTGATGTTGGCAAAATAGATTCGGTTGGAGGTGTGAAGGATGAAGTGTGGAGACATTTCAAGGAAAAATTCAACGAGCCGGAGCATAACAAGCCAGTGTTGGATGGAATTGAATTTCCAACCCTATCTTTAGAGGACAGTAGCAGTTTGGAGGAGGTTTTTACAGAATAGGAGGTGAAAGAAGTTGTGTGGAGTTGTGAGGGGTCCAAGAGTCTGGGGCCGGACGAATTCAATTTTGTGTTTATAAAAAATTATTGGCATTTTCTGAAGGAGGATATATGCCAATTTATATTGGAGTTTCATGAGAACTCTACTTTATCTAAATCCATCACTTCCTATTTCCTTACTTTGATCACCAAAAAAGATATTGTGAGTTCTTTTGATGACTGCAGACTGATCTGCTTGGTAGGGAGTTTGTATAAAATTTTGGGGAAAATTCTGGCGAAAAGATTGAAGAAGGTTCTTGGTTCTTTGATTTCGGAATGCCAATATGTTTTTGCTTCGGGGCGTCAAATGCTAGACGGAGTGTTGGTGGCTAATGAGATTGTTGATTACGTGGCGAGAGCAAAGAAGGAATATCTCCTATTCAAAGTTGATTTTGAAAAAGCCTACAATAGAGTGTGTGATGCGGTGGGAGAACTGACTTGATTGTTTTGTGTTTTATCGCAAATGTTGCGGTTAGCAAGAGTCGCCACCGACTTTTCTTTTATCCAAAAGGAAAGGTAAAAAAGCACATGAAAGACCTTTGAGATTGTTTCTTGAGTTCGAGGAGTAGATTATGAAAAGGGAAGGTATTAGCACCTTTTTCATCCATGGTTTTCCATGGGCTCTTAGTTACTTGCTAGATCACTTGCTTTTGTTTGAAATTGTGCTTTTGTGTGGTTTTTTTAAAAGTATTTTGTAAAAGAGGTCATTGTTTAGGCAATCTTTGTAATGATTCACGTTCATAAGAATGTATACAAAGATGTTTGTCTTTTTGAAAATATTTTCAATGTTTGTAAGATGTTTGAAAGTGTGTAGGTGTTTGTTTTGAAAATAGCAAGGATATTTATTTTGAAATGGAGCAAGTAACTAGGAGTAATCTACCTACTCAAATGTCTTTCTTGTTCATTTTCTTTTCCTTTGATATTGTTGTCTTACCATTGATTTGGTAAGCAACCTTATCTTTGGATGTAAACGGGACGGGCATGGGTCATCGTATAGCCATGATTAGCAATGTTGCAAAGTATCTTAGCATTTTTTAGGGACTAAGATCATTTTTGTAAGACAACTTTGAATTGCATCATCGAGGGACTATGATCTTGTATTTGTTTGTTTTGCTAAGATGCCTTACATGCGTAATATGGCCATTTTTGTATAAGGCAACCAAGTGGAGTAACCCTAAGGGTGTTTTGTGTGCAAGTGTGTGATTTTCATGTTTTGATTTTGTCTTGGATTAGGATTTTCTATTTGATTGATTTTATCTTGCCATACAAACCCTAATTACTAGCCTATTATATAAAAGCGATAAATTGTGAAATTTAAAGATTACTACGCTATTACAACACTTTGTGGGAGGGGATATCCAATTTATGAATGGGGATTGCAATAATATAAACCTAATTAATCTATTACAACCAAATTGAATTTGTACAAATATTAGAATAAATAATGTACAAGATAATTTAAATATGCAAAGATGTATGAATGCAAAGAAGATTTTGTTTGGTTTTTTTTATATGGAAAAGTTCTAACCTAAACCTAATAAATAAATTAATATTAAACTCAAATTAATTAGGAAAGGAAATTATTTTTTAGAGAAGTTTTTTGTAAACCCTAATTCTATTTTATTAAAAGGGAATAAATTTCTTTGAGAAAAAAGTAAGTATTTTTACATTTTTTTGTCTTGAAAAATAATATATGGTATTTATGAGGTCTTTTTGGTCTTTTTGTATTGAAGTAATATGTCTAATAAATATGAAGAAAAATAAATATTAAAATTAGTTCTAAATTAATTTACCAATTTATTTAAGAAAATAGATAATATATGTAACTAAAAAAAAAATTTTTATTGAGAAAAATGAAATAAAATAAGTCAAAATAAAAATCTAATCATTTTTATATTTTTTGTGATTTTTTTAATATTAAGAAAAATATATTTGGTAAAATAAAACAAAAATAAAATAAGTAAATGAAAATATTTGGGCCAGGGGTGCTGCAAGCAAAGAGGAGGCAGGAGGTTAGCAAAAAAAAAACACAAGGGCCCAAAGTCTGAAGCCCATGCTGCAAAACAACAAAAAAATGTGGAAAAATATGAAAAAAAATGCAAAAGGCAGCGCCAAGGCTCGAACCCGTGACCTAGGGCATTTTTGCGCGCTGCCTTACCACTGGGGTGACTGTACATATGTTAGTCTAAATGAAAACACAAATACATAACACAAAACATTGTTTTGCCCTGTACTTCATCTTCAACCTCTAGCCAACCGGATCCCCTGTAACTTTTTCATTTCTCAACAAAAATGGAAAGTGATAACATGAACATTATAGCATTTTACCTCACGATTCTAACCATGTGCATAACTAAAACTATAAGTCCAAGATCAAAGAGAATTTTGTTGGCCCTAATTCTTAACCTAATTTTTTCAGAAACTTCAAACTTAAAATTCTCTAAACTCAAGCCAAATAAATGCAAGCTATGGATATGTACAGCTTCGTAGCAATGATGTCTACATTTTATATTCACAAATGGAAAGCTAACTATGCTTGTATTAAGAGTTAGAAAAACAGAAAACTCGCCTTGAAAATGGAAATCGTGTTTTGAAAATGAGCTTGCTTTAGGATGCTGTGATGATCAGGTTAGCTTCCTTGAACCTCTAGGAAGCTAATGCAATGCTTAGCTTGTCTTGAGGGTGGCTGGAATGGTCTGGAGAAGTCCACCTGTATTGCTCTGTTTTTGAACTTCAACAATGGGGAAGATGGAGTTACAGTGATGTTTTGGGGTGTGGGATGGTTTACTTGTAAGGTAAGGAAGCTTGGGAAAGCAAAAGGCCTGAAAACGCACGAGTGAAATGGAAGATTCAGTTCACAAGTCAGGAATGGCAAGTTTGGAGGCTTGGTATGCAACTTCTAATTCTAGGGTGTTTCAAGGCTTGGGCGTCCGTGGTTTTAGTTGCAAAATGATGGCTTTATATAGAGCAAAAGTTTGGAGGACTTGTGCTTGCTCAGAAGTACAAGATCACATGTCTTGCTACATTTCTTGTTTTTGAAGCAAGTGTGAGAAGTGACTTCTTAAGGCATGATTCTGATCTTGTAGGGTGGCTTGAAGCTTTAAATATGGTTTATTCAGGTTTAGAGGCTTGGTTTGTGCAGAAAGAACAATTCCAAGGCTCAAGAAATGGAAAAATGCAAAAAGCATGCTTTTCCAAAATGGCAATGTTGCCTTTCTTCCAAAAATGGTTATTTTCTTGTACAATGCATTGAATGCTTGGCTTTAGGGCATGCAACCTTGTGCAATTAGTTAATGGTGGAGTGACAAACTAGTTTGAGGCTTGAAAAGTGAAGCTTGTACAGCCAATTTGCAAATTTGAAAACTTGTTCTTCATGAAAATGACCTATAATCAAAGTGATAAAACCCTAACTTCATCTCTTCAATTCTCCCTACTCAAGAATGATCTTAAGGAGTTCTTTGACATTTTGGAAAGCTTGTAATGTTCTATACAACCCATCTTTGAAATGATTTTGAAAATTTCTCTTTGAACTAGGTGAAAAGTTGCCATGAAGTTAGGTCAAAAACCAACCTAACTGTGGCAAAATTTCACTAAGTTATTTTAGTTCATGAGCTTGTATTCACAAAATTATATCTTGAGATCCAAGAATCTTTAGCAGAAATTGTGTGAAGTAAAGTTGTAGATTTAATGGATATTTATAACTTTCATGTTGGGAACTTCCTTTGAATCATTTTGTATCATGGTGAAAATTTGGCCTAAAGTTGAGAAAAAATAAGAAATTTTCTATACTTAGAAAATTTTCTAAGTTAAGAAATTTCAAATTTCAAAACAAGATCTTCAATCCATGATTTCTTGATGAACAAGTTTCACATTTTGACATGTTTTGATGAATTGTGATCCTTGGCACTTGAATTTGACTAAAAAGTCAAAGTTTGACTTTTCAGTATATGGTTGACTTTTGATCAGCTGACTGAAAAATTCATTTGTCAATCCAATGAATTTGTAATGTTTTGAATCATGTCATTAGGTTAATATGATTCAATTTAACTCTTGAAATCATGCTTCAAACCAATTGATCATTTGCTAGGTCAAAAATCTGAAATTGCCCCTTCTCAGTCAAAACCCTAATTTTGACCATTTTGCCCTTTTGATGATTTGATCAAATTTCTTGGGGAACTATTGTCCAAACTTGATCAAATGATACATATGAGTCTGAGATGTTGATGTGGATCAAAAATTATGAAGTTTGACTGAACATTGGCCATGGTTGACTTTTTCCCCAATACAACTGATTTTCAGGTCAATTGTCCAATTGACTGATCAAAAGTGTGATTCAAGGCTTGAAACTTGACATGAGTAATATTGGGGGTCCCTAATGATCCTTGAAAGTCATATGAAGCATTGATAGTCCAAAAATCCTTGTGCAAACTCAAACCCTAATTTTGGTCATCAGTGCATGAGGAGATGTCTTGAGCTGATCAAACCCTAGTGCAGTCTTATGTCAAGGAGATCTTGTGAGTAAATTCTTGATAAGTGAGAGGGAAAATTTTGGGGTACAACAGCTGCCCCTGTTCAATCTTCTTAAGCCTTAAGAGTTAGATTGGCGAGTATTGTCATTCGTGACTCGAAGGTGGAAGATGATTGGACAATAGAGTGCCCATAAATTTGCACTCGATGATGTGATGATAGAAGGAATGGGATTACAGATGCCATTTGGAGAGGTGATAGAAAGTTGTAGGAGATGGGCTTAAAGATGCCATCCGAGAGTGATTGTTGAATTGTAATTTGTAAGTTGGAAGAATGAGTATCAGAATGGCGTCCGTGTCTGGAGCGTACATGTACTGTATCTGGAAGAGGCTTTGATTAAATATTAGAATGGAATCCGTGTTTGGAGAGTATCTGAATTATAGCTGAGAGTTGATTTTGAATGAGTATCAGAATAGCATCCGTGTTTGGAGCGTATCTGAACTGTATCTGTAAATTGAGTTTGAATGAGTATCAGAATGGAATCTGTGTTTGGAGCGTATCTGAACTGTATCAAAAGGTTGAATCTGAATGAGTATCAGGAAGGCATCTGTATATGGTGCGTATCTGAACTGTATCTTGAAAGTTGAGCCTTAATGAGTGTCAGAATGGCATCCGTGTCTGGAGCATATCTGAACTGTATCTGAAAACTCTGAACATTGTTAATGATAGATGTTAATCTTATCCTGAAAAGGAAAAATGTTAGCTAAAATGCCAAATCATGATACATGAAATGTATGCATAATGGGATTATGTTGTATGCATTTGTGCTTATCAATGTTTATGATATATGAATGCGATGTATGTGTATGTGAGCTAATTTGCTGCACTGTTGTTGGGTTGAGGAAAATAAATCCCTGACTGTTGCTGAGGACATATAAGTCTTCATGCTTTGAAGTCGAAGTGTTCATGAATTCCTGTCGAGAGAAATAAACTTTGTTGTAAGGGCAATGCCATGTACTGTTTTTAGAATCTGTTGGGGGGGGGGGTTTGAGAAATTTGACAACTTCTACTGGGGATCAATAATTTGAAATTTTGTTCTGCTGGGGATTCAAACAACGTACTGCAGGGGATTACTTATGGAATATCCTAGAGACATTTCTCTATCCTTTCAACCTATCAGTAATTGCCTCTTTTCATTTCGTTTATTTGTAAATAGTAATTATGTTCAAATGCATATGCTCAACAATGAATCATTGGACGTTTTTGTAAACAAAACACAAGTGTCAAGAAAAGACAAATAGTTTTTGCACTTTCAAAGGAATATTTTGTATTGACTTTGAATAAGTATTTTTTGTACAAGGAGACAAACATTCTAGTAAGAGAATGTTGTCGTAAAAAAATGAAAATTTTGATACAAAGAAATGATAGCTATGTGTACAAAAATCCCCTGGGGTTTCCATTCTGCTATAGCCTTCGTATCTCCGAGCATCTTGTCTATTTGTTGCCTCGTTCGAAGATGATTAAATTGATCAGAACCTCGAGTTTGTTAGTTGAAGCTAAAGGTTGTCCGTAAAGTGATCCAACGGAACATAGTCAAACGCTTTAATTCCCTAACTTTTGCCTGGACCTCCCTTTCAGGTTTTCAGTCCACCGAGAAACCCTTTTTTGCCCAAGTTGCCCTTTCGGGTTTTCAACTTGCCAGGTGTACATATTTTTTTTGTTTTATCCCTAATTTTTTCCCGAACCTTTTTGGTTCGTCGGGATGCCCTTGTTTTGCCTAGGTATGTCAACCTAGCGGGTCTCTTATGCGTAGTATCTTTTGACTATGTCCGCATTTGCAGGGTGTGGTAGGTTGTCACCATCCATGGTGATCAAGATCATTGCCTCACCAAAGAATATGTTTTGATTACAAATGGTCCTTCATAGGTAGGAGTCTATTTGCCCCTGGGATCACCTTGTGGCAATATGATGCGTTTGATCACTAGATCCCCAACTTGATATACTTGGCATCTAACTTTCTTGTTGAAAGCCTTGATCATCCGTTTTTGATACATTTGACCATGGCAAACAACAGTAAGTCTCTTTTCATCAATCAAATTCAGTTGATCAAGTCGAGTCTGGATCCAATCGTTTTCGTTCAACCCTGCATCCTTCATAATCCTCAGAGAGGGGATCTGAACCTCAATAGGCAAGACATCTTCCATGTCGTATACCAAAGAATAGGGTGTTGCCCTGGTTGATGTGTGAGTCGTGGTACGATACCCGTGGAGAGCGAATGGTAGCATCTCATGCCAGTCTTTATATGTGACTGTCATTTTCTTTATGATCTTTTTAATGTTCTTATTCGCAGCTTCGACAACACCATTCATCTTTGGCCGATAAGGAGAAGAATTGTGATGTTGAATCTTGAATTGCTCGCACAAGGCGGTGATCATAGTGTTGTTAATATTTGTACCGTTGTCAGTGATGATCCTTTCGGGGATACCGTACCGGCAAATGAGATTTTTCTTTATGAAACGGGCAACAACGTTCTTGGTGACGGAAGCGAAGGAAGCTGCCTCCACCCACTTTGTAAAATAGTCAATGGCCACTAGGATGAATCGGTGTTCATTGGAGGTTGCCGGCTTGATTTCCCCAATCATATCTATTCCCCACATAGCTAAGGGCCAAGGAGCCGTCAAGATATTCAGAGGAACCGGAGGTACATGCACCTTGTCAGCATAAATTTGACACTTATGGCAGGTTCGAGAGTGTTGATAGCAATCTGCTTCCATGGTAGACCAGTAATAGCCTGCCCGTAGGATTTTCTTTCCATCGTATGCCCACTGGAATGGGTGCCAAAAGTGCCTTCATGTAATTCATCCATGATCCTTTCCGCTTCAACCTTATTTATGCACCGAAGTAACACAGAGTCATGATTGCGTTTGTACAGGATGCCATTACTAAGGAAGAACTTAGCAGAAAATCTCCTTAAGAACTTCTTATCATTCATTGAAGCTCCTTCTGGATATTCTTGAGCCTCGAGATACCTCTTGACTTCGTGAAACCAAGGCTGGTCCACTACTTCTTCAGTATTAATCTCGTGACAGTGTGATGGTTCATCCTTTCGTTCAATTGTGATTTGTGGAGCCTCGTTATTCCAATTAAGTTTTAAACATAGATGGCACTGTGTCTAGAGCGTCTGCTAGCTGATTTTCTTCTCGCGGGAAATGCTCGAAGGTAATCTTCTCAAAGTGTGGTAGCAATGTCAAAACATGTTCTTTGTAAGGGATAAGGTTAGGGTGTTTGGTGTCCCATTCCCCTTTGATCTGAATGATGACCAAAGCTGAATCTCCAAATACATCCAATGATTTGATCCCCAAGACTATGGCAGCTCTGAGATCAAAGATGCACGCTTCGTATTCCACCATGTTGTTCGTACAATTGAAGCAAAGTTTGGCGGTAAAGGGAGTATGACACCATTCCGGAGATATGAGTACAGCACCGATACCATTACCAAGTGCATTGGATGCTCCATCAAAAAATAGGGTCCACCGGGATCCTTGTTCAGGTCTGTCATAGGGCCTGATTTCTTCGCAGTTGTCTAATGTCGTGATGTCTTCATCCGGAAATTCGAACTTCATGGACTGGTAGTCTTCCACAGCTTGGTGAGCAAGGTGATCGGCTAGTACACTACCCTTTATAGCTTTCTGGGTGGTATATTGTATGTCATATTCTGTTGGGATCATCTGCCATCTCACTATTCTCCCAGAAAGAACAGGCTTCTCGAAGATGTATTTTATCGAATCCATCTTAGATATCAACAAGGTAGTATGAGTCAGCATATACTGTCTTAGCCAGCGAGCAGCCCATTCCAGAGCGCATCAAGTTTTCTCGAGCAGTGAATATCTGGTTTCACAGTCGGTAAACTTTTTGCTCAGGTAATAAATAGTGTGCTCTTTTCGGTCAGACTCGTCATGATTCCCCAATACACACCCCATTGAGTTTTCTAAAATAGTCAGATACATGATCAACGGTCTTCCCCCGACTGGTGGCATAAACACAGGAGGCTCTTGTAATTATTCTTTGATTTTGTCAAAAGCAACTTGGTACACATCATTCCATTTGACTAATTGATCTTTCTTCAAGAGCTTGAAGATTGGCTCACAATTAGCTGTCAGGTGAGAAATGAATATGGTAATATAGTTCAAACGTCCCAAGAATCCTCTGACTTCCTTCTTAGTACAGGGAACAGGCATCTCTTGTATTGCTTTAACTTTGGCAGGATCGACCTCAATACCTTTGTTACTAACGACAAAGCCTAAGATTTTACCAGACCATACCCCAAATGTACACTTGTTTGGATTCAACCTCAGCTTGTACTTCTTCAGTCTCTCAAACAGTTTTTGTAAGTGGTCAAGATGCTCTTCTTTCATTTGCGATCTAGCTATCATATCTTCTACGTAGACCTCTATCTCATTATGTATCATGTCATGAAATAAAGCTACCATGGTGCGCTGATAGGTTTCCCCCAAATTTTTCATTCCGAATGGTATCACCTTGTAGCAGAATGTGCCCCACTGTGTGACAAATGTTGTTTTCTCCATGTCCTCAGGTGCCATTTTGATTTGGTTATAACCTGAGAATCCATCCATGAAGGAAAACACTTTGTGTTGTGTCGTATTATCAACTAGGATATCAATGTGGGGGAGTGGAAAATCATCCTTAGGGCTTGCCCTATTCAAATCTCGGTAGTCCACACACATTCGTACTTTGCCATATTTTTTAGGTACGGGAACAATGTTGGCAACCCATTGAGGGTAGGAAGTGACAGCCAATAATCCAGCATTGAATTGCTTTATAACCTCTGCTTTAATCTTTTCTGACATATCAGGTCTCATGCGGCGAACCTTTTGTTTTATTGGCGGACAATCTTCTCTTGTAGGCAAACGATGTACCACAATGTCTGTATCAAGTCCCAGCATGTCTTCATATGACCAGGAAAAGATTTCATCATAGTCATGTAACAACTGAATCAGACGCTCCTTGACACTGGGTTCCAAATTGGCACCTACCTTGACCTCTTTTTTGTCTTCTTCAGTACCCAGGTTGATTGTATCCACGGGTTCCTCGTGAAGCTGAATGGTTCTTTCTTCTTATTATAGCAGTCTGGCTAGTTCCCCTGGTACTTCACAATCTTCCTCACCTTCGTCTTCGGCTTGGTAGATTAGATTCTCAGAGTCACGAAAGGCCATAGCAGTATCGTTACCCATGGGATCCAGAATGGATGGATACCTGCATTGTGAGTGTGGGTGTGTGTAAGGGTATAGCTATCTTTGAAAGAAAATAAAATGTAAAAGAAAAACAATGAGCACAAAAGTTTGTATGCGAAAACGTCCATGATTCATTGATGTCATATGAAGATGAAATAATAACCCTTACAAATGGACCATTGTGCCTCGGGTAAGACACAAGGTTTTAAGAGTGCGAATTGTTTTGAATATTACAGATCCAACAAAATGTAAAGATAAATTACTGAGGGATAAAAGTGATTGGGATGAAGTCTCTGGCCTCCCAATTACTGAGCCCTCCATTGACAGTCGAAAAGATCCATTCCTCCAGGTCGCAACCATCTTCACCATCTTCTACCGCGTTGACCTCACAGTTGCTGATCTTCAAGGGTGGCCCTCCAGCACGGGAATTGCGTACAACCTTTTGAGCACTTGAAGTGAAACCTAAGCCAAACTTGTCAGACTTATACATGATATTTGGGAGTTGTCCTCAGATAGTACATCCTCCTTCTTCTACTACTGCTTTAGCATATTTCAATGACGACATCTGGAGTGGAGGCCTTGTAACCTTGGGAATCTGAGACACGGCTTTGGTCACTACCACTTCTTGCGGGACCTCTTGGAAGTGTTGAAATGGAGTTTCAATGAATTCTCTGTCCAATTCCACATATCTGAAGGAATTGAGATGGTTGATCATATATTCTTCCTCTCCATGTACGGTGATAATCTTCCCTTGAACCGGATACTTCAGCATCTGGTGCAGTGTAGAGGTAACAGCGCCAGCATTATGGATCCATGGTCAGCCTAGCAAGCAGTAATATGAAGGGTGGATGTCCATCACATAAAAGTTGAATTGAAGGTTTGGGTTCCAACATTTATGGGAATGTCTACCTCCCTATGTACCATCCTCTTCGAGCCGTCAAAAGCCCTTACCACTATGTTGCTTGGCTTCAAAATTAACCCGTCACAGTCAAGTCTGTCAAGAGCTTTTTTAGGTAATACATTCAAAGATTAGCCAGTGTCCACCAAAACATGGGCCAGAGTTGTGCCTCTACATTCCATAGAGACATGCAAGGCCTCATTGTGCTTTCTTCCCCTTGGTTTCAAATCAGCATCTGAGAAGCCTAGGTCGTTACCCGCTGTCAAGATGGCCACGCAGTCTTGGAATTGATCAGCAGACGTCTCTTGAGGCACGTGGGCTGTTTTTAAGAACTTCACCAAGGCTTTTGCATGCGCCTCGGAACATAGTAGTAATTCCAGCATGGAGATTTTGGAGGGAGTTTGCCCCAATTGTTCAACTACATCGTAGTCGCTCCTCTTTATAATTTTTAGGATCTCCTCCATTTCTTTCTTGGATGTCTCAGGGATAGCCAGTGATTGAGCCTTCATCCGGACATGCTCCACTTAAATACTCTTTTCTTGAGTTTTGGCAGCAGGAGTGTTGGTAGGAATGATAACAGGGGTTGTAACGTCTTTGTCAATAGGAGCACTTGCAGAGATGATTACGGGTGTAGGAGTAACCTTTGGAGCAGTCACAGGGATGACCATAGGTCCAGAAACTACTTTTGGGGGAGCGATTTCTGGAGAAAAGATCCTACGACTTCGGGTGATTTTGCTAGTTTCGGAAATATTACTGATGTCGGAATCTTCTTCTTTGGAGCTTATCTCTTCGACGGCCGGCCAGTCTTGTTTGATGCCATGGTAGTAAATGTACCCTCTGTAATTCCACGGCACGGTTTTGTCTGATACATATGGGATTGGCCCAGACATTATGATTATTAGAGGAGCTGCTTTCGGAACTGATGTAATTCTAACGGGTCTTTTGGTGGAGACCCTGTAAGAATTGGCGGAAATGGTAATGATAGAAACATCTTTAACAGAAATAGGTGAAACAGGAGTTTTTTCAAACAAAATCTCTTTGTTATCTATCAGGAATTGAATGCCTGCCTTCAACAAAGGGTAATCAGTTGGTGAGGACAAGCAGAGATGGCAAACTTCATTACAGCCCGGGAACACACCGGCTTTCAACAAGTTTATCTTAATGGTCAGAAGTGGAGTCATGAGTTCATCAACTCTGGTAACAAACAAATCTTCTTCAATAGCATTGGTATTGTGACCATGTCTGGGCATAGGAGCAGAAATGACATTTGGCTTCTCGGGTGCATCAAACTCAATTTCTTTTGCTTCAATGAGGTCTTGTATTTTGTTCTTCAAGGCCCAACAGTTATTAGTATCGTGACCAGGACTTTCAGAGTGATATGCGCAACGGGCATTGGGATGATAATGAGGGGATGTTGTATTGGGGTTTTTCTGAGCTTCTTTCAAGGTTACCAAATTGGATCTCAGAAGATGCAGTAATACTTGAGACAGAGTCATGTTAATTCTGTTGAATTGCCTGACTGGCCTTTCCACCCTTGGTTGATTACTTATTTGTTGAACAAATGTAGGCTTGGGAATCATAACAACCCCCACCATTGGTCGGCGTTCGGCCCTATCTTGGTTCCTTTGTGGATATACAGCAGGTACCTCTTTCTTCCCAGTGAAAGGCTTCCTTACAGCTGTAGAAGAAGATGAGTCCTTCTGAATCTTTCCACTTTTTATGCCAACTTCCACCCTCTCCCCGGTTAATATTAGTTCAGTAAATCCTGCAAATGAACTTCCGATTAAATGGTTGAAGAAGGGGCCATATAAGATTCCTAAGAACATGTCCACCAATTCCCTTTCAGACAGAGGGGGTTGAACTCTTCTAGCCAAATCTCTCCATTTTTGTGCGTAATCCTTGAAACCTTCATTGGAAGCCATGGCCATACTATGGAGTTGAGTATAGGTAGGCACCAAATCAGCATTGTATTGATATTGCTTGTAGAAAGTCACGGCAAGATCTTCCCAATTGTGGACGTTGGCTCTTTCTAGTTGGTAAAACCAGTCGAGTTGTGTTCCAAACAGACTGTCTTGGAAAAAGTGCACCCATAAGTCTTTATCAGTGGTGTGGGGTTGGATTTTTCTCACATATGACCGGAGATGCATTTTAGGGCATGACACTCCATCATATTTTGCAAACATAGGCACTTTGAATTTTGAAGGAATTACAATCCCCGATACTAGTCCCAATTCCTCAAAGTCTAAGCCCGGCAGGTTTTGTATTTCCATCGCGCTCAAACACTCTTCGAGATTTTTGTACTTGTCATCAGCTGGAGGATATTGTTCCTCAGAGTAGTCTTCCTCTTCTTCCTCCTCTTCTTTCCAATTCTGACGGGACAGTTGTTTCCTTTCCTTTCCCTTCTCCTTCACCGAATGTTGTTGCAAAATTCAAAGTCCTTCTTGTCTGCCCCTGAAATCTTCTCCCCGTGTTTAAGACTCTGGTTACCTTCTTTGTTTTCTTTTTCCTCTCTTCAGCTAGCAGAGTCTTTAATTCTTCTTGCCCCTTGGCTAGGGTCATGAGCAATTGTTGAAACTGCGTATTCTGGGCTTGGAGATCTTTCACTATTTGCTCGAGATCCATCTTATTGAAATAAACAGTAGAGAGATGAGGAGACTTATTGCAAAAGACATGTTTATGCTATGATGAATGATATGTGTATATGCGATGTTTTCAAGGATTTCAAAGATTCAAGTTTGTTTTAGACAAAAGAAACACACGTTATACTAATAAGATAAATTTTGAGTACATCAATGCCCCTTGGACAAAAAAATACAAAACTCTAAGATAAAAAAGTAGTGTGCATCCTCTTTGGTGCAATGTAGGCATTTAGAGTCCTCTCCTCATGAAGTAGCCTAGTGAGTTCCAAAACCTTCTTCTCGCTTGCGTAGAATTGGGCTTCAAAAGTATCTCGCTCTCATTTGAGTTGTATCTAATCCCTTTGTAGGTCTTCAAGAGATGTGGGTATGTCAGGATGTAGGATAGTGTATGGAACATCTCCCTCCTTGACAGGCTCAATGATTACCGGGAGAATGGAGGGGTAAGGCATCATAAGACTCTGAGCATGGGTTCGTACCCATTTGAGGTAAGGCTCAAGAGGGATGGAATTCTTGTGCCCCAGAGTCTTGCTATCCACCTTGTTTAGCATCCTCCAAGCTCGGATAAATCTTGGGCGAAGACCTTGATCGTCGTTGTCGTAGTCGAATACCAAACCTTGAATCAGCATCTCGTATGGACCATCCCTTCGAGCATAACCAAACTGTCTTAAGGCTAAACATAGGTTATAGGTGATGCCTCCTCTAATGCCAAGTAGTGGGACATTAGGGAATTCTCCACAACGGTCAACAATGATAACATTCTCTTTGGAACGGGAGCACCAATGAATGTCTGAATGTTTGAGTGTCATTAACCTTTGTGACCACCTTGAACCTTGCTCATTCTTTAAGATTGATTGGGGAAGATGAGAAATAAACCATCTTGCCAGGAGAGGGGTGCAACACATAAGGACACCTCTTTTCCTCATTGTGCGAGTGTGAAAAGTGTAACGCCCGTAATTTAATTAATTATTTAATTAAATTATTTTTGGAATATTTGTGAAGTTGTGTTATAATTAATTGGATTTATTTTATTAAGTGGAGAAATAATATTAGAGATATAATATTATGTGGTGAAATAATATTAAAAGTGTAATATATTATTTTGGGAGAGTAGAAGTAATAAGGGGATGTGTTGGTTTTAAGCCCAATAAGGGAATAATAGAATAATAGGGTTATTTTATTATTTGTTAGAAGGAATAGAAAGAAAGAAGCAGTAGAAAGAATAAGGATTGAGAGAGAACGTGCAAGCTACTGGAAATAGTGGAAAACGGCAAGAACGTGAATCCAACCGGAAATTGTAGAGCGACCTTCAATCCAAGGTAAGGGTGGGGTTCTAACTCTATAATTGGGTTTATGATGATTGGTATGTGGGATTAGTGATGAATTTTGTTTTGTTCTTGAATTGAGAATATATGATTGATGTATGATGAGGATTGATGAATTTTGATGAATATTGATGCCTTGATGCTGTTAAAATGCTGTAAGATTATAGGGTAATTATGAGTGATGAATTGTCATGATTAGATTAAGTTTTAGGGCTTTAGTTATGGAACCGTGATGAGATGCAGTGATGGAAAACGTTGAATATAGCAGTAATGAAAATGCATAATTTGGCAAATTGATACCAGGCGTTGCTGCATTAGAATTAATGAATTAATTTGGAGAATAGAATTTGTTAGTATTGTTTTTAGTTAGATTGACATCAGGTGAAGAATTAGAACAATGGGATGAATAGAAAATAGCAGTTCTGATGCTAGACGTAGATGTTAGAAGTTGTGTGGCCTAGTGAAAGGTAGAAATTCTGATGTTAGAAGTTGCGTGAATTACTAGAAAATAGAAGTTCTGACGTCAGGAGTTGTATGGGTCAGAAGATGTGGTTAGTCAGAAGACGATGATGATCAGAAGTTGCACTAGTCAGAAGTTGCACTAGTCAGAATTTGCACTAGTCAGAAGATGGCATTAGTCAGAAGATGTGATGATCAGAAGTTGTGTCTGGTCAAAAGATGGGGTTAGCTAGAAGCGGTGATGATCAGAATTTTCATCTGATCAGAGGTTGCGTTAGTCAGAAGTTATAGTAGTCAGAAGATTGTGTTGCCCAGAGGTTACGTCATTAGAAGTTGTGTACTTAGAAATAGCGTTGGTTAGAGGTTGCATGGTCAAAAGTTGGATGGCTTTGTGTTGTTATGTGCAAAGCGATGAACGTTAGATGCTTAGAAGCTGCTGTTTGAGCTATAACAGTAGGAAAGTGACGGTCTTGACTTTAGAGTTACAGAATGACAGTGTTGACTTACTGTGGGAATTAAAATACTATTTTGTTAATAATGAGAAGTTATTAATAAATAAATGACGTTGATGAATTATTTTGATTATTTGAGATGTATTTTGAGATGTTATTTTGAGATGTTATTTTGAGATGTATTTTGAGATGATAATTTGTGATGTTTTGAGATGATAATTTGAGATGTTTTGAGATGATAATTTGAGATGATAATTTGAGATGTTTTGAGATGATAATTTGAGATGTTTGAGATGATTTGATATGTTGTTAACTTGGGTGTTATCATTACATTCATGGTTGTGTCACATACATTGCATTTTTTTTAGATGGAGCTTATGCTCATTGAGATGGTCTGGATTGGCAAATTTTGAGATGAAGGTTATGCCTTGTTGATGCTTCTATTAATTGGCAAATTTTTGAGATGGGAGTTCTGCTCCAATGGTACCACATGCATTTGCATAGTATTGAGTCGCATTATATGATTTCATAAAGAAGTGTATTTTGATGTTGATGAATGTATATTATTATTGAGATTGTCGTTGATTATGAGACGAGAAGTGGTGATGTTGTTGACCTAATTTAATATATTAATTATCATGCACTTTATTATTTTGTTAGATATCCCACCCCTTCTATTTGAATGTTGCCCTTATGTTGGTAACATACAGGTAATCGAGAGTGAAGGCTATATACCTTCAATAGTTCGAGTCGGTGTCATTGCTCTGATATTTAACACTCGGGGGGATGAACGCTTGCTGTTTTAATTGTTGATTTTCAGTTGTTGAACCTTAAATTGATTATTATTAAATATGTGATGTTTCGAAGTTGCTATTTTGAGTTGTTAAAGATGTTATTAAGAATTCCGCTGCGTAGATGTTGATTTAATTGATCAAAGATGTTATGTTGATGGTTCATCCGATGCTTGAAAAAGTGTTATATATCCACGATGAATGCAATGAATTTGTTAGAAGAATTTGTGACGTCCCGATTCATTTGTATGATTGAAATTTTATAACTCTGATTTATTTTGCATAAGTGCTTGGGGTAGAATTAGGGTGTTACAAAGTTGGTATCAGAGCAAAAGGTTGGTCCGACCTTGCCGTCGAGTCGTAGTTGTCTAACAATTGAGTATTGTTATTTGAGTTCTGTTGTACCTCAAAATTTGCCCTCCCATATTTCTCAAGACATGTCAAGAATCATCTCCAAGTTGTTCAAGATGGCTCAAGAGTTGGACAGTCAAATCATCTCCTAAGGCAGTCAATTCAAAATTAGGGTTTTGTGTTGCATCAAGGTCCTTACATCCAAATGACCTTAAGTGCTCCTTAATGTCCTAACGTATGCTCAAATTCAGAAGGTATCCGACTGTGTGAGTTTTCTCGAAGAAATATGGTGAAAAAAGTGTGCTGAAAGTGCAGTTTTTACGCACTAAAAAATTCATAACTTGAAGATCGTGGCTCGTTTTGAACCCGTTCTGGTGGCCAAAATTCCGTCTTGACGTCATCTATGTTTTCATCTCTCACGGCTGGAAGCCAATTTCGATCAGAAGGTCTTCAAAAATGCGGATTTATCAAGTATTTCCATACAGGAAATTTGTGTCAGAAATTTATTTGCGTCATGTTCGGAAAATCATAACTTGGTCGATTTTCATCGTATCGAGCTGGTTCCGGCGCCAAAATTTCACAAATTGAGTTGGCTACATTTTCACAGAAGGTATTGAGTTCAAACGGTATTCAAAAGGCCTTCGTTTTTTGCTCAGAGTGCGTGATACGCTGAAATTCCTGAATGCTGAATATTATTTCATCTGGGCCGAAACTTCAAAAATTCATAACTCGGTCAATTTTTATCGGATTGGGCTCATATTTTTACACAAGGTCACTGACTCATAGATCTACAACTTTGCTTCAAAAGTCGAGACCGGATTATGCTCCTATCAATACCAATTTTTTATTGAAGAACGTGTCAGAGTCGACACTGGAGCCCAAAATAAGTTTGTCTGAGTTGAAACTTCAAAAATTCATAACTAATTCACCGTTTATCCAATTGAGCTGATTTTCATACAGGAGTTAGTTCTCGATGTCGGCTACATTTTGTTTTCACATTTCAACTTCAAAAATTGCACTTAAGTCCCTGCGATTTAGCCTGAAAAGTGACGAACTCAAGTGAACATTGGAGGCCCAATTGCACATTCAAAGCCCATTTTCTTTACCCTAATTTCCATTATATAATCACATTCTTTTCACACAAATTAGAGAGAAAAAAAAACCTTGCCACAACACTGTCAGAATATCAAATTATTTCAAGAACCCTAAAACCTTGAAATCCTTATTACAAATCCCTCTCTCACTACAAACAAGTCATCCTAGTTACAAACCAACATCTCACTACAAACAAGTCATCTCAGTTACAAATCCCTCTCTCACTACAAACAAGTCATCCTAGTTACAAACCAACATCTCACTACAAATAAGTCATCTCAGTTACAAACCAACATCTCACTACTTCTTCAGTAAGGGTAAGGCTGACTTGATCTCCATGATCAAAAGAGCATAAAAGCATTCATGTCACTACTTTTCCAGTAAGGGTAAGGTTGATTTGATCTCCATGATCAAAAGGGTATAATCATTCATACATGCCATATTGGCCTAAACATTAAATTTCTTCATATATTGACTTTATTTGTATTTTATGATATATAGTCATTTATTTAATGTGTTCATAAGATTCAACACTGCAGATTTAGACAAGATCCCATGCAGGTTCATTAAGGAACGTTGAGGCCAAAACACAAATGGCCAAAAGCCAAAAGCCAAATGACCAAAACAGAATAGTTTACACATGACACCAATACATGGTGAGACAGACATCCTGAGAAGGTTAAGGAACGTTGAAGCCAAAACACAAATGGCCAAAAGCCAAAACACAAATGGCCAAAACGAAACAGTTTACACATGACGCCAACAGTTGTTTCACCCCTCCAATCAGGCCCGTATACTCCTAAACTCTCTCTATTTTTATTATTTTCCTTTAATTAATTAATCGTTATTCTTTTTATTAATCACTAACCAATTAACATTTTTCCTTAATAAAATCAAACACACAAAAAAATATTTTATTTATTAAAATTATCTTCATCACTTTTATTTTTGTAAATAAATTAATTTAATCAATTTAGCTTTAATTAGATTTAACTTTTAATATTTTTTGCAATATTTAAAATCAATTTAGAATATTAGGTTTTTATTAGCATTAATTCAATTTATTTTATTTCTTTAAAAACTCAAGAATCCAAAAATATTTTCATTATTTAATTTAATTTAATTGTTCATTTAATTTAATTCCATTTAATTCAAAAATAACCAAAAAAATCACTTTCTTTCAAAAAAGGGTCAAAACCCCAAAAAAACTCGCATCCGATTTAATTTCCCGCACGTGATCCATTTTTACATATTATTGTACTTGCTTCCGGAATGTAATAAATTTAATTAGGACTTTATTTATTTATTGCTTTATTTTACTTTCCGCAATTTAAATTAAAGGGTTTGTTTTTGGCGATGTAAATATCCGACGCCTTGTAATAGTTTAGATTTAATTTCCCGTAATTTAATTTCCGCACAATATTAACGGTTAAATGTTTGATAATAGGGAATGCATGACAAGATCCAATGTATGAACTTAAAATCAACATAGATAACCCATGACATGTACAAAGATAAAATTAACTGAAAAACAATACACTCGCACATGCCACTCTTAGGGTACGCCTCACTTGGTTGCCTCGACGTGGTCATTGAGTATAGGGTATTTTAGAGGTCGCCCTCATGTCTAAAGATCCAAGTTGCCTCGAAACGGTCGCCTCGGATAAAAACGATCTAAGACATTAGGGTTACTGCTAAGGCGTCCTACTATTGCTTTGGTGACCACATGTCCCTATAATCGAATTGACCCGAAAAACTCCAACGACGGTGCTACCTACTTCTCAATAGTGGGATAGTACTGTCTAAAGGATATTTACACAGCTTAATTTCTTTTGAGTAGGTAGAGGTTCTTAGATACTTGCTCTTTCAAAACAAAATACGTTTCGCACCTACACTTTTCTGACAAAAGTTTTCAAACAAACACTTCATACACTCTTGAGGACCAATACAAGAGTTAAATCGAAGTTTTCAAACAAACTTTTTCAAAACCCACAAACACAAGAAAAGCAAAACATTTTTTAAAACATCGTGAGCAAGTACCTAAGAGCCCGTGGATAACCACGGATAGAAAGGGTGCTAACACCTTCCCTTTCTATAATCTACCTCCCGAACCGAGAAACATCTCGAAAAGGAATTTTGTTGTGCTTTTGTCCTTTCCTTGTTGGAGAAAATAAAAGACGATGGCGACTCTTGCTTACCGCGACATTTCGCGAACCAGCATTTCAAAACAGTCAGTTCTATTTCCACCGATCACAGAACTGGCGACTCTGCTGGGGAATATTATAAGTGAGGTGTATCTTAGGATTAGATCACCATGTTTTCAATTGTATGCCTTGAATGCTTTAACTTTGTGGGCTTGTATCGGAGTTTTATAGATCCTAACCCGGATCTGGGGATACCCTTTAGAAGTAGCAATAAACTGTGAGGGAATTGTGAGGGGGTATACCGACATGGTTGAAGCAGTAGCTACGTTGATGTGGCACTTTGGTGAGTACCGGTAACCCTTGAGTCAAGTCAAGGAGAGTACGGGGCCGCCACGTGGTGTCGTGAAGCATCAACTGACCTTAGAACCTTACTTGACCATCCTGGCCTTTTTAGGGGTAGTGAGATGACCGACTTTGGTGCAGTCCGAAGTTGGTAGATACTCGATACTACACTCGTTGAGGGTTGTTTTCTTGGAATATTTTGGTCGCCAGTTAAGTGGCTAAATCAAAACAATGAACATAGAAAACAATCCAATGATATTGAGCTCCTTAGAACCCGGTTACTATTTTCTAGGACAGGTTTTGAGCCAACTAACTTCAAGAGGGTAGTACCTAAACTTCATGCTGGACTAAAATCTAAGGGCTCTTTTGTGTGACTTGTGTGCCTTCAAACTTGAACTACTTGCACATTCTTGTTATCTGACACGTGAGTTCCTTGCAGGTTTTGTTTACAGTCCTTAATCTGGACTTATTACAGGGCTTACTTACACCTCACACCTTTGCATCCACGTACATAACATCATACACATCATAACATCATACCATAGCATTCCCTTAACCATTTCAAGGATCTCAAGGGTCTGTGATGCAGGCCATGATGAATCAAATGTCTGGCAAGAGGCAAAGGGGATTTATTTTCCTCTAGCCAAGGTTGTTTGGAGATCAAAACATGATAACTTGAGTCAGGGGCTATGACCCACTCGATATGGTGAGCCTGACTCTTGAAGAAGGACTCTCAGCAACATGAAGTTCCTTCAATCAAGCTACCGAATTCAAATTCTAACAAGTTTCTTTGTTTACCCCACGAGATCCTTGAAAACATTGCATGCATATCATACATATCATTACATTACAGGTACCATTACAGGTCACTTATCTTCTTCGTTGTTTATTTCAGTAATCATCATGTCTACTGAACCTTCCGCTGAACAAGCTATCAAGGCCCTCCAGGCCCAGAATGCCCAGTTCCAAGAGTTGGTTATGAGCCTAGCCCAGGGTCAACAGGATTTGAAGACTCTGATTCTGAAAGAAAGGAAGAAGAAGAAGAAGAGGACCGTCTTGTTCAATACTGGACGCAGATTTGGGAATGGACTACAGAATGAGGTTGAGCTGACTACCTCATCTGTAGGAAAAGACAGTCCACAAGAGAGAAGGGTTCCTAGCCCCGTGGTCTCCGACAACGAGACGGATTATGATGAAGAACAGTATCCTCCGGCTGAGGATAGGTACAAACAGTTGGAGGACCGCTTGAGCGCCATGGGGATGCAAAATGTGCCCGGGTTGGACTTTGGAGACCTAGGCTTATCCTCTGGGGTGGTAATTCCCCATAAGTTTAAGGCACCTGCCTTTGTCAAATATGACAGAGCTTCCTGTCCAAAGTTGCACCTCCGGTCATATGTAAGGAAGATCCAGCCTTACACCGTTGACAAGAATTTGTGGATCCATTTCTTCCAGGATAGTCTTTCAGGGACTCAGCTGGAATGGTTCTATCAGCTGGATGGGGCCAGTATCCGCAACTGGGAAGACTTGGCTAATGCGTTCTATCAGCAGTATCAGTATAATTCCGACCTCGCTCCTACGCGTACCCAACTTCAGGGTATGTCACTAAGGACGGGTGAAGGATTTAAGGAGTATGCTCAAAAGTGGAGAGACCTTGCTGGACGGGTGCAGCCGCCCTTAACTGATCGTGAACTTGTGGATATGTTCTTGGGGACCCTGTCTGGTCCGTTCTTCAACCATTTGATTGGAAATTCTTCAGCCGGGTTTACAGACCTTATTTTGACTGGTGAAAGAATTGAAGCTGGCATCAAAAGCGGGAAGATTCAAGAGGCTACACCTCCTGATACTCAGAAAAAGCCCTACAATGAAAAAAAAGAGTCCAATGTTGTGTCTGGTAAAAAGAGTCGTCATGACCAACATGTAGGGGCAACCTAGATCTCCGATCCCATGCCTGTTCAACAAAGACAGAGCAATAGGCGTAGGGTAAGATATCAAGAAAGGAAGTATGCTGACATCAACATGCCTTTGTCTTAAGCGTTACAACAATTGCTGAAGGTGAAACTGATCACACTAAAGGATCCTCCTCAAAATCCTGATACTTCATCTTCCAAGTATAACCCGAGTGTGAGATGCGCCTACCATTCTAACAGCCCGGGGCATGATACTGACGACTGTTGGAGTTTGAAGAACAAGATCCAAGACTTGATTGATGCCAAGGAGATTAAGTTTGATCACTGATCCTACACCAAATCATTGAGAATGTCTTTTATTCATTAGAATTTTCAATTTGTAATTTTCTTTTGATTGTTCAAACATTTATTCATGTCAAACTTTGTTACTTTATCAATGCACTGCATATGTCTGTTTTGAATCAATCCATCCGTATTCACTATTTTCAAATTGCTTTCATTTCTTGTGATGTTCAACTCTCGATTAAAAAACTCTAAGCCTTTTGAGGGAGGATGACGAAAACAATACCACGATCTTTACAGTATGCTTTTGAACAGACCCTGCTGATGAGGTACATGCATTGTTTCAAATTCTAAAACAGTGGAGTTATAAGGAAGATAATCCCTAGTCAACCCCCTTTGAGCCAAAGAAGTCGGAGTTTTTATTTTCAAAAATTAAAACCCTTAATCATAACCTGGGGCAGGGTAGTTCTCTCAGTTGATCCCGGTGCACAATGAATGGCATCAAAGGAGTCCTTTCAAAGCAAGAGACAGTGATGGTTCCGAATAATCATCAAGACAGGCAGTCGTTATCTTTCAAAAACAAAAGCCCACTAAGTCAAAACCTATGAAGGAGACTTATAAAACGGGGGCATCCCGCTGACTGTAATCACAAAAGAAACAGTTCAGGCAAAAAAAACAGGGATAACATAATATAAAAGGAAGAGGTCCTACAAACCCTCAAAAAAAAATGACTGCCTGTTCAAAATAAATTGTCAATATCCGAACCATCGCTGGTATATCAGAGCAAAGACTCAAACAAGATATAATGCACGATTAGCTCAGTTTAGGATCGAAGAACATCACGAAGAACGGGTGGGTACAAATAAAATTTGAGCCTTTATCTTTTGTTTCTTAAACCATGAACCAGGCCACGTTACAACCCTTAAAAGTCCTAGCTGAAGCATGGGTTAGTTCGAAAGCATACTGTTACAAAAGGTATCCTGACTCCTGTAGGGCTCGTTGTAAAATCCTGAGTTGACATCACATTTTACAAAAATTCACTTGTTTTATTGAAAACTGCATTTTCAAAAAACTTCAAGACAGACATAAGCTTTGCATTCTTAAAATAACATTGTTTGCATATGGCTATTTGTTCGAACAGTAGAGAAATTCGCACGACGAATATCTAGTGAACAAAAATCTTCTCAAGGATCATATCAAGTGGAAAAACACTTCCAACCAAGGGGCATACATGATCATGGTCCGTCATCTGGGGCAGTTCAGTCAAGATTCAAGGAATCTCTCAAAAATGCCAAATAGCCAGGAGAAGATCTCCATCTGAATCAACTGGGGCATTGGGCATGAATTCTAGCGACAAATCTGGTACGATCAAACATCTTCTGGTAATATGACAACACAACACTACTAACAGTGACAACTCCCTACATTCTGAGAGTGTGGACATAGTCGAAAAATACTACGCATAATCAAAGACCCGCTAGGTCGACTGGCCTAGGCAAAAATAAGGGCTTCCCGGAGAACCAAAAGGGTTCGGGAAAAAATAAGGGATGAAAATGAAAAATCTGTACACCCGGCAAGGCGAAAACCTGAAAAGGCAGCTTGGGCAAAAATGGGTATCCCGGTGGACTGAAAACCCAAAAGGGCGGTCCAGGCAAAAGTTAGGGATCAAAAGCGTATGACTATGTCCCGTCATCTCGTCACTTGCCTACCAGAAGAAGATTGGTCAATCGGCAGTTATCAAGCACCTCATAGGCCTTCTTCTCCCACAGAAATAGGGGCAATAAGAATTGTCTAAAAGGTCTAGTTGCTCTGTCCACTAAGGTACCAGGGTAGGTTCAGCTGAAGAATATGACCAAGATACCTTCACTCCCCGCAGAGTAAGACAAGATTCAGCAATACTCTCCCCAAGCAGAGTTGGCCTCCCATCAGCCCTAAAAAAGGCATAGTATCCCCAGCAAGTTAGCAATACTCTCCCCCCAGAGCAGAGTTGGTCTACTATCAGTCCTGGAAAAGTTGGGTATCCCCAGAAGATCTTAATATTCCCTAGTAGAGTATACAGATATTCCTCAGCAAGCATCCCCGGCAGTCTTAACATTCCTCGATAGAAATATAAGATTGTTCCCCGGCGGAATACAAGATACCCCCAGTGGTGCCATTTCCTCAAAAGTTTCCCCAAGAGAGTTGAACCATCTCCCCAGTAGATTCTGGAAGCTTGTTCCCTGCAGAGTACAAATGCATCTCCTCATCCATATTCAGAAGGTTATCCCCCACCAGAGTCTAACTGGGTTATCCTCAGCAAATTACAACGGAAAGATCGTCCTCAGCGAAGTTCTTTCTATCCCCCAGCGGAGTTCATCATCAAAATCCCCAACAAAGCTTATCAACGGAATCTCAGTGAAGCAACCCTACACCGGTTCCTTCTCTTCCAAGATGCAGTTTTACACGGACTCATCATCAGGCAACCCTACACGGGTTCCTTCTTTCAATCTACCAAGTTACAATTCAACGAACAATCTCCAGATGGCATCTATAAGCCCATCCCCCGACAAGATTCTGTCACATCTCCAGATGGCATCTATAAGCCCATCCTCCTATCCATCATCTCTCCAAATGGCATCTGTAAGCCCATTCCCGACATCACATTGCTGATACTACACCATGCGAGTGCAAATTTCTAGGCACTTTAGTGTTCAATCATCTTCCACCTTCGGATCACGAAAGGCACGCAAGCCAATCCATATCCTCAGGTTTAAGAAAATTGAACAGGGGCAACTGTTGTACCCCAAAATTTGCCCTCCCATATTTCTCAAGACATGTCAAGAATCATCTCCAAGTTGTTCAAGATGGCTCAAGAGTTGGACAGTCAAATCATCTCCTAAGGCAGTCAATTCAAAATTAGGGTTTTGTGTTGCATCAAGGTCCTTACATCCAAATGACCTTAAGTGCTCCTTAATGTCCTAACGTATGCTCAAATTCAGAAGGTATCTGACTGTGTGAGTTTTCTCGAAGAAATATGGTGAAAAAAGTGTGCTGAAAGTGCAGTTTTTACGCACTAAAAAATTCATAACTTGAAGATCGTGGCTCGTTTTGAACCCGTTCTGGTGGCCAAAATTCCGTCTTGATGTCATCTATGTTTTCATCTCTCACGGCTGGAAGCCAATTTCGATCAGAAGGTCTTCAAAAATGCGGATTTATCAAGTATTTCCGTACAGGAAATTTGTGTCAGAAATTTATTTACGTCATGTTCGGAAAATCATAACTTGGTCGATTTTCATCCTATCGAGCTGGTTCCGGCGTCAAAATTTCACAAATTGAGTTGGCTACATTTTCACAGAAGGTATTGAGTTCAAACAATATTCAAAAGGCCTTTGTTTTTTGCTCAGAGTGCATGACACGCTGAAAATCCTGAATGCTGAATATTATTTCATCTGGGCCGAAACTTCGAAAATTCATAACTCGGTCAATTTTTATCGGATTGGGCTCATATTTTTACACAAGGTCACTGACTCATAGATCTACAACTTTGCTTCAAAAGTAGAGACCGGATTATGCTCCTATCAATACCAGTTTTTTATTGAAGAACGTGTCAGAGTCGACACTGGAGCCCAAAATAAGTTTGTCTGAGCTGAAACTTCAAAAATTCATAACTAATTCACCGTTTATCTGATTGAGCCGATTTTCAGACAGGAGTTAGTTCTCGATGTCGGCTACATTTTTTTTTCACATTTCAACTTCAAAAATTGCATTTAAGTCCCTGCGATTTAGCCTGGAAAGTGACGAACTCAAGTGAACATTGGAGGCCCAATTGCACATTCAAAGCCCATTTTCTTTACCCTAATTTCCATTATATAATCACATTCTTTTCACACAAACCAGAGAGAAAAAAAAACCTTGCCACAACACTGTCAGAATATCAAATTCTTTCAAGAACCCTAAAACCTTGAAATCCTTATTACAAATCCCTCTCTCACTACAAACAAGCCATCCTAGTTACAAACCAACATCTCACTACAAACAAGTCATCTCAGTTACAAATCCCTCTCTCACTACAAATAAGTCATCCTAGTTACAAACCAACATCTCACTACAAACAAGTCATCTCAGTTACAAACCAACATCTCACTACTTCTTCAGTAAGGGTAAGGCTGACTTGATCTCCATGATCAAAAGAGCATAAAAGCATTCATGTCACTACTTTTCCAATAAGGGTAAGGTTGATTTGATCTCCATGATCAAAAGGGTATAATCATTCATACATGCCATATTGGCCTAAATATTAAATTTCTTCATATATTGGCTTTATTTGTATTTTATGATATATAGTAATTTATTTAATGTGTTCATAAGATTCAACACTGCAGATTTAGACAGGATCCCATGCAGGTTCATTAAGGAACATTGAGGCCAAAACACAAATGGCCAAAAGCCAAAAGGCAAATGGCCAAAACAGAACAGTTTACACATGACACCAATACATGGCGAGACAGACATCCTGAGAAGGTTAAGGAACGTTGAAGCCAAAACACAAATGGCCAAAAGCCAAAACACAAATGGCCAAAACGAAACAATTTACACATGACGCCAACAGCTGTTTCACCCCTCCAATCAGACCCGTATACTCCTAAACTCTCTCTATATTTTTATTATTTTCCTTTAATTAATTAATCGTTATTCTTTTTATTAATCACTAACCAATTAACATTTTTCCTAATAAAATCAAACACACAAAAAAATATTTTATTTATTAAAATTAACTTCATCACTTTTATTTTTGTAAATAAATAAATTTAATCAATTTAGCTTTAATTAGATTTAACTTTTAATATTTTTTGTAATATTTAAAATCAATTTAGAATATTAGGTTTTTATTAGCATTAATTCAATTTATTTTATTTCTTTAAAAACTCAAGAATCCAAAAATATTTTCATTATTTAATTTAATTTAATTGTTCATTTAATTTAATTCCATTTAATTCAAAAATAACCAAAAAAATCACTTTCTTTCAAAAAAGGGTCAAAACCCCAAAAAACTCGCATCCGATTTAATTTCCCGCACGCGATCCATTTTTCCATATTATTTTACTTGCTTCCGGAATGTAATAACTTTAATTAGGACTATATTTATTTATTGCTTTATTTTACTTTCCGCAATTTAAATTAAAGGGTTTGTTTTTGGCGATGTAAATACCCGACGCCTTGTAATAGTTTAGATTTAATTTCCCGCAATTTAATTTCCGCACAATATTAACTGTTAGATGTTTGATAATAGGGAATGCATGACAAGATCCAATGTATGAACTTAAAATCAACATAGATAACCCATGACATGTACAAAGATAAAATTAACTGAAAAACAATACACTCGCACGTGCCACTCTTAGGGTACGCCTCACTTGGTTGCCTCGACGTGGTCATTGAGTATATGGTGTTTTAGAGGTCGCCCTCCTATCTAAAGATCCAAGTTGCCTCGAAACGGTTGCCTCGGATAAAAACGATCTAAGATATTAGGGTTACCGCTAAGGCGTCCTACTATTGCTTTGGTCACCACATGTCCCTATAATCGAATTGACCCGAAAAACTCCAACGACGGTGCTACCTACTTCTCAATAGTGGGATAGTACTGTCTAAAGGATATTTACACAGCTTAATTTCTTTTGAGTAGGTAGAGGTTCTTAGATACTTTCTCTTTCAAAACAAAATACTTTTCGCACCTACACTTTTCTGACAAAAGTTTTCAAACAAACACTTCATACACTCTTGAGGACCGATACAAGAGTTAAAACGAAGTTTTCAAACAAACTTTTTCAAAACCCACAAACACAAGAAAAGCAAAACATTTTTGAAAACATAGTGAGCAAGTACCTAAGAGCCCGTGGATAACCACGGATAGAAAGGGTGCTAACACCTTCCCTTTCTATAATCTACCTCCCGAACCGAGAAACATCTCGAAAAGGAATTTTGTTGTGCTTTTGTCCTTTCCTTGTTGGAGAAAATAAAAGACGGTGGTGACTCTTGCTTACCGCGACATTTCACAAACCAGCATTTCAAAACAGTTAGTTCTATTTCCACCGATCACAAGTTCTAATCATTGTTTATGTTGTAGTGAGAAGTTGAGATGGCTGGAAGGAATGATGTTGCTCTTGCTGCTGCTCTAGAAGCAATGGCTCATGCGATGGAAAATCAGCCGAATGCTGACGGGAATGCTGGATCTCGTAGCTTGGCGACCTTCCAAAGAGAGAATCCACCTACGTTCAAGGGAAAGTATGATCCAGACAGAGCATTGGAGTGGCTGAAAGAGATTGAGAGAATTTTTCGCGTGATGGACTGCACTCCAGCGCAGAAGGTTCATTATGGGACTCATATCCTAGCAGTCGAGGATGATGACTGGTGGCTAGAGACTTGTCGGAAGTTGGAAGCTCCAGGTGAGAATGTCACTTGGGCTGTGTTCCGAAGGGAATTCCTGAGAAAGTATTTTCCTGAAGATGTCCGTGGTAAGAAGGAAATTGAGTTCCTTGAGCTGAAGCAAGGATGTATGTCTGTTGTTGAGTATGCTGTCAAGTTTGCTGAGTTGGACAAGTTTTATCCATATTATGCAGGGAAAATGCTGAGTTTTCGAAGTGTATTAAGTTTGAGAACGGGTTGCGCCCGGAGATTAAGAAAGTAGTTGGATATCAGAAAATTCGTGTCTTTGCTGATTTGGTTGATAGCTGCAGGATTTATGAGGAAGAAAATAATGCTCATTACAAGATTATCAGTGAGAAGAGGGGTAAGCACCTGCAGAATTGTGGTAAGCCTTATGATGCCCCAGCTGGTAAGGGTAAACAGAGAGTTACTCATGGTCAGAGAACTATTGGGGGAGATGCTCCTGTTGATGTGATTTGCTTTAAGTGTGGGAAACCTGGACACAAGAGTAATGTGTGCACTACTGAAGTGAAGAGGTATTTTTGTTGTGGCAAGAACGAACATGTTGTATGTGAGTGTGAGCACAAGAGTGTGGTTTGTTTCAACTGTAAATAAGAATGGCACATTGGTATCCAGTGTCCAAAACCGAAGAGGACTCAGTCAAGTGGTAAAGTGTTTGCTTTGGTTGAGGATCAGACAGCTACTGAAGACAGACTTATTATAGGTACATGTTTCATTAATAGTACTCCTTTAATTACTATTATTGATGTTGGTGCCACACATTGTTTTATTGCTGCTGATTGTGTTAAAAGATTGGGTCTTGTGTTGTCTTCTTTGAATGGATAAATGGTCGTCGATACTCCAGCCAAGGGGTCGGTGACTACTTCTTTTGTGTGTGCTAAGTGTCCCTTGTCGATCTTCGACAAAGAATTTGTTGTTGATTTAGTTTGTTTACCGTTAAGAGGTTTGGATGTAATTCTGGATATGAACTGGTTAGAGCATAACTGTGTTCATATTAACTGTTATTACAAGTCAGTGAAGTTTTCTACTCCTGAGGAAGAAGAAGACAGTCTGTTGTCTGCTAGACAGTTGAGGAAGTTGATGCAAGAGGAAGCACAAATGTTTTCGTTGATGGTGTCACTATCTGTAGAGACTCGAGCTATAATTGAGGAATTGCAGGTAGTATGTGAATTTCCTGAAGTTTTCCCTGATGAGATTCCTGATGTATCGCCAGAGAGGGAAGTTGAATTTGCAATTAATCTTGTACCTGGTACCAGACCTGTGTCTATGGCACCATATAGGATGTCTGCATCTGAATTGTCTGAGTTGAAGAAGCAATTGGAAGAGTTACTCGAGAAGAAGTTTGTAAGACCAAGTGTATCGCCGTGGGGTGCTCCAGTGTTGTTAGTAAAGAATAAAGATGGAAGTATGAGTCGTTGTGTTGATTATAGACAGTTGAATAAAGTGACGATTAAGAAAAAGTATCTGCTTCCATGAATAGATGACTTGATGGACCAGTTGATGGATGCTCGTGTGTTTAGTAAGATTGATTTGAGGTCGAGTTACCATCAGATTAAAGTGAAGGATGGAGATATTCAAAAGACGACTTTCAGAATGCGTTATGGACATTACGAGTATTCGGTGATGCCTTTCGGTGTTACTAATGTGTCGGGAGTATTCATGGAATATATGAATCGTATCTTTCATACTTATTTGGATCGATTCGTAGTGGTGTTCATTGATGATATTTTGATTTACTCTAAGTCAGAAGAAGAGCATGCTGAACATTTAAGAGTAGTATTGCATGTTTTGAAAGAGAAGAAGTTGTATGCAAAGTTGTCCAAGTGTGAATTTTGGATAGAAGAGGTTAGTTTTCTTGGTCACGTGATTTCAGGTAGTGGCATTGCTGTAGATCTATCGAAGGTTGATGTTGTGTTGCAATGGGAAGCTCCAAAGTCAGCTACTTATATTAGAAGCTTCTTAGGATTAGCTGGTTACTATAGAAGGTTTATTGAAGGGTTTTCTAAGTTGGCACTTCCGTTGACTAAGTTGACTTGTAAAGGTAGAGCTTTTATATGGAATGTTCAGTATGAAGAAAGTTTTACAGAATTGAAGAAGAGGTTGACGTCGGCTCTGATTTTGACGTTGCCTAATACAGGAGAGTATTTTGTGGTTTATTATGATGCTTCTAAGAAGGGTTTAGGAGGTGTGCTTATGCAGAATGGTAAGGTAGTTGCTTATGCGTCGAGGCAGTTGAGGACTCGTGAGAAGAACTATCGTACGCATGATTTAGAGCTTGCTGCAGTTGTTTTTGCATTGAAGATTTGGAGGCATTATCTTTATGGTTCTAGATTTGAAGTGTTTAGTGACCATGAGAGCTTGAAGTATCTATTTGACCATAAAGAGTTGAATATGAGGCAACGAAGATGGTTGGAATTGTTAAAGGATTATGATTTTGGTTTGAATTATCACCCAGGAAAAGCAAATGTGGTAGCTGATGCGTTGAGTCGAAAGACTTTACATATGTCAGCAATGATGATTAAAGAGTTAGAATTGATTGAGCAGTTCAGAGATATGAGCTTAGTTTGCGAGGTTACTCCGCAAAGTGTTACGTTGGGTATGTTGAAGATTAATAATGAATTTTTAGACAGTATCAGAGAAGCTCAGAAGTTGGATGTGAAACTGGTAGATTTGATGGTTGGGATTAATCAACCTGAGAATAATGATTTTAAGCTAGATGAGCAAGGTGTGTTGAGATTTCATAATTGGATTTGTATTCCTGATGATGCTGAGATGAAGAAAGTGATACTTGAAGAGAGCCATAGAAGTAAGTTGAGTATTCATCCAGGAGCTACAAAGATGTATCAATATTTGAAAGGTTTATTTTGGTGGGTTGGGATGAAGAGTGATGTCGCTCGGTTTGTGTATGCATGTTTGACTTGTTAGAAGTCGAAAGTTGAAAATCAGAAGCCTGCAGGATTGACGCAACCGTTGGAAGTTCCAAAATGGAAATGGGATAGCATTTCAATGGACTTTGTGACGGGGTTGCCTAATACTTTAAGAGGGCATGATTCGATTTGGGTGATTGTTGATAGGCTTACGAAGTCAGCTCATTTTATTCCTATTAACATCAGTTTTCCAGTGTCGAAGTTGGCTGAGATTTATATTAGTGTGATTATGAAGTTGCATGGTGTTACTTTCTGCATTGTGTCAGATAGAGATCCAAGATTTACTTCTGAGTTTTAGAAGAGTTTGCAAGAAGCGTTGGGTTCTAAGTTGAGGTTGAGTTCAGCGTATCATCCTCAGACATATGGTCAGACTGAACGGATGGTTCAATCGTTGGAAGATTTGCTGAGGGCATGTGTTCTTGAGCAGGGAGGTTCGTGAGATACTTATCTTCCGTTGATAGAGTTCACGTAAAATAACAGTTACCATTCTAGTATTGGGATGGCACCTTTTGAAGCGTTGTATGGTCGAAGATGTAGAACTCCGTTATGTTGGCATGAATCGTGTGAAAGTGTAGTGCTTGGACCTGAACTTGTTCGTGAGACTACTGAGAAGGTGAAGTTGATTTGAGAAAAGATGAAAGCTTCCCAGAGTAGACAGAAGATTTATCATGACAAGCGAAGGAAGGATTTAGAGTTTCAAGCCGGTGATCATGTGTTTTTGAGAGTTACGCCTGTGACTGGTGTTGGGCGAGCATTGAAGTCTAAGAAGCTCACTTCTCATTTTATTGGACCGTATCAAATTTCGGAGAGAGTGGGGAATGTTACTTATAGAGTGGCTTTACCGCCTAATCTTTCGAATTTTCATGATGTGTTTCATGTGTCGCAACTTCGGAAGTATATTTCAGATCCATCTCATGTGATTCATATGGAAGATGTGCAAGTATGGGATAATCTTACGGTGGAGACGATGCCTGTACGGATCACGGATCGTGAAATGAAGACTCTGAGGGGCAAAGAGATTGCATTGATTAAAGTGGTTTGGCTAGGAGCTGCTGGTGAAAGCATGACTTGGGAGTTGGAGAGCAAGATGCGAGACTCCTATCCTGAATTGTTTGATTGAGGTAAATTTTCGAGGACGAAAATATTCTAAGTGGGGGAGATTTATAACGCCCGTAATTTAATTAATTATTTAATTAAATTATTTTTGGAATATTTGTGATGTTGTGTTATAATTAATTGGATTTATTTTATTAAGTGGAGAAATAATATTAGAGATATAATATTATATGGTGAAATAATATTAAAAGTGTAATATTATTTAATGTGGGCTTATTTTGGGAGAGTAGAAGTAATAAGGGTGTGTGTTGGTTTTAAGCCCAATAAGGGAATAATAGAATAATAGGGTTATTTTATTATTTGTTAGAAAGAATAGAAAGAAAGAAGCAGTAGAAAGAATAAGGATTGAGAGAGAACGTGCAAGCTGCTTGAAATAGTGGAAAATGGCAAGAACGTGAATCCAACCGGAAATTGTAGAGCGACCTTCAATCCAAGGTAAGGATGGGGTTATAACTCTATAATCGGGTTTATGATGATTGGTATGTGGGATTAGTGATGATTGTTGTTTTGTTCTTGAATTGAGAATATATGATTGATGTATGATGAGGATTAATGAATTTTGATGAGTATTGATGCCTTGATGCTGTTAAAATGTTGTAAGATTATAGGGTAATTATGAGTGATGAATTGTCATGATTAGATTAAGTTTCAGGGCTTTAGTTATGGAACCGTGGTGAGATGCAGTGATGGAAAACATTGAATATAGCAGTAATGAAAATGCAGAATTTGGCAAATTGATACCAGGCGCTGCTGCATTAGAATTAATGAATTAATTTGGAGAATAAAATTTGTTAGTACTGTTCTTAGTTAGATTGATATCAGACGAAGAATTAGAACAATAGGATGAATAGAAAATAGTAGTTCTGATGCTATACGTAGATGTTAGAAGTTGCGTGGCCTAGTGAAAGGTAGAAATTCTGATGTTAGAAGTTGCGTGAATTACTAGAAAATAGAATTTCTGACGTCAGGAGTTGTATGAGTCAGAAGATGTGGTTAGTCAGAAGACGGCGATGATCAGAAGTTGCACTAGTCAGAAGTTGCACTAGTCAGAATTTGCACTAGTCAGAAGATGGCATTAGTTAGAAGATGTGATGATCAGAAGTTGTGTCTGGTCAGAAGATGGGGTTAGCCAGAAGCGGTGATGATCAGAAGTTGCATCTGATCAGAGGTTGCGTTAGTCAGAAGTTATAGTAGTCAGAAGATTGTGTCGCCCAAAGGTTGCGTCATTAGAAGTTGTGTACTTAGAAATAGCGTTGGTTAGAGGTTGCATGGTCAGAAGCTGGATGGCCTTTGCGTTGTTATGTGCAGAGCGATGAACGTTAGATGCTTAGAAGCTGATGTTTGAGCTATAACAGTAAGAAAGTGACGGTCTTGACTTTAGAGTTACAGAATGACAGTGTTGACTTATTATGGGAATTAAAATACTTCTGTGTTAATAATGAGAAGTTATTAATAAATAAATGACGTTGATGAATTATTTTGATTATTTAAGATGTATTTTGAGATGTTATTTTGAGATGTATTTTGAGATGATAATTTGAGATGTTTTGAGATGATAATTTGAGATGTTTTGAGATGATAATTTGAGATGTTTGAGATGATTTGAGATGTTGTTAACTTGGGTGTTATCATTACATTCATGGTTGTATCGCATACATTGCTTTTTTTTAGATGGAGCTTATGCTCATTGAGATGGCCTGGATTGGCAAATTTTGAGATGAAGGCTATGCCTTGTTGATGCCTCTATTAATTGGAAAATTTTTGAGATGAGAGTTCTGCTCCAATGGTACCACATGCATTTGCATAGTATTGAGTCGCATTATATGATTTCATAAAGAAGTGTATTTTGATGTTGATGAATGTATATTATTGTTGAGAGAGAAGTGGTGATGTTGTTGACCTAATTTAATATATTAATTATCATGCACTTTATTATGTTGTTAGATATCTGACCCTTTCTGTTTGAATGTTTCCCTTATGTTGGTAACGTGCAGGTAATCGAGAGTGAAGACTGTATACTTTCAATAGTTCGAGTCGGTGTCATTGCTCTGATATGTAAAATTTGGGGGGATGAACGCTTGTTGTTTTGATTGTTGATTTTCAGTTGTTGAACCTTAAATTGATTATTATTAAATATGTGATGTTTCGAAGTTGCTGTTTTGAGTTGTTAAAGATGTTATTAAGTATTCCGCTGCGTAGATGTTGATTTAATTGATCAAAGATGTTATTTTGATGGTTCATCCGATGCTTGAAAAAGTGTTATATATCCACGATGAATGCAATGAATTTATTTGAAAAATTTGTGACGTCCCGATTCATTTGTATGATTGAAATTTTATAATTCTGATTTATTTTGCATAAGTGTTTGGGGTAGAATTGGGATGTTATAAAAAGAGTGTAGGATATCCCCTTTTAATATAGGCATCGGGTTGCGTGACATGAAGATTTTGATGGTATTTATATCTATGAGTTTGTCAGAATTTAGAAACAAAATCATCTCATAGATGAGAAAAGTCACAATTTCCTCAAAAGCTTGCAAGTCTAACAGTTCTGATTAAATTATTAATTCAAATATAATTTAGACATATTGATTTAAATAATATGTTCTTTGATCGTAAATAACTGAATTGGATTCAATTATAATTCCGATTTTCACATGCCATGTGATTGTGTTTTTATCGTAAAAGCGTGGATGCTTTGATGCTTTAAATTTTGAATTCTTATATGTATGGCCTACCTGCAAATCGCGTCATTGCTTGACCATATATTATTAGCTATATGCTTGCTGTTATGAAATATCTAATAGTTCAAAGAGTAATATTTTCAAGAGGATCAAAGCGGAGTGTTGCGGTTTTATGTTTTTCTGGCATCACATATATATTTGCAGAAACCACCGCATGGTTTATGCTTCTCTTGCCATAACATTATTATTAATTTTGTTTGGTTTTATAATTAATAATAATAGTTTATTATTATAAATAATAATATAAAATAATAATGTGTTTATTATTTAAATTAAATATTGACAACTTATTTTGTATAATTTGGATATTAATGTTGAATATATTTCGAAATCTGACATTTGTATGGTGAAACAATAATATTTCGATTATCCATAAGTGATATAAAGTTATTGTTCAAATTTATATATGATATAAATATTTCTAATGCAAAGTCAATGTATTTGATACACTATTTTGTTTCGTATATTCAAATAGTGTCTTTGATAAAACACACACCCCTTACTTATTTTAAAAACAACACTCAATAATTTAGTGGTTCGGTCCAATTAATAAAAAAAACCCTTACATGATCAACACACCTCCCCTTCTATAGAACTCTAAATGGACCAACATAAATTAACTAACCCCTTACTTTAATAAAGAGATAAAAAAATTTAGAAATTAGTAGGGAAAATTTAGAGTATGACAAATTGTATCATAATAACAATAAAAATTGGTTTAAAAACAAAAAAAAAGTATATTACTTCAAAACTAAAATGTCACAATTAAAACAACCTCCATCAACTTCATCATATGAGGTAGAGATTTGGGTTGTGTAAGAAGGAGTGGACGAAATATCAAGACTTTCATTACTAAGATGAATGTATTTTCCTTGGATAATGATTGACCATTTCCCTGATATGTCGGAAGAGTCAGTCACATGGAATACTTGTTTTTCTTGAGAAGCCATGATGAATGGTTCGATCATTAAAGATGTCTTGCCAAGGTCAACCCGTGTGAATCCTAAGTCATCAATGTGTACACCATTACTATTATTGGAAATCCACTTGCATTTAAATAAAGACACTTTTAAAATAACATAATCAATCTCCCAAATCTCCTCAATGACACCACATAAAGTGTTAGTTTCCATTACAGGATTCTTATCTTTCAAACTAGAGAAGTATATTGATTTGTCTTCAACCGTAAGCCTACTATTTTTCATTGTACTACAATCATATTTTGATCTTGTATAAAAGGTATAATGACCAATATCGTATGCAGTCCAAGCTATGACATTAAATTTTGGCTCGTACAACAACCACTTAAGTATCTCGGAGGCACTACGATCATTAGATACCCTTTTATTAAACCAATCTATGAATCTCTTGTTATGCTCTATCAATAACAACTTGTCATTCATTCGGGGATATTTTATCTTCAAAAGTCTTTTGTGAGTATCTACGTAAGGTTGCACTTCATCGATAATTTTCAATATATAGAAATATGCTGGAATAACTACATCCCGAGCCATTGATGTAACATTTAGACCTTGAATACCTCTTTTGTCTGTGTGATCAGCATGACGAGACTTTGGAATGCTTATAGAATTTGCTTCAGACAAATAGTTTGTACAAAACTCAAGAGCTTCTCCAGTGATGTGCCTTTCAACAATTGAAGCTTCATATCGATGATGATTCTTCGTATATCCTTTAAATATCTTCATATATCACTCAATTGGATACATCCGCCTTAAATAAACTGGACCATAAAATATGATATCTCAGACTAGATGAACAAGTATGTGAACCATAATGTCAAAAAATGATGGAGGAAATTACTTCTCCAATTAACACAATATTATGGCAGCCTCATCTTCTAATTCATCTAATTTTTTGAAATCAAGAAATTTATTACATATGGCATTGAAGAATAAGAAAAATTTGGTTATAGTTACTCTCACATTTTTGGTAGGATCCCACAGATAGCCACGTGTAGAAGTTGTTTCATCAATACATGACAATCATGAGATTTTAAACCAATTAACTTGAGATGCTTCATTGATACAAGTTTCTTGATGTTTGATGAGTAACCTTGGGGAACTTTGATACCATGCAAGCACTCGCAAAAGAAATTCTTTTCCTTTTTAGATAGAGTGTGACATGCTGGAGGCAGATAAGTTTTATTTCCCCTATCTATCGGAGCCAACTGTTTTCGTATACCTATCGCCTCCATATCAAGATGGGAAGTCTTACTATCTTTAATCTTGCCTTGAATTTTTAGAAGTGCTCCAATCAAACTATCAAACACATTTTTCTCAACGTACATCACATCAAGGCAATGTCTAACATCAAGACTTGACCAATATGGAAGATCAAAGAACACATACCTCTTTTTCCATATATTTTTATCAACTAGCCCTTTTTATTTTTCTCTCTTTCAGAAGGCAACATTAACATGTTCCTGTCATTGATAAAATTCATCCCCGGTTAAAGGTTTATGAGCCATATAAAACTTTTGATCTCTATTAAAAGCCTTCCACAATCTACAATAAGAATGATCTGGTTTTAGAAATTTCGGATGCCCAAGGTAAACAACCTTTTTTCCAAACTCAAGTTACTGATAACAGGTATGAGATTCACATATAGGACACACTTTGTATCCTTTGACAATATAGCCATCCAGATTACCATAAGCAGCCAAAGTTGTGACCAAAAATCTGAGAAGTCCAAAGCTCTCCAAGTAGAAGAAAGTGAGGATTCAGAAGGAGATTCTGATGATGAAGAAGTTAAGTTGTCTCTGCTGACTAGGAGGGTTAATCGTCTCTGGAAGAGAAATCAAGGGAACAAGTTTAGAAGTTCAAGAAGGACTAGAGGTCGCTTCGAATCAATGTTTGGTCAAAGGAAGTTCAGTGGCAACAAAGTCATTTGTTATGAATGCAATGAGCCAGGACACTACAAACTGGAGTGCCCTAAGCTCCTGAAGAACAACATCAAGAGGAGAGATCTCAAAGGTAAAAAGAAAACGGAAACAATGAATGACTCAGGCTCAGAAGAAGAATATGTGTATGTAGTACTGATGGCTCATATTGGAACATTCAATGAAGAAATTTGTTCAGAAGATGAACTTGATTCAGAAGTAGAAGAATTTTCTGGCAAAGAGACATCCTTAGCTGCTTAGCTAAAACACCAATCTTGGTACCTGGACTCTGGATGCTCGCGACATAAGACGAGAAAAAGGAACATGTTCGTAAGCTTGGATCTTAAGCATGGATGTGTCATAGGTTTCAGAGGAGATCAGAAAGGAAGGATCACAGGCTCACGTACATTAGGTAATGGTTCTCTTCCCTCTATAACTAATGTTTTACTTGTTGAAGTATTAAAGTATAATCTATTATCTATAAGTCAATTAAGTGACAATGGGTATGATATAATCTTTATTCAAGATTCCTATAAAGCTGTGAGTAAAAAAGATGGCACTTCCCTTTTCAATGGAAAGAGAATAAAAAACACCTATAAGATCATACTTTCTGACCTTAAAGAACAAAATGCAAAATATCTAATGTGTGTTAATAAAGAGAAATGGATGTGGCACAAACATTTAAGTCATGTTAGCTTTAGAAGAATTTCTCAGCTGAACACACTTTACCTCATCAGAGGCCTACCAAACTGAAGTTTACTTTAGATGCTCTTTGTGAAGCATGCTAGAAAGGCAAGTTTTCAAAAACTTATTTCAAAGCAAAAAATGTTGTTTCCACCTCCAGACCATTGGAAGTTCTTCACATTTATTTGTTTGGGCTAGTAAAAACTGCGTCAATCAGTGGAGAGAAGTATGAATTAGTCATAGTAGATGACTACAACAGGTGGAC
Source organism: Vicia faba (assembly GCA_948472305.1). Taxonomy (NCBI): domain Eukaryota; kingdom Viridiplantae; phylum Streptophyta; class Magnoliopsida; order Fabales; family Fabaceae; genus Vicia; species Vicia faba. Next base: position 1,005,465,914 of record OX451738.1, read on the forward strand.
ATGGGTAAAGTTTCTCAAATACAAGGATGTGTCTCACTTTGTTTTCACTACCTTCTGTACTCAAGTTCAAAATGAAATAAATCTCAAAATTGTCAAGGTTAGAAGTGATCATGGTGGAGAATTTTAAATCAAATATTTTGAAAAGCTATTTGATGAAAATGGAATTACACATGATTTCTCTTGTCCAAGAACTCCACAACAAAATGGAGTTGTTGAGAGGAAGAATAGGACTTTGCGAGAAATGGCTAGGACCATGATCAATGAAACCAACATGGCAAAGTACTTCTGGGTAGAGGCTGTAAACACAACTTGTTATATCCAGAACCATAGTCTCCATTAGACATATTATTGGAATGAATCCCTATGAATTGTGGAAGAACAAGAAACCCAACATTTCATATTTTCTTTCGTTTGGATGCTCTTGTTTTATTTTGAACACTAAAGAAAGTCTAAACAAGTTTGATTCAAAAGCTCAAAGTTGTATCATGTTAGGATATTTTGAACGCTCAAAAGGCTACAGGGTATATAACACTGAAACACTCATTGGTGAGGAATCAATTCATGTTATATTTGATTATAAGCTTGACATTAAAAAGTAAAAGCTAGTTAATAAGCCTGCAGATGTGGAAATCACCTATTCAGAATCTAAAGGAACTGTTGCTGAAGTTCAATGAGTGAAAGAGTCAGAAAACAATCAACCAGAAGTCTCTAATGTTCAACTCCTCCAAAAGGCTAAGACAAAGTGCGTTACATTCTAAGGAACTAATTCTGGGAGATAAGAAAGAACCTGTCCGAACCAAATCTCACTTTAAGCCTTCTGAAGAAATGCTTCTAAGTCTTGTATCGATGGTAGAACTGAGTTCTACTGATGAAGCTCTTCTTGATCAATCTTGGATTCAAGCCATGGAAGAAGAAATTAGGCAATTCTCAGTCAATGATGTTTGGGATCTAGTTCCAAGACCCAAAGAAACTCATGTGATTGGAACCAAATGGGTTTTCCAGAACAAGCTAAATAAAAAATGTGAAGTGGTAAGAAAAAAGGCTTGACTGTTTGCACAAGGATATAGTCAGCAAGAGGGAATAGACTATACAGAAACCTTTGCACCAGTTTCCAGGTTAGAATCTATTCGTTTTTTAATTTCCTTTGTTATTAACCACAACATCATCTTATATCAGATGGATGTTAAAAGTGCATTTTTGAATGGTTACATAACTAAGGAAGTTTATGTACACCAACCCCATGGTTTTGAAGATAGTAAAAATCCTGATTTTGTTTTCAAAATTAAAAAAATCCATGTATGGTCTAAAACAAGCTCGAAGGGCTTGGTATGAAAGATAAGCAACTTTCTTTTAGAAAACAACTTCAACAGAGGGAAGGTTGACACTACTTTATTCTGTAAAACTTTCAAAAATGATATCTTGATAGTTCAAATATATGTTGATGATATTATATTTGGTTCTGCTAATTCCATTCTATGCGAGAATTTTGCCAAGTCTATGCAGGATGAGTTTTAAATGAGCTTAATGGGAGAACTCACACTACGCCAAAAAAGACCTACAAAAGCGCTTTTTTTGGCCCTTAAAAGCGCTTTCTAAGGTGGCGCTGCTATAGGTTTTAGCAGCGCTTTTTGTTTAATGAAAAGCGCTTTCGTAGGTCTACTTATGACAACGCTTTTTCTAAAAAGCGCTCTCTTAAGTACCCTTATGACAGCGCTTTTTCTAAAAAGCGCTCTCTTAAGTACCCTTATGGCAGCGCTTTTTCTAAAAAGCGCTCTCTTAAGTACCCTTATGGCAGCGCTTTTTCTAAAAAGCGCTCTCTTAAGTAGGCTTTTGGCAGCGCTTTTTCTAAAAAGCGCTCTCTTAAGTAGGCTTTTGGCAGCGCTTTTTTATGTAAAAGCGCTTTCATTGGTGGCGCTTTTTTTGGAAAAGAGCTTTCATAGGTTGTCTTTTAGCAGTGCTTTTTCTTGGAAAAGTGTTGTCATATGTTTACCTTAGACAACGCTTTATGTGAAAAAGCGCTGTCATAGGTCTACCTATGAAAGCGTTTTTCTCCAAAAAGCGCTTTCATAGGGTGTTTTTTTAGAGGTATAATTTATATAATTCATATACCTGCATTATTTGTAGCATATTATTTATATAAACTAGTTGCCATAACCTGTAATTCATAAATAGCGGTAATGCATTGTAATCCAAAATATATATACACCATTTTTGTATCTCAAATTATATATAAACCATTGTTATCAGTATTGTAACTCAAAATCAGTCTTACAAAATCAACCCTAACAACAACTAAACCAGTCCTTATATGATTCTCTGCTGAATAAAATATTGACACAACTCCTCTTTGGTTTCTTCCAACTGAAGTTTCGTGTAATATGCACATTTGTACTCATCGAAGTACTACATAACAAAAATAATATGCATGATTTAGTTAAAAGTAAAAAATTATATGAAATATCCGAGAAATAATAAAACAAATCCTAAGTTATAAATTCATACCGTGACTGGAATCTCTATTTGATTCAGTTGAATGATTTCTTTGATAAACCGCATAACGAAGTATCCGCAATCTATATCGTTTTGCTGTTGAGGACACTACATAGAAAAACAAATAAGAATATATAGTTGTATTGTTTTATCAAATAGCGTAAATATTATAAGCAAAATAGTGGAAATTAATATACCTGCACTTTGATCCAATTAATGTTGTTTGATTTAGACCGTCGTACCCGAGCTTCTCTTTGACACCGGAATACTTGTATCGCTCTAACAAAATAAAAATATATATTTAGAACAATGTCACAGAAATAATTAAATACGTAAATACACACAAATATTTAGAATAATCTCACTTACGTATCAATCATTAACTTCATATCCGGATAATTTGTCCAATCACCATCAACCGAATTCAGATAATAGACCACTTCTTTTATAGGATCGATAGCAACCAACAACCAGTGACGTCTATAAATTAAAACAACAATTTAGAAGAAATTTTTCTACGCAAAAATTACAAATATTAAAATGAACTTAGAATGAAAATCTAACCCTGTAGGAATATTATTATACGCCCAAAGATATAAGCTTTCGGTACTGCCAGTTGCCATGAATCTTTCGACTAAGTGCTCTCTTACTGAATCCGGTTCCCTACCAATTATCGCTCCGCTGACACGGGAGGAAGACACAAAATGGAATCTGTTTGACAATTGATTCCCGCGCATCAATTTGTCATATAACAGCCTTAAATAAAAACATAATTAATATTAGAGTATATTCATTGAAAATGTGTAAAAAATATTTCAGCTAATTACATAATATAAAGATGGGGTTACCGGATGTATGCGTACATAATACTGACGCCCAATTCTTTATGACGGAAAATCTGTTCCACGTCCTCATGTCCAATTATTTCGGTGCAAGGAAAACCAAAGATACCTTGATCCATATCCATTTGACGAATACCACCATCCATCAAATTTGTTGTTCCCACTATTGTTTTAAGACACTGCCGGTATCGAGGGAAAAATCTAGTAGGCACCCTTTTCTTGGGTGGTACGCCAACAATTTTCTGGCTCACTTGTTGTGACCCTTGAAAAGGTACCTAAAAATCATATAAACTCAGTTAAATTATAAAATTATGCAGTTTTTTATTCGGATCATATAATTAACACTTTAAACGTACCTCTTTTGGTGATACGTCAGACTCGTCGTGCCGCAAAATCCCTTTACCCTTAGATGCGGGTGTTGTAGGAGTCTATAATTACCGTGGAAATAACTGAGGTCAGAACTGACAGTTGAAGACTTAAAGATTCATAATTTTTTTCAACATACCTGATCATCTATGAAAATGAGGTCTGATGGCCATGCAACAAAAGATCCTATTGCATCTCGCAGCAATGTGGTCTCAGCAACAATGTCAGGTACCGGCAGCAACGCATCCATATCTAAAGCAATGTCAACCGATACTTTCATGTGTCCATCCGGAAGCGGTCTATTATGAAGTAAATCTCCCGAACTGTTATGGACTTTTCCCTTGCCAACTAGTCGATAAGTCGGTGACGATAGGTATAGCTGGCAAGATGAAATGCCCTAAACCAATAATAACCGTTAGAAGTGACTAAAAATATTCTATAATAATAACGGATATATATTGAAAATTACCTCGGGAAATTTATGCTGACAGTTGATACTAGCTTTGTCACTAGTTTCTTTCAATTGTGAACTGCTCTTTTCCGCCATATATCTCTCTTTATCCTTCTGCAATTCACGGACTTGAGCTTGTAAATCCTGCAATGTTTGCATCACTTCTGCATTGCTAGGATTTCTTCTCCTTGGATGCTTATACAAAGAGGTTGGAGTCACACCATGACCTTTACCCCTCACCCGACCCGGATACTCAGCAATATTTAGTGCTCGACTAAGTACGCTCCTGGTATCCTGATGATCCTCACATGGGGATACCGATTGCGACAAGGTCTCCTGTAATTCAATTACATATAAAAAATTATTAGTGGAGATAAAAAATTACTTAAATATTAATAAACATTAATTGATTTAACTAAAGACACAATCTTATACTTACACATTCATCATACACATGTTGAATATCGGGATTAACAGCTTGATCCTTACCCACACGGGCTTCCTTCCACAACAAATGTGCCGGTAGTGATGTTGCGTCACTTTTCGTCTCTTCTAACTACACAATGACGGAAGTCTTAAGATCATCAACTATAACACATTGATAGAATTAATAAGATCATAGAGTTTATATTTACTTACAATTTTTTCCTCTAAGCGAGCATATCCCAAACACCCTTTTTTGTATGGATATGCGGGTTTTGACGCTCTCTCGCGATTGATAGCACTCACTTTCTTGAAATTCTCGTCTCTTCTTTGGCCTACAAAACCAACCCATTCTTCAAGTGTAATGAAGTTCTCATATTTCTTTGGACGTTCCGGATCCTCTTCAAGAAAATTTCCTTCATCATCTTTAAGATACTTGTTTGTTAAAAATGTCTTCCACCCTCTGTGTCTTTTTCCAGCCAAACCCATTATATACTTTTTACGGGTATCTTCAATGTTAAAAGACCTCTACAAAAAACATACGCATAAAGTGTGTTAGTAAAAGAAATTTAAACACATATTATCGTCAAGATAAAGAAAATAACAAAAACCATATATGTACCTTTATCTCAGTCCAAACTTTCTCCTTAGCCTCATCCAACTCTCCTCTTTTCCATCTAGGAGTGGTGATCGGAATGTGTATACGAACAAGCGTACCAATGTAGCTTGTCAACTTTGCAGCATTAGACCCAATTAATTGGTCATTATCATTCCATTCTACATTATATGTTACTCCTCTATCTCTATCACGGATGATTCCCCTCATAATAGTTATACCTCGTGTAATATCTTTTTCTGAAGTATTTTCTGGAGTATTTTCAGGAGCATTTTCAGGAGCATTTGCATCTTTTGAGTTTTCTTGATTACTAGCCATTTGACCTGTAATAATGAAAAAAAATAAAAATGAAATGGCAAATAAAAATGAAATGACAAATATAAAAATGAAATGACAAATAAAAATGAAATGGCAAATTAAAATGAAATGACAAATATAAATGAAATGGCAAATAAAAATGAAATGACAAATATAAAAATGAAATGACAAATAAAAATGAAATGGCAAATTAAAATGAAATGACAAATATAAAAATGAAATGAAAAATAAAAATGAAGTGACAAATAAAAATGAAATGACAAATTAAATTTTATTGAATTATATAGGCTATAATTATATATACTATTACCCTTTTCACTAAGGTCTCTTTCTTTTCTTGGTAGGAATGTGTTCTACTCGTCTCTTAACAACGCGGACAGTTGGATTGATCCAAATACCCTCATTATGATCGTTTCTAATACATGATTCATTATCATTTTGATCAGTTATGGTTAAAGATTCAATGTCAACACCAATATCACTTTGATCTCCAATGCTTTCATCAATTACTTTGTTAGATAATAGCACTATAGACCATTTCGTACTTGTCGGATCATTGACATAGAACACTTGTTTAGCTTGAGAGGCTAGAATGAAAGGCTCATCTTTGTACCCCACCCTATTAATATCCACTTGCAAAAAACCTGACTTATCCATTTGTATGCCATTATTATTTTCAACCCACTTGCAACCAAATATAGGAATCTGAAACTTCTCGTAATCAAACATCCAAATGCGCTCGATAACCCCAAAATATGACAGGTTTGCAAATTTTGGGTTTAAGTCCTTCACACTTGATATATGCATTGCTTCAGCGATCAAGGTGACACCACTATTTTGCATAGTACTTTTGTCATCCTGTTCTTTGGTATAAAATGTGTATCCATTAATTGCATATGCGCTATAAGAAAACACAACTAAACTTGGACCGTATGCTAAACATCTCAATCTTTCTGTTACTGAAGCATGATCTGAATGATACTTTGAATAAATATGTTCCTTAAACCATGGTATGAAACTTCGATTATGCTCTCGTACAATCCAATTCTCATTTCTATTCGGATTTAAACCTCGAAGAACACCCTTGTGAATTTCAACATACGGCTCAACTTCAAGCTCATTATGCAGAACATACAAATGCACTTGATCCCGTTCGACCATTGATACTGTCACAACTTTATTTCCAATTAGCTTCTTACCTTCTTTTTTTTCAACAATGTGAGATTTGGGGAGTCCAATTGATTGAACATTTGACAGATATTCAGTACAAAACTCAATCGCTTCTTCAACAATATATCGTTCAGCAATACAACCCTCTGGTCGACTTCGGTTTTTCACATACCCTTTTAATATTTTCATATAGCGTTCAGTAGGGTACATCCATCTCATATAAGCTGGTCCGCATAGTTGTGTCTCTTTGACAAGATGAACGACAAGATGAACCATTATGTCAAAAAACGAGGGAGGGAAATACATTTCAAGATCACACAAAGTAACAACTATTTCTTTTTGCAATGTTGGTAAGATCTCAGGATCGATCACCTTGCTGCAAATTGACTTGAAGAAAAAACACAGTTTAGTTATTGCGCTTCTTACTTTTTCTGGAAGAATAGAACGTATACCTATCGGTAGAAAATGTTCCATTATAACATGGCAATCATGCATCTTTAAACTCTTTAACTTGAGGTCTTGCATAGACATAAGTCTTCTAATATCTGATGAGTAGCCTTCTGGAACTTTAACCTCACTTAGGAACTTACACAATATTTTTTTCTCCTTTCTGGATAGAGTGTAAACAGCAGGTGGTAGATATGTTCGTGTTCCTTTTTTCACGGGTCCCAATTCAGTTCTTATTCCCATCTCTACCATGTCCTCCCTTGCTTTAAGACCATCCTTAGACTTCCCTTTTATATTGAGTAACGTACCAATAACACTGTCAAATACATTTTTTTCAATATGCATAACATCAAGAAAATGTCTTACGTACAAAGATTTCCAATATGGCAATTCAAAAAAAATCGACCTCTTCATCCACCCACCTGTAACAACTTTATGTGCAAAAGGCTTGCCAAACTGAATACTCACATCTTTCACCTTTTCAAATAATTGATCACCTGTCAATCCAGGCGGAGCTCTACGTTGTTCGGTATCTCCGTTGAACGCTTTTCTCCATCCACGATATTGATGTTTAGAATTTAAGAATCTACGATGACCGAGAAAGACATTCTTCTGACAAAGTTTCAATCGCATCGTATCGGTTCCATCTTCACAAATAGGACACGCTTTTTCACCTTTAATGCTATACTCGGATAGATTTCCGTAGGCTGGAAAATTATTAATTGTTCCAAACAACATCGCCCTCAAGTTGAAACTTTCTTTCCTATACCCATCATAAACCTCCACACCGTTCTCCCACAAAATCTTCAAATCTTCGATTAAAGGTTCCAAATATACGTCTATGTCATTTCCTGGTTGTTTAGGCCCAGAAATTAACATAGATAACATCATGTACTTACGCTTCATACATAGCCACGGAGGTAGGTTATAAATCATAAGAATTACAGGCCATGTGCTATGCGAGATACTTTGAATACCGTGTGGGTTCATTCCATCAGTAGACAATGCCAAGCGAAGGTTTCTTGCGTCTTTTCCAAATTCAGGATAATCATTATCAATTTTCATCCACTATGGTGAATCTGTCGGATGTCGAAACTTTCCATCAACAATTCTTTCATCTGCATGCCAAGTTAAGTGTCTTGAATCGGTTTCACTACGATACATCCGTCTAAATCTCGGAATTATAGGAAAATACCATAAGACTTTTGCCGGAGACAACTTTTTCTTATATCGAGGGGCACCGCATTTAGGACACTCATTTAACGATGCATACTCGTTTCGAAACAAAACGCAATCTTTTGGACATGCATGTATCTTATCATAGCTCATGCCAATAGAGTACAACATCTTTTTGGCCTCATACGTTCGATTGGGGAGAACATTATCCTCTGGTAGCATATCTTTCATAAGGGCTAATAACTCTGTGAAACTTTTATCCGACCATCCATTGCCCGTCTTTAAGTTGTACAACTTTAATACCGCAGACAATCTTGTGAATTTTGTACAACCATTATACAACGGTTTCTCTGCATCGCTTACCAACCTGTCGAACATTTTAGGACAATCATTAAGATCTTCTTCAAGCACTTCTGCAATCTCTTCAACTCGATCATAATCGTATGTATCTGTGCCATTGTCGTTTGAAGCATAGGTCCTATTATCCCCCGATTCATCATTCCCGTCACTTTTCTCACCATGCATATTCCAACATGTATAACTTCTATCAATTCCATACCGTATTAGATGCGATGCCAACTGAACCGCGTCAACCCGATTCCCATAAAAACAACACAAACAAGGACATGTCATTCGACTGGGGTCTTCGGCGTGCGCAACAACAAACTTAACGAATTCCGATACCCTGTTCTCGTACTCTTTCGATAATCGATTGGAATACATCCATGTCTTATCCATGGTTTACGGTTTCTGAGTCAATCTGAGCTAAATGATAAATTAGAAAACAAAACCAATACTCAAAACTTGCACTTGCTCTTGCACAACCATATAACAAAACCAATACTCAATACTTTTCACTAAATTCATTTTATTCTATCAACTACTTTAGTACACAAGTATGCTACAAGTAATGATGAAAATAGGGGAAATGTACATTTGCATGGATGCTTCCTTCATTCTCGTAAAGTCTTTTGACTTCTAAACATATATAGCGAGGCTAAATATTTTGGTTTACAATAGTGCATATAGTACATATTTAACTCATATGTCTATTATATGTGAAAACTTAGAGATGACATTTACATTGTGTTGTATGAGAGAAAAAATCGTACACACACTCTACAAAACTAAACTATAGAGTAAGCTATGGAGCAGGAAATGAATGGTATTTACTATCAATATGTTGTAGGCAAACAACAAGGCAAAACCACAATTATGGTCAAATCAAAACCCAACCACAACAAACACTATATCTGCGATAATATAGTTAATATGGAGTGTGAAAGAATCTGCATAAACTAGCGACTCTGACCATCAGACATGCAAACTCCAACACATATGCATTCCCCTACCACTATAGAAAAAAGTAATGCTACACAAAATTCCTATATCGAATTAACAAAAAGAATTATTAGAAGATAGTCACATCTTTATTCATACAAAACTATTCTAGAAATTAGAATCAAAGCAAGCATAGAACAATTTATTCATACAAAACTATACTAGAAATTGACATACCTAGAACGGAGGCGGAGGTCCTGATGAACGGAGGCGGAGGTACTGATGAGCGGAGGCGGAGGTACTGATAAACGGAGGCGGTGGTCCTGAACAAGATTTCGTAGATGCTAACAGCGGCAGAGCTCTGGTTTAGGGCTTTGAAGATTTCGTGAAGAACAATAGAAAAGTGATGATAGGAATTTTTGATTTTTATTATAAAACTACCTACGAAAGCGCTTTTAAAAGCGCTTTCTAAAGGACACCTATAACAACGCTTTTTAATGTAAAAGCGCTTTCGTAGCATATCCTATAGCAGCGCTTTCTAAAGGCCAGCTTTAGCAGCGCTTTGTAAAAGCGCTTTCTAAGGCTAACCTTTAGCAGCGCTTTTTGAAAGCGCTTTCTTAAGGTACCCTCTGAAAGGAACCCTTTAGCAGCGCTTCTCAAAAAGCGCTTTCTAAGGGTGCCCTTTAGCAGCGCTTTTGAAAAGCGCTTTTTTTAAGCGATTTTTTTTTAAAACCTACAGCAGCGCTTTTACCTAAAAGCGCTTTCGTATGTGTGCTGCTAAAACTTATTTTTGGCGTAGTGTCAAGTTCTTTCTAGGAATTCAAATCAATCCAGGAACAGATCAAACCTTCATTCACCAGAGAAAATATGTCAAAGATCTTCTGAAGAAGTTTGACTTATCTTAATGTAAGACAACAAAGACTCATATGCATCATACTTGTGTTCTAAATAAGGACGGGGTAAGTTGCAAGGTTGATCAAAAGTTGTACAGGGGTATAATAGGTTCTTTATTATACCCGACTGCCTCTAGGACTGATATATTATTTAGTGTATGTCTATATGCTAGATTTCAATTAGATCCCATAGAATCTCACTTAGCTGCTGTCAAATGAATTTTTAGATATCTAAAAAATACTGCCAACCTTGGTCTGTGTTATAGAAAATTAGAAGAATACAAGTTAGTAGGGTATTGTGATGCTGACTATGCTGGTGATAGACTTAAAAGGAAGATTACCTCTAGAAGTTATCAATTTCTAGGACAAAATATTATATCATGGTCCAGCAAGAGACAATCAAAAATTGCTCTCTCAACTATAGAATCCGAATATATCTCTGCGGCAAATTGTAGCACTCAAATTATCTGGATGAAGAGTCGGTTAGAGGATTATCATTTACATGAAAATAATATTCCCATCTTTTGTGATAATACTTTTACCATATGCTTATCTAATAATCCTATCCTACTGTTGTACCCCAAAATTTTCCCTCTCATTTTATCAACATTTCTCATCACAAGGCTCTTGGAACTCAAGATCAAGCTAGGGGTTGCCCTACTCAAGACATCTCCTTACACTGATGACCTAAACTAGGGTTTGAGTTTGCAAAAATATTTTTGGACCTTCAATTCTCAAATTGACTTTCATACTTCATATTGGACTCATAAGTTTGTCCATACCAAATTTCAAGCCTTGAATCAAATTTTTGCCCAGTCAATTGGACAGTTGACCTAGAAATCAGCTGTATTGGGGAAAAAGTCAATTGTGGCCAATTTACAGTCAAACCTCATGAATTTTGACCCACATCAACATTAAGAACTCATATGAACCATTGGATCAAGTTTGTACCACAACTCCACAAGAAATTTGATCAGATCACCAAAAGGGCAAAATGGTCATTTTTAGGGTTTTGACTGTACAAAGGCAATTTCTGACTTTTTGACCTAGCCAATGGAAAATTAGGTTCAACCATGGACTCAAGGACTCAATGACATCATCTTGACTTATTCAACAAGTTCAAAAGATCTCAAATGCATGGGATTGACATATGAATTTTTCAGTCAACTGATCAAAATTTGACTGTACACTGAAAAGTCAAACTTTGACTTTTTGGTCAAAATCAAGTGCCAAGGGTCATTTTTCATCAAGATGTGTCAAATTATGAAACTTTTTCATCAAGAAACTCAAAATTGCAAATTAGGGTTTAAAGTTGAAAATTTTCATAACTTAGAAATTTCCTAAGTTATGAAATTTTCTTAATTTTTCCTAACTTTGCCCCACATTTTCACCATGATACAAATGGATTCAAACAAAACATCAAACATGAAAGTTGTAGTCCTCCACAAAGTCTACAACGTTTATTCACAAAGTTTTCTCAAAAGAAGCTTGGATATCAAGTTATGATTTTTGGAACAAGGGTCCCTAAAACTTTTAACTTAGTGAAATTTTGCCCTAGTTTAGGCAGGATTTTGACCTATCTTCTTGGCCATTTTTCATATTGTTTAACTTGGAATATCAAGTTGCATTTCAAATATGGATTATAGAGCATGTTGCAAGCTTTACAAATTGTCCAAGAACTCCTCAAACACATTTGTGGTTCGGGAGAATCGAAGGCTTGAAGTTGGCAAAAACTCACTTTCCATCCATGGCATATTCATGTTCATGCAAGTTGCAATTTCAAGTCAGCATGCATTACACTAGTTTACAGGCCTCTAAACCACTCCACACTCCATAATTAAATGCAAATCCATCAGTCCAAGCTTTTGTTTTGGTCATTTGGACATTGTACACAAGATTAGACCCTAAGTAGAAAAAGGCACATTTCCATTTTTGCCATAATGTGCTTTATGTCAAACCACAATCCCTTGAGAATTGGTCCATATCTCAGAGGGAAAATAAAATCCACAAGTTAGAGGTGCCAAGAGCAAAGTATGCAAGCATATTTGATAGCCTGTACAGGCCTGTAACAACAACTTCCACATTCTTACTTCAAAAACAAGAAACTTGTCCAAAACCTTAAAACTTGAAAACCAGCCAATACCAACTTATGCAAACAGTTTGAACATCTTTCTCACACCCCTTTGAGCTAGAAACACGATTGCTTGAGCCTCTAAACACCCCATAGCCAGAAATCACATTCCTTTGGCAAAACAGGGCAGGTTCTGCAACTTGAGTTCCATAGCTCATTTGGCTCGTGCGTTTTGCCCCAAGTTGCTTCAAACACCTTCCATTTAACTCACCCAAGCTATCCCAAACCTCAAATTCCAACTGTAACTCCATTTACAGTGTTCACCATTTTCATTTTGAGCTTGTGCAGGTTGAGTTCTATAGTCTGATTCAAGGACATTCAAGGCAAGCTAGCTATTGGAGAAGGTCAAGTGAAGTTCAAGCAAGCTACCAGACATCTCAAGCCTTGTTGAAAAGCACTACATTGCCCTACACGAATCCAACTGAAATAGGTTTTTCTCCACTTTATATCTCTCTATTTAGGAACATTTAGCCTTAGGTTTGTGAATAAAAAATGTAGTGTTCATTGCCATGAAGCTGTACATATGCTCAGTTTTCATTTATATTAAGTGTGCTAGGAGAATTTCATCCATGAACATGCTGAAAAAACTAGGTCAGATTTTAGGGCCAGAGAAATTCTCTCTGGTCTTTGAGAGTTAAGACAAATTGTTTATATGGTTGGAATCGTCTTGAAATTCTCTACAAGTTTGATGTTGTGAGTTTTTGCAATAGAGCTCATATGCAGGATGTCCAAGTTTGTACATGCGCGCGCGTTTTTTTTCAAAATCTGGAGGTTGAAGATGAAGTGGTGGGCTGGGCTTGGCCTGGCTCACTCTTGACACCCCCTCTTTTCCTTTTTGCACCCCTGGCCCAATTTCTTGTATTTTTATATTTTTGCATTTTTGTTTTCATTTCTGATTTTGTTTATTTATTTCCAAATATAAAAAATGCTAAAAAGTATTTTCATAAATTTTTTACATTTATTTGGCATTTTATTTTAATTTTTCTAACATGAAAAAGTATTTAAATACTTTTATATTATTTATTAAGACTTTAAAAATACATATAATTTATACTTTTATTTTTGTTCTTTATTTTTATTCATACTAAAAATATTTTCCTAAATATATTTTATTTTTGTACATATTTTATTTTATATTGTACATATTTAATTTGATTAATATACATATATAAATATATACTTTTTATTTTATTAAATACTCTAGAATAAAAAAATATACAAAATATTACATTTTTACTTTTATTTTTATTTATACTAAAAAATACTTTTTTCTAAGTATATTTTATTTTTACATATATTAATATATTTTATTGTATATAAATAATATAATGTATTTATTTTCTTAAAGAAATTAGGGTTTTACCCTTAAACAAATAAAATAAATTTTTTATTTATTCCTTTATTTTTTAAATTAAATATTTTACATACATCAATGAACAAAAACCCCTTTTTGCATATTTCATATTATTTGATATATTTGTCTTTTTTGTTTATTTAAATATTATCCATTTATTATTCATGCAATTAAATTCAATTTGGATGTAATAGTAAACTAGGGTTTATATTTCTTGTCAAATATCCCCCATTCAAAGATTGTATCCTCATCCCTATAATCATGTTGTAATAGCTTAGAATTTTAATTCTCGCACTTTACGCTTTCAATTATGCCATGATTAAATCCCAAGTGTATGTGTGAATGTCATGACTGATGTCATAACATTCTAGTTTAGGTTGTACTAACTCATTAGGTACATGTGCAGAAAAATATTGTAATTCAAATACTGATGTTTATAAGTGTGTATCTGAGCATGTTTGCAAAATGATCACATTTTGCTAAATCAGTAGACAGGTTTTCTCAGATGTCATAACAGATGTTATGACATCCTGTTCTGAACTAACAGGATTGCAGGATTGGATAAGTCTGAGTTTTTTCAGGAAATAACTCAGTCCTTTCTGAACAGAATCCTGCGTTTTCTGAGGAGTAACCTAGCTAAATCCTAACCTGGTCAATAAAGTACTGTGACCTGGTCTTTAGGTCAAACGGAATCAACCCTAGGTTTTTGGAAACCCTAACTGAAGTTGCAGCTGCTATATATTCAACAGAGCTGCTGTTTTTCAAGACATCCCTGCTGATTGATTAGAAGATCAATTTTGTAATCTGTATAGATTTGTTTATTGTACTCCAAGCAATTATCATTGTGATAAGTGCCTTGGAATAGGTTTCGATTGTAAGGGTTGTGTAGCACTCAAAGCTTTGAAGCAAGAGTGTTTGAATGTCCCTTGACTAAAGCTGTGAAGCAGAGTCAAGTTAGTTGTGTACATCACTCAAAGCTGTGAAGCACGAGTGATTGTGTTGCTTGATTAAAAAGCTGTGAAGTTTAATCAAGTGTGTGTTTTTTTTTGAAGAGTGTCTTCATCAATTCTTAAGTCAAATTGGTTTATGTATCACTGCTGTGATTGAGGGGGAGTGAGTAGGAACTCAGGTTTAAGTTGTACTTAGATTAGAATTGCATTGGGTAGGTCTTAAGTGAAGGAGATAAACTGGTTGGTTTATTCCTGAATTAACATCTCTTATAGTGGATTCTCTCCCTGGCTTGGTAGCCCCCAGAGTAAGTGTTGTTGCACACTGAACTGGGTAAACAATTGACTGTGTTCTTTACTGCTTTTGTATTTACTGTCATATAGTAAGTCAGATACGGTGTCATAACATTGGACGTGACATTGAGTATCTGCAGCCAGAATTTTCAATTGGCATCAGAGCAGGCACCCTGCCTGTATTACTGGGTGAGATCTAGGGATATCACTTTCTGGCACTATGGACAAAGAAGGAGTTTTTGGAAATAGACCACCCATTCTGGATGGAACCAATTATGACTACTGGAAACCTCGTATGATTGCCTTCCTAAAATCTCTGGACAAAAAGGCTTGGAGAGCTGCTGACAAAGGATGGATTCATCCCACCATAACTGAAAGAGATGGGACAATCAGTCTGAAGCCTGAGGAAGATTGGAGTAAAGAAGAAGATGAGTTAGCTCTGGGAAATTCAAAAGCTTTAAATGCCTTGTTCAATGGAATTGATAGAAACATCTTCAGACTAGTACATCAATATGAACTGGCCAAGGAAGTTTGGGACACTCTCAAAACTACTCATGAGGGCACTTCCAAAGTAAAAATGTCAAGGCTTCAGATGTTGACCACTAAGTTTGAGAATCTAAAAATGATGGAAGATGAAACCATTCATGAGTTTCACATGAACATCTTGGAGATTGCCAACACCTCAGGAGCACTGGGAGAAAAAATGTCAGAAGAAAAACTGGTGAGGAAGATTCTCAGATCCTTGCCTAAAAGATTTGCAATGAAGGTAACTGCCATAGAGGAAGCCCAGGACATTAGCAAGTTAAAAGTGGATGAACTTATTGGGTCTCTTCAGACTTTTGAGATGGGGATCACTGATAATGGTGACAAGAAGAACAAAAGCATAGCACTTGTATCCAACACTGATGTTGAATACAAGGAGGATGAAGAAGAAAACATATCAGAAGCCATTGCCATGCTTGGAAGACAGTTCAACAGGCTCATCAAAAGAATGGACCCAAAGTCAAGGTCTAATGTTCATAACATTCCTTCTGACATTGACAGTTCCAGCAGAAGACCAAGGTCAGAAGATAAGGGAAACCAAGGCAGAGGTATTCAATGCCATGGATGTGAAGGATATGGACATATTCGAGCTGAATGTCCTACCTTTCTTAAGAAGCAAAAGAAAGGAATGACTGTTACTTGGTCTGACTATGATTCAGAAAGCAATTCTGAAGAAGAATCTGCCAAACTAGTTACTGCCCTAACTAGTGTTTGTACTTCTGAAAGTGACACCAGTGATGAAGAAGTGACATTTGAAGAACTGGCTGATACCTACAAGAAATTGTGTATCAGAAGTGGTGAAGTCTGTGTGCAAAATGAGAAACAATCAAAACTCATCATAAAGCTGGAGGCTGAAAAGAGGGCAAATCTTGAAACTATAAGTCATTTAGAAGGAGAAGTTCAACTGCTGAACTCACAACTGAATCAAATGACCAAATCTGTCAAGATGTTGACCAATGGAACAGACAAATTGGAAGAGATCCTTCAGGCTGGACAAAATATGGGAAATAAATCTGGCCTAGGATTTGTGGAAACAAAGAAATTTGGTACTGGGAAGCGAATGTCAAAACGGATGTCTCAACATTACTCTCAACATCAGGGACAGAGACATATGAAGAAGAGGTATCAAAGATGGAGATGTCATCATTGTGGGAAATATGGTCACATAAAGCCCTTCTGCTTCAGATTACATGGATATCCTAATCAGAACTCAGATGTCAAACCTAAGTCTAAAAAGGTACCACATGCTCCTCAATGGAAGAAAATGGCTACTGCACTGATAGCTCACACTTCCCTGAGGGTCTCTGCAAAGGAAGATTGGTACTTTGACAGTGGATGTTCCAGACACATGACTGGATTCAAAAATCTCCTCAATAATGTTATGCCTCACACCACCAGTTTTGTGACCTTTGGAGATGGTGCTAAAGGAGAAGTCAAAGGAGTTGGTAATTTGGACTGCCCTGGAGTTCCAAGTCTGAATAAGGTACTGCTGGTAAAAGGGTTGACTACTAATCTCATTAGCATCAGTCAATTATGTGATCTAGGATTCATGGTCAACTTCTCAAGATCTGAATGTCTAGTATTTAATGAAAAACTAGATGTTGTAATGAGAGGAATCAAATCCAAAGATAACTGTTATGTGTGGCAGCCTGAGAACACTGATATCTCCACTATGAGTCAAATCATCAAAGAAGAAAAAGAGATGAAACAGTGGCAGCATAAGCTTGGAAGAATGAAAAGAGCTATTCCTATGGAAGCTGTCAGAAGAACTCCAAAACTACAGGCTGATAATATATGAGATGTGGCAAATAAACTTGAAGAAGAATGTGTTGTCAGAACCTTAAGTCATCTTGACAAGGATGTTGGAAAGAACAAGTCTCATAAATTCTGTTCTCAAAACATCTGGTCAAAACAGATGCTCCCTGAGTACAATGTTACACAAGATGTTGTGACATTGTGTTGTGATAATCTGAAAACATTCAACATTTCCTTGAACCCTATTGACTTTGAAGAGAAGAAGTCATTTGAACTGGAACATAGTTTCTCTAAGCTTCAGCTGACTGATTCTTCTACCAAGGCGCTTGTTGGAAATAAACTTGAAAATTTGAGGGGCAGGTTGGGTATTCACCAACATGAGAAATTATAGCAATTAGTTTTGCTGAAAACAAGGGTTGAAGGGATTAATTTTATTAAGTCTATATTTAGTGGGTTAATCATATTCATTCACAATTCTTTCAAAAGCCTTAAGAAGTTGAAGAGACTCCCTTTTACTCCCTACCTCTCTCATCCTTGCAACCTGTTTCCTCCTCCCAATCAAAGATTTTTCTCAAACTGCTACTATTACTCAAAGTTAAACAAAATGTCTCAGACATCGTCTTCCACCATGGCGGCTTCGTCTTCCTCATCATCGTCATCATCTGATCAAGATTCTAGGGCAATCACTACATGTATAGAATCTGAAGTTCTTGAGGTCACTCCTCTCAGGGAGATGGCAACTGACCCAGCCAGAGTCAAAAAGCTCAGAACCAGACATGCAGGAAGAGCTCAAGCTACAGTCTCTGGTAATTCTTCTCATCCTTCGTCTTCTATACCTAATAGAGAAGGATCAGTTCAAGTACACCAAGCTATTGCTAGGCTGGTTACTAGCATTCTGAGTGGCAACCAATCTGTACCGGGGATTTCTATCCCTTTGAATCAATCAGAAAGTCCAAATGTGGAAGGTTCTGAAAATGTAGATGTCACTGAGGATGTTGTGACACCAAAAGACAACATTCAGAACCCCTCTGAAAAGGCTGCTGATCCACCTATCATTGATGTGGATGAAGATTACTCAGATAATGAACTGATTGCTAATGTGAACCCTAGCATTGCTAGGAGATTGATGAAAAGAAAGAGTATTCAGAATGTTAAACCTGATGCTAAGAAATCCAAGGCTGAAGGGATGGCTGAGAAAATTCAGACAAAAGGGAAGAAGGCACAGGTGCAGACTGCTAGACAACCAATCTCTAAGAAAAGTAAAGAACCTGAAACTTCTGATTCTGATGATGAATCAGAATTTGAGATTGATATTGAAGATACTCCCATCAGAAGGAAGCTCCCCTCCAGCAAGATTGCTAGAGTGCCTGAAGTGCCAATAGACAACATCTCCTTTCATCATCCTGACAATGCAAACAGATGGAAGTATGTTTGCTTGAAGAGAATAGCCTTGGAGAGAGAACTCAACAATGATGCCTTGGAGTGCAAAGACATCATGGATCTGATCAGGAATGCTGGGCTAATGAAGACAGTGATGAAGTTTAACAAATGTTATGAAAATCTGGTTAAGGAGTTTGTAGTGAACTTGTCCAATGATTGTGCTGATGGGAGGTCAGCTGACTTTGAGAGTGTGTTTGTTAGAGGAAGAAGGGTCAAGTTCTCTCCATCAGAAATCAACAAGTTTCTTGGAAGAACAAATAAGGATTGTCTTGATCTAGAGGCAACTGACAATGAAGTGTGTTTAACCATCACTGCCAGGCAAGTAAAGTGCTGGCCATTGAAAGGGAAGCTGAATGCTAGTAAACTCAGCATGAAATTTGCCATCTTGCATAAAATAGGTGCAGCAAACTGGGTGCCTACAAATCACAAATCAACCATCTCCACAGGATTGGGGAGATTTATCTATGCTGTAGGAACCAAGACTGCCTTTGACTATGGAAGGTACATCTTTGAACAAACTTTGAAGCATGCTGACAGTTATGCTGTCAAAGGACCAATTGCCTTTCCCTCCCTCCTTTGTGGAATCATCCTTGCACAATACCCTGACATCCTTGTAGCAAGAGATACAGTCTGCAAAAGAGCTCCTGCCCTTGGCCTGCACTACAAACTGTTTCAGGGATCTCATGCTCCAGACATTGTCATAACATCAGCTGAGACATCGTCTGCAAAGACCCAGTCCAAGACATCAGATGTCATAGCTGTTTTAAAAGAAACTTGCAAAGATCTGGATGCTAGAAAAAGGACCCTAGAAGCTCTAATTGCCAGGCTAGAAAAGGAGGAAGCTGAAGAAAGCAGAAGGGAAGAAGGTATAGAAGCTGAAGGACAACTCAACATTGAAGAAACTGGCTCCTCTGAGTCTGATGACAATGCTTGAAGGTTGATTGCTGCTTGGTGGTGTTGCTGGTGGAGTTTGGAAGTGTGTTCTGCTGTTGTCAGCTGCTGATCTCATTATTCTGTTTTGGATAACTGTATAATTTTATGAACATGTATCTTTGGCCCATTTGTGGCTAAAGAGGGGGAGAATATTTTGGTACTTGCTTAATTAGTACTTGACATTATATTTTTCTGTTGTCACTTATTTCTACTGCTATCTATCTATCTCTGATTGTTTAGGGACTTTAGCCAAAAATCTGCCAAAGGGGGAGTTTGTAGGTGTTTAGGTATTGGCTTGCATTTTTGGTAAATCCCAAGTGTATGTGTGAATGTCATGACTGATGTCATAACATTCTAGTTCAGGTTGTACTAACTCATTAGGTACATGTGCAGAAAAATATTGTAATTCAAATACTGATGTTTATAAGTGTGTATCTGAGCATGTTTGCAAAATGATCACATTTTGCTAAATCAGTAGACAGGTTTTCTCAGATGTCATAACAGATGTTATGACATCCTGTTCTGAACTAACAGGATTGCAGGATTGGATAAGTCTGAGTTTTTTCAGGAAATAACTCAGTCCTTTCTGAACAGAATCCTGCGTTTTCTGAGGAGTAACCTAGCTCAATCCTAACCTGGTCAATAAAGTACTGTGACCTGGTCTTTAGGTAAAACGGAATCAACCCTAGGTTTTTGGAAACCCTAACTGAAGTTGCAGCTGCTATATATTCAACAGAGCTGCTGTTTTTCAAGACATCCCTGCTGATTGATTAGAAGATCAATTTTGTAATCTGTATAGATTTGTTTATTGTACTCCAAGCAATTATCATTGTGATAAGTGCCTTGGAATAGGTTTCGATTGTAAGGGTTGTGTAGCACTCAAAGCTTTGAAGCAAGAGTGTTTGAATGTCCCTTGACTAAAGCTGTGAAGCAGAGTCAAGTTAGTTGTGTACATCACTCAAAGCTGTGAAGCACGAGTGATTGTGTTGCTTGATTAAAAAGCTGTGAAGTTTAATCAAGTGTGTGTTTTTTTTTGAAGAGTGTCTTCATCAATTCTTAAGTCAAATTGGTTTATGTATCACTGCTGTGATTGAGGGGGAGTGAGTAGGAACTCAGGTTTAAGTTGTACTTAGATTAGAATTGCATTGGGTAGGTCTTAAGTGAAGGAGATAAACTGGTTGGTTTATTCCTGAATTAACATCTCTTATAGTGGATTCTCTCCCTGGCTTGGTAGCCCCCAGAGTAGGTGTTGTTGCACACTGAACTGGGTAAACAATTGACTGTGTTCTTTACTGCTTTTGTATTTACTGTCATATAGTAAGTCAGATACGGTGTCATAACATTGGACGTGACATTGAGTATCTGCAGCCAGAATTTTCAAAATCCAAATCAACAAATAGTTTGACCTAATCAAAGACAAAAATGCATGAAAATCAAACACAATGCACACTTGCACCCCTAGGGTTATAATCCACTTGTTGCCTTCAAAAATGGGCCATGTTATGCATGTTGGGTACTTTGGCAAAACAAAAACAAAACAAAAGAGCATAGTCCCTCGATGACGCTATCTTGGTTGCCTAAACAAAAGATCATAGTCCCTCGATGACGCTATCTTGGTTGCCTAAAAAAATGATCAAGTCCCTAAAAAAATTGCCAAAGATACTTGACACAATTGCTATCATGGTCTATACGATGACCCGCGCCTGTCCCGTTTAACATCCTAACACAAGGTTGCTCACCAAATGCAATGGTGAAACAACACTGTCAAAAGGGTTAAAAACATTAGGAAATATCTTTGAGTAAAATAGGGTAGATAGCTCTTAGTTACTTGATCAAAAAGCTTGCAAAAACATCCTTGCTATTTTCAAACACACTTCACAACACAATTTCAAAACATTATCCAAATCAAACTTTCAAACATTGAAATCTTTTCAAAAGACAAAAACACCTTTGTATACATTCAAACAAGAATCATTACAAAGGTTGCCACAACGATGGCCTCTTTTCAAAACATCTTTCAAAACCACACACACAAAAAACCATTTCAAACAATTAGAAAAGCAAAGCAAGTGATCTAAACAAGTAACTAAGAGCCCATGGATAACCATGGATGAAAAGGGTGCTTGCACCTTCCCTTTTCATAATCTACTCCCCGAACCCAAAAAAACATCTCAAAGGTCTTTCCTGTGCTTTTTGACCTTTCCTTAGGATCAAATAAAAAGTCAGTGGCGACTCTTGCTAAACCGAAACATTTGCGAACACAAACGCAAAACCTCAAGTCAGTTCTCCCACCGTATCACAGAACTGGCGACTCTGCTGTGGAAATACTTTAAAAGTGGAGTAACCTTAGGGTTTAGATCACCTTTGCATGCTTATCTTGTTTGCTTTGTTTGCTTTACATTTGGTTCTCTTGTTTGGGTATAAATCCTCCACCCGGATTTTTAGGAAACATTCATAGGTAAATAGCAATACGTTGTGGAAACTGTGCGGGGTATACCGACATGGTTGAAGCAATAGCTATATTAGTGCGACATATTTGTGAGTACCGGTAGCCTTTGAGTCAATCAAAGAGAATACGGGGCCGCTGAGTGATGTCATGAAGCACTAATGAAATCTTAGAACCTTACTTGACCATCTTGGCCTTTTTTAGGGGTAGTGAGATGACCGGCTTTGGTGCATTCCGAAGTTGGTAGATACTCGATACTACACTCATTGAGGGTTCTTTTCTTGGAATATTTCGGTCGCCAGTTAAGTGGCCAAACTGAAACAATGAACACAAAAAATAATCCAGTGATATTGAGCTCCTTAGAACCCAGTTACTATTTATAGGACAGGTTGAGCCAACTAACTTCAAGAGGGTACTTATCTATGAAACCTCATGCAAGCCTGAAACTAGGATCTTGTGTGACTTGTTTGTACATATGCTTGTGCATACATCATGAACATCATAAAGCATCATATGCATCCACTAACCATTTCAAGGGCTTGGATCTTCATCTTTGTTCTTGTTTTGTAGGTCATCGAATCTCTTCGCAGGAAAACAATTCAAGTTAACCTTGTGAGAATCCCTCCTCAACTCAAAGAGCTTACTTCCAAGATTCCAGAGAATTCTCTCTTCAGTGAAAGACATGGTAGACTTCTCAACTTGGTCAACTCCAACATTGAAGAAGACATGGTGAAAGTCCTCTTCCAGTTCTTTGACCCCCTACACCACTGTTTCACATTTCCTAATTACCAACTAGTGCCTACTTTGGAGGAATTTTCTCAACTCCTGAGGATTCCTATTCTCCATCAACTTCCCTACAACGGTACGGAAATAGAACCAAAGCCTGAAGATGTTGCTCAAGCCTTACACTTGCAAACATCTGATATCAAAGGTCATTGGGAAACCAGAAGTGGTGTCAAGGGTTTCTTATCAAAGTTTTTGTTTGAGAAGGCACAAGACTGCTGCAATTCTCTAGATCTACAAGCCTTTGAGGAGATTGTAGCACTTCTCATCTATGGGTTGGTCTTGTTCCCAAACCTTGATCAACTTATAGATGTGAATGCCGTCAAGATTTTCATATCTCAGAATCCTGTACCTATATTGCTTGGGGACATCCTACACTCATTTCACACACGAACAATGAGGAAAAGAGGTGTTCTCATGTGTTGTACTCCTCTTCTAGCAAGGTGGTTTATTTCTCACCTTCCCCAAACAGTTTTGAAGAATGAGCAGGGTTTAAGGTGGTCACAACGGTTGATGACCCTCACACATTCTGATGTTCATTGGTGTTCTCGGTCCAGAGAAAATGTCATCATCATAGATTGTTGCGGGGAATTCCCTAATGTCCCACTACTTGGCATTAGAGGAGGCATCACCTACAACCCCTGTTTAGCTCTAAGGCAGTTTGGATATGCCCGGAGACATGTTCCTCATGATATGCTGATCCCTGACTTGGTTTTTAACTTCGACAATGACGCTCAAGGACTTCGACAAAGGTTTATCAGAGCTTGGAGGATGCCCAACAAAGTGGATAGTAAGACATTGGGGCACAAGAATTCCATCCCCCTTGAGCCTTATCTCAAGTGGGTACGAACCCGCGCCTAGAGTCTTATGATGCCTTACTCTCACATTCTCCCTGTGATCAAAGAGCATGTTATGGAAGGAGAGGTTCCATACACCCTCCTACATCCTGACATGCCAACATCATTGGAAGAATTGCAAAAGAGTTGGATACAACTCAAGGAAGAACGAAATACTTTTGAAGCCAGCTTCCATGCCAGTGAGAAGAAGGTTTTGGAGCTTACCCGCCGGCTTCTTGAAGAGGAGACTCTTAACACTTACATCGCACCAAATAGGATGCGCAATGTCTTTTTACATTAAGAATTTTGTAATATTTTGCCCATGGGGGATTTATGTACTAACAAATTTCTTCTTAATATGACGTGTGTTCTTTTTGTTTGCAACAAATTTGAATTTCTGAATCCTTGAATGCATTACATGAATAACAAATCATTCATCATATGCATAAACAGGTCTTCACACCAGGTTTCCTTATCTTTCTGCTGTTTATTTCAGCAAGATGGATATAGAGCAGATGGTTAAAGATCTGCAAGCATAGAATTCGCAATTCCAACAACTCCTCATGACTTTAGCAAAGGGTCAAGAGGATCTTACAGCACTGTTAGAGAAAGAGAAGGAACCAGAAAGGAAGAAAAAGAAAAGAGTTGGGGTAACCACTATGGGAAGGAGATTTGAGCATCATGCTAGGAGAGTTCTGGAATTTCCCTCAACGTCTGACGAAGGGGTTGGTAAAGGAAAAGGAGTTGCAATGCCCTCTGAATCTGAAGCTGAAGAAGAAGAGGAAGATGACGAAGATTATTCCGAACAGCAATATACCCTGGCGGATGATAAGTATAAAAATCTCGAGGATCGGTTGGCAGCCATGGAGTTGTAAAGGGTACCTGGTTTAGATTTCGAAGAACTAGGGTTGGCTGTTGGGATCGTCATTCCTCCCAAGTTCAAAGTACCTACATTTTCTAAGTATGACGGTTTGTCCTGTTGATAACGACAAAACATATCATATAATTACTATGCTTTTTACCGATTTTATATTTCATTAAGTCGTCTAACCCCCGATTGTTCCGAGATTATTTGTCTTTTTACAGGTATAACATTTGCCAACTCAAACCAATGGAAAAGGACAACATGAAGAAGGCTAGACAATAAACAAAGAGAAAAAGAACTAAAAATACAAATTTTGGATTTTTGGAGCAGTGACGGTCGTCACACCCTTGTGACGGGCGTAACGCCCCCAAATTAGAATAACACTCGTCACACATCACTGACGAGTGTAATGCGCTACTTAAGCGCGTTACGACCGTCACCTACCTGTGACGACTGTCACGCACGTGAAGATGGACGTTGTAAATGGTGGAGACGTGGGCAACGCAAGGGCAGACTCGTTCTCCTATTTTTCCTCCACCCACTAATAGTGCTCCCTATATTTTCTCCATTCAACCTTTCCTCAAGACTGGCAATTGCTATTTTTCCTCTGCTATATATATGTGTGCAAGTGCAAAGTACCAGGGGTCGAAGGAATTTTCTGAGAACAAATTTATTATTCTTTTTACAATTATTTCTATTTCCTTGTTTTAGAGTTTTTCTATGTTGCTGTAATTTTCATTCCAAGCTTTAGTTTTTAGTTTTAGGTGTTAATTCTTCATTCAAGAATTAACACGATTTTATTTACTGCAATCAAGCTCAAGGATTATTGTAACACTTCAAGATTACCATAGCAACTTTGATTCCAGGTTTCTATTGCAATTAATATTTATTCAATTTTTTTTATATTATGCCAATTGTTGTTATGAATTATATTTTGAATTGCATTGCTGTTAAATTGATTATGTCCGGCTAAATTATTCGTACCGGTATGTGACTCTTAAGAACTGAGAGAATTCAGTGATACCTTGGCCAAAAATATTTATAAAACAATTTCTGGTTTCCAATTTCCAAGATTAATTTAACTACCCTTGTCACTAGAGTGAGAGGTTAATTAACACGATTTTTCCACAAGAGTGGGAAATTAATTAAGGCAAGAACCTGCATGCGAGAGCTGGGGTTCAACCCAGATAGTGGTAACGAAACATTAATTTTTAAATACACGAGAGTGTTTTAATAAATTAATTAGACTCAAATTGTTTTCAAAAAGTGTTATTAAATTTAAAGTGCATCCATTAGGTTTAGTAGCATAACTTATTTCATGAATACGAGAGTGAATGTCTCAGGTTTTTAAACAATTAGTTTTTACCGAAATACTTTATAGGCCAAGCGATTCACCGAATTCCCGAAGTCCGATTATCACATACCGGTATAACTATTACTATTATTTTTAATTAAACTGTTTCCCCCAAAAATCGAATATTCATCGCTTAGTTAAACAAACTGTAGCATTAGATCGTATGCGATTGATCCTCAGTCTCTCTGGGTTCGATAATCTTTTAAAACTAGAACGACTGAACTGTATACTTGCAGTTAGTATCCCGACAGACTCATAAAGTACCGATCAAGTTTTTGGCGCCGTTGTCGGGGACTGGTAGTCAATTAATTACGATTCTTCTGTTACGCATTTAGACTAGGCAACATATACCCTTTTTCGATTTGTATGCCAAGGACTCGCTCACAAGGCGAACCACTTGACAAATTGACGGACGAACCTGAATGCATTCTTTCCCTAAGACGTGCAGTCAGGGATTACTGTTTAAATCACGCTATTCCTTTACCCAAACCCGAAATCAAGATTGATTCTGAAACAGATTCTAATTCTTCCTCTGAGACCGAAACCAATCCAGAATTAGACATGGCCGAAGAACAAAGGACCCGTCCACTGAAGGAGTACGCAGCTCCATTACAACAAGAACCCCACAACAGCATTGCTGCTCCAACAATAAACCGAAACGATTTCGAGTTGAAACCGTCATTGGTATCAGCTATCCAACAACGCCAATTCTCTGGAGATCCTTCTGAGGATCCGAATGAACATCTTACAAAATTCGTTCAATTTTCCGACACAGTTATAGCAAATGGTGTTAGTAAAGATGCGATAAGATTACGTCTTTTCCCTTTCTCACTAAGAGATAGAGCTTGGGCTTGGTTGCAATCCTTGCCATCAAATTCCGTCACTACGTGGGAAGGACTGAAGATTGTATTCTTAGCACGATACTTTCCCCCAAGCAAGACCGCTGCACTAAGAGCCCAAATCAACGGATTTAGGCAGAAGGATACTGAATCGCTATTCGATGCATGGGAGCGCTACAAAGATATGATGTGAATGTGCCCACATCACGGATTAGAAAAATGGCTGATAATCCACACGTTTTATAATGGACTCTTGTACAACACAAGACTCTCTATAGATGCCGCCGCAGGTGGTACACTGATGGACAAGCCTTATGACAAAGCTAACCAACTCATTGAAAACATGGCTCAAAACCACTATCAGTGGAGAGGAGAAAGAACATCTGTGGAGAAAACTCAAACCAAAGGTGGGATGTACGAGATTAGTAGCCTAGATAAAGTTAATGCTAAGGTAGATGCTCTCACCCAAAAGATAGAAAGCTTGACCTTACCTCCTGCAGCTACCGTGGCTGCAGTTACCCCAAGCTGCGAAGTTTGTGGAGTTCCTGGTCATGTTGGAACCGAATGTCAAATATTAGCAGGAATATCAGCTGATCAGGTAAATTACGCTCAAGGTAATACTTAAGCCAATACCTATAATCCTGGTTGGAAGAACCATCCTAACTTCTCGTACAAGAGCAATAACGCTTTATATGCACCTGGCTAAGCACCTGTTGTACCTCCAGGGTATCAAAAACCCGCTGTTAATGTTCCTAACATTCCTAAGAAATCTAACCTTGAAATCCTAATGGAAAATTTTATCGCTAATCAAGCCCAACAAAACAAAGAATTCCTCAATCAAAACGTTCACACCGGTGAACAGTTGAAGCTATTAGCAAATAAGGTAGATGCCCTAGCAACTCACAATAAAATGTTAGAAACCAAAATCTCCCAAGTAGCACAACACCAAGCTAGTTCTGCCGCACCTGCTGGTACATTTCCTGGACAGCCACAGCCCAATCCTAAAGGACATGCAAATGCTATCACATTACGAAGTGGGAAAACCCTTGATGGACCGGTAGATCCTACACTCCAAAACCCGACCATGTATCAAAAACCTGAAAAAGAAATAGAGAAGTCGAAAGATCAATCTGAAAATGTAGAGGAAGACGCGAATGAGAACAAAGAGGCTTCAGAAAAACCTTATGTGCCTCCACCACCATATAAACCACCAATTCCATACCCCCAAAGACTTGCAAAATCCAAGAAAGAGGGACAATTCAAGAAATTTGTAGAACTTCTGAAACAATTAAATGTTACTATTGCGTTTACAGAAGCTATAACCCAAATGCGGTCATATGCTAAATTCCTAAAAGAAATATTGTCTAATAAGAAAAAAATCGTTGAAAACGAAACCGTTATGCTAACTGCCGAATGTAGCGCCATAATTCAAAATAACATGCCTCCAAAGCTAAAAGATCCTGGTAGTTTCTCCATACCATGTGTAATTGGAAAATCTGTCATAGACAAAGCTCTATGCAATTTAGGAGCCAGTGTCAGTCTAATGCCCTTATCTATTTGCGAGAAGCTCAAATTAGGCGACATGAGACCTACCAAGATGTCCCTACAACTAGCCGACAGATCAGTCAAATTTCCTGTTGGTATGCTAGAAAAAATTCATGTCCGAATAGGACAATTTTACATACCGACTGACAATAATGGACATCAAGGAAGATTCAAACATTCCCATCGTACTAGGAAGACCATTTTTAGCTACTGCAGGGGCCATCATAGACGTTAAGAAAGGAAAACTTACCTTCGAGGTAGGAGAAGAAAAAGTAGAATTCATTCTTTCCCAATTCTTTAAAGCCCCTGCTATAGATGACTCATGTTGTCTCCTAGATATTATTGATGAATGTGTCAAAGAACTTGAATGCCAAGAGGACACCTATTCCGCGATGCTGAAAATTCAGACACCAACTATCCTTAAGAACGAGGACTGGAAACAAGAACACTTAGATGCCGACCTAAGCGAATGTTTAGCCTTAACACTCGATCCTGCCCCAACTAATAAGAAACCTGGTATAGAACTTAAAACATTACCTGAAGATCTTAGGTATGAATTCTTAGATAAAGAACCCGAACGACCAGTTATAGTCAATGCCAAATTAGGAGAGATCGAAACCGAAAAACTTCTTAGTGTGTTAAGGAAATATCCAGCCGCATTAGGCTATAATATATCAGATCTAAAAGGAATAAGCCCTTCTCTCTGTATGCACCGCATTATGCTGGAGGAGGACTGCAAGACTTCTAGAGAACATCAAAGACGAATAAATCCTATCCTAAGTGAAGTCGTTAAGAAGGAAGTGCAGAAACTACTAGAGGCAGGCATCATATACCCAATATCAGATAGCAACTGGGTCAGTCCAGTTCACGTGGTGCCTAAGAAAGGAGGTGTTACGGTTATAACGAACACAAAAGGCGAATCGGTAGCACAACGTACCCAAACAGGATGGAGAATGTGTATAGATTATAGAAAACTAAACAAAGCTACGCACAAGGACCATTTCCCATTACCATTCATTGACCAAATGCTCGAGCGTTTAGCCAAACATTCCCATTTCTGCTATCCAACGATGCATGATGGCGATTTTCGCAGATTTTTAGACGGAATTATGGAAGTATTCATGGACGATTTCTCTGTCTGTGGAGAGAGTTTCGACGGATGTTTATAAAATCTTGAATTAGTACTGAAAAGCTATGTCAATGTCAACCTAGTGCTCAACTGGGAAAAATGTCACTTCATGGTGAGACAAGGAATTGTGTTGGGTCACATTGTATCAAACAGAGGGATTGAAGTCGACAAAGCAAAGATCGAAATTATCAAAACCCTTCAACCACCCAAAACAGTTAGAGAAATAAGAAGCTTTCTAGGACACACGGGTTTTTACCGACGTTTTATAAAAGATTTCTCTAAAATCACCAAGCCACTAACTGAATTATTAGTGAAAGAGGCTGAGTTTATTTTCGACGATAAATGCTTGAACGCATTTGAGACACTTAAAGAAGCCTTAATCTCAACACCTATTATGCAACCTCCTGATTGGAACCTACCATTTGAAATAATGTGCGATGCGAGCGATTATGCTGTAGGCGCAGTCCTAGGACAATGCAAAGAAAAAAGCTTCACGCTATCTACTACGCAAGCAGAACACTCGATCCCGCACAAATGAATTACGCCACTACGGAGAAGGAACTCTTAGCTGTGGTATTCGCATTGGATAAATTTTATTCCTACTTAGTAGGCGCCAAAATCATTATTTACACGGATCATGTTGCGATCCGATACTTACTAAGCAAGAAAGACGCCAAACCACGACTACTCAGATGGATCTTACTCCTACAAGAGTTTGACTTAGAAATAAAAGACAAGAGAGGAACTGAAAACGTGGTAGCTGACCATTTATCGAGATTAGATGGAATCCAAACCGAGAGTGTTCCCATAAACGAAGACTTCCCTTATGAACACCTTGTTGCTAAGCTAGAGATAAACCCTACCGACAGTTTAGATCAACACAATGAACCTTTAACAACTGCGGTAGTAAAAGCCATTTGTACTAACACCACATTACCATGGTACGCTGACTTCGTCAACTATTTAGCTGCCGGTGTTTTACCACCTGATTTAACGTACCAACAGCGGAAGAAATTTTTTCCATGATCTTAAACACTACTTTTGGGATGAACCATTACTTTTTAAAAGAGGCGCCAATGGTATCTACCGTCGCTGCGTCCCTAACGATGAAATAGACGACGTCATTTCCCATTGCCATTCCGCCCCTTATGGTGGACACGCTAGTACGTCGAAAACCTGTGCAAAAATACTTCAAGCTGGCTTCTTTTGGCCTACTTTATGGAAAGACATCCACGTAGCAATTATGAACTGCGATAGATGTCAACACACAGGAAATATATCTAGACGCGACGAAATGCCACAAAAAGGAATCCTCGAAGTAGAAGTTTTCGATGTATGGGGAATTGATTTCATGGGACCTTTCCCCGCATCTTTTGGAAATAAGTATATTTTGGTAGTCGTCGACTACGTATCAAAATGGATTGAAGCCATCGCCGCACCCACAAACGATACACGTGTGGTACTAAAAATATTCAAGCATATTATCTTCCCACGATTCGGTGTATCGAGACTAGTAATCAGTGATGGTGGGTCCCATTTTATCTCTAGAATCTTCGAAAAGTTACTTTCAAAATATGGCGTTAAACATCACATAGCCACACCATACCATCCTCAAACGAGCGGACAAGTGGAAGTGTCAAATAGGGAGATAAAACAAATCTTTGATAAAACCGTAACCTCATCCAGAAAAGACTGGTCCTCCAAGCTAAATGATGCTCTTTGGGCATATCGGACAGCTTTTAAAACCCCTATCGGAACAACGCCGTTCAAGTTAGTTTATGGAAAATCTTGTCATTTTCCAGTAGAATTAGAACATAAAGCTTATTGGGCCATAAAAACCCTTAACTTAAATTACAAGACTATTGGCGAGAAACGAGTGTTAGATATCCATGAATTAGAAGAATTGCGTTTAGACGCTTATGAAAATGCTAGAATCTATAAAGAAAGAACAAAAAAATGGCACGATAAGCGTATCTCGCAGAAAGAATTTAAGGAAGGAGACATCGTACTCCTATTCAACTCTAGACTGAAACTTTTCCCGGGAAAATTACGTTCCAGATGGTCCGGACCATTCGAAATTAACAAAGTTTTCCCAAGTGGTGCGATAGAAATTAAAGGCAGTTCTATCGAACCATTCATAGTCAATGGCCAGCGCTTAAAGCACTACTTTAACGTCGGAAATATCAACTATTCGGCTTATCTTCAGTTAAGTGAGCCGCCTACCCCAATACCTAACTGAATAGGTATTAACTGTCAAGCCGTCGACATAAAATAAAGGCGCTTCGTGGGAGGCAACCCATGTTTTACTTTAATTATTTTTACTGCTTTAACATGTTTTTATTTTTCTTTTCTTTTTCTTAATCTTTAAAACATTTTCATGATTGCATCTCTTACTCCTTTCTATTTTTTCTTCTGTTTTTATTTTCCCTTTAAACTTTCTTTTTCTTTTTGATTTAACTTTGGCAATTTCTTAACTCGAAAATACTAACTTAGTTTCTCCTTTTTTTTTCCGAACATTTATTAAATATTTTCAGGGGGGTAATTCTTTTGCTTTCATATTTAGCGCTATGGCCCGTGTAAACTTCATGAATGTCAATTTGAGAAGTAGACACCAAAGGAGACGATTTGAGGACCTGGCTGAGCGGGAAATGTGCCCTACTATCTACGCAGATGACCATGCTATGACCACTCTTGGCATTCGTGAGAGTGTCATGTACTTGCTGCATCAGATTGGCTGGGACACTGCTCCTATCCAAAGACGGTACTGTACTTACAAGAAGCTGACCCTTGAGTTCCTGAGCACCCTGAGCTTCATTCCAAATCATGGGATAGGATTCAACCGTGGGTTGATCACTTTCAGGATGTTTGACATGGACTACACTTATAACCTCCGGGAGTTTAGCCACCTACTTGGGTTCCCTTTGGACCCGATGTTATCACTATGACCCAGGAGGACCTCTTGCCTGACTCTGATCTTGATTTTTCTGGGGAAGCATCGCTGGTAATAACCATCCTGAGCCGTCTGATCTTTATTCTGAATGCATCCATAACCCGGCTATCAGGTATTTTCACAAGATCATCGCCCACACCATCTTTGGAAAACAGCAGAATGTCACATCTGTATCCCGCGATGAGCTATTCATTATGTATTGTAAATCCCAGAGCCGTCCGGTAAACGGTGCCGCTTATATGCTCGCTAATATGGAGCGTATCATCAAGACTCCAAATGCACCAATCCTGTTGGGTGGTTTAGTTACCATGCTATCAAATGCAATTGGACTCCGCATGGCTATGCTAGGATCAACCCCGCTTTATGGAATAAAGCCGATGGACATTGCATTCTGCTTCAACACTAGCATTATTGGGAACCTTGGACCAGATCAATTTGAGCTGTTAGTTAATCATCAGATCGTCCACCAGTTTAAGCTTCTGGACCCTATCACCAGTGTGCATAACAGAGATAACTGGCTTTTTGACCTTCACCATCCTGCTACACCGCCCTCCTCACCATCTACTGTTGACATTTACGAGGTCCCAAACACTACTAATGCTGATGCAGATCCTGCCACACCATCAGGATACCATGAGTTCCCCGATCCTTGGGAACAACAGGCTACTTCCGCTGAGACCGCCACCCAGGCTCCAGAGATTACACCACCTTCACCTACTGTTACCCCTACACTCTTTGCATGAAGCAATTACTGACATGCGGGGCGAGCTGGCATCTCTCTTGGTGGACTTCATAGTGTGATCGGTGGAAATAGAACTGACTGTTTTGGAATGCTGGTTCGCGAAGTGTCGCGGTAAGCAAGAGTCTCCACCGTCTTTTATTTTCTCCAATAAGGAAAGGACAAAAGCACAGCAAAATTCCTTTTCGAGATGTTTCTCGTGTTCGGGAGGTAGATTATAGAAAGGGAAGGTGTTAGCACCCTTTCTATCCGTGGTTATCCACGGGCTCTTAGGTACTTGCTCACTATGTTTTCAAAAAAGATTTGCTTTTCTTGTGTTTGTGGGTTTTGAAAAAGTTTGTTTGAAAACTTCGTTTGACTCTTGTATCAGTCCTCAAGAGTGTATGAAGTGTTTGTTTGAAAACTTTTGTTTGAAAAAGTGTAAGTGCAAAAAGTATTTTTGTTTTTTGAAAGAGCAAGTACCTAGGAACCTCTACCTACTCAAAAGAAATTAAGCTGTGTAAATGTCCTTTAGACAGTACTATCCCACTATTGAGAAGTAGGTAGCACCGCCGTTGGAGTTTCGGGTCAATTCGATTATAGGGACATGTGGTCACCAAAGCAATAATAGGACGCCTTAGCGGTAACCCTAATGTCCTAGATCCTTTTTTATCCGAGGCAACCGTTTCGAGGCAACTTGGATCTTTTAGACAAGAGGGCGACCTCTAAAACACCCTATACTCAATGACCACGTCGAGGCAACCAAGTGAGGCGTACCCTAAGAGTGGCATGTGCGAGTGTGTCAGGATTCAGTTAAGTTATCTTTGCACATGTTATGGTGAGCTACGTTTTGATTTTAATTTTCAGATAAGTCTTGTCATGCATAGCCTAATTAACATACATCTAACAGTCAATAGTTGTGCAGAAAGTAAATCTACGCTATTACAAGGCGTCAGGTATTTACATCGCCAAAAACAACCCTTTAAAAGTAAATTGCGGAAAAATAAAGAAAGCGATAAAAAGTCCTAATTACGCTATTACATCCTCGGAGCAATTACATAAATATGATCAAAAAATAATATGCGCGAATAAGAATTGAATCAGAGAAGTCCTTAGGGTTTTGACCTTTTTGAGAAAGAAAGAAGTTTTTAAATTTAATGAATTAAGTCAAATTAAACCTAAAACTAATTAGTTAATTAAAAGAAAAGAAATATTTTTTAAGTTTTTTATGTTTTTAATGAAATAAAATAAAAGAAATTAAAATTGTCAAGAAAAACCCTAATTCTATGTTCATTTTATTTATTGTAAAAAAAAAATTTAAAGTTAACCCTAATTAAAACAACTAAATTAATTTGTTAATATTTATTTACAAAAATAATAAACTAAGGGTGAAATTAATAAATAATAAAAATATTTTAGTTTTCTGAATTTTATTATGAAAATAATTAATTTGGTTAATTAAATAGTAATAATAATAATAATTAATAATTAATAATTATTAATGGTAAAATAATAAAATAGAAATTATAAAAGAAAAGAGAAAAAAAAGAATGAATGAACCAGGGGGGGTGCTGGCCCATTTAGGAGGTTAGTTAGCAATTTTCAAGCCCATTTGCACACAAGCCTGTTTGACTTCTGAGATCGTCCACATGTGCATAGACTGGGAGTATGATGGTCCTTCATCTTTGGCCTTCAGATTTGCTTTGCAAGCCACTTGGCGTGTGGACAATTGAGATGCATGGTAGACCACAAGGCATAAGGCATACTGGATAAGCTGCAAGAAAATAGCAATAATAATTTTGGGGGACCTGGGATTCGAACCCAGGTCCCAATGATTAATAGTCCAATGCCTTAACCACTCCAACTATACGCTTTATTCGTTAGTAAAAGAAAAATCAATTATCATATTGACAAACACACAAATATGCTGTAACACAAAAACACGCGCGCCCTTTTTTGAACTGACCAATAGTATATCAACAGCTTATCATCTTCTTCCTTCGCCTGTATAAAAACACATTAGATAGCGGGGGGTTTTAACCCCCACTATATGACACGAGGAATAATAGCGATTAGGGTTGTGATTAATATAAATATTTCGCGAATAGTCCAATGTGTTCGTCTGGTTCTCACGAATCCAACCATATGCCTTACAAGTCCTGATTTTTCTGGGTTTAGAAAGCCCCAATTTCAGAATTCAAGAACCCTAGAAATCGTCCATGGCAACTTTTGATTCTGTGCATTATAATTCAATTAACTTATACCATTAGCTTCATATGGATTCATGCAATGCAAAACAAACAATAAATCATGTTAAATGCGCATGAAATAACCAATACAATTCTGAAAATAACAAGTGAACTGTGGTTCTGTTCTTGATGATTCCTTGAGTTTTAACGCTTGATTTTGATTGCTACACGTTCCTCACACTTCCTGCAATGTGTTTGAATCAATAAAAAGCTTTGAATTGGCCTGGAATGTGAAAATCAGTTTCAAGTTTTCTTGGAAATTTCTTGAATTGGTTATGGCTTTTTCTGCAGAAATTTCACGTGTGCATGATCAGGGTTAGCTTGTATATTTATAGGAGAATGAGATTAGGTCAGAATCTTGAGCAAAAATCCATGGAATGATGATTTGAATATTTGATTGGAAATCATATATTTTTGAATCTTCATGATTGGAAAAAGTTGCCAAATTTGGAGATATTGCATCTTTGACTTGGCGCACGAAATTTCCAGCCTTTTTAGGTCATTCTTGCTTCACAAAAAGATTGAAAAACCATATCTTTATATTTTCCTACAATTTAAATTAATTAAATGAATTAATATTGATTAAAAATCCAATTAATTAATAAAAAATAAGAAAATAAATTCAATTAAGCTTGATGGGTCGTGAATAAGCCATGGATGAAGTTTCAAGAAGAGATTTGAGGCCCATTAGCAAAAATAAGGTGTTTTGAGCAAAGTTGACTTTTGCAAATTCACAAAAATTTCCCAACTTCTCCAATACATATCTTGCTCAATTTTGATCATATGAACATGTTCTTGGACATTTTGGAAAGCACTTGAAGTCCTCTTACCAATGCCTTTGGTCCCATGTCATTTGGATTTACCAATCTCAAGTTATGGCCTTTGACTTAAAGTGCATTTTTGTTGACTTTTAAATTTGACCTATAATGTAGAAATTGATAACTTTTTATGAGAGAATTTCTTGGACTTGGAGTGTGAAGATGGATTGTAGGAAATGTCATCCCATTCAAAATGAGCATTGGATGGAATTTTTCTGATGAATCATGAAAAAGTTATGCCCTGGTCAAGATACAGTTGACTTTTCTACTATCCAAAAATAATAACTTTTTGCATCTTGATGATTTTTGAGCTATCCTCGTGGAATCATGATCAAGACTTGATCAAATGATGATTGTGGACTCAAAATAAGATGTTGACCAAATTTTTTGCCTTTTGACTGCAAAATGACCATTTTGCCCTTGCAGTTGACTGTAGGTCAAATGGAGCTTTTGACTGTGCAAATTGACATTGTGAGTCTTGAAACTTGGCATGTAGGTGCTTGAGAATGTATATAGGCCTATGAGACTTGATTGAACCATTGAAAACCCCAAATTCCTTGAAAGAACCAAAACCCTAATTTCAGCTGGCTTAGGAGATGATCTGACTGTACAATCCTTGAGCAATCTTGAGCAATTTGAAGATCATTCTTGACAAATCTTGAGGAATATGGGAGGGAAAATTTTGGGATACAACAGTTGCCCTTGTTCAATCTTCTTAGACCTGAGGATGTAGATTGGCTTGCGTGCCTTTCGTGATCCGAAGGTGGAAGATGATTGAACACTAAAGTGCCCAGAAATTTGCACTCGCATGGTGTAGTATCAGCAATGTGATGTTGGGAATGGGCTTACAGATGCCATTTGGAGATATGATGGATAGGAGGATGGGCTTATAGATTCCATCTGGATATGTGACAGAATCTTGTCGGGGATGGGCTTATAGATGCCATCTGGAAATGTTTGTTGAATAGTTGTGGAGATGGGCTTAAAGATGCCATCCAAGAGTGATTGTTGAATTGTTTGAGCTGGTCGAGTAGATAGTTGTCCTGTCTGGCTTCAGATATTAATCTACAATTCTTCGTCCACAGATTTTTCCTGGCTAGTTACTGGTATAGATCTACAATCAATCGTCCACGGATACTTCCTGGCTAGATACAGGTATTGATCTGGAACTCAAGAAAAAGTTGGTCGAGATAGCTTTCCTGTCTGGTTTCAGGTATAGATCTCTGACCTGAGAAATAAAGATAGTTTCCTGGCCTGTTACAGGTGTTGATCTTCAATCTCTTCATGTAGATAACTTTCCTGGCTAGTTACAAGTATAGATCTACAATCAATCGTCCACAGATACTTCCTGGCTAGTTACAGGTATTGATCCGGAACTTAAGAAAAAGTTGGTCGAGATAGCTTTCCTGTCTGGTTTCAGGTATAGATCTCTGACCTGAGAAATAAAGATAATTTCCTGGCCTGTTACAGGTGTTGATCATCAATCTCTTCGATGTAGATAACTTTCCTGTCTGGTTTCAGGTATAGATCTACAATCAATCGTCCACAGATATTTCCTGGCTAGATACAGGTATTAATCCGGAACTTAAAAAGGCTGGTCGAGATAGCTTTCCTGGCTGGATACAGGTATTATTCTCTGACTTGAGAAGGAAAGATGACTTCCTGGCTTGCTACAGGTATTGATCTTCAATCTCTTCATGTAGATACTTTCCTGGCTAGTTACAGGTATAGATCTACAATCTATCGCTCACAGATATTTCCTGGCTAGTTACAGGTATTAATCCGGAACTCAAGAAAAAGTTGGTCGAGATAGCTTTCCTGGCTGGTTTCAGGTATAGATCTCTGACCTGAGAAATAAAGATAATTTTCTGGCCTGTTACAGGTGTTGATCTTCAATCTCTTCATGTAGATACTTTCCTGGCTAGTTACAGGTATAGATCTACAATCGATCGTCCACAAATACTTCCTGGCTAGTTACATGTATTGATCTGGAACTTAAAAAAGGTTGACGGTAATCATCTTTTGATTGACCTTTTCCTGAAAGGCAAAACGTTAGCTGTATGCAATGTCATGATGTATGAAATGCATGATGTTCTCAAAAATAAATGAGATTGCGTTGAATGCACTTTGTTATGCATGAAATGTGAAATGTTTATGAATGTATCTTCGTATGGGAAAATAAATCCTTGACGAATGCCGGGAAGTTCGTTGAATCCTGGGCTGATGTTGAAGAGTAGAGTTCTTCGTTTCCGCTGAGGATGATGAACAAAGATGATTTCAAGAATAAACCGGTAGGAGAAGATGACTCCATTGGGGAATAAACCTGGTGAAGAGATTACTCTGCGGGGAATTACTCTGTGGGGAAGAGATGCTTCGCTGAAGATTTGAACGATAAATTCCGATAGGGATTCCGTTGTTATGCTTTGTTGGGGATTTTGATGAACTCCGCTGGGGGATAGAAAGGACTTCGTTGGGGACGATCTTTCAGTTGCAATTTGCTGAGGATAACCCAGTTAGACTCTGGTGGGAATAATCTCTGAATAAGGCTGGGGAGACGCATTTGCACTCTGCAGGGGATAAGCTTCCAGAATCTACTGGGGAGGATGATTCAACTCTCCTGGGGAAACTCTTGAGGAAAGGACTCCACTGGGGGTATCTTGTATTCCGCCGGGGAACGATCTTATACTCTGTCGAGGAATATTAAGACTGCCGGGGATGCTTGCTGAGGAATATTTGTATACTCTACTGGATAATATTAAGATCCTCTGGGGATACCCAACTTTTTCAAGACTGATGGTAGACTAAATCTGCTCGGGGGAGAGTATTGCTGACTTGTTAAGGATACTATGCCTTTTTAGGGCTGACAGGAGGCCAACTCTGCTTGGGGAGAGTATTGCTGACTCTTATCTTACTCTGCGGGGAGTGAAGGTATCCTGGTCACATTCTTCAGCCGAACCTACCTTGGTACCTTGGTGGACAGAGCAACTAGATAATTCGTATTGCCCCTACTTCCGATGTCGCCCGTAATTAGTCCTTTGTTTCGCATGCAAATATTTCTGAACAACAATTAATGTCAAATGCATATATAAAAAATGAACATTGGACGTTCTTTGCAAAACAAAACAGATAAAGGAAAAACAATTTGCAATTTGTCTGGAAAATAGACTTGTATTGATTTTGATTGAAATTTGCCTGTAAATAGGCGTTTTGTGTACAAGAGGCTGACGCCCTAGTAAGAGACCTCCGCCGAACAAAATAGAGTTTGTACAATTTGTGAAAAAGGAAACAAAACATATATGTGAAAATTCCACTAGGTTCCAACTCCGCTATCGCCTTTATGTCTTCAAGCGTCTCATCACTTTGCTGCTTAGTTGAAAATGAATCTGATTGATAGGTGCCGTCCGAGCCTGATGGTCGATACCGAAGTCTGGATGCAGGGTGATCCAATGAGACATAGTATTACGCTTACCCCTAACTTTTGCCTGGACCACCCTTTCGGGTTTTCAGTCCACCGGGATACCCATTTTTGCTCAAGCCGCCTTTTCAGGTTTTTGACTTGCCGGGTGTACAGATTTTTTCATTTCATCCCTTATTTTTGCCCGAACCCTTTTGGTTCGCCGGAAAGCCCTTATTTTTGCCTAGGCCAGTCGACCTAGTGGGTCTTTTAATCATGCGTAGTATCTTTTTACTATGTCTACATTGGCGGGGTGATGAAGGTCGTCACCATCCATGGTGGTTAGAATCATAGATCCTCCTGAGAAGATGTTCTTAACCACAAATGGCCCTTCGTACGTGGGGGTCCATTTGCCCCTGGTATCACCTTGAGGTAGAATGATGTGCTTGATTACCAGGTCCCCAACTTGATACTCTTGTCTTCTGACT
Source organism: Vicia faba (assembly GCA_948472305.1). Lineage (NCBI taxonomy): Eukaryota > Viridiplantae > Streptophyta > Magnoliopsida > Fabales > Fabaceae > Vicia > Vicia faba. The sequence continues at coordinate 1,005,506,198 of OX451738.1, forward strand.
TTCTTGTTAAATGCCTTGATCATCCGTTTTTGGTACGTTTGACCATGACAAATAGCAGTGAGTCTCTTTTCGTCGATTAGGTTTAGTTGATCAAGCCGAGTCTGGATCCAGTCGTCTTCGCTCAATCCTGCATCCTTCATTATCCGGAGAGAGGGTATCTGAACTTCAATGGGCAGGACTGCCTCCATGCCGTATACCAAGGAGTAGGGTGTTGCCCCTGTTGACGTCTGTGCTGAGGTACGATACCCATGAAGAGCAAATGGTAACATCTCGTGCCAATCTTTGTAGGTCACTGTCATCTTCTGCACAATCTTCTTGATGTTCTTATTAGCCGCTTCTACAGCCCCATTCATCTTCGGTCGGTAAGGAGAAGAGTTGTGGTGCTCTATCTTGAATTGCTCGCAGAGCTCAGTGATCATTTTGTTGTTAAGATTGGTACCATTGTCCGTAATGATCCTCTCTGGTACATCGTATCGACAGATCAGGTTGTGTCGAATGAACCGTGCCACGACATTCTTGGTTACGGTGGCAAAGGAAGCTGCTTCAACCCACTTCGTAAAGTAATCAATTGCTACCAGGATGAACCGATGCCCGTTGGACGCCGTAGGTCTGATCTCGCCGATCATATCAATGCCCCGCATTGCAAAATACCAAGGTCCTGTCAAGACTTTCAGAGGAGCTGGAGGAATGTGCACCTTATCAGCATAAACCTGGCACTTGTGACATGTCCGAGAATGTTGATAACAGTCGGCTTCCATTGTGGACCAGTAGTATCCTGCCCGAAGGATTTTCTTTGCCATGGTATGTCCACTGGAATGCGTCCCGAAGGTACCTTCATGCAGCTCTGCCATGATTCTTTCCGCTTCAGTCTTATCCACACAATGCAGTAAGGTTGAATCATGGTTTCGTTTGTAAAGAATGTCATTGCTGAGGAAGAACTTTGCCGCGAACCTTCTCAGAAACTTCTTGTCATTAACGGATGCACCCTCGGGGTATTCTTGAGCTTCGAGGTACCTCTTTACTTCATGATACCAAGGATTTTCTGTTACCTCTTTGGTCTCAAGGTCACTGCAATGTGCAGGTTCATCCAATTTCGAAATAATGATCCGGGGAGCCTCGTTGTCCCATTTAACTTTGAACATAGAAGACATCGTAGCCAGCGCGTTCGCCAACTGATTCTCCTCTCTTGGGAAGTATTCAAAGGTTATCTCCTCGAAATGGGGAAGCAACGTCAATACATACTCCTTGTAAGGAATAAGATTTGGGTGTTTTGTATCCCACTCGCCTTTGATCTGACTGATCACGAGAGCGGAATCTCCGAAGACACTCAGAAACTTGATCCTTAGGTCAATTGCGGCTCGAAGACCCATGATGCATGCTTCATACTCCGCCATGTTGTTGGTGTAGTTGAAACATAGTCGGGCGGTAAGTGGAGTATGGGAGCCTTTTAGAGATATGATCACAGCGCCGATACTGTTACCCAAAGCGTTCGAGGCTCTGTCAAAGTGCATAGACCATCGGGATCCTTCCTCAGGTCCTTCATCCGGTCCAGGTATTTCACAATCAGTCACTACCATGATATTCTCGTCTGGAAATTCGAAGTTCATGGACTGGTAGTCATCTGCTGCGTGATGTGCCAAATGGTCTGCCAATACACTTCCCTTGATTGCTTTTTGAGTTGTGTACTGGATGTCATATTCAGTCAAGATCATCTGCCACCTTGCTATTCTTCCGGACAAGGCAGGCTTTTTGAAGATGTACTTGATTGGATCCATTTTTGAAATCAATAGAGTAGTGTGAGTCAACATATACTGTCTAGCCGGCGAGCAGCCCATACCAAAGCGCAGCAAGTTTTCTCGAGCAGTGAGTATCGGGTCTCACAGTCGGTAAACTTTTTGCTAAGGTAATAAATAGCATGCTCTTTTCGGCCAGACTCGTCATGCTTCCCCAGCACACACCCCATTGAGTTGTCAAGTACTGTCAAGTATAAGATTAGAGGTCTCCCTTCAACCGGTGGCATAAGAATGGGTGGCTCTTGGAGATACTCTTTGATTCTTTCGAAAGCGGCCTGACATTTATCGTTCCAACGTACTACTTGATCTTTCTTCAGTAGCTTGAAGATTGGCTCACAAGTAGCAGTTAGGTGCGAGATGAATCGGGCAATATAGTTCAGCCGTCCTAGAAAGCCTCTGACCTCTTTCTCTGTCTTGGGAACTGGCATCTCTTGTATGGATTTCACTTTGGCAGGGTCCACTTGAATACCTTTGTTGCTTACGACGAAACCTAGTAGTTTTCCATATCTCACCCCGAAGGTGCACTTGTTCGGGTTTAATCTTAGTTTGTACAACTTTAACCGGTCAAACAGCTTTTGTAGATGGTCAAGGTGTTCCTCCTCAGTTTGGGATCTTGCAATCATATCGTCAACGTATACTTCGATTTCATGATGGATCATATCATGAAACAGAGCAACCATGGCACGCTGATATGTTGCCCCAGCATTTTTCAACCCAAACGGCATGACCTTGTAGCAAAAGGTGCCCCACTGAGTAACAAAGGTGGTCTTTTCCATGTCTTCAGGAGCCATCTTGATTTGATTATAACCAGAGAAACCGTCCATGAAGGAGAATACCTAATGCTGGGCAGTGTTGTTAACCAGAACGTCGATGTGAGGCAGAGGGAAGTCATCCTTAGGGCTCGCCCTGTTCAGATCCCTGTAGTCAACACACATTCGGACCTTACCATCTTTCTTCGGTACTGGAACCACATTGGCAACCCACTGAGGGTAAGAAGTCACTACTAGAAAACCGGCGTCAAATTGTTTCATAACCTCAGCCTTGATTTTCTCGGACATCTCTGGACGCATACGGCGGACCTTCTGTTTTACCGGAGGGCATTCTTCCTTAGTAGGCAGGTGGTGAACCACAATGTCGGTATCCAACCCAGGCATATCTTCGTAAGACTAGGCAAAGATTTCCACGTAGTCATGCAGCATCTGAATCAACCGTTGTTTCACACTAGACTCCAGATTGGCACCAATCTTGACTTCCTTTTTGTCTGTCTCAGTACCCAGATTTACCGTTTCCACTAGCTCTTCATGTGGCTGAATGGCCCTCTCTTCCTGGAGTAGCAGTCTTGCAAGCTCACCAGGCACTTCACAATCATCTTCACCTTCGTCTTCGGCTAAGTTGATCGGATTTTCAAAGTCATAACTGGCAGTAGCAGAGTCGTTACCAGTGAGATCCAGAGTGGATTGGGACCTGTATATGTGAGTGTGTGTAAATAGCTGTTTTGCAATATATAATAAAGAAAGACAAGGAGCGCAAGATTTGAAATGCAAAAAACGTCCAACGCTTTTATTAATGATATATGAAAATGACACACAAAAGCCCTCACAAATGAAGCCACGGTGCCCCGGGTAATACACTGGGCCATAAAGTTTAGTAATATTGTTTGTTACAAATTCAAAACAAAGGAGTTCATTACTGAGTGACAAAAGTAATAGGTATGAAGTCTTTCGTCGTCCAGTTGCTTGGTCCACCGTCAGTCGTAGGGTAGATCCAGCTGTCAAATTCAGATTCCTCCATGTCATCTTCAATAGCATTTACTCCCGAGTTGCTGATGAACACAGGAGGTCTTCCAATCCTTGCTTTACGAACGGCCCTCTGAGCTTCTGTAGTGAAACCCAAACCAAATTTGTCAGTCTTCTGAGTGAAATTCGGAAGTCGGCCCCAGTTTGCGTACTCACCCTTCTCAATAACAGCCCAGGCATCCTTTAAGGAAGCCATCTTCAAAGGAGAACCTTCAATCACAGTCTCTGCCGACGCCAGTGTCTGAGGAACCTCTTCAAAATGTTGAAAGGGGGTTTCAATGAACTCCCCATCCATCTCTATGTACCAGAACGAATTGAGGTGACTGACCATATATTCTTCCTCCCCCTGCACTGTCACAATCTTCCCTCTGACCGGGTATTTCAGCTTCTGATGTAGTGTGGAGGTCACAGCTCCAGCCTTATGGATCCATGGACGACCCAGCAAACAAGAATAGGACGGTCGGATGTCCATCACGTAGAATGTAGAATCAAAGACCTGAGAACCAACCCTGATTGGAATATCAACCTCACCATGTACCATCCTTTTAGACCCATCAAAGGCCCGGACAATGATGTTACTCGGCTTTAGCTCCAGCCCTTCGCAATCCAACCTGTCTAGAGCTTTCTTGGGCAAGACGTTCAATGAGGAACCTGTGTCAATCAACACGTGTGCAAGAGTAGTGCCCCTGCATTCAATGGAGACATGCAGGGCATCGTTATGGTTCTTCCCTTTAGCGGTCAGATCAGCTTCAGAGAAACCCAAACCATTATCAGCAGTTAAGTTGGCCACACAATCGATAAATTGATCAGCTGACGTCTCTTGTGGCACGTGGGCCGTCTTTAGGAAGGTAATCAGAGCCTTGGCATGGGCCTCTGAACACAACAATAGTGATAGCATAGAAATTTTAGAATGGGTGTGCCCCAGCTGCTCAACTACATTAAAATCACTCTTCTTGATAATCTTAAGAATCTCTTCCATCTCCTGTTTGGAAGCTTCAACATTGATCTTCGGTGCCTCCGTCTGGGCAGGCATATCAGTAGCGATCCCTTTGCCCCGAGCGTCAGATGACTCGGCAGCAGGGGTAGAACTGAGAACTTGGCCAGGGAGGGAAGCAGGCACACTTGCAGGTGTGATGACAATAGGTCTCTGGATAGCCGGTGGAGCAATGTCAGGTGAGAAAAGCCTACCACTGCGGGTGACTTTGGCAGGCCCGGTGATATTGCTGACGCCGGTACTAGTATCGAACTCTTGTTTTACTCCAAGCACATAAACATTTGCCCCATAGTGCCACGGGACAGCTTTGTCGGATGTATAGGGGATGGGCCCCAGAACAGTGATAATTATGGGTGCAATCTTCTGAGCAGGCATGATTTTGACAGGCTTCTTTGAGGGAGTCTTAGGAGAATTATTGAAAATAGTAACAATGGACACTTCTTCAGCATGGATAGCAGGAACAACAATCTTTTCAAACAGGATTTCTTTATTATCCATCAGGTTCTGGATACCTGACTTCAAAGATGGACAACCAGCAGGTGAAACGGAGCACAGACGGCAACCTTTACTATATCCCGGAAATAAATCGGCTAGCAACAGGTTCCTTTTGATAGTCAACAGCGGAGTAACAATATCATCCACAGAGGCTACATACAGGTCTTCCTCTACAACATTCACTCCATGCTTGGGCATGGGAGCAATCACAACATTGGGCCTTTAGGGCGCCTCGAACTCTATCTCTTTAGCATCAATCAGGTCTTGAACCTTATTCTTCAGAGCCCAACAATCATCTGTGTTATGCCCCGGGCTTTCAGAGTGATAAGCGCAGCGAGTGTTGGGATTGTACTTTGGAGAGGTTGTGTTCACAATCATCGGAGCTTCTTTCAGAGTTACCAGATTGGTTGTCAGTAACTGTGGCAATATCTGGGACAAGGTCATGCTGAGCTGAGTAAACTGCCTTTTAGGTCTCTCACCCCTTTGTTGGTTATGCTGAGGAGCAGCAGCAGGCTTTGAAATAACCACCGCGTTGACAGCTTGGCGGCGTTCCGGTTTATTCTGTCTCCTTGAACCATAGACATCACTAGATTCCTTCTTGAACGGTTTCTTTTCAGTGCTCGAGGAAACACCCTTCTGTATCTTCCCAGACTTGATACCAGCTTCTATTCTCTCACCAGTCAAGATGAGGTCTGTAAACCCGGCAGAATAATTTCCAATCAGATGGTTGAAAAACTGACCAGATAGGGTCCCCAAGAACATATCCACGAGTTCACAGTCAGTCAAAGGTGGCTGCACCCTTCCAGCCAGGTCTCTCCACTTTTGGGCATATTCCTTAAATCCTTCACCTGTCCCTAGTGACATACCCTAGAGTTGGGTACGCGTAGGAGCGAGGTCGGAATTATACTGATACTGCTTATAAAATGCAGTAGCCAAATCCTCCCAGTTACGAATACTGGCTCCATCCAGCTGATAGAACCATTCGAGTTAAGTCCCTGAAAGACTATCCTGAAAGAAATGGATCCACAAATTCTTGTCAGCTGTATAAGGTTGGATCTTCCTTACATACGATCGGAGGTGCAGCTTAGGACAGGAAGCTCCGTCGTATTTAGCAAAAGCAGGTGCCTTAAACTTATGGGGAATCACCACCCCAGAGGATAAGCCTAGATCTCCAAAGTCCAACCCAGGCACATTTTGAATCTCCATAGCACTTAAGCGGTCCTCTAGCTGTTTGTACCTGTCCTCAGCAGGAGGGTACTGTTCATCATTATAATCCGTCTCGTTGTCGGAGACCACGGGACTAGGAACCCTTCTCTCTTGGGGACTATCTTTTCCTACAGATGAGGTAGTCAGCTCAACCTCATTCTGCAATGCATTCCCAAATCTGCGTCCAGTATTGAACAAGACGATCCTCTTCTTCTTCTTCTTCTTCAAAAGCAGGGCCTTCAACTCCTGTTGACCCTTGGCTAGGCTCACAACCAACTCTTGGAACTGGGCATTCTAGGCCTGGAGGGCCTTGATAGCTTGTTCAGTGGAAGGTTCAGAAGACATGATGATTGCTGAAATAAACAGCGAAGAAGATAAGTGACCTGTAAAAAGTGTACCTGTTATGCAGATGATGCATGGTATGCTATTTATGCAATGCATTCAAGGGTTCGAAAATTCAAATTCGTTGCAGACAAAAAAGGAACACACATCATATTAAGAAGTAAATTGTTTAGTACATCAGTGCCTCATGGGCGAAATATTACAAAATACTTAATGCCAAAAGACACTGCGCATCCTCTTTGGATCGATGTAGGTGTTGAGGGTCTTTTCCTCGTGAAGTAGGCGGGTGAGCTCCAAGACCTTCTTCTCACTGGCATGTAAACTGGCTTCAAGAGAATTCTGCCCTTCCTTTAGTTGGATCCAGCTCTTTTGCATTTCTTCCCAAGATGTTGGCATGTCAGGATGTAGAATGGTGTATGGGACCTCTCCTTCCATAACTGGCTCTTTGATCACGGGGAGAATGTGAGGATATGGCATCATAAGCTTCTGGGAGCGGGCTCGTACCCACTTGAGGTAAGGCTCAAGGGGGATGGAATTCTTGTGCCCCAGTGTCTTACTATCCACCCTGTTAGGCATCCTCCAAGCTCTGATGAACCTTTGGCGAAGTCCTTGGCCATCGTTGTTGAAGTCGAAAACTATGTCAGGAATCAGCATGTCATGAGGGCCATCCCTCCGAGCATATCCAAATTTCCTCAAAGCCAGAAAGGGGTTGTAAGTGATGCCTCCTCTAATTCCGAGTAAAGGAACATTAGGAAATTCTCAGCAACGATCAATGATAGTGACATTTTCTCTGGACCGAGAACACCAATGTATATCAGAATGTGTAAGAGTCATCAATCGTTGTGACCACCTTAAACCCCGCTCGTTCTTCAAAACTGATTTTGGAAGGTGCGAAATAAACCACCTTGCCAGGAGAGGAGTGCAGCACATGAGAACACCTCTTTTTCTCATTGTTCGAGTGTAAAATGAGTGGAGGATGTCCCCAAGAAATGTAGGTATAGGATTCCTGGACATGAAAATCTTGACAGCATTTATGTCTATAAGTTGATCAGGATTTGGGAACAAGACAAACCCATAGACAAGGAGTGCCACCACCTCTTCAAAGGCTTGTAGATCAAGAGAATTCCAACATTCTTGTGCCTTCTCAAACATGAACTTTTCCAAGAATCCCTTGACACCACTTCTGATTTCCCAATGCCCCTTGATGTCAGATGGTTGCAGACGTAATGCTTGAGCAACCTCTTCAAGTTTTGGTTCCTTTTCCGTACCGTTGTAGGGTAGTTGACTAAGAATAGGAATTTTCAGAAGTTGAGAAAATTCTTCCAAAGTAGGCACCAATTGATAATCAGGGAAAGTAAAACAGTGGTGTAAGGGGTCAAAGAACTGGAAAAGAACTTTTATAATATCTTCTTCAATGTTGGTGTTGACCAAGATGATGAGTCTACCATGTCTTTCACTGAAGGAAGAGTTCTCGGGAATCCTGGATGTAAGCTCCTTGAGCTGAGGAGGGATCCTTACAAGGTTGACCTGAATTGTTTTCCTGCGAAGAGATTCCATGTCCTACAAAACAAGAACAAAGATGAAGATCTGAACCCTTGAAGTGGTTAGCAGATACACATGATGCTTTATGATGTTATGATGTTATGATAAAGGCACACCACAAGTATTCATAAAAGGAAAACATGGTAAAGGCACACAAGTCACACAAGACAACCCTTAGAGTTTAGGCCAGCATGAAGTTTAGGTACTACCCTCTTGAAGTTAGTTGGCTCAAAACCTGTCCTATGAATAGTAATCGGGTTCTAAGGAGCTTAATATCATTGGATTGTTTTCTATGTTCATTGTTTTGATTTAGCCACTTAACTGGCGACCAAAATATTCCAAGAAAATAACCCTCAATGAGTGTAGTATCGAGTATCTACCAACTTTGGACTGCACCAAAATCGGTCATCTCACTACCCCTAAAGAGGCCAGGATGGTCAAGTAAGGTTCTAAGGTCAGTTGATGCTTCACGACACCACGCGGCGGCCCCGTACTCTCCTTGACTTGACTCAAGGGTTACCGATACTCACCAAAGTTCCACATCAACGTAGCAACTGCTTCAACCATGTCGGTATACCCCGCACAGTTCCCTCACAGTTTGTTGCTACTTCTAAAAGGGTATCCCCAGATCCGGGTTAGGATCTATAAAACTCCGATACAATGCCCACAAAGTTAAAGCACACAAAGCATACAATTGTAAACAAGAGTGATCTAATCCTAAGGTACACCTCACTTATTATAAGTCCTCAGCAGAGTCGCCAGTTCTGTGATCGGTGGAAATAGAACTTATTGTTTTGGAATGCTGGTTCGTGAAGTGTCGCGGTAAGCAAGAGTCACCACCGTCTTTTATTTTCTCCAACAAGGAAAGGACAAAAGCACAGCAAAATTCCTTTTCGAGATGTTTCTCGGGTTCGGGAGGTAAATTATAGAAAGGGAAGGTGTTAGCACCCTTTCTATCCGTGGTTATCCACGGGCTCTTAGGTACTTGCTCACTATGTTTTCAAAAAAGTTTTGCTTTTCTTGTGTTTGTGGGTTTTGAAAAAGTTAGTTTGAAAACTTCATTTGACTCTTGTATCAGTCCTCAAGAGTGTATGAAGTGTTTGTTTGAAAACTTTTGTTTGAAAAAGTGTAAGTGAAAAAAGTATTTTTGTTTTTTGAAAGAGCAAGTACCTAGGAACCTCTACCTACTCAAAAGAAATTAAGCTGTGTAAATGTCCTTTATACAGTACTATCCCACTATTGAGAAGTAGGTAGCACCGTCGTTGGAGTTTCGGGTCAATTCGATTATAGGGACATGTGGTCACCAAAGCAATAGTAGGACGCCTTAGCGGTAACCCTAATGTCCTAGATCCTTTTTTATCCGAGGCAACTGTTTCGAGGCAACTTGGATCTTTTAGACAAGAGGACGACCTCTAAAACACCCTATACTCAATGACCACGTCGAGGCAACCAAGTGAGGCGTACCCTAAGAGTGGCATGTGCGAGTGTGTCAGGATTCAGTTAAGTTATCTTTGCACATGTTATGGTGAGCTACGTTTTGATTTTAATTTTCAGATAAGTCTTGTCATGCATAGCCTAATTAACATACATCTAACAGTCAATAGTTGTGCGGAAAGAAAATCTACGCTATTACAAGGCGTCAGGTATTTACATCGCCAAAAACAACCCTTGAAAAGTAAATTGCGGAAAAATAAAGAAAGCGATAAAAAGTCCTAATTACGCTATTACATCCTCGGAGCAATTACATAAATATGATCAAAAAATAATATGCGCGAATATGAATTGAATCGGAGAAGTCCTTAGGGTTTTGACCCTTTTTGAGAAAGAAAGAAGTTTTTAAATTTAATGAATTAAGTCAAATTAAACCTAAAACTAATTAGTTAATTAAAAGAAAAGAAATATTTTTTAAGTTTTTTATGTTTTTAATGAAATAAAATAAAAGAAATTAAAATTGTCAAGAAAAACCCTAATTCCATGTTCATTTTATTTATTGTAAAAAAAAAGTTAAAGTTAACCCTAATTAAAACAACTAAATTAATTTGTTAATATTTATTTACAAAAATAATAAACTAAGGGTGAAATTAATAAATAATAAAAATATTTTAGTTTTCTGAATTTTATTATGAAAATAATTAATTTGGTTAATTAAATAGTAATAATAATAATAATTAATAATTATTAATGGTAAAATAATAAAATATAAATTATAAAAGAAAAGAGAAAAATAAAGAATGAATGAACCAGGGGGGGTGCTGGCCCATTTAGGAGGTTAGTTAGCAATTTTCAAGCCCATTTGCACACAAGCCTGTTTGACTTCTGAGATCGTCCACATGTGCATAGACTGGGAATATGATGGTCCTTCATCTTTGGCCTTCAGATTTGCTTTGCAAGCCACTTGGCGTGTGGACAATTGAGATGCATGGTAGACCACAAGGCATAAGGCATACTGGATAAGCTGCAAGAAAATAGCAATAATAATTTTGGGGGACCTGGGATTCGAACCCAGGTCCCAATGATCAATACTCCAATGCCTTAACCACTCCAACTGCATGCTTTCTTATAAAGATGTTGATGAATGCATGAATGAATGATAATGCAACAATCACACACAAGTTTGCAAACATGGGGTTCAAAGGTTCAACGTTTCGCATGGAGTCGAGGGTAAAGCCCACCCAAAGGTATGTACTAACGGTTCAATCGCACCTGTAAGACATGGTTCTAAGGGTTCCCAGAGTCTACATCCCTCCTTCGGATATTACCAACGTCTTGATTACTCAATAATTAGCAATATTCTCAAGAGAAACTCGTCCGAGCGTAGCATCGCGTAACAACTACTTCTGAATTACTCCGTTATAGTCTCCGCGCTACACCTAAAAAGGCCAAGATGGGTTAGGGTTCTACGGTCCTCAACTTCTCGGGCTCCTAGGTCGAAAATAATAACGTCTTCCCGATTACTCGGTAAACAAATATTAAGTTCAAGAGAGCCTTCCATTGAGTGGGGGATCTCATGCCTCCTTCTTCGGGATTACTCCCTCGAAGTTAACATGGCTGTACCGCCCGTCCTATTCCTTAAGTGTTACTTAATCCGGGTATAGGATTCGTCCTTCGCAAAAACCCAAACAACCCCAATATAAACACATAATCAAACAAACAAATAATAATAAAACAGATAAAACAAACTAGGCTTAACCCACTTAGGGATGGACCAGCAAGAGGTCAATCTGTCCCCAGCAGAGTCGCCAATTCTGTAGCGATAAAAAATGTAGCGGGGTAAATCGGAGATCGAATTATTGATTAATTCGTCTCACAAAAGCAAGAGTCGCCACCGCGCTTTATTGTTTCCAAGGGAAAAGGGGAAAGAGCGAAATAAAACCCTAAATATGCAATGTAAATAATACTTTTTTTTAAAAAGTAATAAAAATACAAGGCGTTTTTGAAAAGATCTATGGTTCGGGGGTTGGTTATACAATGGGAAGGTATTAGCACCCACTGCATCTATAATACTCTATAGGAACCTTTTGAAATATCTGTTTATTAAAATTGATCGTTTGAAGAAAAGTGAATCGTTTTGGCCGAAAAGGGGTACGGACGGGTTTTTGACGATGCGACGACCTAATGTCGAAGTTTTTGCTTAAAAGGGTATAAGTTTTGAAACGATTGGGTATTTGAAGAAAAATTATCCTAAGTTTTGATGAAATGCGAATGTTCGCGCGATTGGATTTGAGGACATGAAGTCAACAAATTTATCGTTTTTTCCCTTGGATTTAAACGTAAACAGAATAAACAAGTAAATATGAAATAATTAAACAGAAAAAATTATGCGGATAATGATTAAATAACAACAGTTAAATAAATGACCAAATGGTGTAAATATGCATTTTTGGATTTTTATTTAATATTAATGAAAAGAAAAATGTTTTTTATAGTTTACATTTTTTACGCATTTTTAATATGGATAAAAGTAAATGAGAATTAATTAAGGGAAACAAAAGAACTTTCTTAAGTTTTAAGACTCTATTTTTATATCCTTTTTTAGGGTTCTATATAAGGTATTATTATATTTAGTAATTATTAAATAAACAAACTAAATGAATACTTAAAAAAAAAAACTAACTTAAACCTAATTAAAAAAAGGATATTTAAAAATTACCAAATAAACCTAAAGTTAAATTTAATAAACAAAAGGTAAAAATAATTAAAATGTTTTACTTAAATTATTAATTGATTAAGCTACTAATTAATTAAATTAAGTTAGTAATATTTCTAAAAACTAAAAAAAGAATAAAAATGAAAAAAAGTAAATAAAAAAGCTAGAAGAACAATTATATGGGCCAAGGGTGTTTAAGGGGGCCTAATCAAAACTAAGACAAAGGGGGGGGGGGGGGGGGGGGTGCACAAAGAGGTCCGTTTGGGCTTTAGGCAGAAAGGCTGGTCCAAATAATGTTTCATAATTTTGTTTCAAGGGTTAAACGCATTTGGTAATTGGGGATTAGGGTTAAGGTTGGGAGAACGGCGCTCATCGTTGTCTTCTTCGCGTGACTCATCTCTTCGTCTCTTGCTTCGCTACTGTATTCCACGGCCCAAGCCACCGGCATCTCATCCTCCTCTTCCCTCCAGTCCAAGCATTAGGGCGACGGTCACGAATTCACGGTACAAATATTATCTTTCAATCTTTACGTTTTGGTTACGGTTTGCATGCTCGTGATTTTGATTCTGTTTGTTTCATTATGTTGTTTTGAGGCATTTTTTGAAGAAAAGAAAAGAGAAGAGATACCTTGGGGATGGAGGAGAGGTTGAGGTGAGCTAGGAGGCTGGGAAAGGAAGGACGGTGGAGGCGCTGTGAGCTTGCTTCGGACTTACCGGTACTTCGTTCCTTTTGGCCCTTTTGCTTTGCTTTTTCCTCTTCTTCTCTTGCTACTGCTACTGTATGCTGAGGTTTTTGGTGCTTTGAATATTTTGAATGCTATGTTGAAAAATGATTTTTTGACTAGCTTGGTGATATTCATGTTTTTCTCTTCTTCTTTCTGATTTCGCTACTGTATACTTTCTGTTGCTTTTTGTTGGCCAGTGATGAGGTAATCTGAGGCCTGATGGTATGCTTGCTATTGTTTGGACATGGTTTGATATTTGAATTGGTTTTTTTGGTTGGACAGTATATTGAAGGTTTATGGTAATGGTTATGGTGTTTGATTTTGGTTGTTGATGGTCCTACTGGTTTTTACAGTAGGTTATGGTTTTTGAAATGGTTGAGGTTTTGAAAAAAAGGTTATGGTGTTTTTTGGTTTGACAGTAGGTTATGAATGGTGTATGAAATGGTTATGGTTGATGGAAATTGGTTGTTAGGCCATATGATTTTGAGATGGTTATGTGTTTCTGGTTTTTGTGGTGGAGGCCTTGATAATGCAGTAGGCGGGTTTGGTAATGCAGTAGCAGGTTTGAACGTTAGGCCATATGGTTTTTTTTTGGTTTGACAGTAGGAATGGTTTTATGTTGCTTAGGCAGGCTTGACTCTCTTTTTTTGTTGAAGGGTTCTTGTGTTATGTTATACAATTACTTGGGATCCTTGTGTACGTTACAGGCTTAGGTTTATGTTACAGGTTGGAGATTTGAATATTTTACAATATTCTTGGCCTTCTGCATATTACTGTTACATCAGTTTTGTTGGTATTCTATTCTTGTGCTTCTTTTTTTACTGAGTTACTGCTGTAGCTTTGTTTTGTAATTCCTTCTGCCTAAACCAAAACCTGCAAAACCATATTTCTTTCTCTCTTCTCTCTCCTAAGTACATTGATGCATAAAAATGATGTGTACTGTATGTTCTGAAAAAACAAACATGCTGGAAAAATGATGAAATGGGAAATGTTTTATGCTTGCAAAATGGTTTTGAACTGCATATTCTTTTGTCTACTGCATGGAGCTTAAGTTTTTGACTTCTTCTATGTGGGCATAGGTTTACGTTGGAATTGAATATGTCATTTGTTTATGCATATGTTGTGGATTTTGTATGCTGTGTATATTTTGAAATATGCATTTTTGACAAAAGAAATTATGCATATTCAGTTTTGAAAAATAAAATGAATTTGTGCATGTTTTAAATTGTGCATTCATTTATGAAAAATAAAAATTCCCCCCTTTTTTGTGAACCGGGAGAAATCCCGTGATTTGCAAAAAAGGGTAAACTGATTCCAGCCGTTTGTTTTTAATGATGAACACTAACAAATAATTTTCTACTTTTAATTATTTATTCAATTCTGACTTTCTTTTTAATTGTTTTTGCAGGTAAAATCAAATGAGCAGACAAAAGCATTGGATAGAAGATTTAGAATTAGAATCTTAGAAATATAGTTCTATTTTACTTTAAACTTTTATGTAATTTGTTATTATAAATATTTTGTAAATAATACAATATTTAAATAACAATTGTAATAAAATAGAATAAAGTGAAATAAAATTCTATTATTTCCCCGTCAATTCTTTTCTTTCCAATTATTTTATTTATCGTTTATAATTCTTTAAATTGTATAATAATTGAAAATCAATTTCAATCACTTAAATTCAGAATAATAAACGCATAAATAAACATCATTAATCAATTAATAATTTCAATTATTTAATTCGTTATTCATAATTTTCTAAATTATAATAATTAAAATAGAATTTCAATTATTTAACTTAGAATGATAAATAATTAAATAATCATTATTGACCAATTAATGAACTTCTTTTCAAATATTTATTATATTATTCATAAATCTTTAAATTATGTAATAACTGAAAATAAATTCCAATTATTTAAATTTAAGATAATAAATAATAAATAAACACTGTCTGAACGATTAATATGCCTCTTTTCAAATATTTATTTTATCATTTATAGATCTTTGAATTATGTAATAATTGAAAATAAATTCCAATTATTTAAATTTAAGATGATAAATAATTAATAAACATCATTTAAGTCTTGATCAGTTAATAAATTTAGCGTCCAAAAATAAACAGCTCTCGACTCGAAAAAGTTATGAATTTTTAAAAATCAAAAGATCAAAACGCTTGCAATGTAATGATGCAGATGGGAGATGGTATCTTAGGTCAAAATTTGGGGTCCAACAGCTGCCCCTATTTAAGTTTCTTCTATCCGGAGATATGAAGATTGAAATCTTCGTTTCGACGAGATTGAAGGCACTTAAATACATAATTACGCAAATTTTGTCCTAAGATGTCGCCCTTATGTTTGATATGAATGCAGTGATTGAATTCACAGAGAAAGATATTGTATGAAACAAGACAATGTTGGAGGAATCGAACACCAACAAAACACAGAGACATGGATTATACATTACTGGGGAAACAAGCTATCGACTTCAAACGACAGACTCTTGACAGCGAATAAAATTGAGGGAATACGACCTCTGACCCTAACAAAGAAGGCATCTTGCATAGGCCATAAAACAGATTATTGACCCAAAACAGTGAGTTCACAACCCAAGGTTAAAGATAGACGAAAAGCAATCAATCTTGCTGATGATGGATTACCAACTTCCGAAGGTAATGATTCATGACAAGCTTCTCTGCGAGATTTCCGAAGATATACTCATTAATGCTGATATAATAATATTATAGATACGCAAGTTGTTCAAATAAAGAAACTGCCACTTGCTGTCGTCCAAAGAAAATACCAATAACATACAAGCTGCTCAAATAAAGAGGCTGCCACTTGCTGTCGTCCAAAGAAAATACCGATAACATACAAGTTGCTCAAATAAAGAGGCTACCACTTGCTTTTTTCCAAAAATAATAATGCACAAGTTGCTCGTGAAGAGCTGCCGCTTATCGTTTTCCACAAGATAAAATGACGTACAAGTTGCTCGTGAAGAGCTGCCGCTTGTCGTTTTCCAAAAATAATAATAACGCACAAGTTGCTCGTGAAGAGCTGCCGCTTGCCGTTTTCCGACGATGTCTATGACGTACAAGTTGCTCGTGAAGAGCTTCCGCTTGTCGTCTTCCCATAATAACAATGCACAAGTTGCTCGTGAAGAGCTGCCGCTTGTCGTTTTCCGACGATGATAATATACGTACAAGCTGCTCGTGAAGAGCTGCCACTTGTCGTTTTCCGGAGAGTAACTCAGAAAGAGGTTGCGAAGACACCGGCAGAGAATAAAATCTTCGTCAAAGAGAATCATGAATCAGTCCATTCCCAAGGATACCACATATAAATGTGCAAAATAAACGCACCATCTGTCTAGGTCGCGATTTCACTGGGAAAAATCATGAGATAGCCTATGCAAGAGACAACAACTTCATCCAGGAATAACTAAAGAGAAAAACAGTCAAACAAGACTCCACCCAATGAGAAAGCAACTCGATTGGGGAATTCATCCTATCCAGAAATGGACAAGGTGAGCTAAACAAAAATCATCCATGAGGATTAGCTCAGTTGGCGAATTTAGAAAGGAAGCACATTTTCTGCTTAAGCTAACCTTCTACTTGGAAAGAAACATGTACGTTATTTGAATAAACAAAGTACAATCCAAAAGTCAAACGGCAAATGTGAGTATGCGTGCATGATATATAAGTGTAAATGAATAAGTGAATGTTATGCTGACAAAACGAACAGATGGAATATCCTGGAGACGATAAGATGTCGCGACAAGATAGATACTCGGCCAATCTTAAAAAGACGGAAGATAACTGGAACTGGAAACACAAAGCAACGTCAGAGCGTAACACGCCACAAGGCTCAAGTCTTCTTGAGGAGAAAAGTGTTCAAATCCAATCTTCTAATACCAATAGACCACTGGCATGAGACAAAGCGTACCACACTTAGAAATCTACTCAAACAAAGCCAACTGAAACAAATCTTAACTGGTACACTTGGGGAGTCACCAAACTTAGTACCACCAGAAACACGAGCTTACACAAATAACACCTCATGATGATTTCAAAAGAAAACAAGCTCATCATGCAAGGATAAAAAAATACTGTACTGTTTTGCATTTCATGGCCTGACCATCCTCGGAACAACTGTTAATATTCCTTCCATTATTCACAACACATTTTTTTAAAAATAAGAATACTTTAAATAACTTTGTTTCAAATATTTCCGAAAAAATTAAAATTTTGCCCCCAAAAGGTAAATGCTCAAATTTCATTAATAAGATGGTAGTTTGCTAACAATGCGACTCCAACGGTTTACAAAATTTTGGGAAATAGTACATGAAAGAAAAAGGTTACACAAAAACAATGATCACTATTCTCCCTAACAACTTCGAATTCCGAAATGTGCTCAATTGCCAAGACTGGTCTGACCAAAAGCCTGCCTAAGCGAAATACTTCTTGACTGCATCGGCGTTCAAGGGACGCGGGAGTTCTTCACCGTCCATATTGGTGAGAATCAAGGCACCTCCAGAGAAAACTTTCTTAACGACGTACGGTCCTTCATAATTCGGAGCCCACTTGCCCCTAGAATCAGGTTGGAAAGATAATATCTTCTTGAGAACAAGGTCACCTTCTCTGAACTCGCGCGGTCGAACCTTCTTATCAAAAGCCTTCTTAATCCTCTGCTGATACAACTGACCGTGACACAAAGTTTTCAATCTCTTCTCTTCGATTAAATTCAACTGATCATATCTACTTTGACACCATTCGGCCTCAGAAAGTTTAGCTTCCATCAACACTCTCAGAGACGGAATCTCAACCTCCACGGGGAGTACTGCTTCCATACCATAAACCAGGGAAAATGGAGTTGCACCTGTTGAAGTTCGAACTGAAGTACGGTACCCATGTAAAGCAAACGGAAGCATTTCATGCCAATCTTTATAAGTTACTACCATCTTCTGGACAATCTTCTTGATATTCTTGTTAGCAGCTTCAACAGCCCCATTCATCTTCGTTCTATAAGGAGAAGAGTTATGATGTTCGATCTTGAACTCTTCACAAAGCTCTCTCATCATCTTGTTATTCAAATTCGAACCATTGTCAGTGATAATCTTGCTCGGGATGCCGTAACGATAAATGATCTGATTCTAGATAAATCTGACTACCACCTGTCTGGTTACATTAGCGTAAGATGCTGCTTCCACCCACTTAGTAAAATAATCGATCGCTACCAAGATGAAACGATGACCATTTGAAGCTTTGGGTTCAATCATTCCAATCATATCAATGCCCCACATAGAGAAAGGCCAAGGTGAAGAGATAACATTGAGGAGGGTCGGCGGCACGTGCATCTTGTCCGCATAAATCTGGCATTTATGACACTTCTTCACGTATTTGCAGCAATCAGATTCCATCGTCATCCAATAGTAACCAGCCCTCAACATCTTTCTAGCCATCGCATGTCCATTGGCATGAGTGCCAAAGGATCCTTCGTGTACTTCTTGCATCAGCATGTCTGCTTCACGTCTGTCTACACATCTGAGCAAGACCATGTCGTAATTCCTCTTATACAAAACTTCTTCATTGAGAAAGAAACTGCTTGCTAATCTTCTCAACGTCTTCCTATCTTTATTGGATGCCCCAGGCGGGTACTCTTGAGTTTGAAGAACACGTTTAATGTCATAGAACCACGGTTTGTCGTCGGTGACCTCTTCTACTGAGAACACATGAGCAGGTCGGTCAAGGCACATAACTCTGATTGTAGGCACATCATTTCAACCATTCACTTGAAACATTAAAGACAAAGTAGCTAAAGCATCAGCCATTTGGTTTTCATCTCTAGGGATATGGTGTAATTCCACTTTGTTGAAGAAAGTTAACAATCTTCTAACATAGTCTCTGTAAGGGATCAAACCAGGATGACGAGTCTCCCATTCTCCTTTGATTTGATTAATCACCAATGCCGAATCTCCGTAAATATCAAGAATCTTAATCCTTAGATCCATTGCTTCTTCGAGACCCATAATACATGCCTCATATTCCGCCATGTTGTTCGTGCAATCAAACTTCAATCTTGTTGTGAACGGGATATGAGTGCCTCGGGGAGTGACGATGATTGCCCCAATTCCATTTCCATAAGAATTCACAGCTCCATCAAATATCAAACCCCAATGCGACTCAGGATCAGGTCCTTCTTCAGGTAACGGCTCTTCACAATCTTTAGCTTTCAAGTACATAACATCTTCATCTGGGAAATCAAACTTGATGGATTGATAATCTTCAATTGGTTGGTGAGCCAAATGATCGGCTAAAATACTCCCTTTGATTGCTTTCTGAGTGTGGTACTCAATGTCATATTCGGATAACAACATCTGCCAACGGGCTATCCTTCCAGATAAGGCGGGCTTTTCAAAGATATACTTGATCGGATCCATTTTGGAGATCAACCAAGTGGTATGGTTAATCATATACTGGCGCAGACGGCGAGCAGCCCAAGCTAAAGCACAACATGTTTTCTCAAGCAATGAGTATCGAGACTCACAGTCTGTGAATTTCTTACTCAGATAATATACGACATGTTCCTTTCTTCCAGTCTCATCTTGTTGACCAAGCACACATCCCATGGAATCTTCCAATATAGTCAGGTACATAATCAAAGGTCTTCCTTCCACCGGAGGAATCAAAATGGGAGGTTCAAGCAAATATTCTTTGATGCTATCAAAAGCTCTCTGACAATCTTTGGTCCACACACATCCTTGGTTCTTTCGGAGAAGCTTGAAAATCGGGCCACAGGTAGCAGTCATATGAGATATAAACCTAGAAATGTAGTTCAGTCTCCCAAGGAATCCCCTTACTTGTTTTTCCGTCTTGGGGGCGGGCATTTCTCGAATAGCTTTGACTTTATCAGGATCTACCTCAATACCTTTCTGACTGACAATGAAACCCAAAAGTCTTCCAGAACGAACACCAAAAGTGCACTTGTTGGGATTCAGACGGAGTTTGTACTTCCTCAAACGCTGGAATAACTTCAACAAATGTTCCAAGTGATCCTCCTCAGTCTGTGATTTGGCAATCATGTCATCCACATACACTTTGATCTCCTTATGCATCATGTCATGGAACAAAGCAGTCATGGCTCTCTGGTATGTTGCACCAGCATTCCTCAAACCAAACGGCATAACCCGATAACAAAAAGTTCCCCAAGGTGTAATGAAAGCGGTCTTCTCCATATCTTCCGGCGCCATCTTGATTTGATTGTAACCAGAGAAACCATCCATGAAAGAGAAGACTTTGAACTTGGCGGTACTGTCGACCAATACGTCAATGTGAGGTAATGGGAAGTCGTCCTTCGGACTAGCTCTATTCAGATCTCTGTAGTCTACACACATCCGAACCTTGCCATCTTTCTTTGCAACAGGCACTATATTGGCTAACCACTGAGGATAGACCGATGTCACAAGGAAACCTGCATTAATTTGTTTTTGAACTTCTTCTTTGATCTTGTCAGCCATGTCGGGACGAGTCCTTCTCAGCTTCTGCTTGATAGACGGACATTCAGGTCTCAACGGTAAACGATGCTCCACGATATCGTTGTCCAAGCCTGGAATATCTTGGTAGGACCAAGCAAACACATCGACATACTCTTTGAGAAGCTCCCACATCTTCTCTTTAACTTTCGGGATAAGCAGTGCTCCGACTTTAACTTCCTTTCTATCTTCTTCATCACCCAAGTTGACCAACTCTAAAGGTTCTTCAAATGGTTGAATAATCTTCTCATCATGCTCAAGCAAACGGGAAATCTCAACAGGAACCTCTTCATCATCCTCTTCTTCGGCTCTGAACACAGGGAATTCAAAGTTGGGAGAGGGCATAGGATCATTGTTTTCGATGGTTAAGTCGTGGATTAATCTGCACACATGATTATGCTTTATTTTAGAAATCGATTTGTGCAAATAAAACAAAAGGTTATTATATTTCCTATTACTACCAATTAATTTCATTACTATTTCCCAGAAAAAGTGAATTATAAAACAGTAGTGGACAAAATAACATTTTTATTCATTAAAGGGAAATACTTGAAACAAGGAGCCCAGACATATCTCTTTTGCCTTGGGCAGAGCAAAAGGAATTATTTTCATAGCCCGACACAAAATACTTTTCGCCTTGGGCAGAGCGAATTTTTTCAAAGAAAAACAAAACAAAACATTACTCGGAAATGTGCATAACAATAGGAACGTCAACAACTATCCAATTTTGGCAAGCCAATCCAGGCGTTACAAAATCGGGAAAATCTTCCTCGGAATCGTCATCTATGATAGCATCAACCTCAGGATGTATAAACCCTGCACTTCAGAAAACCTCTTGAATCGGACGAACAACCACCTCCTTCTTGACTCTTGCAGACACAGGACGAAAACCAAGACCTTCCCCGGATTTGTTCTCGGGCAAAGTCAACACCTGGCCCCATCCTTCGGCCGAACCACTTTCCACCACTCGCCGCGCATCCTCAAAAGAAGAGATGGATGCCCCTTGCTTCTTCACTGCATTCTTAGCAACAGAAAGACCTTGGAACTGGGTTCCAACATCCTCGTCAGCATCAATAAAAGAGAATGATGATAAATGGCTTACCACCATAGCCTGCTCTCCCCCAATCATTACTAGCTTCCCATGCCTTACAAACTTCAGTCTCTGATGGAGCGTATATGTGACTGCCCCTGCATCATGGATCCAGGGACGACCCAATAAGAAACTATAGGCAGCACGAATATCCATCACTTGGAAAGTGATTTGAAAAGTATGGGGACCAATTACTATAGGAAGATCCACTTCACCAATGACTGTCTTCCTAGAACCATCAAACGCTTTAACAATTACTCCACTAGGTCTCATAGGAGCACCTGGATATGAGAGCCGAGATAATGTAGTCTTGGGCATCACATTCAACGACGAACCCGTATCTACCAACACACTTGATAAGGTATCATTTCCACAACTTACTGAGATATGCAAAGCCATATTGTGGTTTCTCCCCTCCTCCGGGAGTTCTTCATCACTGAAGCCAAGATTGTTACACGAAGTAATATTTCCCACAATCCCATCAAACTGGTCAACTGTCACATCATGATCCACGAACGCCTGGTCCAAGACCTTCATCAAAGCTTCTCTATGGGCACCAGAATCTCTCAGTAAAGCAAGCAAAGAAATCTTGGAAGGAGTTTGTAATAGTTGGTCCACAATCTTATATTCACTTCTCTTGATAAGCTTCAAGATCTCATCATCCTCAGGGTGAGGGATAGGTTCACTGGATCGGCCTATCTCAACCCTTGGTTCAACATTTCTCACTGGAATTTCCGCCGATATGGGTCTCCTGACTTGAACTTCTGGTCTCTTCAAAGGTACTGCTGCAAAGACACGTCCACTTCTCGTAACTCTACTCACATCAGCAATGTTAACAAAAGACGGTCTTGTTGGTATATGGACTTCTACCCCATTCTCAATCATTGTGGCATTATACTTATACGGTACAGCTTGGTCTGAGTTGTAAGGCACAAGACCAGGGGGGTAAATAATCAAAGGATCAACAGGTGCAGTCTGACTGTCGTAAGCGATCTCTACTGATTCAGGAAAATTGAATTGTGGTATGATAACATTCACTTCATCCTCCGGATTTCTGTCATACATAATAGTGATAACTCTCTGGTCGAGCAACTTCTGAATATCCTCCTTCACAATAGGACAATCAACCTCTCTTGAACAAAACTCACAAACATCATAATCATGCTGATGTCTAACGAAGGCAAGTCTTCTCAAACTCTGATGTAACCTGATCAACGACTCTCTTATGTGTTCAACTTGAAAAACTCGAAACTTTCCCGGACAACCTTCCACCATATTCACTGAAGCTGCACCATGTCGAGGCAAAGGATTATCTCTAACATTTGGATTAACAACCTTGAAGGACAAGATACCATTCTTAATCAATCTCTGCACGCCCGCCTTCAGAGCAAAGCAATTCTCAAGGTTGTGCCCCGGCGACCCTTGATGATACTCACAAAACTGATCCGCCTTGTACCACAGAGAAGTACTGTTCAGTGCGACAGGAGGAGGCTTCGTCGTTATGAGATTCTTTCTGATAAGAGCAGGGAACAATTCAGTATAAGTCATAGGAATGGCATCGAACTGCGGTTTTCTGGGTGAACGGTTCTGATTGTTGAATGGATAAGCCTGTTGTCGAGGCTGCTGCTGAAATGGCCGTTGTTGAGTTGGTGGGGTTTGATGAGCTGGGGTCATCAAAGCTGGGCGGACAGCCGGAGTGACTGCCGCAACGTGAGAGTTACCTCTCCTTGGTCTACCTGGGAACAAAGCGCTGACATCCTGCTCTTTTCTTTTCAAGAACACACTTCCAAACTTCTTAGTACTGCTAGACGGACTTCCTTCTTTAACCAAACGCCCTTCACGAATCCCTTCCTCTAACCGCATGCCCATGCCTACCATTTCGGTGAAGTCACTGGGTGCGCTGGCGATCATTCTTTCATAGTAAAAGGAACCTAAAGTCTTCAAAAATATCTTCGTCATCTCTTTCTCCTCAAGAGGTGGATAGATTTGAGCAGCAATTTCACGCCACCTCTGGGCGTACTCCTTAAAAGATTCTCGGTCTCTTTGCGACATCGCCCGGAGTTGATCCCTGTCCGGGGCCATGTCAACGTTGTACTTATACTGGTGAATAAAAGCTTCGCTAAGATCGTTGAAGTTGCGGATCCGAATACTGTCTAAACCCATATACCACTTTAGAGCAGCACCCGTCAAACTATCTTGAAAATAATGAATCAACAAGTCATGATCATCGGAATACATAGACATCTTTCTCACGTACATTGTCAAATGACTTCGAGGACACGAATCACCCTTATATCTCTCAAAGTCTGGCACTTTGAATTTTGCTGGAATCTTGACATTCGGAACTAAACAAAGGTCATGCGTGTTCTTCCCAAACAAATCTTTCCCCTTTAATGCTCTAAGCTCTTTCTGCATTTCCTGGAACTGATCCTGAAACTCTTCTATTCTATCAAAAAGACCCAAACTTTCAGCAGGCTCGGCAGGATAAGTAGGTTCATTCAAGTATGGCACGGAATGAACCACAGGAGCGACGGTTGTCATAATCGGTTGCGGAAAAGGTGTCACAGACGGAATTACTGGCGGCATGGCAGTTGTCTCTGGTTGAGGAAGAGACAAAGCAGGTTGAAATAAAGGTTGTGCGGCAGGCTGATACCCCTCTGGCACAAAGTTGTAAGGCATTCCCCACGGAAAACCTTTCGGCATCTGATGTTGAAGCGGAGAGTTGATTTGAGTCACGGAGGTAGGAACGGTGACAATCTCGGAAACCACTGGAGTTGAAGTCTGAATCTCAGCAGCTGTAGTCGATGGCTGATTCTGAACAGCCACCAAACTTTCCACTAACGCATCTAACTTTTCCATCTCGACACGAAGTGTAGCAACTTCCCCACGAAGCTCATGGTTTTCCTGTTCCAGATCTTCCATTTTCCTCTGACGATTGGCTCGAGTGTCGTATCGGTGAGACAGCTTGACAACCTTTGGAGTGGAAAAAGAACAAGGATAAGACTCTAGAAAACATGTGAAGTGGAATGTTGAATGATGCATGATGTGTGATGCAAATGATGATCCATTTTAATAGTTTTTCAAGGAAACTTGATAATTTTGCATACATCAATGGTAAAGGAATTTGGAACAACAAAAACTCAATCCATTAATTGAAAACAGTAAATTACAACTTACAACTTGGAATATCAAAGCAATAACTTACAACTTTGGGATAACAACCCAATAATAAAAGCAGTAAATTACAACCTCGAAACATGGAATCCATAATAAAGCGATAAATTACAATTTTAAAACATGAAGTCCAAAATAAAGCAATAAATTACAACTTTGGAGCATGAAACCCAAAATAAAGCAATAAATTATAAATTTGGAGCATGAAGCCCATAATAAAGCAATAAATTATAACTTTGGAGCATGAAGCTCTTTTACATAGTTTTACAAAATGACATCAATAAAATAAAAATAAAAGCTAAAGATCACTCAGAATCCTCAGATGAAGGACCAAACACCAACTGTAACCAGAGCTTCTTGATCTTCTCTTCATAAAAGTCTTCCATCTCTTTCTTCTCAGCTACCAGTCGATCAATGATTTCCTTCTGCGGATTAGGAACGAGAGCCACGCTTAACGAACCTTCCTTCTTTCTCTTCCTTTCACTAGCATACTTCTTCAGTAAGGCATCCTTTTGACGAAGCTTCTCATCGTGATCAATGAACCAGCCGTCTTGAATAAACAACAACTCCTCCTTTTCTTTTAACTGTCGAGTCAGGACTCGATTCTCATATTCAGACATATGGTACTTTTCTTTCCAAGCATCCCTCTCGGACTTCATCCTAGCCAGATTTCCTTGGTATTCTCCTATATTCGCGATAGGGATAACAACAGATGATGGTGCAACGGTGGGGAATAAAGGTTTCTCAAGTTTATAGGGCATTTTGAGAGCACAAGCCCTAGCACGGACCCACTGTAGGTAAGGCTCCAAAGAAACGGCACCTCTATGTCCTAACATATCTCTCCCTTTCCTATGGATGTGGCGCCAAGCTCCTTCGATCTCCCTCTTAGCTGCCTGATGATCTTGTCCTTCCTGTAGAAAGAAACCACTCACATGGATGTTGTTTGGTTTATCTCTCATCGGGTACCCGAACTGACGGCGCGCGAGAACAGGGTTATAGTTGATTCCACCTCTCGTACCGAGAAGAGGCACGTTAGGAAAAGCACCACAGCTATCGATGATCTTCACGTCATAGTAAACTCGATTATACCAGTCAATGTCGAAATGAGTGAGAGCCATAATCTTTGGCGCCCATCGCGGTTCCTTCTCGAGATCCCAGAAAACATCAGACCCAGGTAGATGAGAAATATACCACTGATACAGCAACGGTGCACAACAAATAATCATCCCTCCTTGATAAGAGTTTCGAAGATGGATGGAGTAGTAGGTATCTCCTAGCAGCGTAGGGACTGGATTTCCAATCAAGAAAATTTCGATGGCTTTGATATCCACAAATTTATCAATGTTAGGGAACAATAATAGACCATAAGCGAGTAAAGCAAACACGTTTTCAAAGGCAACAATATCTTTTATCTCAGCGAAATGACGAGCTTTCCTCAACAAAAACTGCGCAGACAAACCTCGGATTCCCCCTTTTGTAGTCATGTTCTCCTCTATCTCTGACTTCTTCAAGTGGGTGATGGTCGCTATCTCGTGAGATTTGGGCTCCTCTTCTAATCCAGAAAAAGGAACACAGTCGGTGATCGGCAAACCAAGTATGTAAGAATACTCTTCTAAGGTGGGCATCAACTGGTAATCCAAAAAGGTGAAACATCGGTACAAAGGATCGTAGAATTGAACCAACGTGTTGAGGATGCCTTCCTTCATCTTGCGCTTCATGAGAGGTATGATGGACCCATACTTCTTCTGAAAATCCGTCGGGTTCTCGATCTTCGGAATCAAACTCTTCAGTTCTTCAATCTCGGGCTCCTTAAAACTAAAACTCCGAGTGTTTCTCCTTCCAAATTCCATAATACTTGAGGTGTCTGCAAAAATCATTCCGAAGTTCCTTGAAAAACAAGTTTTCTTATAAAAATGTTGATGAATGCATGAATGAATGATAATGCAATAATCACACACAAGTTTGCAAACATGGGGTTCAAAGGTTCAACGTTTCGCATGGAGTCGAGGGTAAAGCCCACCCAAAGGTATGTACTAACAGTTCAATTGCACCTGTAAGACATGGTTCTAAGGGTTCCCAGAGTCTACATCCCTCCTTCGGATATTACCAACGTCTTGATTACTCAATAATTAACAATATTCTCAAGAGAAACTCGTCCGAGCGTAGCATCGCGTAACAACTACTTCTGAATTACTCCGTTATAGTCTCCGCGTTACACCTAAAAAGGCCAAGATGGGTTAGGGTTCTACGGTCCTCAACTTCTCGGGCTCCTAGGTCGAAAATAATAACGTCTTCCCGATTACTCGGTAAACAAATATTAAGTTCAAGAGGGCCTTCCATTGAGTGAGGGATCTCATGCCTCATTCTTCGGGATTACTCCCTCGAAGTTAACATGAGTGTACCGCCCGTCCTATTCCTTAAGTGTTACTTAATCCGGGTATAGGATTCGTCCTTCGCAAAAACCCAAACAACCCCAATATAAACACATAATCAAACAAACAAATAATAATAAAACAGATAAAACAAACTAGGCTTAACCCACTTAGGGATGGACCAGCAAGAGATCAATCTGTCCCCAGCAGAGTCGCCAATTCTGTAGCGATAAAAAATGTAGCGGGGTAAATCGGAGATCGAATTATTGATTAATTCGTCTCACAAAAGCAAGAGTCGCCACCGCGCTTTATTGTTTCCAAGGGAAAAGGGGAAAGAGCGAAAAAAAACCCTAAATATGCAATGTAAATAATACTTTTTTTTAAAAGTAATAAAAATACAAGGCGTTTTTGAAAAGATCTATGGTTCGGGGGTTGGTTATACAATGGGAAGGTATTAGCACCCACTGCATCTATAGTACTCTATAGGAACCTTTTGAAATATCTGTTTATTAAAATTGATCGTTTGAAGAAAAGTGAATCGTTTTAGCCGAAAAGGGGTACGGACGGGTTTTTGACGATGCGACGACTTAATGTCGAAGTTTTTGCTTAAAAGGGTATAAGTTTTGAAAATATTGGGTATTTGAAGAAAAATTATCCTAAGTTTTGATGAAATGCGAATGTTCGCGCGATTGGATTTGAGGACATGAAGTTAACAAATTTATCGTTTTTTCCCTTGGATTTAAACGTAAACAGAATAAACAAGTAAATATGAAATAATTAAACAGAAAAAATTATGCGGATAATGATTAAATAACAACAGTTAAATAAATGACCAAATGGTGTAAATATGCATTTTTGGATTTTTATTTAATATTAATGAAAAGAAAAATGTTTTTTATAGTTTACATTTTTTACGCATTTTTAATATGGATAAAAGTAAATGAGAATTAATTAAGGGAAACAAAAGAACTTTCTTAAGTTTTAAGACTCTATTTTTATATCCTTTTTTAGGGTTCTATATAAGGCATTATTATATTTAGTAATTATTAAATAAACAAACTAAATGAATACTTTAAAAAAAACTAACTTAAACCTAATTAAAAAAAGGATATTTAAAAATTACCAAATAAACCTAAAGTTAAATTTAATAAACAAAAGGTAAAAATAATTAAAATGTTTTACTTAAATTATTAATTGATTAAGCTACTAATTAATTAAATTAAGTTAGTAATATTTCTAAAAACTAAAAAAAGAATAAAAATGAAAAAAAGTAAATAAAAAAGCTAGAAGAACAATTATATGGGCCAAGGGTGTTTAAGGGGGCCTAATCAAAACTAAGACAAAGGGGGGGGGGTGCACAAAGAGGTCCGTTTGGGCTTTAGGCAGAAAGGCTGGTCCAAATAATGTTTCATAATTTTGTTTCAAGGGTTAAACGCATTTGGTAATTGGGGATTAGGGTTAAGGTTGGGAGAACGGCGCTCATCGTTGTCTTCTTCGCGTGACTCATCTCTTCGTCTCTTGCTTCGCTACTGTATTCCACGGCCCAAGCCACCGGCATCTCATCCTCCTCTTCCCTCCAGTCCAAGCATTAGGGCGACGGTCACGAATTCACGGTACAAATATTATCTTTCAATCTTTACGTTTTGGTTACGGTTTGCATGCTCGTGATTTTGATTCTGTTTGTTTCATTATGTTGTTTTGAGGCATTTTTTGAAGAAAAGAAAAGAGAAGAGATACCTTGGGGATGGAGGAGAGGTTGAGGTGAGCTAGGAGGCTGGGAAAGGAAGGACGGTGGAGGCGCTGTGAGCTTGCTTCGGACTTACCGATACTTCGTTCCTTTTGGCCCTTTTGCTTTGCTTTTTCCTCTTCTTCTCTTGCTACTGCTACTGTATGCTGAGGTTTTTGGTGCTTTGAATATTTTGAATGCTATGTTGAAAAATGATTTTTTGACTAGCTTGGTGATATTCATGTTTTTCTCTTCTTCTTTCTGATTTCGCTACTGTATACTTTCTGTTGCTTTTTGTTGGCCAGTGATGAGGTAATCTGAGGCCTGATGGTATGCTTGCTATTGTTTGGACATGGTTTGATATTGTTTGATATTTGAATTGGTTTTTTTGGTTGGACAGTATATTGAAGGTTTATGGTAATGGTTATGGTGTTTGATTTTGGTTGTTGATGGTCCTACTGGTTTTTACAGTAGGTTATGGTTTTTGAAATGGTTGAGGTTTTGAAAAAAAGGTTATGGTGTTTTTTGGTTTGACAGTAGGTTATGAATGGTGTATGAAATGGTTATGGTTGATGGAAATTGGTTGTTAGGCCATATGATTTTGAGATGGTTATGTGTTTCTGGTTTTTGTGGTGGAGGCCTTGATAATGCAGTAGGCGGGTTTGGTAATGCAGTAGCAGGTTTGAACGTTAGGCCATATGGTTTTTTTTTGGTTTGACAGTAGGAATGGTTTTATGTTGCTTAGGCAGGCTTGACTCTCTTTTTTTGTTGAAGGGTTCTTGTGTTATGTTATACAATTACTTGGGATCCTTGTGTACGTTACAGGCTTAGGTTTATGTTACAGGTTGGAGATTTGAATATTTTACAATATTCTTGGCCTTCTGCATATTACTGTTACATCAGTTTTGTTGGTATTCTATTCTTGTGCTTCTTTTTTTACTGAGTTACTGCTGTAGCTTTGTTTTGTAATTCCTTCTGCCTAAACCAAAACCTGCAAAACCATATTTCTTTCTCTCTTCTCTCTCCTAAGTACATTGATGCATAAAAATGATGTGTACTGTATGTTCTGAAAAAACAAACATGCTGGAAAAATGATGAAATGGGAAATGTTTTATGCTTGCAAAATGGTTTTGAACTGCATATTCTTTTGTCTACTGCATGGAGCTTAAGTTTTTGACTTCTTCTATGTGGGCATAGGTTTACGTTGGAATTGAATATGTCATTTGTTTATGCATATGTTGTGGATTTTGTATGCTGTGTATATTTTGAAATATGCATTTTTGACAAAAGAAATTATGCATATTCAGTTTTGAAAAATAAAATGAATTTGTGCATGTTTTAAATTGTGCATTCATTTATGAAAAATAAAAATTCCCCCCTTTTTTGTGAACCGGGAGAAATCCCGTGATTTGCAAAAAAGGGTAAACTGATTCCAGCCGTTTGTTTTTAATGATGAACACTAACAAATAATTTTCTACTTTTAATTATTTATTCAATTATGACTTTCTTTTTAATTGTTTTTGCAGGTAAAATCAAATGAGCAGACAAAAGCATTGGATAGAAGATTTAGAATTAGAATCTTAGAAATATAGTTCTATTTTACTTTAAACTTTTATGTAATTTGTTATTATAATTATTTTGTAACAATTGTAATAAAATAGAATAAAGTGAAATAAAATTCTATTATTTCCCCGTCAATTCTTTTCTTTCCAATTATTTTATTTATCGTTTATAATTCTTTAAATTGTATAATAATTGAAAATCAATTTCAATCACTTAAATTCAGAATAATAAACGCATAAATAAACATCATTGATCAATTAATAATTTCAATTATTTAATTCGTTATTCATAATTTTCTAAATTATAATAATTAAAATAGAATTTCAATTATTTAACTTAGAATGATAAATAATTAAATAATCATTATTGACCAATTAATGAACTTCTTTTCAAATATTTATTATATTATTCATAAATCTTTAAATTATGTAATAACTGAAAATAAATTCCAATTATTTAAATTTAAGATAATAAATAATAAATAAACACTGTCTGAACGATTAATATGCCTCTTTTCAAATATTTATTTTATCATTTATAGATCTTTGAATTATGTAATAATTGAAAATAAATTCCAATTATTTAAATTTAAGATGATAAATAATTAATAAACATCATTTAAGTCTTGATCAGTTAATAAATTTAGCGTCCAAAAATAAACAGCTCTCGACTCGAAAAAGTTATGAATTTTTAAAAATCAAAAGATCAAAACGCTTGCAATGTAATGATGCAGATGGAAGATGGTATCTTAGGTCAAAATTTGGGGTACAACAATATCAACAGCTCATCATCTTCTTCCTTCGCCTGCATAAAAACACATTAGATAGCGGGGGTTTTTAACCCCCACTATATGACACGAGGAATAATAGCGATTAGGGCTGTGATTAATATAAATATTTCGCGAATAGTCCAATGTGTTCGTCTGGTTCTCACGAATCCAACCATATGCCTTACAAGTCCTGATTTTTCTGGGTTTAGAAAGCCCCAATTTCAGAATTCAAGAACCCTAGAAATCGTCCATGGCAACTTTTGATTCTGTGCATTATAATTCAATTAACTTATACCATTAGCTTCATATGGATTCAGGCAATGCAAAACAAACAATAAATCATGTTAAATGCGCATGAAATAACTAATACAATTCTGAAAATAACAAGCAAACCGTGGTTCTGTTCTTGATGATTCCTTGAGTTTTAACGCTTGATTTTGATTGCTACACGTTCCTCACACTTCCTGCAATGTGTTTGAATCAATAAAAAGCTTTGAATTGGCCTGGAATGTGAAAATCAGTTTCAAGTTTTCTTGGAAATTTCTTGAATTGGTTATGGCTTTTTCTGCAGAAATTTCACGTGTGCATGATCAGGGTTAGCTTGTATATTTATAGGAGAATGAGATTAGGTCAGAATCTTGAGCAAAAATCCATGGAATGATGATTTGAATATTTGATTGGAAATCATATATTTTTGAATCTTCATGATTGGAAAAAGTTGCCAAATTTGGAGATATTGCATCTTTGACTTGGTGCACAAAATTGCCAGCCTTTTTAGGTCATTCTTGCTTCACAAAAAGATTGAAAAACCATATCTTTATATTTTCCTACAATTTAAATTAATTAAATGAATTAATATTGATTAAAAATCCAATTAATTAATAAAAAATAAGAAAATAAATTCAATTAAGCTTGATGGGTCGTGCATAGGCCATGGATGAAGTTTCAAGAAGAGATTTGAGGCCCATTAGCAAAAATAAGGTGTTTTGAGCAAAGTTGACTTTTGCAAATTCACAAAAATTTCCCAACTTCTCCAATACACATCTTACTCAATTTTGATCATATGAACATGTTCTTTGAAATTTTGGAAAGGTATTGAAGTCCTCTAACCAATGCCTTTGGTCCCATGTCATTTGGATTTACCAATCTCAAGTTATGGCCTTTGACTTAAAGTGCATTTTTGTTGACTTTTGAATTTGACCTATAATGTAGAAATTGATAACTTTTTATGAGAGCATTTCTTGGAATTGGAGTGTGAATATGGATTGTAGGAAATGTCATCCCCTTAAAAATGAGCATTGGATGGAATTTTTCTGATGAATCATGAAAAAGTTATGCCCTGGTCAAGATACAATTGAATTTTCTACTGTCCAAAAATAGTAACTTTTTGCATCTTGATGATTTTTGAGCTATCCTTGTGGAATCATGACCAAGACTTGATCAAATGATGATTGTGGACTCAAAATAAGATGTTGACCAAAATTTTTTACTTTTGACTGCAAAATGACCATTTTGCCCTTGCAATTGACTGTAGGTCAAATGGAGCTTTTGACTGTGCAAATTGACACTGTGAGTCTTGAAACTTGGCATGTAGGTGCTTGAGAATGTATATAGGCCTATGAGACTTGATTGAACCATTGAAAACCCCAAATTCCTTGAAAGAACCAAAACCCTAATTTCAACTGGCTTAGGAGATGATCTGACTGTACAATCCTTGAGCAATCTTGAGCAATTTGAAGATCATTCTTGACAAATCTTGAGGAATATGGGAGGGCAAATTTTGGGGTACAACACATAGCCTTCATGGATTTGGTGACCGATCAGCTGGATTACATGCACCGGCATATGTTTCCGCCTCCCCGTGGCTAGAGTTGCCATTGTTATCCTATTCTTTTCTCTCGCATTTGTACATACAGTGGGGACACTGTTTAGTTTGAGTGTGGGAGGGATTCTAGTTATTATTTCAGCATTTTATCATTTTTATCCTTAGTTATTTCGAAACAATTTCTTATGAATTTTTTCAACTATTTATCAAGTACCAAGTTTATTTTAAATTTTCATTTCTTTTCATTTCCAGCTTACTGTTTATTTCTTTTTATTTATGATTTATGTTTACCGCAATATTACTATTTCGTTATGTGCTGGTAACTAATATTACAAAACTTTAATTATTAGATTACTTTAATATATTCAAAACTTTAATTAATTAAAATATTTCAAAAATTTAAATTACGTCAAACTTTATTACTAAGAAAACAATAAAAATATATAAATATATATATAAACACCCCCAACGGTCCTGTAACGGTCGTCTCATTAATGACACTGAACGCGTTACGACCGTCACACCCTTGTGACGAGCGTAACACGCCTTTTTGCCTTATGACGACCGTCACACCCTCGTGACGACCGTCACGCATACAATGTATCAGGACGACTATTACAGAACCGTTCCAACCATTCCCTTCATAAGCCCATTTCCCCCATTGTTACCACATCACACGAAAACTACCCACTCCACTCCATTTTTCTTCTAACTTCTAAAACTCCCAACACTAAATTACTATCCACACAGTACCCCAATTTTATATTCCAAACCTTTTGCAATCAAATTCTACCTACACCATGGCAAACAACCCACAAGCCCCCGCCCTCACTTTCAGAATCGGCGAACAAGGAGAAAATCAACGGGCAAAGTTTCAAAAATTTCAACGTCGAGGTCTCCAACCTACAAGGCACGTTGACATCGACTGCCTGAGGAGTTTGGGACTACTTGACAGTGTCCGCCAATTATTGCAAAGTGTGGATTTGTGGAACTTGTGCCGCGAACCAAGACCGATCTATGAAACTCTTACTCTTGAGTTCTTGAGTTCATTTGTTTACATCACTCCGCCAGGTGCCACGAACCAACTGTCAGGCCTGGCCAAATTCCGCATGTTGGGCATCGAGCACGAGTTACCTCAACCCTACATCGCGCGACTTTTAGGCTTTTGTTCGGACGAAAGTGTTTATCTCCGGGTGCCGAATAATTTTGGTGAGGAAGCTTTCAACTTATGGCACAGTTTGACGAATATCCGTGCCGGATCCTACGACCACCTGAATGCCACCCACATTCATAATCCGGCCATCCGCTATTTCCACCGCATCCTTAACAACACAATCTTCGCCCGCGACAGCAACCATAAGCTCAACTCCAAGGAGCTCTTCTTTTTGCATTGCGCGTTCACTGGGAAAAAGATCAATGCCGCCCCGTTCTTAATCGCTCAAATCCACTCTATTTGTGCTAGAGGCGGAAAACCATTTTATTTCGGAGGGCTGGTCACTTCACTTGCCATAGGTCTGAACTACGGTGCTGCTCTCGCAACCTTGCCTTCTATGGCACCAACTTTGCTAACTTTGGATCACTGCAAAGCCGCACATCTCATTTACGAGCGGGAAGATGGCAGATTCCACCCTGTAATCAAGAACACTGTCTATCAGAACATCAATTTGCCTTGCAGGGACCGAGTCGATCCAAGTAACTGAGCAAACTGGTTGTTCGAGTCTGAAATTCCCGCAGAGCGTGCACCTGCTCATGAAGACCAACCTGCAGCCCCCGCAGACGAAATGCAAGAAGAGTTGGATAGTGCTCCTCCAGTCCACGACATTCCAGGATCCTCATCTGCACCTCCTCCTATTAATCTTGAAGACATCCTCCGCGCCCTCCATATGCAGAACCAAATGAACGCGGCACTTGAAAGAAGGCAACATGAACAATTTGAGTCTCTGTGCGCTCAAAACGCTCAGATCTTGACTGGGCAGCGCAACATGAATGAGAGGTTAGATGAGGCCCTGTCAGAGCTTAACGCCTTAAGGATGGACGTCAGCACCCTTGGTTTCCAAGACACTGACACTGAAGCCACTCCTACCAGACGCTCTCGCACCAGGAGTAGAGGACGTGGTCACCAGTAGTCTTTCTTTAATTTCTATGTAATTTATTATTTTTCTGTTTCATTTCTTTTCCGTTTGTTTTTGTAATTGTACTTCCCCGCCTATATACCGCAACATTGAGGATAATGTCGGATTTTGTGTGGGAGAGGTACCTTTCAATCTTTTATAAACTAGTAAATTCTCACGATATGTCTCGATTCAAATTCTTCACTTTATTTAGCCATACCGAAATTTTTTTATCTTCGCATTAGCCCGACATACCTATTTTAACGAAATCCCAGTTGAGGAAGCCGAAAACGACATACCAAGATCGATACGGTTATGACACCATAGACTTCATACTTACGCGATCCGTTTCAATAACCATTATACCGATACCTGGAGTTTCAAGTTCTAGAAGTAACCCCTAATAGTTTATACTAGCAGTCAGCACCGTCTTGACATAAACCACGTGGAGAATCGATGAATATAAGTGTTTGATGCCTGATTCTAAAAATATCCTTCCTATCTCGCTGCTAAAAGAAAAGAAAATTTGTGTACCAAAATATACAGGCACATATAAGAGCTGAGCAAATAATGAAGGAATCCAGTGTTGGTTGGTTCAGAGGTATCTGGTTCTGAACTCGGTAGGGCGTGCTACGGCCCGATCCCCCATAACCTCCAATTTGGATAACATATGTAGGGTTGCCACATTCATGTACCAGACCCCGTGCTAAAAGGATCAAAGTCACTAACCGGTTACTCCACTACGTGCATGCTAAGACAAAGGGCTTAATGTGATTGCGCCAGAACGAAACCGGGTGAAATAGATACGAGGAACTCCAGGCAGAATTATAACGAAACCATTGGATAGCTCGTTTGAAATGGAAGCCTACGACTAAGCTTATTTCTTGTGTCATTAGCGTATCTTTAGTGTTTTACTCAAGTATTGGCCGAACCGACGAGGATTTCCCGAAATTACTTTAAACATCCAAGGTATGTCATGCTTATGCACTTGACAAAACTTGTCTAACCTTTCGAATGACTATTTGCTTGAGGATAAGCAAAGGTTTAAGTATGAGGGAATTTGATAACCAGAAAACATATCATATAATTACTACGCTCTTTACCGATTTTATATTTCATTAAGTCGTCTAACCCCCGATTATTCCGAGATTATTTGTCTTTTTACAGGTATAACATTTTCCAACTCAAACCAATGGAAAAGGACAACATGAAGAAGGCTAGACAATAAACAAAGAGAAAAAGAACTAAAAATACAAAGTTTGGATTTTTGGAGCAGTGACGGTCGTCACACCCTTGTGACGGGCGTAACGCCCCCAACTTAGAATAATGCTCGTCACACATCACTGACGAGCGTAATGCACTACTTAAGCGCGTTACGACCGTCACCCACCTGTGACGACCGTCGCGCGCGTGAAGATGGACGTTGTAAATGGTGGAGACGTGAGCAACGCAAGGGCAGACTCGTTCTCCTATTTTTCCTCCACCCACTAATAGTGCTCCCTATATTTTCTCCATTCAACCTTTCCTCAAGACTGACAACTGCTATTTTTCCTCTGCTATATATATATGTGTGCAAGTGCAAAGTACCAGGGGTCGAAGGAATTTTCTGAGAACAAATTTATTATTCTTTTTACAATTATTTCTATTTCCTTGTTTTAGAGTTTTTCTACGTTGCTGTAATTTTCATTCCAAGCTTTAGTTTTTAGTTTTAGGTGTTAATTCTTCATTCAAGAATTAACACGATTTTATTTATTGCAATCAAGCTCAAGGATTATTGTAACACTTCAAGATTACCATAGCAACTTTGATTCCAGGTTTCTATTGCAATTAATATTTATTCAATTTTTTTTATATTATGCCAATTGTTGTTATGAATTATATTTTGAATTGCATTGCTGTTAAATTTATTATGTCCGGCTAAATTATTCGTACCGGTATGTGACTCTTAAGAACTGAGAGAATTCAGTGATACCTTGGCCAAAAATATTTATAAAACAATTTCTGGTTTCCAATTTCCAAGATTAATTTAACTACCCTTGTCACGAGAGTGAGAGGTTAATTAACACGATTTTGCCACGAGAGTGGGAAATTAATTAAGGCAAGAACCTGCATGCGAGAGTTGGGGTTCAACCCAGATAGTGGTAACGAAACATTAATTTTTAAATACACGAGAGTGTTTTAATAAATTAATTAGACTCAAATTGTTTTCAAAAAGTGTTATTAAATTTAAAGTGCATCCACTAGGTTTAGTAGCATAACTTATTTCATGAATACGAGAGTGAATGTCTCAGGTTTTTAAACAATTAGTTTTTACCGAAATACTTTATAGGCCAAGCGATTCACCGAATTCCCGAAGTCCGATTATCACATACCGGTATAACTATTACTATTATTTTTAATTAAATTGTTTCCCCCAAAAATCGAATATTCATCGCTTAGTTAAACAAACTGTAGCATTAGATTGTATGCGATTGATCCTCAGTCTCTGTGGGTTCGATAATCTTTTAAAACTAGAACGACTGAACTGTATACTTGCAATTAGTATCCTGACATACTCATAAAGTCCCGATCACCTGTCCAAAGATGCATCTGAGGTCCTACGTCAGAAAGATCCAACCTCACTCCTCTGATAAGGATCTTTGGGTCCACTTTTTTCAAGATAGTTTGTCAGGCACGCAATTGGATTGGTTCTATCAACTTGAGAGATCTGATGTTCATAACTGGGAAGATTTGGCTGCTGCGTTCTATCGACAATACCAATACAATGCAGATTTATCACCTACTCGTACTCAACTACAGAGTGTGGGTATGGCCTCTAATGAGGGATTTAAGGAGTATGCCCAGAAGTGGCGGGATTTGGCTGGAAGGGTGCAGCCACCATTATTGGATAGAGAGCTGGTTAACATGTTTTTAGGGACTCTGCCAGGTCCGTTCTTCAATCACTTGATCGGGAGCTCATCTGCATGGTTCACCGAATTAATTCTGACCGGTGAAAGGGTCGAAGCTGGCATTAAAAGTGGTAAAATTCAGAAGGATGCCTCCGCTTCCACTGTTATTAAGAAGACCTTCCGAGCCAAGAAGGAAGTTTCTGCTATTCATACCTAGAGAAACCAAGGGAGAACAGAGCGCCGACCAACGGTGGGGGCTGTTATGATCCAAAACTCCTCAGCCGACCAACCTCGAAGCAATCAACCAAGAGCTAATCAACAAAGGGTAGAAAGGCCACAACGACAATTCACCCGAATCAATATGACACCGGCTCAAGTCCTCCCTCATCTGTTAAAGCTGAACCTTACCAACTTGAAAGAAGCGCCGAAAAACCCCAATACCTCTTCTCCTTATTATCACTCTAGTGCAAAATGTGCATACCACTCGGACAATGTAGGGCATGATACCAACAACTGTTGGGCTCTTAAAAACAAGATCCAAGATATGATAGATGCCAAGGAGGTAGAGTTTGATGCTCCCGAAAAACCCAACGTGATATCCGCTCCTATGCCAAAACATGGTCATAATGTCCATGTCGTTATGGAAGATCTTCATGTTACCGCCGTTAATGAATTAATAACTCGGTTACCAATGATTAAAGTAAATTTGATGAAAGTTGGGATATTCCCAGGCTGTGGAAAAGACTGTTACTTTTGTTCAAACTTGCAACCTGACTGCCCACGGTTGAAATTAGGCATCCAACGCCTGATGGATATCCAAGAGATCCTCTTTCAGAAAACCCCTGTTGCTACTATCACTCATGTTACTCCTGTTACCTTTGATACTCCAATCAATGACATTGCTATAATAACCATCTCCGAAAATCTTTCCAAGACCTGCTGTTGTACCCCAAAATTTTCCCTCTCATTTTATCAACATTTCTCATCACAAGGCTCTTGGAACTCAAGACAAAGCCAGGGTTTGCTCTGCTCAAGGCACCTCCTTGCACTCTTGACCTAAACTAGGGTTTGAGTTTGCACATGGATTTTTTGACCTACAATGCCCAAATTGACTTTCATACTTCATGTTGGACTCATAAGTTTGTCCATACCAAGTTTCAAGCCTTGAATCAAATTTTTGGCCAGTCAATTGGACAGTTGACCTAGAAATCAATTGTATTGGGGGAAAAAGTCAATTGTGGCCAATTTACAGTCAAACTTCATGAATTTTGACCCACATCAATATTATGAACTCATATGAACCATTTTATCAAGTTTGTACCACAATTCCACAAGAAATTTGATCAGATCACCAAAAGGGCAAAATGGTCATTTTTAGGATTTTTACTGTACAAGGGCAATTTTTGACTGTTTGACCTAGCCAATGGCAAATCAAGCTAAACCATGGGCTCAAGGACTCAATGACATTATCTTGACCTATTCAAAAAGTTCAAAATATCTCAAATGCATAGGATTGACAGATGAATTTTTCAGTCAACTGATTAAAATTTGACTGTACACTGAAAAGTCAAACTTTGACTTTTTGGTCAAAATCAAGTGCCAAGGGTCATTTTTCATCAAGATGTGTCAAATTATGAAACTTGTTCATCAAGAAACCCAAAATTGCAAATTAGGGTTTGAAATTGAAAAAATTTCATAACTTAGAAATTTTCTAAGTTATGAAATTTTGTGTTATGAAATTTTCTTAATTTTTCCTAACTTTGTCCCACATTTTCACCAATATGCAAATGGATTCAAACAAAACTTACAACATGAAAGTTGTATTCCATCACAAAGTCTACAACTTTGATTCACAAAGTTTTCTCAAAAGAAGCTTGGATCTCAAGTTATGATTTTTGGAACAAGGGTACCTAAAACTTTTTACTTAGAGAAATTTTGCCCTAGTTTAGGGAGGATTTTGACCCATCTTCTTGGCCATTTTTCACATAGTTCCACTTGGAGTTTAAAGTTTCATTTCAAATATGGATTATAGTACATGTTGCAAGCTTTCCAAATTGTCCAAGAACTCCTCAAACACATTTGTGGTTAGGGAGAATCGAACGCTTGAAGTTGGCAAAAACTCACTTTATAACCATGGCCAATACATGTTCATACAACTTGCAAAATCTGACCAAACTAGCTTTGTACTTAATTACAGGCCTCTAAACCAATTTACACTCAAAAATTTAATGTAAATAAATTGGTTAGTTGCATTGTTCTAATCAAGGGAGCATTATACAATGAACAATTCCATTTTGGGCATAAAGATAACACTTCCATTTACATAAAGCTTGCTTTATGTCAAGTTTCATTTCTTGAGCCATACACCAAGCCTTTTGCTGCAAACAAGGCTCCCTAATGTCAGGCAAAGCTCAACCACTTTGTGCAGCTAGGTTACAAGCCAGTACAACCTTGCATTGTCAACTCTCACATTTTGCTTCAAAACCAAGTCATTATGCCAAAAGTCCATAACACACACATCTGATAAAATCAACTTAAGCCAACATTTGAAACAAGTTTTACACATCCTTGTAAGCCAGAAACACGAGCCAATCATCCCTCAAACACCCTTGAACACCAAAACACCAAAAACTTGCAAAACAGGGCACTTGCTGCAACTTGAGTGCCATAGCTCATTTTGCTCATGCGTTTTGCTCCTTTCCACTTCAAACACCTTCCATTCAACTCACTCAAGCTGTCCCAAACCTCCATTGCCAACTGTAACTCCATTTACAGTGTTCACCATTTATGTTTCAAGCTTATGCAGGTTGACTTCTAGAGGTTGATTCGGGCCATTTCAAAACAAACTAAGCATTGGGAAAGGTTCAGGGAACATCAAGAAAGCTCAAAAGATCCTCAGGCCTCACTGAAAGTTGCTGCATTGTCCAACTCGAATCCAACTGAAACAGGTTTTTCATGAACTTCTATCTCTCTATTTAGGAACATTTAGCCTTAGGTTTATGAATGAAAGATGTAGTACTCATTGCCCTGAAACCATACATATGCTTAGTTTTCATTTATGTTAAACGTGCTAAGAGAATTTCATCCATGAACATGCTGAAAAAGTTAGGTTAGATTTTAGGGCCAGAGAAATTCTCTATGGTCTTTGAGAGTTAGATTTAATGTTTTATATGGTTGAAATTTTTGTTTAATGCTCTACAAGTTTCATGTTTTGAGTTTTGGCAAAAGATCACAAACGCAGGAGATACGGATTTGAACACAGGGCGCGCGCATCCTTTGTCACAAGGTCAGGGATGAAGTGGAATTGGGCTGGGCTTGGCTTTGTCCTGTTTTTTGCACCCCTATGCTTGCTTTTCACACCCCCTGGCCCATTTTCTTGTATTTCGACATTTTTGCATTTTTATTTTCTTTTCTGACTTTGATATTTTATTTTCAAACATAAAAAATGCTCCAAAAATATTTTTATATTTTTTCACATTTATTTGGCATTTTATTTCATTTTTTCTAATATAGGAAACATATTAAAATACTTTATAATTATTTGTTAAAACTTGAAAATAATGTAAGTAATACTTTTATTTTCATTTCTTATTTTTATTCACATTGAAAATATTTTCTTGAATATATTTTATTTTTGTAAATGTTTTATTTTATTTTATGCATCCTTAATATATTTAATATATACATATATACATATATACTTTATTTTATTAAAAAAAAAACATAGAATAAAAATATAAAAATAGTACATTTATATTTTTT
This sequence comes from Vicia faba, assembly GCA_948472305.1. NCBI lineage: Eukaryota > Viridiplantae > Streptophyta > Magnoliopsida > Fabales > Fabaceae > Vicia > Vicia faba. The sequence continues at coordinate 1,005,548,047 of OX451738.1, forward strand.
TTTACTAAGAAACACTTTTTCTCAATATATTTTTATTTTTGTACATATTAATATATTTTTGTATATAAATAATATAATATTATTTTCTTTAAGGAAAATTAGGGTTTACCCCTTTATTAAATAAAATCAATCTTTTTTTATTTTTATTATTTACACCTTTTTTCACATTAAAAAAATGCTTTACATACATAAACAAATAAAAACTTCTTTTTTGCATAATACATTTTTATTTAATATTTGTTTATTTTTGCCATTTAAATATTGTACATTTAAATATTATGCATTGTAAATTCAATTTGGTTGTAATAATTTAGGGTTTTTAATTTCTTGCAAAATAATCCCCTATTCAAAATTGTACCCCCTCCCTATATCAAAGTTGTAATAGCTTAGATTTATTTTTACGCACTTAATGCTTTCAAATTATGCCATGATTAGAGAATTATGGTTTGTATGCAAAAGCAAAACCAACAAATAGTTTGACCTAATCAAAGACAAAAATGCATAAAAAAACAAACACAATGCACACTTACACCCCTAGGGTTACAATCCACCTGTTGCCTTCAAAAATGGGCCATGGTATGCATGCTAAGTACTTTGGCAAAACAAAAACAAAATAAAGATCATAGTCCCTCGATGACGCTATATGAGTTGCCTAAACAAAGATGATCAAGTCCCTTAAGAAAATTGCCAAAAATACTTGACACCGTTGCTATCATGGTCTATACGATGGCCCGCGCCTGTCCCGTTTAACATCCTAACACAAGGTTGTTTACCAAATACAATGGTGAAACAACACTGTTAAAAGGGTTAAAAACATAAGAAAGATCTTTGAGTAAAATAGGGTAGATAGCTCCTAGTTACTTGATCAAAAGCTTGCAAAAACATCCTTGCTATTTTCAAACACACTTCACAACACAATTTCAAAACCTTACTTTCAAACATTGAAAACTTTTCAAAGACAAAGACACCTTTGTATACATTCAAACAAGAATCATTACAAAGGTTGCCACGACGATGACCTCTTTTCAAAATATCTTTCCAAATCACACACAAAGCACCATTTCAAACAATTGAAGAGCACCATTTCAAACAATTGAAAAGCAAAGCAAGTGATCTAAACAAGTAACTAAGAGCCCATGGATAACCATGGATAGAAAGGGTGCTAATACCTTCCATTTCTATAATCTACTCCACAAACCCAATAAAACATCTCAAAGGTCTTTCCTGTGCTTTTTGGCCTTTCCTTAGGATAAAATAAAAATTCGGTGGCGACTCTTGCTAAACCGAAACATTTGCAAACACAAACACAAAATCCAAAGTCAGTTCTCCCACTGTATCACACCTGTAAAAGGCCTGTTAAGATTACGCCTGATCCTAAGTTTGTGCGGCTGAAAATCACCATGTCGGGGCCTATCCCGTATAAGTCCAACAAGACGATACCATGGAATTACGGAGGAGAGATCTTCTACCATGGTGTCAAATAGATCGAATCAGCCGAAGGGAATTCCGATGAAGAAACCCCTGATATAGGGAATATTGCGGGAATGAGCAAGATAACTCGTAGCGGAAGGATCTTCTCTCCGGAGATCGCTCCTCCACGAGCAGTCTTCGGACCCTCAAGAGTTTCTGCGCATGTCAAGCCATCTGTGCAAATTCCAATAATTGAAGAAATCGATTCTCCCAAAGCTAGGCCCTCTATTGTTACTACCAATAAAGGTAAGGGGATCCAAGAAACGCCTGTCACGATGAAGGCTCAGACTGTGGTTATCCTCGAGACCACCCAAAAAGAGATGGAAGAAATCTTAAAGATAATCAAGAAGAGAAACTACGATGTCGTGGAGCAGCTAGGGAAAACCCCTTCAAAAATCTCCATGTTGGCTCTCTTACTCTACTCCGAGGCTCATGCCAAAGCCTTGATCAAATTTCTGAAGATGGCACACGTGCCTCAAGAAACTTCTGCGGACCAGTTTCAAGAGTGCGTGGCTAGCCTTACAACCGATAATGGTCTTGGCTTTTCTGATGCTGATTTGACGTCTAGAGGAAGAAAGCATAATGATGCGCTGCATGTCTCGGTAGAGTGCAGGGGGACCACACTTGCTCATGTTCTGGTAGATGCCGGTTCATCTTTAAATGTTCTACCAAAGAAGGAGTTGGACAGATTGGACTGCGAAGGATTGACCCTAAAGCCTAGTAACATAGTTGTTAGAGCCTTCGACGGTTCTAAGAGGATGGTTCACGGAGAAGTGGACATTCCAATCAAAGTGGGTAAAAAAATTTTCAACTCTACATTTTATGTGATGGACATCCGTCCTTCATATTCATGCTTGTTGGGAAGACCATGGATCCACAACGCTGGGGCAGTCACTTCTTCTCTACACCAAATGCTAAAGTATCCAGTTTAGAGTAAGATCATAACGGTTCATGGTGAGGAGGAGTATATGATAAGTCACCTTAACTCCTTCCGCTATGTGGAGTTAGATGGCGAATTCATAGAAACGCCTTTCCAACACTTTGAAGAGGTTTCTCCTGAAGTCGCAGTAGCAAAGACAATGACTGATGTGCCGATCATTTCCAAGCCTGTGTCTCGGATGGAATCCCTTAAATATGCGGAGGCTATAATCAAAGAAGGAAGAAGTACAGTGTAGGGGCAACTGCCTGATTTTCCTCACAAGACGGACAAGTTCGGACTAGGTTTTACTGCCGCTGGCCAGAAATCTGTGCGTCGCTCCCGGGCTGGAGGACCACCCTTAAAAATCACTCACCATGGAATTCATGCCTTATAAGATGATGATGAAGAAGGAAACTTTGAAGATTGGATCTTTCCAACCGTTGAAGGAGGATTAAGCAACTGGGAGGCGAAGGACTTTGTTCCTATCACTTTCATCAATCAGTAATTTATCTTTGAACAATTTCCTGTTTGGTCTGTAATAATTAAATAATTCGTACACTCTTTTCACCTTATGCCTCACCCGTGGCATATAGGTCCATTTGTAAGGGTTTTGATTCTTCATTTTCATATGCCATTTTTAATGAATCATTGGACGTTTTCATCTATAAACTGTTGTGTTCATTTTATTTCCTTTTACATTTTGTTTTGTTTAAGGATGGCTATCCCTTACACACACCCACACTCACGAAATGCAGGTACCCATCCACTCCGGATTCCATGGGTGACTATTCTGCTTTGGCCTTCGGTGACTCTGAAGATTTGGTCAATCATGTCGAGTACGAAGGTGATGAAGACTGTGAAGTGCCTGGAGAGTTAGCTAGACTTTTGCAACAAGAGGAAAGGGCTATTCTGCCCCATGAAGAATTGCTAGAGACTATCAATTTGGGAACATAGGAAGACAAGAAAGAGGTTAAAGTGGGTGCCAATCTGGAGCCAAATGTCAAAGAGCGTTTAGTTCAGCTGTTGAATGAATATGTTGAGATCTTTGCCTGGTCCTATGAAGACATGCCGGGATTGGATACGGATATTGTGGTTCACCGTCTCCCTACAAGAGAAGACTGCCCACCAATCAAATAAAAAGTCCGCCGAATGAGGCCCGACATGTCTGAAAAGATCAAGGCTGAAGTGATGAAGCAGTTCAATGTTGGCTTTCTGGCTGTTACTTCATATCCACAATGGGTTGCTAACATTGTGCCCGTGCCTAAGAAGGATGGCAAAGTCAGAATGTGTGTGTACTATAGAGACCTAAACAGGGCTAGCCCTAAAGATGATTTTCCACTACCACACATTGACATCTTGGTTGACAACACAGCTCAACACAAGGTATTTTCCTTCATGGATGGATTCTCGGGATACAACCAGATCAAAATGGCCCCCAAACACATGGAGAAGACTACTTTTGTTTCGCAGTGGGGTACCTTCTGCTATAAAGTGATGCCATTCGGACTGAAGAATGTCGCGGAAACCTATCAGCGGGCCATGGTAGCTTTGTTTCATGACATGATACATCATGAGATTGAAGTCTACGTAGATGACATGATAGCTCGTTCACAAACAGAAGAGGAACACCTCGACCATCTGCAGAAGCTGTTTGTCAGGTTAAAGGAATATAAGCTCAGAATGAACCCTAGCAAGTGCACTTTTGGAGTCAGGCCGGGTAAACTTTTGGGATTCATCGTCAGTAACAAAGGCATCGAGGTTGATCCTGCTAAAGTCAATTCTATACAAGAAATGCCTGCCCCCCGCACTGAAAAGGAGGTTAGAGGTTTCTTGGGACGCTTAAACTATATCGCAAGGTTTATCTCTCACCTAACATCTACCTGTGAGCCAATCTTCAAGCTGTTGGAGAAAGATCAGGTGGTTGAATGGAACGATGATTTTCATGTTGCTTTTGATAAGATCAAGGAGTATTTGCTGGAACCTCCTATCTTAATGCCACCCGTTGAAGGAAGGCCTTTAATCATGTATCTGACTGTTTTGGAAAACTCAATGGGGTGCGTACTGGGCCAACATGACGAGTCTGGCCGAAAAGAGCATGCTATTTATTACCTTAGAAAAAAGTTTACCGACTGTGAGAATCACTACTCACTGATCGAGAAAACTTGTTGCACTTTGGTATGGGCTGCTCTCCGGCTAAGGAAGTATATGTTGACACATACCACTTTGCTGATTTCTAAAATGGATCCGATTAAGTACATCTTCGAGAAGCCTGCTTTATCCGGAAGAATCGCTAGATGGCAGATGATCCTGACTGAATATGATATCCAGTACACAACTCAAAAAGCTATAAAGGGGAGTGTACTAGCTGACCATCTAGCTCATCAAGCTGTCGAAGATTACCAATCTATGAGGTTCGACTTCCCTGATGAGGACATTATGACATTGGACAACATTAAAGGTAACGGACCGTATGACGGACCTAAACAAGGATCCCGATGGACCCTGTACTTTGATGGTGCTTCAAATGAACTTGGCAACGTTATCGACACGGTAATTATTTCTCCAGAAGGTTGCCATACACCTTTCACTGCTAGACTCTGCTTCAGCTGTACCAACAACATGGCCGAGTATGAAGCTTGTATCTTTGGTCTCAGGGCTGCTATTGACTTGGGAATCAAATCTCTAATTGTATTTGGGGACTCAGATTTGGTTATCAGTCAAACCAAAGGAGAGTGGGACACTAAACATCCTAATCTTATCCCATACAAAGAACATGTCTTGACATTGTTGCCTCATTTCGAGCAAATTACCTTTGAGCACTTCCCGCGAGAAGAAAATCAGCTAGCAGATGCTCTGGCTACAATGTCTTCCATGTTTAAACTCAACTGGGATAATGAGGCTCCCCAAATCACCATCGAGCGAATGGACGAACCTGCGCACTGTCATGAGATTAATACCGAAGAAGTAGTGGAACAACCCTGGTTTCATGAAATCAAAAGGTATCTCCAGACTCGAGAATACCCTGAAGGAGCTTCCGTCAATGAAAAAAAGTTCTTAAGGAGATTTGCTGCCAAGTTCTTCCTGAGCAATGGTATCTTATATAAGCGCAGCCATGATTGTGTTCTACTTCGTTGTGTGGACAAGGTTGAAGCAGAGTTGATCATGACTGAAATACATAGTGGCAACTTTGGCACCCACTTAAGCGGACATACGATGGCTAAGAAGATTCTAAGGGCAGGCTACTACTGGTCTACCATGGAAGCTGACTGTCATCAATATTCCCGTACTTGTCAAAAATGCCAAGTCTATGCTGACAAGGTACATATTCCTCCAGTTCCTCTCAATGTTCTAACAGCTCCTTGGCCATTTGCGATATGGGGAATCGACATGATTGGAGAGATCAAGCCTACGACATCCAATGGACATCGCTTCATCTTGGTCGCTATTGATTATTTTACCAAGTGGGTCGAAGCAGCTTCCTTTGCCTCCGTTACAAAGAATGTGGTTGCCCGCTTCATCAAGCAGAACCTCATATGCCGGTATGGTATCCCCGACAGGATCATCACGGACAACGGTACAAATTTGAACAACACTGTGATCACCGCTCTGTGCGAGCAGTTCAAGATTCAACATCACAATTCATCTCCCTATCAGCCAAAGATGAATGGTGTTGTTGAAGCCGCAAACAAAAATATCAAGAAGATCATTCAAAAGATGACAGTCACCTACTAGGACTGGCATGAGATGTTACCGTTTGCTCTGCATGGATACCGTACCACGGCGTGTACTTCAACTGGGGCAACCCCCTTTTCTTTGGTATATGGCATGGAGGCTGTTTTACCCATGGAAGTTCAGATTCCTTCCTTGAGGATTATGAAGGATGTTGGTTTAAGTGAAGACGATTGGATTCAGACCCAACTTGATCAACTTAATTTGATCGACGAGAAGAGACTTACTGCTGTTTGTCATGGTCAGAAGTATTAAAAACGGATGATCAAGGCTTTCAACAAGAAAGTCAGGCGTCAGGTATATCAAGTCGGAGATCTTGTAATCAAGCGGATCATCTTGCCGCAAAGTGATCCCAGGGGAAAGTGGACTCCTACTTACGAAGGACCATTTATGATCAAGAACATCTTTTCTGGTGGGGCAGTGATTCTGACCACCATGGACGGCGGCGACTTGCCGCACCCTACGAACGCAGACATGGTCAAAAGATACTATGCATAAAACAACCCGGCAAGTTGAAAACCTGAAAGGGCGACTTGGGAAAAAATGGGCGTCTTGGTGAATCGAAAACCCGAAAGGGCCATTCAGGCAAAAATTAGGGATAAATAAAAAAAAAATCTATGTACACCCGACAAGTTGAAAACCCAAAAGGGAGACTTGGGCAAAAAAGGGTTTCCCGGTGGATCGAAAACCCGAAAGGGCGGTCCAGGCAAAAGTTAGGGAATTAAAGCGTATGACTATGTCTCGTCGGATCACTTTAAGGATAATCTCTTCACGACCAAACTCCAGGCTCATGATCAATCCAATTATCCGAGGACGAAGCAACGAATGGACAGGATACTCAGAGTTGTGAAGGCTACAACAGAATGGGAACCCCATGGAATTGTTACACATAGCCATCTTTCTTTTTGTATAAACTTTTTCTCAAATTGTTCGACAACATTCTCTTACTAGGATGTCTGTCTCCTTTATACAAAGATACTTACAAAAGTTAATACAAAGATACTTCAAAGTGCTAAAATTTTCTTGCCTTTACTTTCTTTCTTTTACACTTATGTTTTATTTGAAAACGTCCAATGGTTTGTTAAAAAGGCATATGCATTTGAATATAATCACTCCTTACAAATAAAACAAAATAAGAAAGGATAATTACTGATAGGTCGAAAGTATAGGAAAACGTCTTTAGGCTATTCCAGGAGAAATCCCCTACAGTATGTTATTCAGATCCTCAACAGAGCTAAAACCTTGAAATACATATCCCCAGCGGAGTTAAGTTTCAAAATTCCCATCAGAGCTAAGTTTCTAAAAAACTCCTGATCCCCAGCGGAGCCAGAATACTCTAAACTTTCATCACCAACGGAGTCCAAAACTTCAAATCTTAAACCCCGGTGGAATACTATCCAACTTCCTCCGATTCACCAGCAGAGTTCTCCATAAAACAAGGAATCCCCAGTAGATTGGCATACAACCCAAGCTCCTGATTTCCCCGACAGAATAAACACTCTCCCCACAGAGTTATTTCCCAACAGAACGAAGATTCTAGTTCCCGTTACTCCATTTGAAGCCTCCCAGGTTTTAATTCCCCAGTAGAGGTCGTCAGATTTTTCCTTATTTCCCCAGGAAATTCATGAAGGATTCTCATATCCCCATAGAAGTTGTCAAAGTTTTGATAATCCCCGCAGGTTGCCAAGGATTTTCTATCCCCAACAGTAATCAACAAGGTTTTCTCATCTTCAACAATTAAATATTTTTGGAATCCCCAGCACCGGTCAAGGATTTACTTTCCCCGGCAGCAGTCAAAGATTTCATTATCTCCAGCTATCAAGGATTTATTTTCCTCAGTAAGACAACTAATCAACTTACATGCACATCCATTACATTCATATATCATAAACATTGATGGAACACATTTTATTGCATCATACATATCATGCAACATAACTTTGTGCTTTAGCTAACATTCTACCCTTTTCAGGATAATATTAAAAAGCCATCGTTAACAACTTTTCAGAGATTTCAGATACAGTATGGATACACCCCTAGACACAGCGGTCATTCTAATCACTCATTCAAAATTTCAAGTCAAGATACAGTATGGATACACCCCAGACGTGGCGGTCATTCTATTACTCATTCAGACTTCAGCAATCAGATACAGACTAGATACGCTCCAGACACTGCGACCATTCTATTTCTCATTCAGATTCAACTATCAACTTCAAGTTCAGATACACTCCATACACGGAAGTCATTCTGTCACTTGTACGGATACCAGTTACAGTACGGATATACTCTAGACACTGAAGTCATTCTGCTACTCATACAGATCTCAACTTCAGATACAGTCCAGATACGCTCCAGACACGGTTGCCATTCTGTCACTCATTCGGAATTTATCCCCAACACATAGATGCTCCATATACATATGTTTCTCTGTTACCCATTCAGAATACAGATACACTCCAAACACGGCAGTCATTCTGATATTCATTCAAGAATCAAATACAGTTACAACTCGGATACGCTCTAGACACGGACGCCATTCCCTTGCTCATACGAACCCAGTCTCCAGATACAACTCAGATACGTTCCAAATACGGATACCATTCTGATGTTCATTATACTGATTTTTAACAAATAAGTTTTGGATGGAATCTCTAAGCCCATCTCCAGTAAGATTCTACCATTTCCAAATGGCATCTTTAAGCCCATTCCCTCAGCTACATTTTGACGAGTGCAAATTTACGGGCACTCTAGTGTCCAATCCTCTTTTAGCTTCGAGTCACGAAAGGCAAACTTGACAATCTAACTCTTCAGATTCAAGAAGATTGAACAGGGGAAATTGTTGTACCCCAAAATTTTCCCTCTCATTTTATCAACATTTCTCATCACAAGGCTCTTGGAACTCAAGATCAAGATAGGGTTTGCCCTACTCAAGACATTTCCTTCCACTGATGACCTAAACTAGGGTTTGAGTTTGCACAAGGATTTTTGGACCTTCAATGCTCAAATTGACTTTCATACTTCATATTGGACTCATAAGTTTGTCCATACCAAATTTCAAGCCTTAAATCAAATTTTTGCCCAGTCAATTGGACAGTTGACCTAGAAATCAGCTATATTGGAGAAAAAGTCAACTGTGGCCAATTTACATTCAAACCTCATGAATTTTGACACACGTCAAAATTATGAACTCATATGAACCATTGGATCAAGTTTGTACCACAACTTCACAAGAAATGTGATCAGATCACCAAAAGGGCAAAATGATCATTTTTAGGGTTTTGACTGTACAAAGGCAATTTCTGACTTTTTGACCTAGCCAATGGCAAATTAGGTTCAACCATGGACTCAAGGACTCAATGAAATCATCTTGACTTATTCAACACGTTCAAAAGATCTCAAATGCATGGGATTGACAGATGAATTTTTCAGTCAACTGATCAAAATTTGATTGTACACTGAAAAGTCAAACTTTGACTTTTTGGTCAAAATCAAGTGCCAAAGGTCATTTTTCATCAAGATGTGTCAAATTATGAAACTTGTTCATCAAGAAACCCAAAATTGCAAAATAGGGTTTAAAGTTGAAAATTTTCATAACTTAGAAATTTTCTAAGTTATGAAATTTTCTTAATTGTTCCTAACTTTGCCCCACATTTTCACCATGATGAAAATGGATTCAAACAAAACCTCCAACATGAAAGTTGTATTCCTCCACAAAGTCTACAACTTTGATTCACAAAGTTTTCTCAAAAGAAGCTTGGATCTTAAATTATGATTTTTGGAACAAGGTCCCTAAAACTTTTAACTTAGTGAAATTTTGCCCTAGTTTAGGCAAGATTTTGACCTATCTTATTGGCCATTTTGCACATTGATTAACTTGGAATCTCAAGTTTCATTTCAAATATGGATTATACAGCATTTTTCAAGCTTTCCAAATTATCCAAGAACTCCTCAAACACATTTGTGGTTAGGGAGAATCGAAGGCTTGAAGTTGGCAAAAATTCACTTTCCATCCATGGCATATTCATGTTCATGCAAGTTGCAATTTCAAGTCAGCATGCCTTACACTAGTTTACAGGCCTCTAAACCACTTCACACTCCATAATTAAATGCAAATCCATCAGTCCAAGCTTTTGTTTTGGTCATTTGGACATTGTACACAAGACTAGGCCCTAAGTAGAAAAAGACACATTTCCATTTTTGCCATAATGTGCTTTATGTCAAACCACAATCCCTTGAGCATTGGTCCATATCTCAGAGGGAAAATCAAATCCACAAGTTAGAGGGGCCAAGATCAAAGTATGCAAGCATATTTGATAGCCTGTACAGACCTGTAAGAACAACTTCCACATTCTTACTTCAAAAACAAGAAACTTGTCCAAAACCTTAAAACTTGAAAACCATCCAATACCAACTTATGCAAACAGTTTGAACATCTTTCTCACACCCCTTTGAGCTAGAAACACGATTGCTTGAGCCTCTAAACACCCCATAGCCAGAAATCATATTCCTTTGGCAAAACAGGGCAGGTTCTGCAACTTGAGTTCCATAGCTCATTTGACTCGTGCGTTTTGCCCCAGGTTATGCAGGATGTCCAAGTTTGTACAGGCGCGCACATTTTTTTTCAAAATCTGGAGGTTGAAGATGAAGTGGTGGGCGGGGCTTGGCCCGACTCACTCTTGACACCCCCTTTTTTCCTTTTTGCACCCCCTGGCCCAATTTCTTGTATTTTTATATTTTTGTATTTTTGTTTTCATTTCTGATTTTGTTTATTTATTTCCAAATATAAAAAATGCTCAAAAATATTTTCATAAATTTTTTACATTTATTTGGCATTTTATTTTAATTTTTCTAACATGAAAAAGTATTTAAATACTTTTATATTATATATTAAGACTTGAAAAATATATATAATTTATACTTTTATTTTTGTTCTTTATTTTTATTCATACTAAAAATATTTTCCTAAATATATTTTATTTTTGTACATATTTTATTTTATATTGTACATATTTAATTTGATTAATATACATATATAAATATATGCTTTTTATTTTATTAAATACTCTAGAATAAAAAAATATACAAAATATTACATTTTTACTTTTATTTTTATTTATACTAAAAAATACTTTTTTCTAAGTATATTTTATTTTTACATATATTAATATATTTTATTGTATATAAATAATATAATGTATTTATTTTCTTAAAGAAATTAGGGTTTTACCCTTAAACAAATAAAATAAATCTTTTATTTATTCCTTTATTTTTTACATTAAATATTTTACATACATCAATGAACAAAAACCTCTTTTTTGCATATTTCATATTATTTGATATATATGTCTTTTTTGTTTATTTAAATATTATCCATTTATTATTCATGCAATTAAACTCAATTTGGATGTAATAGTAAACTAGGGTTTATATTTCTTGTCAAATACCCCCCATTCAAAGATTGTACCCCCATCCCTATAATCATGTTGTAATAGCTTAGAATTTTAATTCTCGCACTTTACGCTTTCAATTATGCCATGATTAGAGAATTAGGGTTTGTATGCAAAAATCCAAATCAACAAATAGTTAGACCTAATCAAAGACAAAAATGCATGAAAATTAAACACAATGCACACTTGCACCCCTAGGGTTACAATCCACTTGTTGCCTTCAAAAATGCGCCATGTTATGCATGTTGGGTACTTTGGCAAAACAAAAACAAAACAAAAGATCATAGCCCCTCGATGACGCTATCTTGGTTGCCTAAACAAAAGATCATAGTCCCTCGATGACGCTATCTTGGTTGCCTAAAAAAATGATCAAGTCCCTCAAAAAAAATTGCCAAAGATACTTGATACAATTGCTATCATGGTCTATACAATGACCCGCACTTGTCCCGTTTAACATTCTAACACAAGGTTGCTCACCAAATGCAATGGTGAAACAACACTGTAAAAAGGGGTAAAAACATTAGGAAAGATCTTTGAGTAAAATAGGGTAGATAGCTCTTAGTTACTTGATCAAAAAGCTTGCAAAAACATCCTTGCTATTTTCAAACACACTTCACAACATAATTTCAAAACATTATCCAAATCAAACTTTCAAACATTGAAATCTTTTAAAAAGACAAAAACACCTTTGTATACATTCAAACAAGAATCATTACAAAGGTTTCCACAACGATGGCCTCTTTTCAAAACATATTTCAAAACCACACACACAAAGCACCATTTCAAACAATTGGAAAAGCAAAGCAAGTGATCTAAACAAGTAACTAAGAGCCCATGGATAACCATGGATGAAAAGGGTGCTTGCACCTTCCCTTTTCATAATCTACTCCCCGAACCCAAGAAAACAACTCAAAGGTCTTTCCTGTGCTTTTTGACCTTTCCTTAGGATAAAATAAAAAGTCGGTGGCGACTCTTGCTAAACCGAAACATTTGCGAACACAAACGCAAAACCTCAAGTCAGTTTTCCCACTGTATCACACCTACATTATAGGGTTAAACATATTGAAATTAAACATCATTTCATTAGAGACTATGTCCTGAAGGGTGTCCTTTCTTTAAAATTTGTAGACACTGATCATCAGTGGGATGACATCTTTACAAAACCTCTTGCTAAAGATAGACTTATTTTCATTCTAAAACATTTAAACATGATCCCATGTCCAGAATGAAAAAGGTGTTGTTTCAATCTGATAAAGCACTAAATGTAATATATGCTTCTAAGATTTGAGGCGTATGTTTTTGAAACATGTGACTTTTGATTAAGTGAAGTCTTCATGAATTAGTTGTACTCATGAATTATCTATTCTTCGAATGAATAATTTCAGTGAATACTGAAGAACCTACTTCATCAAACAAGTTACTAAAAAAGTAAAAGGATTCGTGTTCGGATAAAATACGGTTGTCGTTCTGAATCACCTTGTACTTTTTGTGACATCTTGAGAAAAATAATATTCTTGGGAATATACAAAAATCTTCAAGCTTTACCCTATGTCAGTGATTGTTTTTATCCTATCATCTCCTTGTGTGATACACCTTTTAGCCTATGTCATTCGCTAGGTAAATCATGCCTTCCATGTGTCATTTCCTTCACCTCTCACCCGTTTTGTTGTCTCATCATCATCTCTTAATCTGAAAACCATCTTTCATCTTTTCTATATCACACCTTTACAAATTCTTCTCTGATATCTTCAAAGATTCACTTCTCTATCTCTTTATTATCTTTTTGATTTCTGACACAGGGGGAGAAAGCAAAATGATTTTGATAATGTTTATTCTCAAAGTATTAAACTCAAACGTAAAAAATATTGTTGCTACTAACTGTTTGTTTGATGTTTTCATTTTTAGGAATTTTAAACAAGTTCACTGAGTTCATTCTAAGACAGGTTGAAGATGAAGACTCTGATGCTAAGGTTGAAAACCTTATGGATGAAATCAACTCTGATTTTATACAAAAGATGTTGTACACTTTGTGAATATATGTATATTAAAACAAATGTACCAAACACAATTCAGAAGTTATAAACTTATTGAAAGTAAGGTAATATTGCTTGATATCGTAGTATTCAAAAGTTGGTAACTTTCTGAAAGTATGAAATTCAGACTTAAAGCTCATAAGTTGTGCTCTCCTTAAGGGAAGAAAAATCAATACTCTGATGCATGCTCTCATATAGAGATGCCACTCAGAAGTTATGCTCTGATACGCGTGCTTCAATAACATATGCTCTATTCAAAAGTTGTAAACTATCTAAATGTCTGAAACAGTGGAATATATCAGATCAAATGCTGATGCTTGAGAAGTATAGTGTTTTGGTTGTGATATCAGAATCAAGGAACATAAGCATTGATACATGATGCGTGTCATTATTTAATCAGGCTCAAATCAAGTTTTGATTCTTCAACAAGTGCTGACAGAAACCAGGTTCTGAGATGAAGACCAGGTGTTCTAGTCAGACTCTGGTGAGTTGCTGTAAGGAAGTGCTACTTCTCTATTCTATGTTTTGAATACTCAAAATTTATTTTTTGAGTCTTGGGCTAAGGGGGAGACTCTGAACAAGCTTAAATGAAATTTTGGGTTTAACAGATTAAGGGGGAGTTGTGAGCTTAACTCTGAATTTGTCGGCTACAGTAATTACCTTGTATAAATTGTTCTATAAAAATAAATTGTTTTGTCATCATCAAAAAGGGGGAGATTGTAAAAACAAGAAGTGTTTCTACATCTGGCCTTGAGATTTTGATGATAACTTTACATGTTATCTTAGAGAACAATTGTACACACCAATGGTTTTGTTCTAGTGTGTAGTTGCTGCTATAATGTTCTCACTCTAGTACAAGGCATGTGATGTCACCAGGTTCTGAACATACACTCTGAAAGAAAACATGTGGTTACGTGTTTCGTTGAAGTCAAGGTTCTGCACTTATCTCCTGCAACGTGTCTTAGGAACGTTAGTACAAAAAGTTCTAATAGTTCTTATTTATTATCACATTCTCATTTAACTATATATATATACTACAAAACGCGTAAACAACAATGCTCAGGTCACCCGTGGTACTAATTCGTTGAAGTCACCACGGGTCTTTCGCTAATCAAATTTTAAAATATCTTTTAATTTCAACCATTAATTTAAATCCAATGATTGTTATTAAATTCTCACATTTTCATATAATTTATTATTTCTCATATAATTTATAATTTATTAAATTCTCATATATATATATATATATATATATATATATATATATATATATATATATATATATATATATATATATATATATATATATATATATATATATATATATATATATATATATATATATATATATATATATATATATATATATATATATATATATATATATATATATATATATATATATATATATATATTTCCCACATGATGTGGTGAAGTCTTCTCTCACAACTTTCCTAAAAACCTTACATCTAAGACAAAAAGATAATAACACTTCTTATATTATATATGATCTTCGTCTTCTATAGTTGAGTTAGAGTGACCGGTATATTAGGTTAGCTCTTCATTGCATCAACACATTATTTTTTAAACAAAATTACTTTTATCTTTAATTTTCACATACTGGAATCGTCGTTTCTAGAAAAATTTGTGAAAATTCCTTTAATACCAATAATAAACACTTGAAATATTTGTTCAAATTACTAAGTATGGAAAATTTTACCTTTTAACCCCCATCAATTATCCATCTACTTCTACAAATTATATATTTAGACGAAAATACTCTCGTATAAATGGTTTCACTTTCAAAAATTATCAATTTTTTATTTTATTTTTAAGGGTCGAGAGAGCGAAATTCAGAGAACACAACATCAACGTTTCTGAAGCACTCTTAGTGCACAAATCGGAGAACACGACTTAAAGAGATTCAGTTCTTCTTGTTACACTCTGTATAACGTACAAGTAAGTGTTTCGGTTTTTGTGGGAAAAAATGTACCAATCTGAATTACTTGGGCATGGATTCTCCGGTTCTGATAAGTGGTAAATCGGATAATCTTCTGCCATGTTATTCGGTTTTTGTTGAGTTAATCGGATAACTTTTGATGAGGTTATCTGATTCTTATTTTTTTAAATAATTTTATTTATTTATTTTTAGTGGTTCGCAGAAGAGGGGGCACGAGCGACAACAGTATGTGACGAAGGATTAAAGGACGACAACATCGACAAGAGGTGGATGGTGGAGAGGGACATCCGATCAATATGTCTCTTCTGGTTAGGTACCAGGGTCACATTGCTCGCCATTTATGGTTCGGCGAGGTAAGTTAATCTCTATCGTTTTATGTTGAATAATTTTTAATTATAAGTACTTATATTTTATAATATTTATACCATAAGTTGTTTTTAGGAGAGACATCTGAAGAAATAGTTAACGGTTGCTGCATATGGTAGAAAATTGATAGGATAAGTTCCACACATTCTTCCACCGGTGATAGAGACTTGGTTGACTGAATCTTATCTATCCTCTCTTTAGATAACCAGTTTGTCGAGGATAGATCAAAATCTAGTACCATCCTTTGTAGAGAGATGGCATCCAGAAACATCATCATTTCATATGCCATTTGGCGAGATGACCATTACTTTGGACAATGTTTCATGTCTTCTTCACATACCAGTTAGGGGTGAGTTGTTTGACCCTGAAGAAGGCTTCACTGATACCGATGCTATTAGTCTATCTATTGATCTTATGGGTGTTTCCTTGGAGGAGGGAGTTGATGAGATATGTACTTGTAGGAGTCCTTATTATAGGACGCATTGGTTGAAGTTGCTATTTATGCGTCATCGAGCTGCTAGTAGATTTGGCTATGCTGCTAGGTTTATATGATGTTGTTGTTAAGTTGCACTATTCTTGCCGACAAGACTTTTACTCTTGTAGAGGCAAAATATTTACCACTATTTTGGTGGGGAACAACGCCACTTGCCACGCTATACAAATATTTAGGAGATGATTCCTTCTATACGTGCAAGCAACTTGGTGGATATTCCTCTCTTTTACATGTACAAATTGTTTTATTTTGATTTTTATTTTATTTATTTACAATTAATTTTATTTGATAATATTCATGTTGTGTAACCGTGTTGGATTCACGAGTATTTTCCCACTATTGGGAAGAGAGGATTGTTAGAGATTTGTGGTATCGTTAGTCCACTTCTGAGGGCGATGAAATTGGGTTACAAGTAGGGAGCACAGAAGGTTGATGATATTATGGCCGTGTTAGATGCATTGACCCCTAGTGATGTTATTTGGCGGCCTTTTGAGGATCATAGACATGTCCGTCTATTTTATGATATATGTATTTACAGGGGTGGTTTGAAATGGTATGGGACAATTGTGCTATATTTACCTAACATATGTCTGTATCAGTTTGGATATAGAGAGTACATACCGCGTCCACCTCCTGATGTTGACACACTTGATATGGATGTTGATTGGGCTGGATATGTTCTAAGCGTTTTGGATGTGATTCGTGAGGCATTTTTCGCTAACAGGCCATATGATGTGGACGATGATTACTTAGCTTGGTATTATAGGACTGTGACACTTGATCTTCATTACTTCTTGTTTATTTCAAGACTTATGTATTATTTTGAGACTTACTTATTATTTTGAGACTTATGTATTATTATGATACTTATATATTATTATGATACTTCTCTTCTATTTTTAAAACTTATGCAATATAATTCAAAATATAACATGAAGTCAATATAATTCAAATTATAATATGAAGTCAAATGTCAATATAATAAAAAATATAACAACCACATTATATTTATAATCTAACATATTGTGGCACTACATGTGTAAAGCGTTACCAATGTTGTAACCGTCCGACAAATCCTACCATCCAAGAAGTCGCATCTTTTATGCGAAATTTCTTCCATTCCAATGTGATGAGTGGCAACATAAATCTTCATTCATGTTTTCTTATTTATAAAATTGTCATCAAAATAAAAATAAGTAAGGCATGAGTGAAAAATAAGTAATTAACTTAACAAATTTGAAATTTAACTACCTGAACTCAATGATTTCTGTCTACAAATCTAATGCAGTAAATGGATACACTAGGTGAATGTTAAGTCGTTATAAGAAAGAAGTTCAAACTAGGATAACTCAAAGAGATGATAATGACGTTATACCAATTAACTATTACATAACCCATATCTGGTAACTTCATCCATTTCTCTGGTGGTTGAGGACCTAAAGATGATATCATCAACTATTCTCTAACTATTGAAAGGCGATCTCTAAATAACTACTCATAGAGCTTGTTTCTAAGACCTCTAATTTTATTATTCAATTCACGACGAACAATTGACTATTCATCAGTGCCATAACCATGCAATGATGCAATGACTCTAAATCCATAATTTCCCTCATTCCTGACATTAATAATGTCATCAATAAATGATATGATATAATCTGACATTGTACAATGAAATTATTATATGGTACATTCTTTGAGGTTTGGGATGATTGTGAACATGACCTATTTGAATATTTTTGGGAATCCAAGTGTGCTTGATCAACATACTCATGATATGAAGGGTCGCAATAAACATCATATCCCACAAGTTTCCTCTCTTTCTTCTTCACCCCTCCTTTGGTTTTTATTTTTTTCAGGCGGTGGGCACATCCTTGTTGTAGTGAGATAAGTAATTTCACACACCCTAATTTTTAATGCTCTTTTTCCTACAAAATCTAGAGACCTGGACCTTTTCCAAATTCCATCAATTGCATTGGTCATCTCCACCTCTGATCCATCACCCGCATCTACCTCTTGTTTTCCTTTCATACTTAACTTCTTCCAATGGATGTGAATAGCCTCAATTGGTATCAGATCACCACTCAATGTGTATATCCCTAACTCATAAGCACAAGGTAACCCATATACTCTTCTACGAGTACACCCTCACTTTTGAGTGTTTGTACCCATAATGTCAACCCTTAACCACTCTTCAACAATTTTCCTCAAAGTAGCTCTTGATACCTATCCATGCAAATTCACATAAAATGGACTAGTGTGTGCATGCTCAACTTCATAAAAGTTCTTTTGAAATGAAGCTACAATTTTTCCCAAGTGTATCTTGAGATTGTCATTCATAGCCTACCAACATTCGTACGTATCACCTAAGTTGTTCTCTAACATCTGCTTCAGTTTCCAATATGCGGACTCAATCCTTAAAATAAAATGAAAACAAGTAAGTATCCAAAATATTAAGATAAATAAACTACGGCTAAAATCAAACATACCTATTAGCCGTGGTATTTCCCAAATGCAACACTTGATTGATCCATGCTTAGACAAATCTATGCATATGTGAATTCAACCATGTATCTTTCACATAATCAAGAAATGCTTTAAAGTCAACACATGCATGTTCAAGCTGTTGCAACCGTTGATGGTACTCCACCTTACCACTAGCCCTTATAATTTCATATCAAATTTTCTCTATCGAATCTCGCATATCATCCAAAACATATTCCTTACACTTTGGTTTCACATTTTTGTTGATGTGAAATCGACAAAGCAAATTAATTGTCTTTGGAAACACTATTTCAATTTATTTCATCAAAGCAAGATCTCTATCAGCCAAAATTACTTGTGGCCAAAACCCCTGCTTAGTAAACAATTGTTTCAACTTATCTAAATCCCAACAAAAATTCTTCGTCTGCTCAGATTCCATATAGGCAAATAAAACATCAAATATTAACTCAGTTGATGTCATATCAACTACTTCAAACAGAGGTTTTCTGTACTTGTTTATCTTGTACGTGTTATCCATAATCAACACAATAGGAAACATATTCAACCACTTCACTGATTATGGATGGGTACAAAAAATATCTCTCACAACCAACTCATATTTTTTCTTACTCCAGTAAACATTATTTGAACCCTTTATCAACTTAAACAACTGTTGCATTTTTGTTCTATGTCCCCTTATGTATTTCTGTAACTTACTCTTATATTTATATATTTGCGTGATCGAGTGACATATTCCAGATCTTGCTCTTGCAATGACAATAGTGCGTGTCTTGGTGGAACATGACGTTTTGTCAAATCAACAATATATTATTGTTGATCTGCATTTAATCGACCTACAAATGCGTGACCATCAAATGTATTAGGTAAACCATGATTGTGAAGTCCATATTTTACATCAATCTTCCATCCAGAACTATCTTTTGATAGTGTTGACCTAATTTTGAAAGGACAACCACATTTCTTACTAGCACTTTGTGTTTCACTATCTCCTTCTTTGTATTTTTCACCTCTATCACAACCAAATATTACTTTGTCACTTCTTCCTCTCTTGCCTGTTTTGATATTTGAACGAGTTATTATAACCGTAACTTTATTCTTGATTCCAACCTCCTTAATCATCCTTGTTGTCTGTTCTCTTGTAGCAAATTTTTGTGTCGTTGAAAATATTTCAGTGGTATCGACGTATGTTTGATTTTTATCGAATAGCATCAAAGAAATATTCATACCTATTATATATAATTAAAAAATTAATAAATAAAATATATAACGGATAACTTTTAACAAAAAAAATTTAATTGATAAATAAGTTAAAACCGAAAAACATAAATGTATGTTATCTGGTTGGTAAAAATAGTGAACCAAATAACATAGATGCACGTTATTCAATTAGATTTAATAAATCAAATTTTTGCTTACCAAATTATCCGATTGATACAAAATGTGAATCAGATTTAATAAAATAAAATTTTCTGATAAAAAATATTAATATACCATAATTCTATATTATATGTTATACGGTTCATACGAGTATGGTGTACATTTGTCACTTTTGAATGATTCACATAAATAATAAAAAAATATTTAAAAAAAAAAAAAAGAATAAATCTGGAATATTTTCAAAATTGTTTGGATACATGAATAACGGTAGGATACAAGGTAAAATTTTCCTACATACGAGCCACACTTATTGAATAGATCCACAATGAAAGTTTAACACATAGTTCAATCCAAATTCTTTATTAGAAGAATCATATTTTCATTTCCCGAAACACCATATGGATAGTTAATACATATATGCCAAAGAAAAGCAGAACCAACAACAAAAATCTAAAAAAATCTAAAGTAGTAATATATATCATGATTAACAGATTTAAAATTGACTATTTTTTTTCCTACGATCTTTAAAGATAGTATTTATATTATTTATATTTATACATCCATTGAAGACTTTCAAAAACAAAATTGAGAAAGCTCTTCAAGGGACGTTGAAGCCATAGATAGTCCCACCACTAAACCTCTTTACTCTTGTCCTAATTATTGTGCCTTGAGTGTCTTTTTAGTCAAAAATATTATTGTGATATTGAGAACAAAACACATTGAGTTGACGCAGTGACTACAGACGGCGCAATACTGATATTGGAGGTATTTTATTAGTCATAAGAAAAACTAAACAAAATATATGGTTCATGTCTACCACCTTTCAAATTTGTACCCAAAAAAAACATATCACATTCAAAGTAGTTCGATAAGGTTATAAAATATTAGTAACGATTCAAGTTGTTTCTAAAAATTTCAAGGATAAGTAATTCTTTATATTATTTTATTTTTCCGTCTTGTTGAAGGGGTGTGGAGCATTTCCGATATTATTCACATTTTATTGTACCCTTAGTTTTTTATTCACATTTTCTTATACTCTTAGTTTTCTTAAAATACATTTCCGCTATATAACAACACTGGATTTAAGCTTTCTGCAAGGTAAAAGAGTGGATGACCTGCAACGATAGTATCTCAACGCTCAAGTTAATATATGAGTAAGATGAGCAAATGAATTTTTACAGTTATAACAATTTACTAATCTCTAATTGCAGGATGCGAGGAGCCGCTGAATAGATTCTGAATTCAAATAGCTTGTACTCTAATTCAAGGTAACACTCCTATTCCACGAGGGATTTGGGGGATTGTTACATTCCTTGGGCTACGATTATTGGACGTTATGACCGACTCAGAACAATTGTCTCCCAAGCACTTGTAACTGCTTTGTAGTGTGAGGGCTTAGATGTATTTATCCTTTTCTACTACTTGTAGTTCGACTTGAGTGGAAAATCAATGTAGCGATAGAAATGTTGAGACTAAACTATTGGATTGACTTAACTCGTACAAATCAAATAAAAATCGCCATCGCACTTTATTTTTTTCAAAGGAAATGGGAAAAGAGTGAATAAACCCAAAAATAAGGGGAGAAAATCTAGGTACGGAGGTTAATTATACAAATGGAAGGTATTAACACCCTAAACATCTATGGTACTATGCAGAAATCTCTTTGGAAATCTGTGTATTTTGGCTATAAAGGTGTATACAAAAATAAGATGGTGGAGATGAGAAAAGAAGTATTTTTTTTTAAATTTTTGCACCTGTCGCGGTTGCGAACCTTTAGTGCCTATATACTACCTTCAGTGCAATAGGAGATAAGGATACTCGTAGTTCACCTCAAAAATTTTAAAACACATGTGTGTTGGTTAATTTTAAGAGAAGAGACATTATCGTCATATCCAAGTAGAAATCATACTTACTACCCACAATTATGAGAAAGAAGCATTTGCATCATCTCAAAGTGGAGGACATAACCTTGGATTTAAAATCAACAAGACATCACTCAACATCCAAGTAAAAAATGATTCACTTTACTACATATCGTAGAAGTATAATAGCTTGCATCATTACAAGAATCAACAAGAGTCTAATCTTTTAAGAAAGAGTTTTAAAGTAAAAATCCAAAGTGGCAAAATGGTTTGAGTGAAGTTAATGAATTTTAGTCTTAAAAAAAAGATGTCAAGGTATTATTAAATTTATTAAGGGTTTGATTAAGAAAAAGAAGTTTTTGAAAATGCATGGACCTAAGTCCAAGTTTATAATGAAAGCGGTTCAAGTTTGAAAAATAAGAAGAGTTTTGAAAAGGAGAGAGAAGATTTTTGAAATTAAAGAAGATACGAGGAGATGAAGATGCTATCTTATGTACACAAAGTAAAAGATAAAAATAGAACGGTCTAACAAATAAGAAGCCACACTTGATATAAAGAAGCCAATATAGAATTCCATCATTTGGATTAAAACCAAGAAAGCATAATACTAAACCTCAGATGAATACTAAGCTTCAGATGAATTAGGAACCAAGCAAAGTCTTTATTGACAAAAATTGGTCAGAGTAACAACTGTGTACAAAGGAATTCCCAATCACGGACAAAGCATGAAAAACAGAATAACCTGCACAAATAAAAATTCAAACCAATGCCTTGGAGTAAACCCCAAGGACTTCATAATAACATTACAAAAATATCATCCAAATATCACATAGTCCAAGGTCTCAGGGCTACTAATCATAAGTCTTAAGAATCCACGACTCCAAAGTGTTAGGGATAGTAACCAGGCAGTCCAAGTAACCTTAATATTTTTTAATGTTCAAGTTGATTATTAAGTATATTTACAAAAGAAAATAAAGCTCAAGTGAGCAAAGATAAAAAAGACAGAAAGTAAATACTCAAGTGAGTAAAAGACAAATAGCATGAGATGTAAATGCTTAAAGGTAACTGACATAAAGTAAAAGACATAAAATAAATGCATAAAGTAAAAGCATAAAGTAAAGTCAATGGTTAATAGTCATTGGTTAGAAGTTAGTGATTAATAGTTGAAGGTTAAATAATCTTTAAAAGAGTGATCCGTGATGATTTGAATATTGAGCCTGGGTCAAAGTTGATTAAGACTCATTAGAGGATTGATAGAATCAAAGCCTCCTAACAATAAGTTTTCAAGGTTATTGGCCATAGCTCAATAGTTAATCATCTTTGAGCTTACAAATACAAGGTTTGAACCACTAAGAATCAATCAAATAAAAGTTGAAAAAAATGGGATTCCAAATGATATGGTCCATGATGATTTGGGCCTTGAACATATGTCAAAGTTAATGAAGACTCATTAGAGAATTGATATAATCAAAGCCCCCTAACAATGATTCATAAAAGTTTTTGGCCATAGCTCAAAATATAACCATACTTGGGCTTGTAAACATCAAGTTTGGGCCACTAAGAACCAATCAATAGGAAGGAAGAAAAAAGGATGAGATGAAAGGGAAAAGGGGAAATCATAGTGTAACCAACACTACTACAAAACATGCAAACAACAACGCCCAGCTTACCACGCGCAAAGGATCCATCGTAGTAGAATCTATTCAATCATACGCTTTTATTTTTTATATTTTATTAAAAGACGTACAACAACGGTTGTTTAATACAACTATTATTGTATTTAGTGCATGATCATGAATTCGAATCTTATTGTTGTTGTTGTTCTACTGATTATTTTTTATATTATTAAAAGACATATAACAACGGTTGTTTAATATAAACATTGTTGTATGTAGAGCATGATCATGGGTTTGAATCTTGTTGTTGTTATACTGCTTCATTTTTTATATTTTATTAAAAGACACACAACAACGGTTGTTTAATACAACTTTTGTTGTATCATCCGTCCATTTAGTGCTTATCAACGCTCAAGAATCTATCGTTAGCGATCCGCGTGAAACCTAAAACTTAAATGAACTTCCAACTTGGACGAATTTCATCTTCTACCTCCATACGTCATATTTCATTTTCAACATTATATTTCTCCACTAAATCAAACTCGGAAATATCATTTCTTCCATAAAAAACTCGAAAACATAATATCTTTCATTAACAAATCTATGAACTCTATTATCTCTTCTTCAACTTGAAAGAGACATGGAAAGTATGGATTCAAGTTAGCAATGTTAGTTGTTTTTTTTGTAATTATTGTTCGTGTTGTTCTTTTTTTGTTATTATTGTTGTTCTTCTTCTTTCTTTTGTTATTGTTGTTCTTTTTGTTGTTCTGTTGGTGTTCTTGTTGATGTTGTTATTGTTGTTGTTGTTGTTGTTGTTGTTCTTCTTCTTCTTCTTCTTCTTCTTCTTCTTCTTCTTCTTCTTCTTCTTCTTCTTCTTCTTCTTCTTCTTCTTCTTCTTCTTCTTCTTATTCTTCTTCTTATTCTTATTCTTCTTGTTATTGTTATTGTTGTTGTTGTTGTTGTTCTTGTTTTTGTTTTTATTGTTATTGTTCTTGATGATCTTTTTGTTGTTCTTACTGCTCTTGTTAATTTTGTTGTGCTACTGCTGCATTTTTTATTTATTAAAACACATACAACAACGGTTATTTAATTCAACCGTGGTTATATGCAGCGCGTACAACAATAATTATTTAATTTAATAGTGGTTGTATGTAGCGCGCTATCCAGTTTACTACCACAGGCAATAGAATGTGATGGTAAATAACTCACTTACAACGACTCCCTACATAACAACATATGGTCCCGTGTGGTTATATATTTTTCCAACCGTTGTTAAATGAGTTTTTCATAGTAGTGGAATGTCTCTGATGAATTGAAATTAAAGTTTCAAATATCATCAACATCATTCATCCATTTTGGTGGATTTGATTTTTCAACCTATCAACATCCAAGATTCAATGAGGTTGAGGAACTTGTCACAAAAGAACACTTAAATGTCTCCAAATCAGAACCAATCACAAAAATAATAAAATATAATTAACAAAAGCAATATTTAAATGATTAATAAAAAGGAAATAATTGATAAAATACTAAATAAAAATCCCAAAAAAATATCAAAGGTCAAATATGAGTCAACAAGTGTTGATAAAAAAATTAAAATTTTTTAAAAGTCAGAAACTATTTTTTTAAAAAAAATATAAAGAAACGATATAAAATAAACCAAAATCTGTAAAAATAGTAGAATCAAAAATAAAAATAAAACCAGGTCACCAATATTTGTCAAAAAGGTCATTGAATCCTTCCATCTTTTTTTTTAGAATTTAAAAAGACTAAAAAGTATTTTTAAACAATTAAAACAAATCAAATAAAGAGCAAAATTTTAAAAAAAATATAAAATCATGAAATAGAATTATAAAAAAAATAAGAATCAGAAGTATTTTTGGTAATTTTTTTCATAATTTTTGAATCAGAAATAAATTTTTTATGAATTTTTAAATTTTAAAATAATTAAAATGAAAATCAAAAAATAAAATAATAAACCAAAAAAGTATGGATCATTAGATCAGTGTCAAAACATGTTAGTAAGTAGATCCAAGGGATTTGACGCGCTGTGAATGATATGGTCGTCATTTAATAACACACCAGATCATTAATAAAATCAGATTTTATAAAATAAAGACAAAAACTATGGGTCATCTGATCAAAGTCAAAACAGATTAGTAAACAAATCCAAGGGACCTGGCGCGCTGTGCTTGATATGGACTCTATTAAAAAACACACATAATCAGTTTAAACCAAGCCAATCGAAATAAAACAATTGTCACGCTCTCATTGGTTGAAGAACGACATGTAGGTCATCTTCAACTTCGAGACGCCTGCAAATTGAGATCTTATAAGACTCTTTAAACGAAAAAAACAGGAGCTCATAGTGGTATCCTTAAACGCATCTAATCAAGACGATCTCAACCATATCATTGCAGTAAATTTATATAAATCACAACATAGTCAATTTGGAAAAAACCAAAGCAAAACGTGAAAACGAGTTTTGAAATTGAATGCCCAATTCTTAATGAAAACGAAAACTAAAAGAAGTATGTGACTCAGAGGAAGAAGGACTATAGGTTAGTAACTTGTTTGGGTGAATTTGGTTAGAATTCTACCTGAACGAAGCTCAAGAAAATGTCTATGAAACTGAACTTTTGTGGCTTGATTTATGGCTAGAATTGCTTGGTTTAGGTGATGCAGAGTTTGTATAAGAGTGGATAATGATGAATCAGAAAAGAATTTGAGGTGAAAAGGCTTGAAATTATGAAATGGATTTTCAAATTTCAAGCTTTGAGTGAGACTTTGGCAGGGTGGTTGTGGCTGTCTAAAGCTTTCAAAATGAATGGAGAGTGGTCTTCTATTTATAGGAGAGCGAATGGTGATGAGAATTGGAAGAAATAATGAGGTTTGGAGGGAAATCACATGGAGCCCGAAAGTGAGAAAAGTGTGACTCTAATCCACCTAAAACTCATCCAATTCTTGTGTTTTGAGGCTTAAACTAGTATGAGAAAGTTTATTAATCATGTTTAAATAAAAAACACACACAAATTTTGTGATTAGAGAACACATTATGGAAAATGCAATCTGACTTAGTGAGAAAGTTTCAATTTTAAGGTACCAACTTTGCAACCATGGTACAAGCAGCTCAGAGACCTTTATGGTGCAATCTTGGATTCTTTAGAAAGCTGAATGATCAATCTTGACAATATGTTTGAAAGTTTTCATTTGGATGTTTGAGAAAAAAGTTATGATCATTTGAATTCATGAAAAACACACGGATTCTCATACTTAGAAAAATTTCTAAGTATAGAGCTTCAAAATGACCTATGATGTTCTTAAAAGTTACAAGCCCTTACACATAAAATTAACTCTTGATCCTTGAAGATGAAATGAATTAGACCCTTAAAATTGAATTATGGAATTGATATCAATAAAAAATAATAAAAATTTAAAGAGTTATGGCCTTTGGAAGATGATGAATAAATTTGGAGAAATCCACAAATGACCTATAATCTTTTCAATTCTTTAAAGACTCTCCATATCTTTTCAAGCCTTGCAACTTGAAACAAATTTGTAGTAGACATCCTCAAGTTTATTGTGAAAAAAGAATGATTTCAAATAGATAAATTATGAGCAAGTTATGATCCTTTAAAGTCACATATGAGAATTCCATAGATTTTCCAAAGGACTCGAAATCTTATTCAAACTTAAATGGACTTCCATTCGAAATTAGATTTAGATCCTTGAAGAGAAGTTATTAAAGATTCTTAAAAGATAATTATGGCTTTGTAATCAACCTAAAATCTCATATAATGAGCAATATACGGTCTTTTAAAGTCAACCCAACCTCACTCAGAGAGTACAAAAATGACTTGTAACCCCTTTCAACTTTTGATGACTTTCAAAGAACAAATGGATCTTGACATGTAAAAGAAGTTGTTTTATATGATGATAAGAATCCATAGAAAAAAGAACCAACTTAAAACATTGAAAATTGAGAGAGTTGTGCACATGTGACCACTGAATCAAGTACTTGTTCAATTAGGTCAAACTTGTTGAATCAACCTTGAATCTTTTGAACTTTCTTTGCAAAGTAGAGTATGATGGTTCATATTTAGACCTTGAAATTATGTTATCTTGGAGAACACTCAAACCTGGAGCTTAAGTCTCAATGAAACTTGTTGAAGAAGACATGGAAATAAACACATGAACCTATGAATCTTATTCATGGATCCAACCATTCTCTTTGAGACAAGATTGACCTTAAATGACATTGAGAGAGTTCTTTAAACCAAATAATTGTGATGTCATCAACATAACCTTGAAGCTCAAACTTTTGGACTTTATTGAACAACCATTTAATTAAGAACTATCCCCCAAACCCTAGGTTAGATGGTGAGATGAGTGAAATTGTGTCATCACCTACAATATAAACATCCAAAGAAACATATATACATACTTTGATGTTAGTCAAGATTTAATCAACATAAGATACACATGTACAAGATACACAATTCAAGGTGCTTGGTGATCTCTCGAGAGAAAATTTAAAGATAGGAGGAAGTAGAAGAGAGAACCAATCCTAATGTGTGATCTTGATGTATTGATGTTATGAGATGATGAGAGGATCTTAGGGGAAAAATTGGGGTATAACAGCCAAGAGGCAACGTTTATTTTGTTGGAAACCCGTGCCTTAAATACGCCTCATGCATCACATGTCTTTTCATTGGCTCTATTGTAATAACCTTTTTTGTAACTAGAGTACTTGAACATTTTTTTTGAGTTGATCTAGACCGTTGATAATGCCTATCATTTTTATTTTTCTAAGTAATTATGTGAATTTAGAGGAGTATGTTGTAAAATTTCTCGAGGCATTACTTTGTTCCTTCCTTAATTGTATTTCCACAACATGTTATTTTCTCAATCGATGGAAGTAGTTCCCACAATGAGTAAAAAATCGAAAAAGGATACTTCCGCTCTTAGGTAAATCCATTAATTTAAGAAATTGTCTCTACATTTGCTCGCAGAGGTATTCTTGAAAGAGATTTTGTTTACGTGGGTCCTTCTTTAAACTGGGTTGTATTGATCCTTGAGGAAGATAAAATGATTTGCAGTGAAAACAGTAAGTGTGCTATTCCTTTTTCTGAGTACACTTTCTCAATTATGGTTCTTTCCCCACATTTCAATAGTTTTAAAGTAGAGGTTTTGAACCATCTGATGATTTTCCCCTTGTAGGTGAACCCTATGAGACAAGCCAATATCTAAGTGTTCTAGTACGAGTGTGACTATCAAGGAGGAAAGCCATATTTATCGCTTTTCTTCCATCAAGGTAAAACGTAGCCTAATGAACCATACATAGGGTAGAAGCTTAATTATATTGACCTATGTTATCCATTATTTCAAATTGTTTTCTAATGGATTGAAGCATTTCGAAAATCAATTCTTTTTGGGTTACCCATCTTGACAAAGAGGCTCATGCGAAGGTATGCACAATAGGGACCATAGTATGAAATTGTTGCATTGGTTTATTTTTCAAGTCTTTGAATTAGGGCCATTTTTACTAGGTAATGAGTCTTATACCTACAATGAATTTGACATGTCGCTGGAGGGGATTTACCTAAAAAAAGAGGTTATTAACTTTTTTCAAAGATTTGGGTTATGTCGGAGGAGTTCCCCCTCGAGATGAAGCCTTAAAGAAACACTTGAAACGACTTGTTGAAACTTGCTTATTAATAGATGCTCATACCAAGGAAGAGAGGAATTCCATCTTGGGTAAGCTCTATGTGTCCCTATCTTTTGACGCTAGTTATTGTTACATGCAATACCTTTAATATTTTGATAATTGTTATATGTAGATTCAATAAAGAGCAAGGAAATAATTCACCGGATGAAAAGGGGAGCTTGAGTTGTCCTGACTATCGTTGGTCCTTCAAATGCTCCAATACTAGTCAATGTTCCTACTCTGACTAGAATAATGAGGAATTTTCCTCTACCTTCCTGACCGGGTTTTCGAGGGGAAAACGCCCTAGGGCATGCTTTTAACATTGGTACTCCTGGAAATTCTCGAAGGGCGCTTTATACGTCAGGTCCTTCAGCTCCTATCTCTTTGGCTTAGCCAGGGCCTCACATTGTGAAGGAGAATTAAGTGTATAATTTGGGAGAGGATTGCCTTTACCTTTCGAATCTGAACAATGAAGCTCTTGAGGAAGAGTTATCAACCCTACATATTACACCCATTGAGCTTCTTCCGTCTTGACCATTGGTGGGTCCGATCGATGATATTTTCTTTCAGCCGATCGATATGATATTGAGAAATAAGTGTTTTAAGACAGTGTCTGAAACCTAACGCTTTAACATGATACACATTTGCACAAAGTAAAAGACTAACATTTCTCTTACCGAGGTTGGTGATGCTTTGAGCAATTTTAATATCCCCGGTTCACCGATTAGCCAAGTAAAATTGATGGTGAGAGAAATGGAAAAGAAATATAAGGCTATGGATTCTACTCAGGTTTTGTTATCTAATATGAATGCACCTCTCTCGGTCGTTCAGGAGGATCTTGAAAGCTTGCTTCTTGAGAATTCATCTTTGGCTCAAAAGATAGATAAAGAATAAAATGTTGGTTTCAAAATTACTTATGAGTCTTTTGGAAATGCTTCATTACAAGTAGATCATTATTACTTCCACATTTTTATTTCAAGGGAACAATTAGGACCATACCATATAATTAAAGATGGGAAAGTCATTTCGCTCAAGAAATAGTCATACTTTTTTTTGTAAATGTAACACCCTGTATTGGGAAACATGAAATATGGACTTGAAACTGAGATATTGTTGTTACCTCATAAATGTGTATACTTTTAATCATGAGTTAACTGATACGAGATTTTCTTTGACTTATGAGTTTTTTGCTCGAAGTTTGTTGGATATCTCTAGGGCCATGCTCGACCAAACTTCAGTACCCCTTCTCCCACCCAGGTGAAAACCTGATCCAAAGTTGATATGTGGCAGACCCACCATAGCCTATGGAATGGCTAGCTACTAAGAGGGGGGTGGGGTGGGGGGTGGGGGGGGGGGGGGGGGGGGGGGGGGGGCTAGTTATTGAAAATTTAGTGGTTTTGGCACTTACTTTGTGTATGTGTGATTTGCATCATAGGTTTTTTTATTGCTTTATGTTGGGATCTAAGAGGGGTTTTTCAAAATTTTGATCCTCTTAGCGGAACAATCCCGATGAACAGATCTTGATTAAACCATTAATCACAAATCAAATACAAATAAAGATTTTGAATTACCTCTTGATGCGTGCTTTAACTTTAATCACAAACGTGGAAAATACCATCGTCTCTACAAAGTCCGCGCGAGTGCAAAGTGGAAGGCGGTGCTAGCCATTTCTTGCTCTCTTGAAAATTGACAATTATGATTGCAAGGGAAAGAGCTTCTTTATTTATAGAGAGCTACTAAAACCCTAATGCTCTTATTTTGGGCTTTTCCAAAATAAGCTAAATCTTATTTAATTAAACTATTTTAATTAAATAAATATTATTTATATTTAGTTAAACTATTTTAACTAAATAAAATTATTAATTAAATTAAATCATATTTAATTTAATCAATTGTCAATTCTCATTTATCTAAGTAAACTGTATTTAATCAAATAAATTATATATGTGTTAATGTATTAAATAATTTAAATACTATTAACACATAATTAAATTAAATCTTATTTAACTTAATCATCCAGTCCACTATAAGTATTCTATGCGTGTGACCCTTTAGGTTCTCATAACATTGGCAATAATACAATAATATTAAATCACCTATTTAATATTATAAACAGTGAGCAGTATCTAGCAACACATCACTTCCACCCAAATGACGAGAATATTGTTTGATCTGACAAAACCTTTATGTGATAATGATCATGTGTATAATGACTCTTTTTCCCTTATATTTATATTGAACCCAAGACATATAATGTTTCACCCTTGTATAGTCCAATATTTTATTCCTTGATCCTCGAGTATACTTGATAACAACAAGTAAGCACAATATCTCATATTGACTTATTTGAGCACGACCGTGCATTTTACAGTCATACTCTATCAAGGGACCCATAGATGTTATTTTCGTATATGTAGGAGGGGAAAATTCCATCTAGTTCACTCATGTCCCTCAACATGATTTGTAAAGTACCCTTCAACCATCTTTATGGTCATCCTGATACAGACAATGTTTGATTGGAAACAAACTACCTGACTCCATATCTAAGGTTCATAGTGGTTTTAGGTCGAAGGGTGGTATACACCACTATCACTATGAGAATAATTTATGATACTTACATAACAAACTATTTAGTACTCTCATGGCGGGTCAATCCAGTATAAATATAACTTAATATTTATACCTATGTGAAGATTTGATATCTCATATCCATGACTTGTTAAATACAGTCATTAGTCTACTCACATAATAGTCTCTATGCATTATTGTTGTCCTATTTGATAGTGAAGCTTGACTACAAATACTTTAATGAATAACGTCCTTATGTTTAATGAGCACTCCCAATTAAGTCACACTTAATAGGTCATTAATAAACTAATTATTTTAAGGACTTTATTATGTTATATTCAAATAACATAATAAATATGATGCCTAATAAGTATACATATATTGACAAATAATATATATCAAGGTCATAATACAAAAGTATATTAATCCAATATTGATTGGATATTAGGGCTTACTCCAACAATCTTCCACTAGCACTAAAGCCAATCAGATATTAATTTAACATCTAGTTGCCCATTTTGTGCGTCAAGTATCATCTAAGCATGATACTTTATTAGGGTATAAGGAACTCTTTCCTTTGTTGGTAATATACACCTATTCCAATTTCAACTTTAGATCTTCTATCAAAATAAATTGAAGTGTCAAAATATTTATACATGGATCGCTAGTGAGATCTAGTATTCTGAACTTGCAAGATTAATCCATTATCACCGTGAATGAGATCAATGGGATCTGCAATATAAGAAACACAGTTTTCTTTCCAAGAATTATCAAAGCGATCCAAATCATATATTTAACCTTTATACTAGAAATGAAAATTGTCTGAAACTCTTTTCAACTTATACAATTATCATCCAAGCATAAAATTTAACTTATACTGTGGTATGAATATATAATTCATAAATTTTAGAATAACATCATTGTAACCCCTTTACAATGACTATTCCCATCTACTCTTATAAAAAGGAACATCGGGTCCTTTTAATATATTTATAGACATTCTATATAGTGATCTAGTGATGAATACTTCAATCATGTTGGTACTTTATTGTTTATGATCATAGCATATGATGCATCTAGTGCAGTACATATCATGGTGTCCATTTTCTCATCCAATGAGTTTAGACATTATCCAATATAAAAAAATATCATGCCACACATGCAATAATCTTATGTGAGATTTAATGTATATTAGGTGTCTCCACACTTCTTCGGAATATGTACTTGTGCTAGGATTGAGATTCATCAACCATCTATCTCTATAGATTTTGATTCCTAACCTTTTAGGAAACCTTGCCTAAGAATTTCACCAAAACAATTTCCTTAATCATGTCCTATATTGGTGTTGCAGGAAATTTGTTTTGATGATCAGTATGTCGCCTATATATTATACTAGATTAATGAAAATACTCCCACTAACCTTCTTGTGTGCACAACATTTAAAATTGACATTTATTAATCCAAGTTTTCACAAAACTTCATTAATAAAAGGATTTAATTCCAAGAAGTTTTCCTTAATCCATATATGGATATAGGCAACTGTGATGCGGTGGGAGAACTGACTTGAGGTTTTGCGTTTGTGTTCACAAATGTTGCGGTTTAGCATGAGTCGCCACCGACTTTTATTTTATCCAAAAAGGAAAAGTAAAAAAGCACATGAAAGACATTTGAGATTGTTTTTGGGTTCGGGGGGTAGATTATGAAAAGGGAAGGTGCTAGCACCCTTTTCATCCATGGTTTTCCATGGGCTCTTAGTTACTTGTTTAGATCACTTGCTTTGCTTTTTGCAATTGTTTGAAATGGTGCTTTGTGTGGTTTTGAAAGTATTTTGAAAAGAGGCCTTTGTTTAGGCAATCTTTGTAATGATTCTCGTTCGTAAGAATGTATACAAAGATGTTTGTCTTTTGAAATTTTTTTCAATGTTTTGAATTTTTTTTGGAAATGTTTTGAAATATGTGTGTTTGTTTGAAAATAGCAAGGATTGTTTGCAAATTGATCAAGTAACTAGAAGCTTATCTACCTACTCAAAAGTCTTTCTTATGCATTTTTATTCCTTTGACATTGTTGACCTACCATTGATTAGGCAACCCTATCTTTGGATGTTATACGGGACGGGCGTGGGTCATCGTATGACCATGATAGCAATATTGCCAAGTATCTTAGCAAGTTTTGAGGGACTAAGATCATTTTGTTTAGGAAACCTTTTGATAGCGTCATCGAGGGACTATGATCTTTTGTTTTGTATTGTTTTTCCAAGATACCTAGCATGCATACTGTTGTACCCCAAAATTTGCCCTCCCTTTTTCACAAGAAATCACAACTTCAGGGTTTTCCTTGATTTTTCAAATTGGCTCAGGAATTGATCAAGCAGACTTCTCTTTGACAACAAATCTAGAATTAGGGTTTGCGCTCGCATTTCTCATAAGAAATTGAATCCACAATAATTCAATTGACTGTTACATTATTTTTATGCTTGTTCAAGATTACTGGTTGTTTCTCAAAACCTAAATATCTGGGATAGGAGCTGAGGCTTTTGTTTGAAACTTTGAGGCATTGGTTTGATTAGTAGAGTGAAAGGTATATGGAATGCTTGTTTGTTTAAACTGAACAACGCAGATGTTAATTGGAATACCAGGCGTATTATAATTAATGCAAGTTTGCAAGACGGCAAAGTTTGTTGATTATTTATTTCATCTGGATTAAAATTATTGGGATGCATTTCCAGTTGTTTTAATTTAAGATACTTAAATAATTAAATAAACAATACAAGGAAAGATTGGAATATTTGACAGTAGAACATTCTTATTTGACAAAGACTTTTTATTTATTTATTTCAAATATTGTTACAAATTTTATTCGAATATTGTAAATTCATAATTTACAGTGTTTACAATAATATTTATTACAATAAATGAAAAGAAAATAAATCTAAAGCCTAAATCTCTTGAAATCTTTGATCTTTTACTGCATCCTCCATTATTCAACTGGTACTTACCTGCAAAGGACAGAAGAAAAAGGAAATCAGTGCAATTAACTGAAGAGCATTTTTAAGCAGACAAATAAAAAAGGTCATCATTAAAGCTTGTTGGCCGGAATCAGATTGTTATTGGATTCATCATGTTTTACTTATTCTCTTTGCAAATCACAAGAAGATTTCTCTTCTTGGTTCACAAAGAGGAAAGTATAAATAATTTGCAAGCATACAATTAATTCAAAATGCAAAGATATAAGGCAGCAAGACAAAGCAAACCGAATTTCCAAACTGCATTAGTCAACTAAGTCAGCATGAGCAAGCATGGTAAGCTAACTACAAATGAAAACTAATGTCAAACTAAGTTACCAAGCTGTCAAAGCAGAAAAGTTGTCCAAGAAAGTACACAAGCTGTCAAAGAAAGCATACAATGCAGGAAATATGGAAACAAGTACACAATACAGAGATAAACCAAGATACAAGCAAGAAGGCTTGTCAATTTCATCATCATGTTCTGCCCAACAAGCTTTTCAGAAAAGATATAATAAGCAATTTAAAAATGCTTTTATGGAGAGAGAAAGAGAGAACCAGAAAAAGGTTTGCAGTTTTGGCAGGCTGTAAAAAGCAGTGAGAAAGCAAATAAATAGAACAGTCTAGCAATCCAAAGGAGGGGATGAAGATGTGAAAAACACAAGAAGGGGGGTTGAATTGTAAAATTTAAAACAAATGCTTAGACAACACAATATTTTTATCCTGGTTCGTTTGATCTCAAACTACTCCAGTCCACCCGTCAAGGTGATTTCACCTCTCTCCCACGAGGTCTTAATCCACTATATTCAAAGGATTACAATAACTACTTTAACAACTGTTAAAGCCTTCTTGAGTATAACCACAAACCGGTTTCTCTCAAGGAAATCTTTTACAAATAATTTTAACAATGATGTGTTAACGTTTTCTAATAAAACAATATATCACAACTGTGATAATTACACAATTTAAGCTTGGAGTAAACTGAATTTGTTAAAGCATTTGAGTAAGCGTGGTTTTGAAAGCTTGGCAAATTATGTGAGTGCATGCGTGCGTCTTTTCTCACACAAACTTGTTTAAATAGGCAAGGCAGAGATACGTTGTCCATAAAGCCATTTTAATGATAATAACACACTTTCCTTTTTGAAGAAGATCTTGTCTTGAAGAGAGCCGTTAGCATTTAATTCTGTCTTGAATACTTAGTAACGCTTCAGAATCTTCTTTGCTTATGATAACGCTTCAGAGTGTTCTTTTGCTTTAACTTATGATGACGCTTCTGAGTGCTGATGACTTGGTAAAGATCTTTGATCAGAGTCAAAGTGTATATGTTTATGCGCAGATTCTGGTCATCAAGCTTCAGCGTGTAGCACATGTTATTGATCTTCTGATGCTGATATATTACTGATCTTCTGATGCTGATTCCATCAGAACTTCTGCATATATAAAGCATAATTTTAAGAAGCATATTTGTTCTATATATATCTTTGAATTTATTTATTATTTGTATTTTGTTATCATCAAAACTCTAATTAAGGGTTGTAGAATCAAACTATGTTCTAACAATCTCCCCCTTTTTGATGATGACAAAAACCAGATTTTTCAATTAAAAATAAAGAATAAAAAGTATAGAATTAAGAAGAGAAACTCCCCCTGATTGATTACTTCCCTTTAATTCCATGAGTCTTTGAGCATCAGAACCTTACTGTATCTTTCGTCAGAGTTTTGTACATGTTCAAGCTTTTCAGAAGAGAGAAATTTAAATTGATCAGAATGTCTGATACTTATGTCTCAGTAATCCGTTATTGAAAAATATCATTCTTTCTCCCCCTTTTTGTCAGTTATCAAAAAGAACAAATAATCAGAGTCAAAATGCGTTTATATTGAAACCAGAAGCAATGATAAGTTCAGAACAATGTAAGAATATTACAGATAAACATGTTATAAAAACGAGGAAATTCTAAGAGGGAGGGGGAAGACGTGTGAACAAAGCTTCCAACATGCTCTTGATTTGGGTGTTGGTTTCCTGTTGCTGGGTTTACATGCTCGTGATTGTATCAATTTTGTCGTCCTATTTATCCATTCTTTCCTTCATCAACATATCATATCTTTTCAGGTCTTCTAGAGTCTGCCTATCAAAGGAGGAAGCTTGAGAATCTTCAGTAACTGGATGCTTCCCAGAGCCTTCTGCAATATCCTTTGCTTGACCCAGTGCTTCAGTAGGAATCATCTGCCTTGGAGTATCAGTCAGATTGAGATCTTCTGACTCTGGTTGAACTTTGGATGCTGGACGATGTTCAGACCAGGGAGCAATGTCCAGAGGGCGAACTTCTTCCTTAAGCAGCTTGCTTAGAACTGGATCTTCAATTTCTTTCAGCAGATTGCTGAAGTTCTGTTGAGCTTGTCCGTAGCTCTGTTCTTGCAACTTATGAGTTTCAGAACATACCCATCTTCTGAACTTTGACCAAAGGTAGTCTGATGCAACAGGATCAAACAGCTCAAGACTAGCTTGTTTCAGAGAAGTGATCCACTTCTGTACTTCTGTTTCAAATGTCAATAAGCTGGTACCAACATCTGGAGAGGGTTCAGATGGTTTTGGTTATGGGATAGCTGTTTTATGGGTTATGTCATCAAGACGTTCAAAAACCGTTAAATCAATGACAATCTTGCTGTGGTCATCTGGATTGTTCTTTGGTGAGGGAGTGGGAGAGTCAGGAATTATTATTGGACTAGTTGGGGAGTTTGGTGGAGTTGATTCTAGAGAGGAGGGAATTTGGAGAATATTCAAGATGGTTAGGGGCATCTGGATGGCCAGAGGTTCAGTGATTCCAGGAATGGGAATGGTATCAGAATCAGCAGTTTGGTTTGATTGATCGTTAAGGGGTTCTGGTTCATAGGATTCAGAAGGTTGAGCCTCAGAAGTTTGAACTTCTGGTTGAAATAGTTCAGGTTGTGGAGAAGGTGGATGAATTTCTGGTTGAGGAGATGGAGGTAGTGGGATTTCTGGTTATGGAGAGAGGGGAATTTCTAGTTGTGGTGAGAGGGGAATTTCTGGTTGTGCTTCTATGGTGGTTTCAAGGTTTGGATTTTCTGGCATGGGAGAAGAAGTATGTTGGTCAAAGGTATCTATATCAGATAGAACTTTTGCAAGTTCTTGCTGGGTTGCTTCAGTATTTGGATTTGGAGGTTGGGAGCGAGATCTTCTAAGAGTTAAGGATTCAGAGGGGTCAAATTCAATGTCAAAGTCATCAAATGTTTGAGGTGTGGGGTTTTCTGATTGAGTGGGAATTAGTATAGATGTTGATACAGGAATTGAATCTAAAACAGTTACAGAAGAAGGATTACCTCTCTTTTTAGGAGTCCGCTGAGATGATCCTTCTGCTACAGCTTTCCTTTTCTTGGTTTTCTTCAGCACAACTTCTGGAGCCTTCTGCTGCAGATCCTGAATGTTCAAATTTGGTGCTGTACCATCCGCCTTGCATGCATCCAAATATCTTACTATTATATAAGGTTAGAGTCAATCTCTGAGAACAGAGGGAAGTTATCCAGAGGGATTCTTCTGCTGGAGATTGCTGCAAAAGAAGTGACATTGGGTTCCTTCTTGATGTTCTCAATCAACTTCATTTTCTTCAGATTCTTTGCATTCAGCTGTTTGCCAATAGTAGCTTCCAAAGAGCTGATTTCCTGAGCCTCTGTAAGATGATAAATCAGCTTATTCTCTGTTAGAATATCTGATATAAGTCTTCCTAGGGGTATCCAGTCCCTTTTTGTGCGCTCCTCTTCTCTGGTTTCTTTAACACTTGTCCTTAGATGGTTAAACAACAGATGAGCCAAATTCACCTTAATCTTCTGGGAGATGAAATAGATCAGAAATTGCTAATCAATATTGATGTAATCAGGAGAGCTGGTAGGCTTCCTGTGGTTTATGCATCCCAGAATGATCTTAGCCCATATTCTGTGATGATCTTTTAAATCCCTTATCTTGCTGGAGGGAAGACCCAGAGTGAAGATTTCTTTAGCAATTAGGGCAACATCAGTGCATCTTTCAGCCATGTCAATGCAACATACACCACCACCACTGTAGCCTATTAATCTTGCAATGAGGTCCTCAGTAATAACTATCTTCTTCCCCATTATGTATGAAGTAACTTGATGGTTGGAAGATGAAGCATGAATCCAAAATTCCTTTACCAGAATTGGGAATGTTGGACCCACCAGTCTGTCAAAATATCTGTCCCAACCTTGAGCTTTAACTTCTTCAGAGAGATTAAACCCGTTCTCCTGAAGACTGTT
Organism: Vicia faba; assembly: GCA_948472305.1. Taxonomy (NCBI): domain Eukaryota; kingdom Viridiplantae; phylum Streptophyta; class Magnoliopsida; order Fabales; family Fabaceae; genus Vicia; species Vicia faba. The sequence continues at coordinate 1,005,587,390 of OX451738.1, forward strand.
GAAATCCACGATCAATTCTGAAAGAACTTCTAGATTTTTGATGGGTGTAAGAAGAGTTCTGTAGGGTTCTTCGTATTGTTCAGTGGAATCTGATTTCTGAGAACTGGAAGTAGGGATGCTTGAGGAAGCCATGTTCATACAAAGGTTTTGAGAAGAAATTGAAAGGGTTTTGAGAAAGAATGCAAACTGAAAACAATAAGTTTGTGGAGAAAATGAAAGTGAAAGTAAAAGAGTGTAAATGGTGAGAAATGTGTTTAAATAGATTTCTAAACAATTTTGAAAACATAAACGGCAAGAGAGAGAAATTAATTATAATGATTATGAGCATTTAATGATAGCTGATTTTGGGGGATTCAGAAAGATATTGGAACGGTTACCCATGACATGTGTCCCAATGCATCCAATCAATGCTTTTGACCTTTCAGAAACGTGAACGCGTGTTCAGCATCAGAAAGTAGCTGATGATTGGATAACACTTGTTTGCTTGAGTGAACTGCACATTTCTATCCTTGATTCTGATGCAATCTGTACTTCTAAAGATCTGAAGAAAGATTGATTAGTAGTTCACGAAAAAGTAGACAAAGTTCTGAAGGTTAAGATATGGAATCAAAACAGTTTTATTCTGGGCAGAGCTTCATGCTGAGATGTTTCAGAATGAAGTTGAACCTATCTTCAGAAAGAGGTTTTGTAAAGATATCAGCCCATTGATGGTCTGTGTTAATAAATTTTAAATTTAGAATCCCTTTCTGAATATAGTCCCTAATAAAATGATGTTTTATTTCTATATGCTTAGCCCTAGAATACAAAATAGGATTTTTACTGAGACAAATAGTAGAAGTATTATCACAGAGGATAGGGATGTTACTCTCAAATATCTGGAAGTCCTCAAGTTGACTTTTCATCCAGAGCATTTGTGTGCTGCATCCAGCTGCTGCTATGTATTCAGCTTCAGCTGTTGATAGAGCTATTGTGGATTGTCTTTTGCTGGACCATGAGATCAGATTTTCTCCCAGAAACTGGCAGCTTCCAGAAGTGCTTTTATGTTCTACTCTATCTCCAGCGAAATCAGCATCACAGTATCCTATCAAACTATAATCACTTGATTTTCTATAAAACAAACCCAGATTAGTAGTACCTTTCAGATACTTGAAAATTCGCTTAACTACTGTTAAGTGAGATTCTCTAGGATCTGATTGGAATCTAGCACAAATGCAAACACTGAATAGAATGTCAGGCCTTGAAGCCGTCAGATAGAGAAGATAACCAATCATACCTCTGTAGACCTTCTGTTCTACCTTTTTACTTACCTCTTCTCTTTCCAGAATGCACGTGGGATGCATTGGAATCTTTGATGGCTTACATTCTGAGAGATCAAATTTCTTCAGAAGTTCTCTGACATATTTGCTCTGATGAATGTAATTTCCTTCTGGGGTTTGATTAATCTGAATGCCCAGAAAGAATTTTAGTTCCCTTATTAGGCTCATCTCAAATTCTGCCTGCATACATTTAGTAAACTTTCTTCCCAGAGAGGGTTTAGTGGATCCAAATATGATGTCATCAACATAAATCTGACATACTAAAATGTCATTCTTAACTGTCTTACAGAACAAGGTTGTGTCTACTTTCCCTCTGGTGAATTCCTTTTCTAACAGGAAGTTACTTAGTCTTTCATACCAAGCTCTGGGAGCTTGTTTCAGACCATAGAGTGACTTCTTTAGTTTGAAAACATATTCTGGATTTTTGGAACTTTCAAAACCAGGGGGTTGGTGCACATATACCTCTTCTTCTATATAGCCATTTAAGAATGCACTCTTAACATCCATCTGATATAGAGTGTTGCCTTTATTAACAGCAAATGAGATTAAGAGTCTGATATATTCTAACCTGGAGACTGGAGCAAAGGTTTCTATATAGTATATCCCCTCTTACTGACTATAACCTTGTGCTACCAGTCGTGCTTTATTTCTGATGACTTCACCTTGTTCGTTCAGTTTGTTTCTGAACACCCATTTTGTACCAATGACGTTGAATCCTTTTGGTTTGGGAACTAGATCCCATACGTCATTTATTGTGAATTGATTTAGCTCCTCTTGCATTGCTAGAATCCAGTCATTTTCCAGAAGTGCTTCATCAATTGTTGTTGGTTCAATTAGAGAAACCAATCCCATGAGGGATTCTTCAGAGTTTCTGAAGCTAGATCTTGTTCTGATTGGATCTTCCTTTCTTCCTAAGATTATTTCTTCTGGGTGATCCATGCTGCTTCTGGATGGTCTTTTCTGAAGTTGATCAACAAAAGGTGCTAGATTGCTTGCAGTGCCTCTTTCTGATGTTGAGGGAGTGTCTCTGTTGAGAGCTTCTGATGATTTGTCTTTAGTACCCGTGAGTTCAACTTCCATACCTGCAAGGAATTCATTCTATTTTGACTTTTGAGAGTCAAGCTTATCATCAAAACGAACACTGATTGACTCTTCCACAATCTGTGTTTCTGTATTGTATACTCTGTACCCTCTTGAGCGTTCAGAATATCCTAACATAATACACTTTTGTGCTTTAGAGTCAAACTTGTTCAAATAATTTTTTGTATTCAGAATAAAACATGTACATCCAAATGGGTGAAAATAGGAAATGTTGGGCTTTTTGTTCTTCCACAATTCATATGGAGTCTTTTCCAGAATAGGTCTTATGGAGATTCTATTTTGAATATAACACACTGTGTTTATTGCCTCTGCCCAAAAGATCTTAGCAACGTTTGTCTCGTTGATCATTGTTCTGGCCATTTCTTGCAATGTTCTGTTCTTTCGTTCTACAACTCCATTTTGCTGGGGAGTTCTAGGACAAGAGAAATCATGTAGAATGCCTTTATCATTAAAGAATAACTCAAAATCTTTGTTTTCAAATTCTCCACCATGATCACTTATGACTTTGACGATTCTAAGATCCTTTTCATTCTGAACTTGGTTGCAGAAGGTAACAAACACAGAGTGTGACTCGTCCTTGTGCCTTAAGAACTTTACCCATGTCCATCTGCTATAGTCATCTACGATTACTAACCCATACTTCTTGCCACTGACTGAAGCAGTTTTAACTGGTCCAAATAAGTCAATGTGCAGAAGTTCTAATGGCTTGGAGGTGGAAACAACGTTTTTGGATTTGAAAGCTGGTTTTGCAAACTTGCCTTTCTGACATGCTTCACACAGAGCATCTGAATTGAACTTCAGGTTAGGAAGTCCTGTGACCAGACTGAGTTTGTTAATCTGAGATATTCTTCTCATACTAACATGTCCCAATCTTCTGTGCCAGATCCATTTCTCGTTGTTAACAGACAGTAGAAATTTTACATTCTGACTTTTTAGTTCAGAAAGTTTTATTTTATAAATGTTGTTTTTCCTCTTTCCATTAAATAGGATAGTCCCATCTTTCTGACTAACAACTTTGCATGAATTTTGATTGAAGATTATATCATAACCGTTATCACTTAATTGACTTATGGATAACAGATTATGCATTAATCCATCAACTAGTAAAACATTACTTATAGAGGGAAGATTTCCATTACCTACTGTTCCAGAGCCAATGATCTTTCCTCTCTGATTGCCTCCAAAACCTACGTGGCCTCCAGGCTTAAGTTCCAGGCTTTGGAACATATGCCTTCTTCCCGTCATGTGTCGTGAGCAGCCAGAGTCCAGGTACCATGATTGGTGTTTTTGCTTTGCTGCTAAAGATATCTGCCACATGTATTATTTTATCCTTAGGTACCCACATTTTCTTGGGTCCTGATTTGTTAGTTTTACCAAAACTCTGGTTGAATTTTGGTTTGACAGAGTAATCACTACTTGTATATTTTATGTCATGTGTGTGCCCATATATAAAGTGTGAATCAAATGGAGTACTTTTTATAACTAAATCCATGGCATTTTTTGGTGTAGGTACCTTACCTTGATATCCTATCCCTTTTCTGCCATTTCTGCTAACTCCATAGATCATTAAAGCCATTTTGCTTCTGTCTATGTTTTTAGCTAGAAACTTCTGAAAGTTGTGATCATACTCCTTGATGATCTCATCAGCATTGCTGGGAGTTTCAGGGATTTTTTCCTTCTGAGACTTTTGCAATTGGTTTTCTAATTTTGAAAATTTATCTTTTAACTCATAATTCTCCAATTTGAGACTCTCAGTCTTATCAGAGTCAGAAGCAAGATTCCTTTTCAGGTTTCTGAATTTGACTCTGATCTGCTGATATCTTTCCAGAATTTCATTAAGGCTTTTAGCTAGTTCAGCCTTAGTAAAGTTTATAGTAAAGTCAGGGAATACCTCTTCTGTATCTGATTCAGATTCTGACTCAGAAGCTTCACTGTCTTCTGTTATGTTTGACATGAGAGCTATGTTTGCTCTTTCATCATCTAATTCTGAGTCAGCTTCAGATGTGTCAGAATCATCCCATGTAGCCATGAGACTTTTCTTATTTTCCTTGCCAAACTTCTTTTTGGGCTTTTCCTTCTGAAGCTTTGGGCAATCACTTTTGTAGTGCCCTTGCTCGTTACATTCATAGCAGATGATGTCTTTGTTGTTTGGCTTTCTGTTTCCTGAAGAACCTTCAGATCTTGTGTCCAGAGGAGGATTCTGACCTTCTATATCTGGAGAAAGATTCATTCTGATTTTCTGATCTTCTGGGATTCCTGAACTTCCTTTGCCTCTGCTTCCACAATTGGTTCACCCTTCTGGAGAGGAGAGATAGTTCATCTTCTTCTGATGAGGACCCATCAGAGGTTTCTTCCACAGCCTGCAAAACTTTGGAGTCAGATTTTCTGTTAGATTTTAAAGCTAATGGCTTACCTTGCTTTTGAGGTTCATCTGCTTCTAGCTCTATCTCATGACTTCTGAGGGAGCTGACAAGTTCCTCCAGATAGATTCTGTTGAGATCCTTGGCTAGCTTAAGCGCTGTGACCATTAGCCTCCATTGTTTTGGCAAGCTTCTGATGATCTTCTTAACGTGATCAGCAGTAGAATACCCTTTGTCAAGAACTTTTAGACCAGCAACAAGAATTTGAAATCTTGAAAACATAGTTTCTATTGATTCACTCTCTTCCATCTTGAATTCCTCATACTTATGAATGAGTGCAAGGGCATTGGTTTCTTTGACTTGAATGTTGCCTTCATGCGTCATTCTCAGAGAGTCAAACATATTCTTTGCAGTGTCTCTGTTTGATATCTTCTCATATTCTGAATAAGAGATGGCGCTGAGAAGAATTATTATGGCCTTGTGATGATTTCTGAACTCACGCTTTTGCTGATCAGACATCGTTTTCCTGTCAATCTTCTGACCATTTCCATCCACTGGGTGCGTGTATCCATCAGTCACCATGTCCCACAGATCAGCATCATGGTCCAGAAAGAAACTCTCAATTCTGTCTTTCCAGTAGCCAAAGTTCTCTCCATCAAAGACTGGAGGTTTACCACTGAATCTGTCTCTTTCTTCATTGTTGTCATTGCTGATGTTTTAGTTTGGTCATGCCATTGTGTTTTTCCGACGCTGGATCTTGTACTGACATGGTTAAGTGTTATAAGCTCAGAACCAGGCGCTCTGATGCCAATTAAAGATGTGAAAAACACAAGAAGGGGGGTTGAATTGTAAAACTTAAAACAAATGCTTAGACAACACATTATTTTTATCCTAGTTCGTTTGATCTCAAACTACTCCAGTCCACCCGTCAAGGTGATTTCGCCTCTCTCCAACGAGGTCTTAATCCACTATATTCAAAGGATTACAACAGCTACTTTAACAACTGTTAAAGCCTTCTTGAGTATAACCATAAACCAGTTTATCTCAAGGAAATATTTTACAAATAATTTGAACAATGATGTGTTAACGTTTTCTAATAAAACAATATATCACAACTGTGATAATTACACAATTTAAGCTTGGAGTAAACTGAATTTGCTAAAGCGTTTGAGTAAGCGTGGTTTTGAAAGCTTGGCAAATTATGTGAGTGCATGCGTGCGTCTTTTCTCACACAAACTTGTTTAAATAGGCAAGGCAGAGATACGTTGTCCATAAAGCCATTTTAATAATAATAACGCACTTTCCTTTTTGAAGAAGATCTTGTCTTGAAGAGAGCCGTTAGCATTTAATTCTGTCTTGAATACTTAGTAACGCTTCAGAGTCTTCTTTGCTTATGATAACGCTTCAGAGTGTTCTTTTGCTTTAACTTATGATGACGCTTCTGAGTGCTGATGACTTGGTAAAGATCTTTGATCAGAGTCAGAGTGTATATGTTTATGTGCAGATTCTGGTCATCAAGCTTCAGCGTGTAGCACATGTTACTGATCTTCTAATGCTGATATATTACTGATCTTCTGATGCTGATTCCATCAGAACTTCTGCATATATAAAGCATAATTTTAAGAAGCATATTTGTTCTATATATATCTTTGAATTTATTTATTCTTTGTATTTTGTTATCATCAAAACTCTAATTAAGGGTTGTAGAATCAAACTATTTTCTAACAGGGGATATAGAGCAAAAACTACAAGCTTAAGAAACACACAGCCTGCCTTACCAAACACAAAGAAAATATGCATAAGCAAGCAAACCTGCTTAAACAGCAAGCTGGCCTTCTCCACACAACCAACCTACTTAAACAGCCAGCCTGCATTCTCCACAAAAACTACCTGCATAACCTGCAAAAATGCTTCTCAAGCAAAACCAAGCTAAAACCTTGAAACCAACAACAAGCCTGCAAAAAGGCCTCCAACTGAAGCCTGTTTCTAACAACACCAAAACACCAGAAGAAAAACTGCCTCCAAACTCAACCACCTGCAAAAACTGCTATCAACAATCCAAACAAAGTTTACTCAAAACTAAAGCTTACCACAAACCTGCTTCCAAATCAGAAAAACACAAACAAACAACAAATCACATAAGCCTGCCTTCAAAAGCAAAACTGCAAGCCCAAAACCTGCCTAAGACCTACCAAAAACCTGCTCCCAACCAGAGAAAAACAGCCTGCAAGCTTGCAACTTGCAAGGACTTACAAGCAAACCTGAAGCCTGCCTTTCCAAAACACAAAATAAGTTACAAAACCTGCTTTCTCAGCTTACCAACCTGTAAAAATTGCCCTTCAACACCACCAACTAGTTATCAAAGCAAACCAAACAAATTGATTCACCAATCAACAAGACTATATTGCAAAACCAAAAAAACAACAAGCAATCCTCAGAATAAATTCATCATCAGAATATCAGGGTCCACAAAGAGAGGAAGAGTTTAGAAGCAAACAATTTTCAGAACAGAATTCATCATCAAACATCAAGAAAACAGTTCAAACATGAACTAGTTTCAGCAGCACCCTCATCATTAACATAGCAAAGAAGAGAAAGAAGCAAGTCTCAGAAAACATTCATCATCAACCTAATCATCAGAATATTTTCAGCCTCAAATCGAATCAGAACAACAAGCAAATTTCAGTTTCACCATCATCAAATATCCAACACCCAAAGAAGAAGAAGAAGAAGGGAAGAGTGTAAAAGCAAAACAACAAATAAGTTTCAGAATATGAGCTTCATCATCAACAATCAGTAGCCAACAAAGGCAAACAACTATTCAGAAGCATAATTTTCAGAACAACGCCATCATTAAACATTCAAAAAAGAGTCAAGCACAAAAATACCAGAAAAGCCAACGCAATCGTCACGCTCCTCCCTCTGCTCCGGCCACCAAGGAGGCGCCACCAAGCCCTTTCCCTCTCTCCTTCAGTTTACAGAAGCAAGACGTTCAAGGTACGTCTCTCAAACCCTCAAGCTTTTACTATGCATAAACATAAAAAGAAACCATAAGAATGAAAACATGCAAGCAATAAATGTACAAGAAACTGTAAAAACACGTCAAGAACGAAAACGATACCTTTCAAATCACCGCCTTGTATAGTCGTGGAGAAAGAGAGGGCGGAGGAAACACACCGGCAGCTGGGCGGGAGATAGAAATCCAAAGCATGGTTGAGAACGAGGAAGATGAACGAAGAAGATGAGAGGAGCGGCGCCGTTGAGGCCAAAGGACAGTAAACCCTAATTTCTAAAACAAATGAATTAACCCTAAAAATTTGTTAAGCATCACATGGGCCTTCGCCCAACAAAACCCCTGAGCCCACAATATTTCTGGCTAGTGCATACCCCCCATCTTCCCTTTAGTTTCTTTGTTTTCTTTCTTTTTGTACCATTTTGGGCCATCCAAAAAACATATGCTTAAGCCCATTTTTTTTTATTTCTTTAAACTAACACTCTTTCATTGATTTTCTTTCCAAATGATTTCCTTTTTGTTTTTTTGTTAATATTAAGGAACAATTAATAACTTAATTTTCATTTTGATTTTTTTTCTTTTCTCAATATAATTTTCTTTAAATGTTTGTTTTCATTTAATAAATACAAGAATGATAGAGGCATTAATTCAAATTATTTTCTTTCTTTAAAAACTTTTTCTTCACAATAATAATAATAATAATAATAATAATAATAATAATAATAATAATAATGACACTTAAGTCTTTAATTAGGTTAAAATTTATTTGTTTATAAATACACGCATCTCATATTTCATTGATTTTCGTTATCTTATATCTTGTTATAATTTTACATTGAGAATGCGACAGTTCGATTTGGTTGTAATATATACTTGGACATTACTATTCTGATAAGACTCATCCCCATTTGTAAACATTTTTACCCCCATCCCCAAATACTTATTTGTAATAACTTAGACTTTAAATTCCCGCAATTTACTGCTTTCAATATACTGTATAGTAATTAGGGTTTGTATGCGAAGATTCAAAATCAATCGCTAGATAACCTAATACAAGATAAATGCATTAAAATCAATACACAATTCACACTTGCACCTCTAGGGTAACCTCGCTTGTTGCCTCGGAAAATGCAATTGATAAAACGATCTCGTCCCTTACAAAATTGCTAGAGCGTCTCACAAGTTACTTTCAATGATTGTATACGATGACCCGCGTCTGTCCCGTTAACATCCTAACGCAAGGTTGTTCATCAAACACAATGGTGAAACAACATTGTTAAAAAGGGTTAAAAACATAAGAAAGATCTTTGAGTAAAATAGGGTAGACAACTCTTAGTTACTTGATCAAAAATCTTGCAAAACATCCTTTCCATTTTCAAACACACTTCACAACACAACTTCAAAACAATTTCAAAACAACTTTCAAAACATTGGAATATCTTTTCAAAAAGACACACACCTTTGTATATATTCAAACAAGAATCATTACAAAGGTTGCCTAGACAAGGCATCTTTTTTTAAAACATTTTCAAAACCACACACACAAAGCACCATTTCAAACAAGTGAAAAGCAAAGGCAAGTGATCTAAAACAAGTAATTAAGAGCCCATGGATAACCATGGATGAAAAGGGTGCTAGCACCTTCCCTTTTCATAATCTACCCCCCGAACCCAAGAAAACATCTCAAAGGTCTTTCCTGTGCTTTTTGACCTTTCCTTAGGATAAAATAAAAAGTCGGTGGCGACTCTTGCTAAACCGAACAAGTACGAACACAAACGCGAAATCCCAAGTCAGTTCTCCCACCGTATCACACATACCATGGCCATTTAAATTAGGCAACCAAGTGGGTGAAACCCTAGAGATGCTTGTGTGCAATGTGTTGTCATTTTTCATGCATTTTGTTTGTCTTGAATTAGGTCATTCTATTTGTTTGATTTTTGTCTTATCATACAAACCCTAGTTTATTAAACATGTATATAATGCGATAAATTGCGTAAAGTAAATCTAAGCTATTACAACAATATTATGGGAGGGGGGATACAAGTTTTTGAATGGGGATATTTACACAAAATAAAACCCTAATTTACTATTACAACCCAATTGAATATTGAACAATAAATAAATAAACAATTATTTAAATATGCAATAAAATGTAAATATGCAAAAAAATGTTTTGTAATTGTTTTATGTATGAGAAAATAACATTATCTAATTCCTAAAAATAAGAAAAAATAATGTTATTATTTTTGAAAGGGGAAACCCTAATTTTGTTTTAAAAGAAAATATGTTTTCTATTATTATTCATTTGTCCATTTTTTACAAGAAATAATAAATAAAAAATATTTACAAGTATTAAAATAAATAAAATATGTATGAAAATAATATTTTATGTGTGAAAAATAATAAAATAAAAATGCATGGTATTTTTAAATGTTTTTACTATTTTTTTTAAAGAAAATGAATTTATATTTATTCTAGTAAACTATTTTATTATGCAAAAAATAAAATAAAAATAAAATAAAAATGCAAAAAATGCAAAAAATAAAGAAAATATTTTTTATGATTTTCTAAAGTTCAGAAAAAATAAATGAAAGTAAAAAATATAAAATATGCAAGAAAAATGCAAAAATATAAGAAAAAAAAGGTTAGAGGGTGCAAATAGCAAACTGGGGGGTATGGGAAGTAAAAACAAGAGGCCCACTACGCGCCAGGCCCAGACATCCATCGTCCCTATCCTTCGTCTCTTTCGTGCGCGCTTCTGAGTTCAACTTGCAACTCTCTATTCTTTGCACAAAAACAAAATCTTGCAACATAAAACTTGTAGCATTTTGATTACGATTCCAATGATATAAGATTTGAAACATAACTCTAAGAAACCAGGGAGAATTTTAGTGGCCCTAATTCCTGACCTAATTTTTTCATGAACTTCAACAATCAAATACTCTTAGCTCAGTCAATATAAATGACAACTATGCATATGTACAACTTAAGCAAGTTAAGGACTACATTTTTGCTTCACAAATCAAAGCTTAAGGATGCCTAAATAAGGAGATAGAACTTTGAAAAATACCTTGTTCAGTTGAGTTTGGATATGGAAATGTGGGAACTTTGAGTGAGACCTGAAGATCGTGTGAGCTTCCTTGAAGTTCCCTCAACCTTTTCCAATGCTTAGCTGGTCTTGTAGATGGCTGAAACTCCTTGTAGAAGTCAACCTGCAAACCACCAAAATGAAAATGGTGAAGTGTGAAAATGAGATCACAGTTGCAAGATGAATGCTTGGATAGCTTGGATGTGATGTAGGTAATATGTTTCAAGGGTTGAAAGGCAAAACGCACGAGCAAGTTTTGAAATGGCAAGTGTTTTGCAGAAGCTGCCCTGTTTTGGGCAGAAATGTGCTTTTTATGTTTGGGAAGGTTTCAGGTATTTTGATTTCGTGTTTAGGCTTGTGACAAAGTTCTGAAGTTGTTTCAAATGATGCTAAGGCTTCCCTTTAACAAATGGACAAGTTAACTTGACCTTTGCAAGTTTGCTTGCTTTTGAAGAAAGTTTGAGGTGACAATGCCAAAGGCCTGTACAAGCTAGCTTATGGACTACATAGAGTTGGTACAAGTTTCCTGATGTTTGTGGATCTTGTTTGCAACAAAAGATCAGCTCCATGGCTCAAGAAATGTAAAGTTGGAAAAAGCAAGCTTTATCAAAGTAGTATTGTGAACTTTATGCCATTTTTGGATTAATTCATTGTGCAATGCTTCAAAAGTCAGAACAAGACCATTATCCATTGAGTATGCATTTAATTATGGAGTGTAGAAGGGATTTGGGACCTGTAATGCAAGTTACAAGCATGCTAGGACATATTTGCAACCTGAAGCATTTGTAAACATGGCTTGAACAAAAGTGACAAATTGCCATTTTCTCTTCTTCGATTCTTCCTAACCATAAATGATCTTGGAGAGTTCTTTGACATTTTGGAAAGCTTATAACATGCTCTACAATCAATATTTGAAATGCATTTTTAGATACCTCTTGGAACTAGGTGAAAAATTCCCATGAAGTTAGGCCAAAAACCTGCCTAAATTAGGGCAAATTTCCACTAAGTTAAAAAGTTTATGGACCCCTATTCACAAAATCATAACTTGATATCCAAGCATCTTTTGGGGAAACTTTGTGAATAAAAGTTGTAAATTTCATGGAGGACTACAACTTTAATGGTGGAAGTTTTCTTTGAATCCAATTGCATCATGGTGAAAAAGTTGTGGAAAGTTGGGAAAAAATAAGAAATTTTCCATACTTAGAAAAATTCTAAGTTATGAAAATTTTCAAATTCAAAACCCTAATTTGCAATTTTGAGTTTCTTGGTGAACAAGTTTCAAATTTTGACATATCTTAATGAATTATGACCCTTGGCACTTGATTTTGACCAAAAAGTCAAAGTTTGACTTTTCAGTGCACAGTTGACTTTTGATTTGTTGACTGGAAAATTCATCTGTCAATTCAATGCATTTGAGATCTTTTGAACTATGTGATTAGGTCAATATGATGCCATTGAGTCCTTGAAATAATGCTTGAACCCAATTGGTCATTGGCTAGGTTAAAAATCAGAAATTGCCCTTTCTCAGTCAAAACCCTAATTTTGACCATTTTGCCCTTTTGATGATCTGATCAAATTTCTTGAGGAGTTGTGGTCCAAACTTGATCAAATGGTACATAGGAGGCTAGAATGTTGTTTTGGATCAAAAATTATGAAGTTTGACTGTAAATTGGCCATGGTTGACTTTTTCCCCAATATAGTTGATTTTTAGGTCAATTGTCCAATTGACTGGGCAAAAATGTGATTCAAGGCTTGAAACTTGGTATGAGAAATCTTAGGGGTCCAAGATGGTGTATGGAAGTCACATGACACATTGATGGTCCAAAAATCCTCGTGAAAACTCAAACCCTTATTTCAGGTCATCAGTGCAAGATGAGGTCTTGAGCTGGGCAAACCCTAATCCTGTCTTGAGTCCAAGAAGTCTTGTGAGGAAAAATCTTGATAATATGAGAGGGAAAATTTTGGGGTACAATAGCTGCCCATATTCAATCTTCTTGAACCTGAAGAGTTAGATTGGCGAGCTTTGTCGTTCGTGACTCGAAGGTAAAAGATGATTGAACACTAGAGTGCCCGTAAATTTGCGCTCGTCAAAGTGTAGTTGAGGAAATGGGCTTAAAGATGCCATTTGGAGGGTGATAGAATCTTGTTGGAGATGGGCTTAAAGATGCCATCCAAGAATGTTTGTTGAATCGTATGTTGTAAGTCAAGAGAATGAGTATTCAGAATGGTGTTCGTGTCTGGGACGTATCTGAACTGTATCTGGGGACTGAATCTGAATGAGCAAAGGAATAGAATCCGTATCTGGAGCGTATCCAAGCTGTATCTGAATGTTGAATCTGAATAAGCAATAGAATAGCATCCGTGTCTGAAGCGTCTCTGAGCTGGGGAGAATCAGAATAGGTGACAGAATGGCAATCGTGTCTGGAGCGTATATGGACTGTATCTGAAGTTTGAATCTGAATAAGTGATAGAATAGCATCCGCATCTGGAGCGTATCTAAACTGTATCTGGGATCTGAATCTGAATGAGCAACAGAATGACTTCCGTGTCTGGAGTATATCTGTACTGTATCTGAATCGGTAAACTGAATAAGGTCCAGAATGGCATCCGCGTCCGGAGCGTATCTGAATTAGAATCTGAATAAGTGACAGAATGACTTCTGTATTTGGAGCGTATCTGAATTAGAATATGAATAAGTGACAGAATGACTTCCGTGTTTGGAGTGTATCTGGATTAGAATCTGAATAAGTGACATAATGACTTCTGTGTTTGGAGTGTATCTGGATTAGAATCTGAATAAGTGACAGAATGACTTCCGTGTTTGGAGTATCTGAATTAGAATCTGAATAAGTGACAGAATGAATTCCGTGTTTGGAGTGTATCTGGAATAGAATCTGAATAAGTGACATAATGACTTCTGTGTTTGGAGTGTATCTGGATTAAAATCTGAATAAGTGACAGAATGACTTCCGTGTTTGGAGTGTATCTGGACTGTATCTGATAGTTGAAATCTGAATGAGAAATAGGATGGCTTCCGCGTCTGGAGCGTATATAATCTATATCTGATAGTTGAAATCTGAATGAGTATCAGGATGGCATCCGTATCTGGAGCGTATCTGAACTGTATCTGAAATCTGAATCTGAATGAGCAGCAAAATGACTTCCGCGTCTGGAATGTATCTGTACTATATCATGATTGTATACTGTTAATGGTAGCTTGTTAATCTTATCCTGAAAAGGGTAAAATGTTAGCTGAAACACAAAGTTATGTTGCATGAAATGTATGATGCAATATATATGTTTTATCAATGTTTATGATATATGGATGTAATGTATGCACATATAAGCTGATTTGCTGTATTGCGGAGGAAAATAAATCCTTGATAGCTGGGGATAAAAACTCTTGACTGCTGCCAGGGAAAATAAATCCTTGACTGCTGAGAGTAAGAAATCCCGGACGACTGTTGGGGATTAGAATCCTTAACCACTTCTATGGGGATGAAAGGATCCTTCATGTCTTGAAGTTGGAGTATTGACAAAATCTGTTGTGAGAGTAATGCCAAACTGCTTGAGAAATCTGCTTGGGAAATCCAGATAATTTTGATGACTTCTACTGGGGATTACACAAAGGAAATCCTTGATCTGCTGGAGAATAAGGAAGATTCTGATGGCTTCGGCAGGGGATTAAGAATGAGAATCTTTATTCTGTTGAGGAATAATGAAAACTTTGGTGACTTCACTGGGGAAATGAGAATCTTCATTCTGTTGGGGAGCCATGAAAATTTTGGTGACCACGCTGGGGAGTAGTGAAGACTCTGTGGGAAAGAGTTTACTGCTGGGAGCAAGTTCAACAATTTTCGGTCGTCTGCCACTCTACTAGGGAGTTATCCTAGGTTGGGGAGAGACAAAAGTTAACTGTTATCTGGTTGTTTTCCAGGCTTCAAGATAACTTGCTGTGGAATTTGGAGAAACTAGATGGTTTTCGCTGGGGATTGATAGTCTTAATTCGACTGGGGATGAAGGTTTCAGCTCCGCTGGTGATCTGTAACTCAAAGTTTTTGCTCCGCTGTGGATTGAGAGTTTGAAGTTTTAACTCTGATGGGAATTAAGGGTTTGAAATTTAGCTCCGCTAGGGATATGTATTTCAAGGTTTTAGCTCTACTGGGGATCTAGATGATGTATTGTAGGGATTTCTCCTAGAATAGCCTAAAGACGTTTTCCTATCCTTTCAGTCTGTCAGTAATTGTTCTTTTCCATCCTGTTTATTTGTAAACAGTAATTATGTTCAAATGCATATGTTCATCAATGAATCATTGGACGTTTTTACAAATAAAAACACAAGTGTAAAAGAAAAAGGCAAATAGTTTTCTATACTTTGAAAGAGATATCTTTGTATTAACTTTGAGTAAGTGTTTTGTACAAAGGAGACAGACATCCTAGTAAGAGGATGGTGTCATAAAAGTAAGAAAATTTTATACAAAGAAATATAGCTATGTGTGTAAAAATCCCATGGGGTTCCCATTCCGCTATAGCCTTCATATCTCTGAATATTTTGTCCATCAGTTGCTTCGTCCGAAGATGATTGTATTGATCAGAAGCTCAAAGTTTGTTTGTGAAGAGATTGTCCTTAAAGTGATCCGACGAGACATAGTCATACACTTTAATTCCCTAAGTTTTACCTGGACCACCCTTTCGGGTTTTCAGTCCACCGGGAAACCCTTTTTTGCCCAAGTCGCCCTTTCGGGTTTTCAACTTACCGGGTGTACATATATTTTTTCATTTATCCCTAATTTTTGCCGGAACCGCCCTTTCAGGTTTTCGATTCACCGGGATGCCCTTTTTTTTCCTAGATGTGTCAACCTAGCGGGCCATTTATGCGTAGTATCTTTTGACTATGTCTGCGTTCGCAGGGTGCGGTAAGTCATCGCCGTCCATGGTGGTTAAGATCACTGCCCCACCAGAAAAGATGTTCTTGATCACAAATGGTCCTTCGTAAGTAGGAGTCCATTTGCCCCTGGGATCACTTTGCGGTAAGATGATGCACTTGATTACCAGATCCCCGAATTGATATACCTGGCGTATGACTTTCTTGTTGAAAGCCTTGATTATCCGTTTTTGATACGTCTGACCATGGCAAACAACAGTAAGTCTCTTTTCATCAATCAAGTTTAGCTGATCAAGCCGGGTCTAAATCCAACCGTCTTCACTCAAACCAGCATCTTTCATGATTCTCAAGGAGGGAATCTGAACCTCGATAGGTAAAACAGCCTCCATGCCATATACCAAGGAATAGGGTGTTGCCCCAGTTGATGTGCGTGCCATGGTACGGTACCCGTGAAGAGCAAACGGTAACATCTCATGCCAGTCCTTGTAGGTGACTGTCATCTTTTGTATGATCTTCTTGATATTTTTGTTAGCAGCTTCAACTGCACCATTCATCTTTGGTCGATAAGGAGATGAATTGTGATGTTGAATCCTGAACTGCTCGCACAAAGTGGTGATCATAGTGTTGTTAAGGTTTGTACCGTTGTCAGTGATAATCCTTTCGAGGATACTGTACCGGCAAATAAGGTTCTTCCTGATGAAGCGGGCAACAACATTCTTAGTAACGGATGCGAAGGAAGCTGCTTCGACCCACTTGGTGACATAGTTAATGGCCACCAGAATGAAGCGGTGTCCATTGGATGTGTAGGCTTGATCTCTCCAATCATGTTGATTCCCCATATTGCGAAGGGCCAAGGAGCTGTTAAGACATTTAGAGGAACTGGAGGCACGTGTACCTTGTCGGCATAGATTTAACATTTGTGGCAGGTACGGGAGTGTTGATAACAATCAGCTTCCATGGTAGACGAGTAATAGCCTGCCCGTAGAATATTCTTAGCCATCCTATGCCCGCTAGAGTGAGTGACGAAGGTACCTTCATGCAATTCAACCATGATCTTTTCAGCTTCAGCTTTGTCCACACAACGGAGTAGAACATAATCATGATTGCGCTTGTATAGGACACCATTACTTAGGAAGAACTTAGCTGAGAACCTCCTTAAGAACTTTTTGTCGTTGACTGAAGCTCCTTCAGGGTATTCTTGAGCCTCGAGATACCTTTTGACTTCATGAAACCACGGCTGATCCACTACTTCTTTGGTATTAATCTCGTGACAATGTGCAGGTTCGATCATCCGTTCAATGGTGATTTGGGGAGCATCATTATCCCAGTTAAGTTTAAACATGGATGACATTGTATCTAGAGCATCTGCTAGCTGATTTTCTTCTCGCGGGAAGTGCTCGAAGGTAACCTGCTCGAAATGTGGTAACAATGTCAAGACATGTTCTTTGTAAGGGATGAGTTTTGGATGTTTAGTATCCCACTCTCCTTTGATCTGACTGATGACCAAAGCTGAGTCCCCAAACACATCTAAAGATTTGATTCCCAAGTCTATGGCAGCCTTGAGTCCAAAGATGCACACTTCATACTCTGCCATGTTGTTCGTACAGTTGAAGCAAAGTCTAGCGGTGAAAGGAGTATGGCAACCCTCTGGGGAATTGAGTACTGCGCCGATACCGTTGCCAAGTTCATTGGAAGCCCCATCAAAGTACAAGGTCCATCGGGATCCTTGTTCAGGTCCGTCATATGGTCTGAATTCTTTAACATTGTCCAATGTCATGATGTCTTCGTCGGGGAAGTCGAACTTCATGGATTGGTAATCTTCAACAGCTTGATGAGCCATATGGTCAGCTAGCACACTCCCTTTATAGCTTTTTGGGTCGTTTACTGTATATCGTATTCCGTTAGGATCATCTTCCATCTCGCTATTCTTCCAGATAGAGTAGGCTTCTCAAAGATGTACTTAATCGGATCCATCTTAGATATCAGCAAAGTGGTATGAGTCAACATGTACTGCCTTAGTCGGCGAGCATCCCATACCAAAGCGCATCAAGTTTTCTCGAGCAGTGAATATCTTGTTTCACAGTCGGTAAACTTTTTGCTAAGGTAATAAATGACATGCTCTTTTCGACCAGACTCGTCATGTTGGCCCATTACACACCCCATTGAATTCTCTAAGACAGTCAGATACATGATTAACGGTCTTCCCTCGACGGGTGGCATCAAGATAGGAGGTTCTAGAAAATACTCCTTGATTTTATCGAAAGCAATTTGATAGTCATCATTCCATTTAACTACCTGATCTTTCTTCAACAGCTTGAATATTGGTTCACAGGTAGATGTTAGGTGAGAAATGAACCTTGCAATGTAGTTTAGGCGTCCCAAGAAACCTCTGACCTCCTTCTCAGTACGAGGAGCAGGCATTTCTCGTATAACTTTGACTTTGGAAGGATCAACCTCGATGCCTTTGTTGCTGACAATGAAACCTAAGAGCTTACTGGACCAGACTCCAAATGTACACTTGTTTGGATTCTGTCTGAGCTTGTACTCCTTCAACCTGACAAACAGCTTTTGCAAGTGATCAAGGTGTTCTTCTTCAATTTATGATCGGGATATCATGTCATCTACGTAGACCTCTATCTCATGATGTATCATGTCATGAAACAAAGCTACCATGGTGCGTTGATAGGTTGCCCCGACATTCTTCAGTACGAATGGCATCACTTTATAGCAGAACGTACCCCACTGTGTAACAAAAGTAGTTTTCTCCATGTCCTCAGGTGCCACTTTGATCTGGTTATAGCCCGAGAATTCGTCCATGAAAGAAAATACTTTGTGTTGAGCTGTGTTGTCAACCAAGATGTCAATGTGCGTAAGTGGAAAATCATCTTTAGGGCTGGCCCCTTTAAATCTCTATAATCCATGCACATTCTGACTTTGCCGTCCTTTTTAGGCACGG
Organism: Vicia faba; assembly: GCA_948472305.1. Taxonomy (NCBI): domain Eukaryota; kingdom Viridiplantae; phylum Streptophyta; class Magnoliopsida; order Fabales; family Fabaceae; genus Vicia; species Vicia faba. The sequence goes on from OX451738.1 coordinate 1,005,606,109, forward strand.
GCACATTGTTAGCAACCCATTGTGGATAGGAATTAACAGCCAGAAATCCAGCATTGAACTGCTTCATAACTTCTGCTTTGATCTTCTCGGACATGTCAGGTCTCATGCGGCGGACCTTTTGCTTAACTGGTGCAAAGTCTTCTCTGGTGGGGAGACGGTGTACAATAGTGTCGTTATCGAGTCCCGACATGTCTTCGTATGACCAGGCGAAGATTTCAACATAATCATGCAGTAGATGAATTAGGCTCTTCTTGACACTCGGCTCTAGATTGGTACCTATCTTGATTTCCTTTCTGTCTTCCTCAGTTCCCAAGTTGTTTGTATCCAACAAATCCTCATGAGGCTGAATTTCTCTTTCCTCTTGCTGTAGTAATCTGGCCAATTCCCCTGGTACCTCATAATCTTCCTCACCTTCGTATTCGGCTTGGCAGAGCAGATCTTCAGAGTCACTGAAGGCTATAGCAGTATCGTTACCCATGGGTTTAGAATGGAATGGTACCTGCATTTGTGAGTGTGGGTGTGTGTAAGGGCATAACCATCTTTAAAACAACAAAATGTAAAAGAAAGACAATGAGCACAAAAGGTTTATATATGAAAAGCGTCCATGATTCATTAAAATGACATATGAAATGAAAATAAGAACCCTTACAAATGGACCTATGTGCCTCGGGTAAGACACAAGGTTGAAAAAGTACGAATTGTTTGTGAATTATTACAGTCCAACAGAAATGGAAAAGATAAATTACTGTGGTATGAAAGTAATCGGAACAAAGTCTTTTGCTTCCCAGTTGCACAGTCCTCCGCCAACAGTAGGGAAAATCCAGTCTTCCAAGCTGCTCTCTTCTTAACTGTCCTCTAGTGCATTAACCCCTAAGTGGTTGATCTTCACAGGTGGCCCTCCGGCACAGGAGCGACGCACAGCCTTCTGACCAGTCAAAGTAAATCCTAAGCCGAATTTTTCTGATTTGAAAGGAAAATCTGGAAGCTTCCCCCAGATTGTGGATCCTCCTTTTTCCACCACCGCCCTAGCATCCTTTAAAGAAGACATCTGAGGTGGAGGTCTTGTGATCACAAGAGTTAAAGACACTGCCTTGGTCGCCGCTATCTCTTGAGCTACCTCTTCAAAGTGTTGGAAAGGGGTCTCTATGAATTCACCATCCAATTCTACATAACGAAAAGAATTCAGATGACTGATCATGTATTCCTCTTCGCCATGAACAATTATGATTTTCCCCTGGACAGGGTACTTGAGCTTTTGGTCCAGAGTAGAAGTGACAGCTCCCGTATGGTGGATCCAACGTCTTCCCAACATGCAATAATAGGAAGGACGAATGTCCATCACGTAAAATATTGAATTGAACGTCTGGGTACCCACCTTGATCGGGATGTCTACTTCTCCATGTACAATCCTCTTAGAGCCGTCAAATGCTCTCACAATGATGTTGCTGGGTTTTAGGGTTAAGCCTTCACAATCCAGTCTATCCAAGGCTTTCTTCGGCAAGACATTTAGAGACGACCCAGTATCAACCAAGACATGAGCTAGGGTGGTTCCCCTACACTCCACCGAGACATGTAGTGCGTCATTATGTTTTCTCCCTTTCGAAGTCAAATCTGCACCAGAGAATCCTAGACCATTGTCAGTAGTTAAACTAGCCACACATTCCTGGAATTGATCAACAGAGGTTTCTTGTGGCACGTGGGCCGTCTTCAAAAACTTGACCAAAGCTTTAGCATGTGCCTCAGAGCATAACAACGGGGCTAACATATATATTTTGGAGGGGGTTTGCCCCAGTTGTTTAACAACATCAAAATCACTTTTCTTAATGATCCTCAGAATTTCTTCCATCTCTTTCTGGGATGTCTCACTAATAACAAGTGATTGAGCCTTCGTCAAGATAGGCTCCTCTTGAACATTCTTTCTTTTTTTCTCAGCAGCGGAAATAGGGATGGGAGTTGCATTGTCATTGTTGGCGGGTACTCTTGCAGGTACAGTTACTGGTATAGGAGTGATCTTCGTAATGGCCGCGGGTATAAAGACTGCTGTTGGAGGAGCAATCTCTGGAGAAAAGATTCTCCCACTGCGAGTAATTTTGCTTGTTCCGGCAATGTTACCGATGTCGGGATTATCCTCCTCAGAGCTTTCTTCTTCAATGGTCTGTTCAATCTGTTTGACACCATGGTAGTAGATTTCTCCATGATAGTTCCATGGTACCATTTTATCGGTTTTGTACGGGGTTGGCCCGAGCATCGTTATCTTTAACGGAGTAGTCACTGGAGTGGATGTAATCCTAACGGGTTTTTTAGGAACCCTGGAAGAATTGGCGTATATGGTTATTATAGAAACTTCTGGAACTAGAATGGGTGAGATGGGAGCTTTCTCAAACAAAATTTCCTTGTTATCAATCAATTGTTGGATTCCTTTCTTCAAAAGAGGACAGTCAAATGGGGAGGACAGGAAAGCATGGCATTTGTGATGCGGTGGGATAACTGACTTGAGGTTTTGCGTTTGTGTTTGCAAATGTTGCGGTGTAGCAAGAGTCGCCGCCGACTTTTATTTTATCCAAAAGGAAAGGTAAAAAAGCACAGGAAATACCTTTGAGATTGTTTTTGGGTTCGGGGGGTAGATTATGAAAAGGGAAGGTGCTAACACCCTTTTCATCCATGGTTTTCCATGGGCTCTTAGTTACTTGTTTTAGATCACTTGCTTTGCTTTTCCAATTGTTTGAAATGGTTCTTTGTATGGTTTTGAAAGTATTTTGAAAAGAGGCATTCGTTTAGGCAATCTTTGTAATGATTCTCGTTCGTAAGAATGTATACAAAGATGTTTGTCTTTTGAAAAATGTTTCAATGTTTTGAAAGTTGTTTGGAAATTGTTTTGAAATTGTGTGTGTTTGTTTGAAAATAGCAAGGATGGTTTGAAAGAGATCAAGTAACTAGGAGATGTCTACCCTACTCAAAAGTCTTTCCTACACATTTTTATTCCTTTGACATTGTTGTTTTTGTAGGTGTTTAGGTATTGGCTTGCATTTTTGGTAAATCCCAAGTGTATGTGTGAATGTCATGACTGATGTCATAACATTCTAGTTCAGTTTGTACTGACTCATTAGGTACCTTTGCAGAAAAATATTGTAATTCAAATACTGATGTTTATAAGTGTGTATCTGAGCATTTTGCAAAATGATCACATTTTGCTAAATCAGTAGACAGGTTTTCTCAGATGTCATAACAGATGTTATGACATCCTATTCTGAACTAACAGGATTGCAGGATTGGATAAGTCTGAGTTTTTTCAGGAAATAACCCAGTCCTTCCTGAACAGAATCCTGCGTTTTCTAAGGGGTAACCTATCTCAACCCTAACCTGGTTAATAAAGTCCTGTGACCTGGTCTTTAGGTCAAACGGAATTATCCCTAGGTTTTTGGAAACCCTAACTGAAGTTGCAGCTGCTATATATTCAACAGAGCTGCTGTTTTTCAAGGATCGCTGCTGACTGATCAGAAGATCATTTTGTAATCTGTATAGATTTGATTATTGTACTCCAAGCAATTATCATTGTGATAAGTGCCTTGGAATAGGTTTCTAATTGTAAGGGTTGTGTAGCACTCAAAGCTTTGAAGCAAGAGTGTTTGAATGTTCCTTGACTAAAGCTGTGAAGCAGAGTCAAGTTAGTTGTGTGCATCACTCAAAGCTGTGAAGCACGAGTGATTGTGTTGCTTGATTAAAAAGCTGTGAAGCTTAATCAAGAGTTTGTTTTTTTGAAGAGTGTCTTCATCAATTCTTAAGTCAAATTGGTTTATGTATCACTGCTGTGATTGAGGGGGAGTGAGTAGGAACTCAGGTTTAAGTTGTACTTAGATTAGAATTGCATTGGGTAGGTCTTAAGTGAAGGAGATAAACTGGTTGGTTTATTCCTGAATTAACATCTCTTATAGTGGATTCTCTCCCTGGCTTGGTAGCCCCCAGAGTAGGTGTTGTTGCACACTGAACTGGGTAAACAATTGACTGTGTTCTTTATTGCTTTTGTATTTACTGTCATATAGTAAGTCAGATACGGTGTCATAACATTGAACGTGACATTGAGTATCTGCAGCCAGAATTTCAATTGGCATCAGAGCAGGCACCCTGCCTGTATTACTGGGTGAGATCTAGGGATATCACTTTCTGGCACTATGGACAAAGAAGGAGTCTTTGGAAATAGACCACCCATTCTGGATGGAACTAATTATGACTACTGGAAACCTCGTATGATTGCCTTCCTAAAATCTCTGGACAAAAAGGCTTGGAGAGCTGCTGACAAAGGATGGATTCATCCCACCATAACTGAGATAGATGGGACAATCAGTCTGAAGCCTGAGGAAGATTGGAGTAAAGAAGAAGATGAGTTAGCTTTGGGAAATTCAAAAGCTTTAAATGCCTTGTTCAATGGAATTGATAGAAACATTTTCAGACTAGTACATCAATATGAACTGGCCAAGGAAGTTTGGGACACTCTCAAAACTACTCATGAGGGAACTTCCAAAGTAAAAATGTCAAGGCTTCAGATGTTGACCACCAAATTTGAGAATCTAAAAATGATGGAAGATGAAACCATTCATGAGTTTCACATGAACATCTTGGAGATTGCCAACACCTCAGGAGCACTGGGAGAAAAGATGTCAGAAGAAAAACTGGTGAGGAAGATTCTCAGATCCTTGCCTAAAAGATTTGCAATGAAGGTAACTGCCATAGAGGAAGCCCAGGACATTAGCAAGTTGAAAGTGGATGAACTTATTGGGTCTCTTCAGACTTTTGAGATGGGAATCACTGATAATGGTGTCAAAAAGAACAAGAGCATAGCTCTTATGTCCAACACTGATGTTGAAGAAAACATTTCAGAGGCTGTAGCCATGCTTGGAAGACAGTTCAACAAACTCATCAAAATAATAGATCCAAAGTCAAGGTCTAATGTTCATAACATTCCCTCTAACATTGACAGCTCCAGCAGAAGACCAAGGTCAGAAGAGAAGGGAGTTCAAGGCAGAGGAATTCAATGCCATGGTTGTGAAGGATATGGGCATATTCGAGCTGAATGTCCTACCTTTCTTAAGAAACAAAAAGGAATGACAGTTACTTGGTCTGACTGTGATTCAGAAAGTAATTCTGAAGAAGAGACTGCCAAACGAGTTACTGCTTTAACTGGTGTTTGTACCTCTGAAAGTGACATCAGTGATGAAGAGGTGACTTTTAAAGAACTGGCTGATACTTACAAAGAATTGTGTATCAGAAGTACTGAAGTCTGTGTGCAGAATGAGAAACAATCAAAACTCATCATAAAGATGGAGGCTGAAAAAAGGGCAAACCTTGAAACTATAAGTCATCTAGAAGGAAAAGTTCAATTGCTGAACTCACAACTAAATCAAATGACCAAATCTGTCAAGATGTTGACAAATGGGACAGACAAATTGGAAGAGATCCTACAGGTTGGACAAAATGTGGGAAATAAATCTGGTCTAGGATTTATGGAAGCAACGAAATCTGGTTCTGGTAAGCAAATGTCAAAACAGATGTCTCAACACAACTCTCGACATCAGGAACAGAAACATATGAGGAAAAGATACCAAAGATGGAAATGTCATCATTGTGGTAGATATGGCCACATAAAGCCCTTCTGCTTCAGATTACATGGATACCCTAATCAGAACTCAGGTGTCAAACCTAAGTCTAAAAAGGTACCACATGCTCCTCAATGGAAGAAAAAGGCTACTGCCCTGATAGCTCACACTTCCCTGAGGGTCTCTGCAAAGGAAGACTGGTACTTTGACAGTGGATGCTCCAGACATATGACTGGAATCAAGAACCTCCTCAATAATGTTAAGCCTCACACCACCAGTTTTGTGACCTTTGGAGATGGGGCTAAGGGTGAAATCAAAGGAGTTGGTGATTTGGACTGCCCTGGAGTTCCAAGTCTAAATGAAGTACTGCTGGTGAAAGGACTGACCACTAATCTCATTAGTATCAGTCAACTGTGTGATCTAGAATTCAAGGTTAATTTCTCAAAATCTGAATGCCTTGTAATCAATGACAAACAAGAGATAGTAATGAAAGGAGTCAGATCCAAAGACAACTGTTACTTGTGGGAGGCTGAGACCACTAATTTCTCATCTGTGTGTTCCATTGCAAAGGAAGAAAAAGAGGTGAAACTGTGGCACCAAAAACTTGGCCATCTTCATCTAAGGGGTATGAAGAGGATTATCTCCTTAGAGGCAGTCAGAGGGATTCCAAAACTGCAAATTGATGAAGGAAGAGTTTGTGGTGAATGTCAAGTTGGTAAGCAGACGAGGATGTCACACCCAAAGTCAAGACATCTGACCACCTCTAAGGTTCTAGAACTCCTCCATATGGATCTGATGGGACCAATGCAAGTAGAGAGTCTTGGTGGTAAAAGATATGCCTATATGGTTGTGGATGATTTTTCCAGATTCACCTGGATTAATTTCATTAGGGAAAAATCAGATGCATTTGAAGTTTTTAGAGAACTGTGCAAGAGAATTCAAAGAGAGAAGGAAGGATGTATTGTCAGAATCAGAAGTGATCATGGCAAGGAATTTGAAAACAGCAAGTTTGATGACTTCTGTGCCTCAGAAGGAATCAGTCATGAGTTTTCTTCTCCCATAACACCTCAGCAAAATGGAGTTGTGGAAAGAAAAAACAGGACCATACAAGAATCTGCCAGAGCAATGTTACATGCCAAAAGACTTCCTATGTATTTTTGGGCTGAAGCTATGAATACAGCTTGCTATGTTCATAACAGGGTCACCTTGAGAAAGGGAACCTCATCCACCATATATGAACTCTGGAAAGGAAGAAAACCAACTGTGAAGTACTTCCATGTGTTTGGTAGCAAATGCTATATTCTGTCTGATCGTGAACAAAGAAGAAAACTGGACCCCAAAAGTGATGAAGGCATATTTCTAGGATACTCCTCAAACAGCAGAGCTTATAGAGTATTCAACTCCAGAACCAAAACCATGATGGAATCAATAAATGTTGTAATTGATGACTATCATGAAGAAATAGATGTTCCTTGTACTGTTGAGACATTCTTTGAGACTTCAACCCAACAGGATGACCTACCCAACTCCACCACGACAGAATCTGAATCAAAGGAAGCTAGCAAGATTCCTTCCATCAGAATTCAGAAGGATCATCCAAAAGAGCTCATCATAGGAGATCCCAATAGTGGAGTCATCACAAGATCTAGAGAAATTATCTCAAACTCTTGTTTTGTGTCCAAAATGGAACCAAGAAACGTCAAGGAAGCCTTAACTGATGAATATTGGATTGGTGCAATGCAAGATGAACTGAACCAATTCAAGCAACATGAAGTTTGGGAACTGGTTCCTAGACCTGAAGGAACTAACATCATTGGGACAAAATGGATATTCAAGAACAAGTCAGATGCTGAAGGAGTTGTCACCAGAAATAAGGCAAGACTTGTTGCTCAAGGATACACCCAGGTTAAAGGGGTTGATTTTGATGAAACCTTTGCACCTGTAGCCAGGTTGGAATCAATCAGACTCTTGTTGTCAATTGCTTGTCTTCTGAAGTTCAAGTTATTTCAGATGGATGTGAAAAGTGCCTTTCTAAATGGGTACTTAAACGAGGAAGCTTATGTGGAACAACCTAAAGGTTTTGTGGATCCAACCTATCCTGATCATGTCTACAAACTGAGAAAAGCTCTATATGGCCTGAAACAAGCTCCTAGAGCATGGTATGACAGGTTAACAAAGTTTCTCTCAGACAAAGGATACAGAAAAGGAGGCTTGGACAAAACTCTCTTTGTCAAAACTGAAGGAGGAAAGTTGATGGTTGCCCAAATATATGTTGATGACATAGTGTTTGGAGGAATGTCAGAACATATGGTTAAACACTTTGCTGACCAGATGCAGGCTGAATTTGAAATGAGTCTCATGGGAGAACTAACTTATTTTCTTGGACTACAAGTCTCACAGATGGAAGACTCAATCTTCTTATCTCAAAGCAAGTATGCTAAGAATATTGTAAAGAAGTTTGGTATGGAGAATGCAAGTCACAAAAGGACTCCTGCTCCTACTCATCTAAAGCTTTCCAAAGATTCAAGTGGGGTTAAGGTGGATCAAAGTCTATACAGAAGCATGATAGGTAGCTTGTTGTACTTAACTGCCAGCAGACCTGATATTGCCTTTGCAGTTGGAGTCTGTGCTAGATACCAAGCTGATCCCAAAGTCAGTCATATCAATCAAGTGAAGAGAATTTTAAAGTATGTAAATGGTACTTACAACTATGGATTGATGTATACTCATGGCTGTGAACCAGCTCTGACTGGCTACTGTGATGCTGATTGGGCTGGTAGCGCTGATGATAGAAAAAGCACCTCTGGAGGATGTTTCTTTTTGGGAAGTAATCTGGTTTCCTGGTTCAGCAAGAAACAGAATTGTGTGTCTCTTTCAACTGCTGAAGCTGAATACATTGCAGCTGGTAGTAGCTTCTCTCAAATGATATGGATGAAACAGATGCTCACTGAGTATAATGTCACACAAGATGTTATGACATTGTACTGTGACAATCTGAGTACGATTAACATATCCAAGAATCCCATTCAGCATAGCAGGACCAAACATATTGACATACGACATCACTTTATCAGAGACCTTGTAGAAGAGAAGACAATCAAATTGGAACATGTTGCCACTGAGCTACAGCTGGCTGACATTTTTACCAAGGCTTTGGATGCAAACCAATTTGAAAACTTAAGGGGTAAGCTGGGTATTTGCCAACATGAGGAATTGTAGCAATTAATTTTGCTTAAAATAAGGATCAAAGGACTTATGCCTGTTCTGATTGGTTTAAAATTGTATTTTCTCATTTCCTACAATTCTTTTAAGAAGTTGAATAGACACTCCCTTGCTTCCTTTCTCTCTCGTCTCCTCATCAAAACCCAGTCTCTCAAACAGAAATTTCTCCTCAGTTGCTGTTGGTCCTCCAAAACTGTCAACATGTCTCAAACCCCATCATTATCCAATACGACCATTTCAACCTCTTCCTCTGATCAAGATTCTGGGACAATCTCTTCTTGTCTGGACTCTGACGTTCTGGAAATCTCCTCTCATAGAAAAGTGGGAATTAACCCCACCAAGGTCAAAGAGTTGAGAACAAGACATGCAGGAAAACCCCAAGCTTCTGCCTCTGGTAATCCATCTCATCCTTCTTCTTCAGTTCCCCCTGAAATTGCAAATAAGGAAGGGACAGCCTATGTTAATCAAGCAATAGCAAAAATTGTTTCAAGAATTCTGAACGAGAACCACTCAGTTCCTGGCATTTCTGTTCCTCTAAACCAAGAAAGCTCAAATGCTGAAACAAATCCAGATGTCTCTAAGAATGTTGAGACATCAAACAAAGAGAAGAATGCTGACATTGCTCACAAGAAAAGAAAGAAGCCTGAATACTCTGGATCTGATGACAGTGCTTGAAGGTTGGTTGCTGATTTCTGGTGGAGTTTGGAAGTGTTTTCAGTTGTTGTCTGCTGCTGCTCTTATTATTTTGTTTTGGATAACTGTATAATGTTATGAACATGTATCTTTGGCCCATTTGTGGCCAAAGAGGGGGAGAATATTTTGGTACTTAATTAGTACTTGACATTCTATTTTTCTGCTGTCACTTATTTCTGCTGCTATCTATCTCTGATTGTTTAGGGTCTTTAGCCAAAAATCTGCCAAAGGGGGAGTTTGTAGGTGTTTAGGTATTGGCTTGCATTTTTGGTAAATCCCAAGTGTATGTGTGAATGTCATGACTGATGTCATAACATTCTAGTTCAGTTTGTACTGACTCATTAGGTACCTTTGCAGAAAAATATTGTAATTCAAATACTGATGTTTATAAGTGTGTATCTGAGCATTTTGCAAAATGATCACATTTTGCTAAATCAGTAGACAGGTTTTCTCAGATGTCATAACAGATGTTATGACATCCTGTTCTGAACTAACAGGATTGCAGGATTGGATAAGTCTGAGTTTTTTCAGGAAATAACCCAGTCCTTCCTGAACAGAATCCTGCGTTTTCTGAGGGGTAACCTAGCTCAACCCTAACCTGGTTAATAAAGTCCTGTGACCTGGTCTTTAGGTTAAACGGAATTATCCCTAGGTTTTTGGAAACCCTAACTGAAGTTGCAGCTGCTATATATTCAACAGAGCTGCTGTTTTTCAAGGATCACTGCTGACTGATCAGAAGATCATTTTGTAATCTGTATAGATTTGATTATTGTACTCCAAGCAATTATCATTGTGATAAGTGCCTTGGAATAGGTTTCTAATTGTAAGGGTTGTGTAGCACTCAAAGCTTTGAAGCAAGAGTGTTTGAATGTTCCTTGACTAAAGCTGTGAAGCAGAGTCAAGTTAGTTGTGTGCATCACTCAAAGCTGTGAAGCACGAGTGATTGTGTTGCTTGATTAAAAAGCTGTGAAGCTTAATCAAGAGTTTGTTTTTTTGAAGAGTGTCTTCATCAATTCTTAAGTCAAATTGGTTTATGTATCACTGCTGTGATTGAGGGGGAGTGAGTAGGAACTCAGGTTTAAGTTGTACTTAGATTAGAATTGCATTGGGTAGGTCTTAAGTGAAGGAGATAAACTGGTTGGTTTATTCCTGAATTAACATCTCTTATAGTGGATTCTCTCCCTGGCTTGGTAGCCCCCAGAGTAGGTGTTGTTGCACACTGAATTGGGTAAACAATTGACTGTGTTCTTTATTGCTTTTGTATTTACTGTCATATAGTAAGTCAGATACGGTGTCATAACATTGAACGTGACATTGAGTATCTGCAGCCAGAATTTCAGTTTTACCATTGCATTTGGTAAACAACCCTATCTATGGATGTTAAACGGGACGGGCGTGGGTCATCGTATGACCATGATAGTAATGGTGCCAAATATCTTAGCAAGTTTTAGGGACAAAGATCATTTGTTTTTAGGCAACCTTTTGATAGCGTCATCGAGGGACTATGATCTTTTGTTTTGTTTTGTTTTGCCAAGATACCTAGAATGCATACCATGGTCATTTTAAGGCAACAAAGTGGATGAAACCCTAGGGGTGCTTGTGTGTAATGTGTTGTCATTTTTCATGCATTTTTGTCTTGTATTAAGTCATGTTATTTGTTTGATTTTTGGTCTTTGCATACAAAACCCTAGTTTACTATCATGGTATATGAAAGCAATAAAATGCGTAAAGTAAATCTAGACTATTACAACAATATTATGGGAAGGGGGGTACAAGTTTTGAATAGGGGGATATTGCTCAAAATAAAACCCTAAAACTATTACAACCAAATCGAATTTATTGTACAAATAAATAAATAAGCAAATATTTAAATATGCAATAAAATGTATTTATGCAAAATGTTTTTTTGGTATTAATTTTATGTATGTAAAAATAAGTTTATTTAAGTCTTAAAAATAAGAAAATAAAATGATTATTTTTTGAAAGGATGAAACCCTAATTTTTGTTTAATAGAAAATATATTCTAATATTATTCCTTTTATTCATTTTTTTGTTCAAGAAAAAATAATAATAATATTATATAAAATGTTAAAAAATTGAATATTGTATGAAAATATTATTTTAAGTGTATAAATAATAAAAATAAAATATTTAAGTATTTAAATATTATTTACAAGTTTATTTAAGAAAATAAATTATATTTAACCTAATAAACTATTTTTATGCCCTAAAAATAATAAAAAATAATAAAATAAAAATGCAAAAAATAAGAAAATATTTTTATGATTTTATAATGTCCAGAAAAAATAATAAAATTCAGAAAATATAAATTATGTAAAAAATATGAGAGAATATAAAAAAAATACAAAGGGGGGTGCAAATAGAAACATGAGGGGTGGTGGTGTGAAAAGTGAAACAGAAGGCCCAGAGGCGCGCCAGGCCCAGGACTTCGTCCCAAACGCGCGCGTCCTACCTTCAAATCCTGTTCTTGCTATTCTTTGCATAAAATCAAAAACTTATAACATGAAAAATGTAGCTCATGATCATACAATTCCAATGATATAAAGAACATGACCTAACTCTCAAAGATTAGAGAGAATTTTAATGGCCCTAATTTCTGACCTAAAATTTTCAACATGTTCAACATCCAAATACTCTTAGCTCAGTTAATATAAATGGAATCTAAGCATATGTACATCTCCAACATGTTAAAGACTACATTTTCGCTTCACAAACCTAAGCTTAAATATGCCTAAATAGAGAGATATAAACTTGACAAATACCTTGTTCATTTGAGTTTGGATATGACAATGTGGGCACTTTGAGTGAGGCCTGAAGGTCGTGTGAGCTTGCTTGAAGTTCCCTCAAGCTATCCCAATGCTCAACTTGCCTTGTAGATGCCTGAATCTTCCTATAGAAGTCAACCTGCAAACTCAAAAAGTGAAAATGGTGAAGTGTGAAAATGAGCTCACAGTTGCTGGACAGGGACTTGGAATGCTTGGATGGGATGTATGTAATGTGTTTGAAGTGGTTCAAGGCAAAACGCACGAGGCAAAATGGAAATGGCTAGTGATTTGCAGAGGTTGCCCTATTATGGGCAGAAATGGTGTTTTTTGGTGTATTAGGGTGTTTGAGAGGTTGACAATTCATGTATTCTGCTTGTTACAAAGTTCTGAGGTTCTTTGAAATGATACCAAGGCTTGGTTTTATCAGATAGAAGAGTTGTGTAGACTTTTGCAAGTTTCTTACTTTTGAAGAAAAGTTGAAATGACAATGCCCAAAAGCTTGTACTTGCTAGTTCCTTAGCTGCACATAGTTGGTAAACTTTGCCTGATAACTGTGGATCTGTTTTCACAAATAGATTAGGTCCATGGCTCAAGATAAACAAAATTGCAAAAAGCATGCTTTATCAAAGTAACATTGTAACCTTTATGCCATTTTTGGAATAATTCTTTGTACAAAGCTTCAAAGATCAGAATAAGACCTTTATCCATTGAGTTTGCATTAAATTAATGAGTGCATAAGGGATTAGGACCTGTAAAACCAAGTACAAGCATGCTTAGGACAAAATTGCAACTTGCACCATTGTGAAAAATGCCTTGGACAAAAGTGATAATTTGCCGTTTTCATTTCTTCGATTCTCCCTAACCATAAATGATCTTGGGGAGTTCTTGGACATTTTGGAAAGATTGTAACATTATATACAATCCATATTTGAAATGAATTTTGAGATTCCTCTTGGAACTAGGTGAAAAGTTGCCATGAAGTTAGGTCAAAAATCTGGCTAAACTAGGGGAAATTTTCACTAAGTTAAAAAGTTTATGGACCCTTATTCACAAAATCATAACTTGAGATCCAAGCATCTTTTGGGAAAACTTTGTGAATAAAAGTTGTAGATTTTATGGAGGACTACAACTTTCATGTTTAAAGTTTTCTTTGAATCCAATTGCATCATGGTGAAAAAGTTTGGAAAAGTTGGGAAAAAATAAGAAATTTTCATAACTTAGAAAAATTCTAAGTTATGAAAATTTTTAAACCCTAATTTCCAAATTTAAGTTTCTTGGTGAACAAGTTTCATGTTTTGACACATCTTGATGAAATATGACCCTTGGCACTTGATTTTGACCAAAAAGTCAAAGTTTGACTTTTCAATGTACAGTTGATTTTTGATCAGTTGACTGGAAAATTCATCTGTCAATCCAATGTATTTGAGATCTTTTGAACCTTGTTATTAGGTCAAGATGGTTCCATTGAGTCCTTGAAACCATGCTTGAACCCAATTGGTCATTGGCTAGGTAAAAAAAATCAGAAATTGCCCTTCTATAGTCAAAACCCTAATTTTGACCATTTTGCCCTTTTGAATATCTGATCAAATTTCTTGAGGAGTTGTGGTCAAAACTTGATCAAATGGTTCATATGAGTCTATAATGTTGATGTGGATAAACAATTATGAGGTTTGACTGTAAATTGGCCATGGTTGACTTTTTCCCCAATACAGTTGATTTTTAGGTCAACTGTCCAATTGACTGGGCAAAAAAGTGATTCAAGGCTTGAAACTTGGTATGAGAAATCTTAGAGGTCCAACATGAAGTATGAAAGTCACATGAGGCATTGAAAGTCCAAAAATCCCTATGCAAACTCAAACCCTAATTTCAAGTCATCAGTGCAAGATGAGGTCTTGAGCTGAGCAAACCCTAATCTGATCTTGAGTCCAAGAAGTCTTGTGAGGAGAATCTTGATAAAATGAGAGGGCAAATTTTGGGGTACAACAGCTTCCCCTGTTCAATCTTTTTGAACCTGAAGAGTTAGATTGATGAGTTTGCCGTTCGTGACTCGAAGGTAAAAGATGATTGGACACTAGAGTGCCCGTAAATTTGCACTCGTCAAAATGTAGTTGAGGAAATGGGCTTAAAGATGCCATTTGGAGAGGTGATAGAATCTTGTTGGAGATGGGATTGTAGATGCCATCCAAGAATGCTTGTTGTAAATCAGGAGAATAAACATCAGAATGGTATCCGTATCTGGAACGTATCTGAGTTGTATCTGGAGATTTGAATCTGAATAAGTGACAGAATGGCTTCCGCGTTTGGAGCATATCTGGACTGTATCTTGAATAGGTGAAAGAATGACTTCCATGTTTGGAGTGTATCTGAGCTGGGGAAAAAGTCAGAATAAGTGACAGAATGGCAACCGTGTCTGGAGCGTATCTGTACTGTATCTTGACTTTGAATTCTAAATAGTAATAGAATGACTTCCGTGTCTAGAGTGTATCTTTACCGTATCTGAAGTTGAAATCTAAATGAGTAACAAAATGACTTCCGTGTCTGGAGTGTATCCATACTGTATCTGAATAAGAGATCTGAATGAGTATCAGGATGGCATCCGTGTCTGATGCGTATCTGAACTGTATCATGAGGTTGAGGTCTGAATGAGTAACATAATGACTTCCGTGTCTAGAGTGTATCCGTACTATATCTGAATAAGAGATCTGAATGAGTAACAAAATGAATTTCGTGTCTGGAGTGTATCCGTACTGTATCTGAAATCTTTGAATATTGTTTAAAGATAGCTGTTAATCTTATCCTGAAAAGGGTAAAATGTTAGCTGGAACACAAAGTTATGTTGCATGAAATATATGATGCAATAAAATGTGTTTTATCAATGTTTATGATATATTAATGTAATGTATGTGCATGTAAGCTGATTTGCTGTGTTGTTGAGGAAAATAAATCCTTGATAGCTGGAGATAATAAAACCCTTGACTGCTGCCGGGGAAAATAAATCCTTGACCGCTGTTGGAGATTCAAAATCTTTGATTGGTGAGGATGAGAAATCCTTGGTGACTGCTGGAGATGGAAAATCCCTGACAACTTCTGTGGAAATGTGAGAATCCTTCATGTCTTGAAGTTGGAGTATTTGACAAAATCTGTTGTGAGAGTAATGTCAAACTGCTCGAGAAATCTGCTTGGGAAATCCATAGAACTTTGAAGACTTCTACTGGGGGTTAAATAATGGGAATCCTTACTCGGCTGGGGAATAGGGAAAATTCTGATGATTTCTGCGGGGAACTAAGAATGAGAATCTTCATTCTGTTGAGGAGTAATGAAAACTTTGGTGACTTCATGCTGGGGAATAAAGAAGACCCTGGAAACCTTACTGGGGAATCAAGAATGAGAATCTTCATTCTGTTGGGGAGTAAAAACTCTGTGGGGAAGAAGGCTTACTGCTGGAGAGTAAGTTCAGGACTCTGGGGGAAAAAGCTTATTCCTGTTTGGAAAAAACTCAAGAGTTGGGGTTGTATGCCACTTTACTGGGGAATTATCCTATGTTGGGGATAAAAGTTAACTGTTATATGGTTGATTCTCAGACTTCAAGACAACTTGCTGGGGTAATTGGGGAAAACTGAATGGTTCCCGCTGGGGATTGATAGTTGGAATTTGACTCGACAGGGGAAGAAGGTTTCATTTCCGCTGGGAATTTGTAGTTCAAAGTTTTTACTCCGCTGGGAATTGGGAGTTTGAAATTATAACTCCGCTGGGGATATGTATTTCAAGGTTTTAGCTCCGCTGAGGATCTAGATGATGTACTACAGGGGATTTCTCTTGGAATAGCCTGGAGACGTTTTCCTATATTTTCAACCTGTCAGTAATTATTCTTTCCCATTTCGTTTATTTGTAAACATGTGATTATATTCAAATGCATATGCTCATTAATAAATCGTTGGACATTTTCAAATAAAACACAAGTGTAAAAAAGAAGAAAAGTAAAATAGTTTTTCTGAACTTTGAAGTATCTTTGTATTAACTTTGTGTAAGTATTTTGTACAAAGGAGACAGACATCCTAGTAAGAGAACGTCGTCATAAAAATGAGAAAAATTTATACAAAGAAAGATGGCTATGTGTAAAAATTCCATGGGGTTCCCATTCTGCTATAGCCTTCGTAACTCTGAATATCTTGTCCATTCGTTGCTTCGTCCGAAGATGATTGAGTTGATCAGAATCCCAGAGCTTGTCTGTGAAGAGATTGTCCTTAAAGTGATCCGACGAGACATAGTCATACGCTTTAATTCCATAACTTTTGCCTGGACCGCCCTTTCGGGTTTTCGATCCACCGGGAAACCCTTGTTTGCCCAAGTCGCCCTTTTGGGTTTTCAACTTGCCGATTGTACATATTTTTTTGTTTTATCCCTAATTTTTTCCCGAACCTCCCTTTC
Source organism: Vicia faba (assembly GCA_948472305.1). Taxonomy (NCBI): domain Eukaryota; kingdom Viridiplantae; phylum Streptophyta; class Magnoliopsida; order Fabales; family Fabaceae; genus Vicia; species Vicia faba. The sequence continues at coordinate 1,005,622,829 of OX451738.1, forward strand.
GGGTTTTCAATTCACTGGGATGCCTTTTTTTTTGCCTAGGCGTGTCAACCTAGCGGGTCGTTTATGCGTAGTATCTTTTGACTATGTCTACGTTCGCAGGGTGCGACAAGTCGTCACCGTCCATGGTGGTTAAGATCATTGCCCCACCAGAAAAGATGTTTTTGATCACAAATGGTCCTCCATAGGTAGGAGTCCATTTGCCCCTGGGATCACTTTGCGGCAAGATGATGCGCTTGATTACTAGATCCCCGACTTGATATGTCTGGCGTATGACTTTCTTGTTGAAAGCCTTGATCATCCGTTTTTGATACGTCTGACCATGGCAAACAGCAGTAAGTCGCTTTTCATCAATCAAGTTTAGTTGATCAAGCCGGGTCTGAATCCAATCGTCTTCACTCAAACCAACATCCTTCATGATTCTCAAGGAGGGAATCTGAACCTCAATAGGCAAAACATCTTCCATGCCATATACCAAGGAATAGGGTGTTTCCCCAGTTGATGTGCGTGCCGTGGTACGGTACCCGTGGAGAGAAAACGGTAACATCTCATGCCAATCCTTGTAGGTGACTGTCATCTTTTGTATGATCTTCTTGATATTTTTGTTTGCAGCCTCGACAACACCATTCGTCTTTGGATGATAGGGAGATGAATTATGATGTTGAATCTGGAACTGCTCGCACAAGGCGGTGATCATAATGTTGTTAAGGTTTGTACCGTTGTCAGTGATGATCCTTTCAGGGATGTCGTACCGACAAATGAGGTTCTGTTTTATGAAGCGGGCAACAACATTCTTAGTGACGGATGCGAAGGAAGCTGCTTCGACCCACTTCGTAAAGTAATCAATGGCCACCAGAACAAAGTGGTGTCCATTGGATGCTGTAGGCTTGATCTCTCCAATCATGTCGATTCCCCACATAGCGAATGGCCAAGGAGTTTTTAAGACGTTTAGAGGAACTGGAGGTATGTGTAACTTGTCCGCATAGATTTGACATTTGTGACAAGTCCTGGAATGTTGATAGCAGTCAGCTTCCATGGTAGACCAGTAATAGCCTGCCCGTAGAATCTTCTTAGCCATCGTATTCCCGCTAGAGTGAGTGCCAAAGGTACCATTGTGCAGTTCAGCCATGATCTGTTCAGCTTCAATCTTGTCCACACAACGGAGCAGAATGCAATCATGATTGCACTTGTACAGGATACCATTGCTCAGGAAGAACTTAGCTGAGAATCTCCTTAAGAACTTTTTGTCGTTGACTGAAGCTCTTTCTGGGTATTCTTGAGCCTCGAGATACCTTTTGACTTCATGAAACCAAGGTTGGTCCACTACTTCTTTGGTGTTAATCTCGTAACAATGTGCAGGTTCATCCATCCGTTCAATGGTGATTTGGGGAGCCTCATTATCCCAGTTAAGTTTAAACATGGATGACATTGTAGCTAGAGCATCTTCTAACTGATTTTCTTCTCGCGAAAAATGCTCGAAGGTAATCTGCTCGAAATGTGGTAACAATGTCAAGACATGTTCTTTGTAAGGGATGAGGTTTGGATGCTTAGTATCCCACTCTCCTTTGATCTGACTGATGACCAAAGCTGAGTCCCCAAACACAATCAACGATTTGATTCCCAAGTCTATGGTAGCCTTGAGACCAAAGATACAAGCTTCATACTCGGCCATGTTATTGGTGCAGTTGAAGCAAAGTCTGGCTGTGAAAGGTGTATGGCAATCTTCTGGGGAGATGAGTACTGCACCGATACCGTTGCCAAGTGCATTGGAGGCCCCATCAAAGTACAAGGTCCATCGGGATCCTTGTTCAGGTCTGTCATATGGTCTGAGATCTTCAATGTTGTTCAATGTCATGATGTCCTCGTCAGGGAAGTTAAACCTCATGGATTGGTAATCTTTGTCAGCTTGATGGGCTAGATGGTCAGCTAGCACACTCCCCTTTATAGCTTTTTGGGTCGTGTACTGTATATTTTATTCTGTTAGGATCATCTGCCATCTAGCTATTCTTCCAGATAGAGCAGGCTTCTCAAAGATGTACTTTATCGGATCCATCTTAGATATCATCAAAGTGGTATGAGCCAACATATACTGCCTTAGCCGGCGAGCAGCCCATAACAAAGCGCAACATGTTTTCTCGAGCAGTGAGTATCGGGTCTCACTGTCGGTAAACATTTTGCTAAGGTAATAAATGGCATGCTCTTTTCGGCCAGACTCGTCATGTTGACCCAGTACGCACCCCATTGAATTCTCTAGGATAGTCAGATACATGATTAACGGTCTTCCATTGACGGGTGGCATCAAGATAGGAGGCTCTAGCAAATACTCCTTGATTTTATCGAAAGCAACTTGACAGTCATCATTCCATTTAACTACCTGATCTTTCTTCAACAACTTGAAGATTGGTTCACAGGTAGATGTTAGGTGAGAAATGAACCTTGCAATGTAGTTTAGGCGTCCCAAGAAACCTCTAACCTCCTTCTCAGCGCGAGGAACAAGCATTTCTTGTATAGCTTTGACTTTGGCAGGATCAACCTCGATGCCCTTGTTGCTAACAATGAAACCTAAGAGCTTACCGGACCGGACTCCGAATGTGCACTTGTTAGGGTTCAGTCTGAGCTTGTACTCCTTTAACCTGACAAACAGCTTTTGGAGATGGTCGAGGTGTTCTTCTTCCGTTTGTGATCGGGCTATCATGTCATCTACGTAAACCTCTATCTCATGATGTATCATATCATGAAACAAAGTTACCATGGCGCGTTGATAGGTTTCCCCGGCATTCTTCAATCCGAATGGCATTACTTTGTAGCAGAACGTACCCCACTGTGTAACAAAAGTAGTTTTCTCCATGTCCTCAAGGGACATTTTGATCTGGTTATAGCCTGAGAATCCGTCCATGAAAGAAAATACTTTGTGCTGAGTTGTATTGTCAACCAGGATGTCAATGTGCGGAAGTGGAAAGTCATATTTAGGGCTGGCCCTGTTTAAGTCTCTGTAATCCATGCACATTCTCACTTTGCCGTCCATCTTGGGCACGGGCACAATGTTAGCAACCCATTATGGATAGGAAGTAACAGCAAGAAATCCAACATTGAACTGCTTCATAACTTCTTCTTTGATCTTTTTTGACATGTCGGGCCTCATGCGGCGGACCTTCTGTTTAATTGGTGGATAGTCTTCTCTTGTGGGTAGACGGTGTACCACAATGTCTGTATCAAGTCCCGGCATGTCTTCGTATGACCAGGCGAAGATCTCAACATATTCATGCAACAGCTGAATTAAGCGCTCTTTGACACTCGACTCTAGGTTAGCACCCACTCTAACTTCTTTTCTGTCTTCCTAAGTAACCAAGTTGATTATCTCTAACAGCTCCTCATGAGGCAAAATTTCTCTTTCTTCCTATTGTAGCAGTCTAGCCAATTTTCCCGGCACCTCACAATCTTCCTCGCCTTCATATTCGGCATGGTAGACCAGATCTTCAGAGTCACTGAAGGCCATAGCAAAATTGTTACCCATGGAATCCGGAATGGAAGGGTACCTGCATTTGTGAGTGTGTGTGTGTGTAAGGGATAACCACCTTTAAACAAATAAAATGTAAAAGGAAAGATAATGAACACAAAAGTTTATATGTGAAAACGTTCATGATTCATTAAAATGGCATATGAAGATGAAAAATCAAACCCTTACAAATGGACCTATGTGCCTCGGGTAAGGCACAAGGTTAAAAGTGTACGAATTATTTGAGAATTATTACAAACCAACAGAAATGTTTGAAAGATAAATTACTGCGGTATGAAATTAATCGGAACAAAGTCTTTTGCTTCCCAGTTGCACAGTCCTCCGTCAACAGTAGGGAAAATCCAGTCTTCCAAGTTGCTCTCCTCTTCACTATCCTCCAGAGCATTGACTCCATGATGGGTGATCTTCACTGGTGGCCCTCCAGCACGGGAGTGGCATACAGCCTTTTGAGCAGAAGAAGTGAATCCCAAGCCGAATTTATCTGATTTGAAAGGAAAGTCGGGAAGCTACCCCCAAATTATGGATCCGCCTTCTTCCACAACTGCCCTAGCATCCTTTAAAGAAGACATCTGAGGTGGAGGTCTTGTAATCACAGGAGTTGAGGACACTGCCTTGGTCACTGCTATCTCTTGAGCTACCTCTTCAAAATGCTGAAAAGGGGTTTCGATGAATTCTCCATCCAATTCTCTATAGCGAAAAGATTTTAGATGGCTTATCATGTATTCCTCTTCGCCGTGAACAATTATGATTTTCCCCTGGACATGGTACTTGAGCATTTGATGCAGAGTAGAAGTGACGGCTCCAACATTGTGAATCCAGGGTCTTCCCAACAAGCAAGAATAGGAAGGATAGATGTCCATCACATAGAATGTGGCGTTGAAGGTTTCAGTTCCCACTTTAATCGGGATGTCCACCTCCCCGTGGACCATCCTTTTATAACCATCAAAGGCTCTGACAATTATATTGCTGGGCTTCAAGGTTAAACCTTCACAATCCAGTCTATCCAAGGCTTTCTTAGGCAAGACGTTCAACGATGAACCAGTGTCTACCAGTACATGTGCTAGGGTAGTCCCTCTGCATTCCACCGAGACATGCAAAGCGTCATTATGTTTTCTCCTTGTTGATGTTAAATCGGCATCGGAGAACCCTAGACCGTTGTCAGCTGTTAAGCTAGCTACACATTCCTAGAACTGATCCGTAGAGGTTTCTTGTGGAACATGGGCCGTCTTAAAAAATCTTATCAGAGCCTTAGCATGAGCCTCTGAACAAAGCAGTAGGGCCAACATAGAGATCTTTGAGGGGGTTTTCCCCAGTTGTTCCACAATATCATAATCACTTTTCTTGATTATTTTCAAAATCTCTTCCATTTCTTTTTGAGAGGTTTCAGGGATGACCGATGGCTGAGCCCTCGTCCTGACGGGTTCTTCTTGGATCCCTTTCCCTCTATCATCAGCAGCATCAGAGGGGACAACCACAGGAGTTACAACTTCTTCAATAATTGGGGTTCTTGTAGATATGTTTACCGGTACAGGAGTAATTTGAGGAGCAACTAAGGGTCCAAAGACTGCCTTTTGAGGGGCAATCTCTAGAGAGAAAATTCTTCCACTGCGGGTGATTTTGCTCATTCCGGCAATGTTTCCAATGTCAGAAGTCTCTTCATCAGAACTCTCTTCAGTTGATTCAATTTGTTTAATACCGTGGTAGTAGATTTCTCCACCATAGTTCCACGGTACTGATCGGTCAGATTTGTACGGGACGGGCCCGGGCATGGTTATCTTCAAAGGTGCAGTCTTTGGAGCGGATGTAATCTTAACAGGTCTTTTGGAGACCTTAGAAAGATTGGCGGATATGGTTATTATTGAAACATCATTAACAGGAGTCGGTGTAACAGGAGTCTTTTCAAAAAGGATTTCTTGGTTATCCATTAGGCATTGGATGCCTAACTTCAACAATGGACAGTCGGTTGGTAAGGATGAACAAAGGTAGCAATCTTCTTCACAACCTGGGAAAATCCCAGCCTTCAGCAAATTCAACTTGATTATCGGTAACAGAGTCATCAAATCACCAACAGTAGCAACAAAAAGATCTTCTTCAAAAACATGGGCATTGTGCCCATGCCTTGGCATTGGAGAAGAGATTACATTCGGCTTTTCAGGGGCGTCAAATTCAACTTCTTTAGAGTCTATCAAATTCTGAATCTTATTCTTGAGGGCCCAACAATGGTTGGTGTCGTGCCCCGGAATCTCTGAATGATAAGCACACTTGGCGTTTGAATGGTAGTACGGAGAAGCGGTATTCAGATTCTTCGGGGCCTCTTTCAGACTGGCAAGGTTTAACTTCAAGAGATGGGGCAGAACCTGAGCATGAGTCATGTTTATCTGGGTGAGTTTCCGTACAGGCCTTTCCACCCTTGCTTGGTTGGTTCTTGGTTGATTGTTTCTGGGCTGATCAGCTGCAGATTTCTGAATCATTACAGCCCCCACCACTGGCCGGCGCTCAACTCTTCCTTGACCTCTTTGGGAGTAGACAACTGATACTTCCTTCTTTGCTGGAAAAGTCTTTTTAATGGCAGCGGAAGCAGATGCATCTTTTTGAATTTTCCCGCTTTTTATGCCGACTTCAACTCTCTCACCAGTTAGAATCAACTCGGTGAACCCTGCAGACGAACTTCCAATCAGGTGATTAAAGAATGGCCCTGACAGAGTTCCCAAGTAGATGTCTACTAACTCCCTGTCAGATAGAGGTGGTTGTACTCGTCCCAGCAAGTCTCTCCATTTCTGGGCATACTCTTTGAAGCCTTCATTTGAGACCATGCCCATACTCTATAATTGAGTACGGGTTGGTGCTAAGTCCGCATTGTATTGATACTGTTTGTAGAAGGCGGCCGCTAAATCTTCCCAATTATGCACATCAGACCTCTTCAACTGGTAGAACCAATCCAACTGCGTCCCCGATAAACTGTCCTGGAAAAAGTGAACCCGCAGGTCTTTGTCAGAAGAATGCGGTTGAATTTTCCTGACATAAGATCGTAGGTGCATCTTGGGACAAGACAACCCATCGTACTTAGAAAACAAAGCTACTTTGAATTTAGGAGGGATTACAATTCCAGAAACCAACCCTAACTCTTCAAAGTCCAGCCCAGGAACTCTCTGTATCTCCATGGCAGCTAGACGTTCTTCCAAGTTATTTTATTTGTCATCCGCAGGAGGGTACTGCTGTTCAGAATAGTCTTCATCCTCCTCCTCTTCTTCTTCCTCAGAATCAGATGGCACTGCAGTTTCGTTTCCCTTTCTTACCCCTTCATCAGATGTTGAGGGGAAATCCAGGACCCTTCTGGCTTGACCTTCAAATCTTCTGCCCTTGGTAGCCACACCAGCTCTCTTCTTTTTCTTTTTCCCTTTTTCCTTTTCTAGCAGAGTCTTGAGCTCCTCCTGCCCCTTGGCCAAGGTCAGAAGTATCTGTTGAAACTGTGAATTCTGAGCTTGTAAGTCTTTGACCGTTTGTTCAATATCCATCTTGCTGAAATAAACAGCAGAGAGATGAGGAAACTTGGTGTGAAGACCTGTTTATGCATATGATGAATGATATGTATTCATGTAATGCATTCAAGGATCCAGAAATTCAAATTTGTTTTAAACAAAAAAGAAACACACGTCATATTAATATGATAGAATTGTTAGTACATCAATGCCCCATGGGAAAAATAATACAAAATTCTAATGTAAAAAGACATTGCGCATCCTCTTTGGTGTAATGTAGGTGTTGAGAGTCTGCTCTTCATGAAGTTGACGAGTGAGTTCCAAAACCTTCTTCTCGCTAGCGTAGAATTGGGCTTCGAAAGTGTCGCGCTCTCCCTTGAGCTGTATCCAACTCCTTTGTAGATCTTCTAGTGACGTTGGCATGTCAGGATGTAGGAGGGTGTATGGAACCTCTCCTTCCATGACAGGCTCTATAATCACAGGAAGCATGTAGGGGTAAGGCATCATAAGACTTTGGGCACGGGTTCGTACCCACTTGAGGTAAGGCTCAAGAGGGATGGAATTCTTGTGTCCCAAGGTCTTACTGTCTACCTTATTAAGCATCCTCCAAGCTAGGATGAACCTTTGTCGAAGTCCTTGATCGTCGTTGTTGAAGTCGAAAACCAAGTCTGGAATCAGCATGTCATGTGGGCCATCCCTTCGAGCATACCCAAACTGCCTCAGAGCCAAGCAAGAGTTATAGGTGATGCCTCCCCTAATGCCTAGTAGAGGGACATTAGGGAATTCTCCACAACGGTCAATGATGATAACATTCTCTTTTGATCGAGAACACCAATGAATGTCTGAATGTGTAAGAGTCATCAATCATTGTGACCACCTCAAACCTTGCTCATTCTTCAAGACTGATTGGGGAAGATGAGAAATAAACCATCTTTCCAGTAGAGGAGTGCAACACATGAGAACACCTCTTTTCCTCATTGTTCGAGTGTGAAAAGAGTGGAGGATATCCCCAAGCAATGTAGGCACCGAGTTGCGAGCCATAAAGATTTCGACAGCACTCACGTCTATGAGTTGGTCAGGGTTAGGGAACAAGACCATCCCATAGATGAGAAGAGCTACGATCTCCTCAAAAGCTTGTAATTCCAAAGAATTCCAGCAGCTTTGGGCCTTCTCAAACAAGAACTTTACCAAGAAGCCTTTGACACCACTTCTAGTTTCCCAATGTGTTGTGACATCATATGAATGCAAGTGTAAGGCTTGAGTAATCTCTTCTGGCTTTGGATCTCTTTCCGTACCGTTGAAGGGTAGTTAATTGAGAATAGGAATCCTCAAGAGTTAAGAAAATTCCTCCAAAGTAGGCACAAGTTGGTAGTCAGGAAATGTGAAGCAATGATGCAAAGGGTCAAAGAACTGGAAGAGAACTTTCAACATATCCTCCTCAGTGTTGGCAGTGACTAAGTTGAGAAGACGACCATGCCTCTCGGTGAATGGAGAATTCTCAGGAATCCTTGAAGCTAGCTCCTTGAGTTGAGGAGGAATTCTTACAAGGTTGATCTGGATAGTTTTCCTGCGAAGTGAATCCATAACCTACAAAACAAGAACAAAGATGAAAATCCAAATCCTTGAAATGGTTAGTGGAGGCATATGATGCTTCATGATGTTCATGATGTTATGCACAAGTATATATGTACAAATAAATCACACAAGCTCCTAGTTTTAGGCTTGCATGGGGTTTCATAGGTAAGTACCCTTTTGAAGTTTAGTTGGCTCAACCTGTCCTAGAAATAGTAACCGGGTTCTAAGGAGCTCAATATCACTGGATTGTTTTCTGTGTTCATTGTTTCAGTTTAGCCACTTTACTGGCGAGCGAAATATTCCAAGAAAATAACCCTAATTGAGTGTAGTATCGAGTATCTACCAACTTCGGACTGCACCAAAGCTGGTCATCTCACAACATCCTAAAAGGCCAAGTTGATCAAGTAAAGGTTCTAAAAGTCCATCAGTGCTTCATGACATTACTCAGCGGCCCCGTATTCTCTTTGATTGACTCAAAGGCTACCGGTACCCACAAATATGTCGCACTAACATAGCTATTGCTTAGACCGTGTCGGTATACCCCGCACAGTTTCCACAACGTATTGCTATTTACCTATGAATGTTTCCCAAATCCAGGTAGAGGATTCAAACCCAAACAATAGAACCAATGTGTAAAGCAAACAAGTCAAGCAAGATAAGCATGTAAAGGTGGTCTAAAACCCTAAGGTAACCCCACTTTTATATTTTTAGTCCCCAGCAGAGTCGCCAGTTCTGTGATGCGGTGGGAGAACTGACTTGAGGTTTTGCATTTGTGTTTGCAAATGTTGCGGTTTAGCAAGAGTCGCCACCGACTTTTATTTTATCCAAAAGGAAAGGTAAAAAAAGCATAGGAAATACCTTTGAGATTGTTTTTGGGTTCGGGGGGTAGATTATGAAAAGGGAAGGTGCTAGCACCCTTTTCATCCATGGTTTTCCATGGGCTCTTAGTTACTTGTTTTAGATCACTTGCTTTGCTTTTCCAATTGTTTGAAATGGTGCTTTGTGTGGTTTTGAAAGTATTTTTAAAAGAGGCCTTCGTTTAGGCAATCTTTGTAATGATTCTCGTTCGTAAGAATGTATACAAAGATGTTTGTCTTTTGAAAAATGTTTCAATGTTTCGAAAGTTGTTTGGAATTTGTTTTGAAATTGTGTGTGTTTGTTTGAAAATAGCAAGGATGGTTTGAAAGAGATCAAGTAACTAGGAGTTCTCTACCCTACTCAAAAGTCTTTCCTACACATTTTTATTCCTTTGACATTGTTGTTTTACCATTGCATTTGGTAAACAACCCTATCTATGAATGTTAAACGGGACGGGCGTGGGTCATCGTATGACCATGATAGCAATGGTGCCAAGTATCTTAGCAAGTTTTAGGGACTAAGATCATTTGTTTTTAGGCAACCTTTTGATAGCGTTATCGAGGGACTATGATCTTTTTTTTTGTTTTGTTTTGCCAAGATACCTAGCATGCATACCATGGTCATTTTAAGGCAACAAAGTGGATGAAACCCTAGGGGTGCTTGTGTGCAATGTGTTGTCATTTTTCATGCATTTTTGTCTTGTATTAAGTCATGATATTTGTTTGATTTTTGGTCTTTGCATACAAAACCCTAGTTTATTATCATGGTATATGAAAGCAATAAAATGCGTAAAGTAAATCTAGACTATTACAACAATATTATGGGAAGGGGGGGTACAAGTTTTGAATAGGGGGATATTGCTCAAAATAAAACCCTAAAACTATTACAACCAAATTGATTTTATTGTACAAATAATTAAATAAGTAAATATTTAAATATGCAATAAAATGTATGTATGCAAAATGTTTTTTTGGTATTAATTTTATGTATGTAAAAATAAGTTTATTTAAGTCTTAAAAATAAGAAAATAAAATGATTATTTTTTGAAAGGATGAAAACCCTAATTTTTGTTTAATAGAAAATATATTCTAATATTATTCCTTTTATTCAGTTTTTTTTCAAGAAAAAATAATAATAATATATACAAAATGTTAAAAAATTGAATATTATATGAAAATATTATTTTAAGTGTATAAATAATAAAAATAAAATATTTAAGTATTTAAATATTATTTACAAGTTTATTTAAGAAAATAAATTATATTTAACCTAATAAACTATTTTTATGCCCTAAAAATAATAAAAAATAATAAAATAAAAATGCAAAAAATAAGAAAATATTTTTATGATTTTATAATATCCAGAAAAAATAATAAAAGTCAGAAAATATAAATTATGCAAAAAATATGAGAGAATATCAAAAAAATACAAAGGGGGGTGCAAATAGAAACAGGGGGGTTGTGTGAAAAGTGAAACAGAAGGTCCAAAGGCGCGCCAGGCCCAGGACTTCGTCGTTGACCTCCAGCTTCGTCCCAAACGCGCGCGTCCTATCTTCAAATCTTGTTCTTGCTATTCTTTGCATAAAATCAAAAACTTATAACATGAAAAATGTAGCTCATGATCACACGATTCCAATGATATAAAGAACATGACCTAACTCTCAAAGATTAGAGAGAATTTTAATGGCCCTAATTTTTGACCTAAAATTTTCAGCATGTTCAACATCCAAATACTCTTAGCTCAGTTAATATAAATGGAATCTAAGCATATGTACAGCTCCAGCATGTTAAAGACTACATTTTTGCTTCACAAACCTAAGCTTAAAGATGCCTAAATAGAGAGATAGAAACTTGACAAATACCTTGTTCATTTGAGTTTGGATATGGCAATGTGGGCACTTTGAGTGAGGCCTGAAGGTCGTGTGAGCTTGCTTGAAGTTCCCTCAAGCTATCCCAATGCCCAGCTTGCCTTGTAGATGCCTGAATCTTCCTATAGAAGTCAACCTGCAAACTCAAAAAGTGAAAATGGTGAAGTGTGAAAATGAGCTCACAGTTGCTGGACAGGGACTTGGAATGCTTGGATGGGATGTATGTAATGTGTTTGAAGTGGTTCAAGGCAAAACGCACGAGGCAAAATGGAAATGGCTAGTGATTTGCAGAGGTTGCCCTATTATGGGCAGAAATGGTGTTTTTTGGTGTATTAGGGTGTTTGAGAGGTTGGCAATTCATGTATTCTGCTTGTTACAAAGTTCTGAGGTTCTTTGAAATGATACCAAGGCTTGGTTTTATCAGATAGAAGAGTTGTGTAGACTTTTGCAAGTTTCTTGCTTTTGAAGAAAAGTTGAAATGACAATGCCCAAAAGCTTGTACTTGCTAGTTCCTTAGCTGCACATAGTTGGTAAACTTTGCCTGATAACTGTGGATCTATTTTCACAAATAGATTAGGTCCATGGCTCAAGATAAACAAAATTGCAAAAAGCATGCTTTATCAAAGTAACATTGTAACCTTTATGCCATTTTTGGAATAATTCTTTGTACAAAGCTTCAAAGATCAGAATAAGACCTTTATCCATTGAGTTTGCATTAAATTAATGAGTGCATAAGGGATTAGGACCTGTAAAACCAAGTACAAGCATGCTTAGGAGAGAATTGCAACTTGCACCATTGTGAAAAATGCCTTGGACAAAAGTGATAATTTGCCGTTTTCATTTCTTCGATTCTCCCTAACCATAAATGATCTTGGGGAGTTCTTTGACATTTTGGAAAGCTTGTAACATTATATACAATCCATATTTGAAATGAATTTTGAGATTCCTCTTGGAACTAGGTAAAAAGTTGCCATGAAGTTAGGTCAAAAATCTGGCTAAACTAGGGAAAATTTTCACTAAGTTAAAAAGTTTATGGACCCTTATTCACAAAATCATAACTTGAGATCCAATCATCTTTTGGGAAAACTTTGTGAATCAAAGTTGTAGATTTTATGGAGGACTACAACTTTCATGTTTAAAGTTTTCTTTGAATCCAATTGCATCATGGTGAAAAAGTTTGGAAAAGTTGGGAATAAAATAAGAAATTTTCATAACTTAGAAAAATTCTAAGTTAAGAAAATTTTCAAACTTAAACCCTAATTTCCAAATTTAAGTTTCTTGGTGAACAAGTTTCATGTTTTGACACATCTTGATGAAATATGACCCTTGGCACTTGATTTTGACCAAAAAGTCAAAGTTTGACTTTTCAATGTAAAGTTGATTTTTGATTAGTTGACTGGAAAATTCATTTGTCATTCCAATGTATTTGAGATCTTTTGAACCTTGTGATTAGGTCAAGATGGTTCCATTTAGTCCTTGAAACCATTCTTGAACCCAATTGGTCATTGGCTAGGTAAAAAATCAGAAATTTGCCCTTTTGAATATCTGATCAAATTTCTTGAGGAGTTGTGGTCCAAACTTGATCAAATGGTTCATATGAGTCTATAATGTTGATGTGGGTAAACAATTATGAGGTTTGACTGTAAATTGGCCATGGTTGACTTTTTCTCCATTACAGCTGATTTTTAGGTCAACTGTCCAATTGACTGGGCAAAAAAGTGATTAAAGGCTTGAAACTTGGTATGAGCAATATTAGAGGTCCAACATGAAGTATGAAAGTCACATGAGGCACTGAAAGTCCAAAAATACCTATGCAAACTCAAACCCTAATTTCAAGTCATCAGTGCAAGATGAGGTCTTGAGCTGAGCAAACCCTAATCTGGTCTTGAGTCCAAGAAGTCTTGTGAGGAGAATCTTAATAAAATGAGAGGGCAAATTTTGGGGTACAACAACATTCTTGGTCACAACCTGGGAACACCCCAGCCTTCAACAAAGTCAACTTGATGGTTAGGAGAGGAGTTGACAGTTCATCCACAGTAGAAACAAACAGATCTTCTTCCATAACATTGGCATTGTGCCCATGCCTCGGCATTGGGGCGGAGATAACATTCGGCTTTTCAGGAGCTTCAAATTCAACTTCCTTTGCGTCAATCAGATCTTGAATCTTGTTCTTCAGGGCCCAACAGTTGTTTGTGTCGTGCCCTTGGCTTTCTGAATGGTAAGCACATCTGGCGTTGGGATGTGTGATGCGGTGGGAGAACTGACTTGAGGTTTTGCGTTTGTGTTTGCAAATGTTTCAGTTTGGCAAGAGTTGCCACCGACTTTTTATTTTATCCAAAGGAAAGGTCAAAAAGCACAGGAAAGACCTTTGAGATTCTTTTTGGGTTCGGGGGGTAGATTATGAAAAGGGAAGGTGCTAGCACCCTTTTCATCCATGGTTTTCCATGGGCTCTTAGTTACTTGTTTTAGATCACTTGCTTTTGATTTTCAATTGTTTGAAATGGTGCTTTGTGTGGTTTTGAAAGTATTTTGAAAAGAGGCCATCGTTGTGGCAACCTTTGTAATGATTCTTGTTTGAATGTATACAAAGGTGTTTGTCTTTTAAAAAATGTTTCAATGTTTGAAAGTTTGTTTTGGGAAAATGTTTTGAAATTGTGTTGTGTGTTTTTGAAAATAGCAAGGATGTTTGCAAACTTGATCAAGTAACTAGAAGTTGTCTACCCTACTCAAAAATCCTCCCTACACATTTTTAACCCTTTGACATTATTGTTTTACCATTGCATTTGATAAAAAACCTTGTGTTTGGATGTTAAACGGGACAGGCGTGGGTCATCGTATGACCATGATAGAAATGTTGCCAAGTATCTTTAGAAAATTTTTGAGGGACTAGATAATTTTGTATAGGCAACCAAGATAGCGTCACGAGGGACTATGATCTTTTGTTTTGTTTTCTTTTGCCAAGATACCTAGCATGCATACCATGGCCATTTTTAAGGCAACAAGTGGATGAAACCCTAGGGGTGCTCATGTGCATTGTGTTGTCATTTTTCATGCATTTTTGTCTTGTATTAGTCAAGCTATTTGTTTTAATTTTTAGTTATCATACAAACCCTAATTTTACTATCATGCATATAAAAGCAATAAATGCGTAAAAGTAAATCTAAGACTATTACAACATGATTATGGGGAGAGGGGTACAAGTTTGAATAGGGGGTATTTGCACAAAAATAAAACCCTAATTCAACTATTACAACCATATTGAATTCCTTGTACCAATAATAAATAGACAAGTATTTAAATAAGCAATTAAATATGAATATGCAAAAAATGTTTTTAATTTATTTTATATATGTAAAATAAATTTATTTAATGTCCTAAAAAATAAGAAAAATATTGTGATTATTTTTGAAAAGGGTGGAAACCCTAATTCAGTCAAGTTCGAATATGGCAATGTAGGGGTTGTGAGTGAGGCCTGAGATACTTGTGAGCTTGCTTGAAGTTCCTTTGAGCTTTCCCAATGCTTATCTTGCTTTGAACTTTCCTGAATCTTCTTGTAGAACTCAACCTGCAAACTAAGAATTTGAAAATGATGAAGTGTGTAAATGGAGTTACAGTGGCTTGGGAATGGTCAGGATAGTTTAGGTATGTTGTATGGAGTGTGTTGGAACTGGTTTGGGACAAAACGCACGAGGCAATGTGAAGATGGAAGTGATTCTGCAGGGCCTGCCCTGTTTTTGCAAGAACTTGGTGTTTTGATGTTAGAGGGTGTTTGAGAACTTTCTATCTCGTGTTTCTGACCTTAGGCAATGTGTAAAACTTGTTTGAAATGAATACAACACTTGGTTATATCAGATTACAAAGTTATGTGGTTTTTGCACAATCACTTGTTTTTGAAGCAAAAGGTGAGTTGACAATGCAAAGGGATGTACTTGCTAGCTCTAAGCTTGCTTATAGTTGGTATACTTTTCCCTAAGTTTGTGGAGTTGGTTTGCTACAAAATATTGGGTTCACAACTCAAGAGAAACAAAATTGCATAAAGCAACCTTTATCAAAATGACATTGTTATCTTTTTGCCAAAAAAGGATTAAACCTTTGTATAATGCTTCAAAGATCAGAACAAAGCCTTAATAAAATGTGTTTGAATTTAATTTATGAGTGTGGAAGGGTTTAAGGACCTGTAAACCAAGTACAAGCATGGTTTGGACAAAATTGAAACTTGTATCAATGTGCAAAATGCCTTGGCCAAAAATGATATTTTTCCATTTTCAATCCTTCGATTCTCCCTAATCACAAATGATTTTGGAGAGTTCTGTGACATTTTGGAAAGCTTGTAATATGATCTACAATCCATATTTGAAATTAATTTTGATATTACACTTGGAACTATGTGAAAAATTGCCATGAAGATAGGTCAAAATCCTACCTAAAATAGGGCAAAATTTCACTAAGTTAAAAGTTTCATGGACCCTTGTTCATAAAATCATAACTTGATATCCAAGCTTCTTTTGGGAAAACTTTGTGAATCAAAGTTGTATATTTTATGGAGGACTACAACTTTCATGTTGTAAGTTTTCTTTGAATCCAATTGCATCATGGTGAAAAAGTTGGGAAAAAATAAGAAATTTTCATAACTTAGAAAATTTCTAAGTTATGAAAATTTTCCATTTTAAACACTAATTTTAAAAATTAGGTTTCTTGGTGAACAAGTTTCATGTTTTGACATATCTTGATGAAAAATGACCCTTGGCACTTGATTTTAACCAAAAAGCAAAGTTTGACTTTTTAGTGTACAATTGATTTTTGATCAGTTGACAGGAAAATTCATCTGTCAACCCAATGCTTTTGAGATCTTTTGAACCTTGTGATTAAGTCAAGATGATGCCATTGAGTCCTTGAATCCATGCTTGAACTCAATTTTCCATTAGCTAGGTGAAAAATCAGAAATTGCCCTTCTGTAGTCAAAACCCTAAAAATGACCATTTTGCCCTTTTGATGGTCTGATCAAATTTCTTGAGGAGTTGTGGTTCAAACTTGATCAAATGGTTTATATGAGTCTATAATTTTGACGTGGATAAAAAATTATGAGGTTTGACTGTAAATTGGCCACAATTGACTTTTTCTCCAATATAGTTGATTTCTAGGTCAACTGTCCAATTGACTGGGCAAAAATTTGATTCATGGCTTGAAACTTGGTATGAGAAATCTTATAAGTCCAACATGAAGTATGAAAGTCACATTAAGCATTGAAATTCCAAAAATACTTGTGCAAACTCAAACCCTAATTTCAGGTCATCAGTGCAAGGAGATGTCTTGAGCTGAGCAAACCCTAATCCTGTCTGGAGTCCAAAGAGTCTTATGAGGAGAAATATTGATAAAATGAGAGGTAAAATTTTGGGGTACAACAGCTGCCCCTGTTCAATCTTCTTGGACATGAAGAGTCAGACTGGCGAGTTTGCCTTTCGTGACTCGAAGGTAAAAGATGATTGGACACTAGAGTGCCCATAAATTTGCTCTCATCAGAATGTTGTTGAGGAAATGGGCTTAAATATGCCATTTGGAGAGGTGACAGAATCTTGCTGGAGATGGGCTTAAAGATGCCATCCAAGAATGTTTGTTGAAAATCAGGAGAATGAACATCAGAATGGTATCTGTATCCGGAACGTATCTGAGTTGTATCTGGAGATTGAATTCATATGAGCAATGGAATGGCGTCCGTGTCTGGAGCGTATCCGAGATGTAACTATATTTGATTCTTGAATGAATAACAGAATGACTGTCGTGTTTGGAGTGTATCTGTATTGTATCTGAATCTGAAATCTGAATAAGAGACAGAATGACATCCGTGTCTGGAGCCTCTCTAAGCTGGGGAAAAGGTTGAATGAGTGACAGAATGGATAGCGTGTATGGAGCGTATCTGGACTGTATCTGAATAAGATATCTGTATGAGTAGCAGAATGACTTCCATGTCTGGAGTGTATCTGAACTGTAACTGGGATCTAAATAAGTAACATAATGGCTTCCGTGTCTAGAGTGTATATGGACTTGAAACTGATAGTTGAATCTGAATGAGAAATATAATGGCTTCCGTGTCTGGAGCGTATCTAATCTGTATCTAATTGTTGAAGTCTAAATGAGTGACAGAATGGCATCCTTGTCTGGAGCGTTTCTGGACTGTATCTTGACTTGAAATTCTGAATGAGTAATAGAATGACCTCCGTGTCTGGGGTGTATCCATATTGTATCTGAATAAGAGATCCAAATGAGTAGCAGAATGACTTCCGTGTCTGGAGTGTATCTGAACTGTATCTGAAATCTTTGAATATTTGTTAAAGATAGCTTTTAATCTTATCCTGAAAACGGTAAAATGTTAGCTGAAACACAAAGTTATGTTGCATGAAATGTATGATGTAATAAAATGTGTTATATCAATGTTCATGATATATGAATGTAATGTATACGCATGTAAGCTGATTAGTTGTCTTGCTGAGGAAAATAAATCCTTGAACCACTGTTAGGGATAGAAAATCCTTGACTGTTGCCGGGGAAAATAAATCCTTGACCGCTGTTGGAGATTCAAAATCTTTGATTGCTGAAGATGAGAAATCCTTGGACCACTGTTGGGGATAGAAAATCCTTGGTGACTTGTGGGTATTAACAAGAACTTTGACAACTTCTGTAGGGATGTGAGAATCCTTCACGACTTTCCTAGGGATATAGGGATTCTTCAAGTCTGCTTGAGAAACCTGCTTGGGGAATCCTGAGAACTTTGATGATTATGGCTGGGGATTACACCAATGAGAATTCTTACTCGACCGGGGAATAAGGAAACTCTGATGACCTCTACTGGGGATTATATGAAAGAAAACCTTGATCTGCCAGAGAATAAGGAAGACTTTAATGGCTACTGCGGAGAATTAAGAATGAGAAACTTCGATCTTCTGGGGAAATTGAAACTTTGGGGGCTCCACTGGAGAATTGAGAATGAAAATCTTCGATCTACAGGGGATTAAAAAATTCTGACAAATTCATGCTGGGGAGTAATCAAAACTCTGGCAACTTCACTGGGGATAGGGAATGAGAATCTTCAATCTTCTAGGGGAAAATAAATCCCTGGGGACTTCAAACTGGGGAGTTAAGAATGAGAATCTTCATTCTGTTGGGGAGTAAAAACTCTGTGGGGAATAGCTATACTGCTGGAGAGTAGCTATCCTGCTGGAAAGTAAGTTCAAGACTCTCTGGGGAAAAAACTTATTCCTGTTTGGAAAATGTTCAGGAATTTGGGTTGTATGCCAATCTACTGGGGAATTATCCGGAGGTTAGGGATAAGACAAAAGTTAACTGCTATCTGGTTGATTCTCAGACTTTAAGACAACTTGCTGGCGAATTTGGATGGTTTCCGCTGTGGATTGGTAGTTGGAAATTTGACTTCGCTGGGGATTTATGACCCAAATTTTTTGCTCCGCTGGATTGGGAGTTTGAAGTTTGACTCTGGTGAGGATTTTGAATTTGATTCCGCCGGGGATATGTATTTCAAGGTTTTAGCTCCGCTGGGGACCTAAGTGATGTACTGCAGGGGATTTCTCTTGGAATATCCTAAAGACGTTTTCCTATACTTTCAACCTGTCAGTAATTATTCTTTCACATTTCGTTTATTTGTAAACAGTGATTATATTCAAATGCATATGCTCATTTAATAAACCATTTGACGTTTTCAAATAAAACAAAAGTGTAAAAAGGAAAAAACAAATAGTTTTCTGCACTTTGAAGTATCTTTGCATTAACTTTGTGTAAGTATTTTGTACAAAGGAGACAGACATCCTAGTAAGAGAATGTTGTCATAAAAATGAGAAAAATTTATACAAAGAAAGATGGCTATGTGTAAAAATTCCATGGGGTTCCCATTCTGCTATAGCCTTCGTAACTCTGGATATCTTGTCCATTCGTTGCTTCGTTCGAAGATGATTAAGTTGATCAGAAGCCCGGAACTTGTCTGTGAAGAGATTGCCCTTAAAGTGATCCGACGAGACATAGTCCTACGCTTTAATTCCCTAACTTTTACCTGGACCGCCCTTTTGGGTTTTCAGTCCACCGGGAAACCCTTTTTTGCCCAAGTCACCCTTTCGGGTTTTCAACTTGCCGGGTCGTTTATGCGTAGTATCTTTTGACTATGTCTGCATTCACAGGGTGCGGCAGGTCGTCACCGTCCATGGTGGTCAGGATCATTGCCCCACCAAAAAAGATGTTTTTGATCACAAATGGTCCTTCGTAGGTAGGAGTCCATTTTCCCCAGGGATCACTTTGCGGCAAGATGATCCGCTTGATTACAAGATCCCTGACTTGATATACCTGGCGTCTAACTTTCTTGTTGAAAGCCTTGATCATCCGCTTTTGATACGTATGACCATGGTGTGATCGGTGGAAATAGAACTGACTGTTTAGAAATGCTGGTTCGCGAAATGTCGCGGTAAGCAAGAGTCGCCACCGTCTTTTATTTTCTCCAACAAGGAAAGGACAAAAGAACAGCAAAATTCCTTTTCGAGATGTTTCTCGGTTCGGGAGGTAGATTATAGAAAGGGAAGGTGTTAACACCCTTTCTATCCGTGGTTATCCACGGGCTCTTAGGTACTTGCTCACTATGTTTTCAAAAATGTTTGCTTTTCTTGTGTTTGTGGGTTTTGAAAAAGTTTAGTTTGAAAACTTCTATGTAACTCTTGTATCTATCCTCAAGAGTGTATGGAGTGTTTGTTTGAAAACTTTTGTTTGAAAGTGTAAGTGCGAAAAGTTGTCTTTGTTTTTTGAAAGAGCAAGTACCCAGGAGAAATCTACCTACTCAAAAGAAATTAAGCTGTGTAAATGTCCTTTAGACAGTGCTATCCCACTATTGAGAAGTAGGTAGCACCGTCATTGGAGTTATTCGGGTCAATTCGATTATAGGGACATGTGTGGTCACCAAAGCAATAGTAGGACGCCTTAGCGGTAACCCTAATGTCCTAGATCCTTTTTTATATCCGAGGCAACCGTTTCGAGGCAACTGGATCTTTAGACAGGAGGGCGACCTCTAAAACACCCTATACTCAATGACCACATCGAGGCAACCAAGTGAGGCGTACCCTAGGAGTGGCATGTGCGAGTGTGTCAGGTTTCATATTAATTATCTTTGCACAAGTATTATGGTGAGCTACGAGTTGGTTTTATTTTTCAGGCAAGTCTTGTCATGCATAGTTAACAGTTAATAATTGCGGAAAGTAAATTGCGGAAAGTAAATCTACGCTATTACAAGGCGTCGGGTATTTACATCGCCAAAAACATAACCCTTGAAAATAAATGCGAGAAAATAAAGAAAGCGATAAAAAGTCCTAATTACGCTATTACATCCTCGAAGCAATTACATAAATATGATCAAAAAATAATATGCACGAATAAAAATTAAATCGGGAAAGTCCTTAGGGTTTTGACCCTTTTTTGAGAAAGAATGAGTTTTGGTCCTTTTTTGCATTAAATAAACCTAATTCTAATTAATTAATTAATTAAAAGAAAAAGTATTTTTTTTAGTTTTTTAATGTCTTAATGAAAATAAAAATAAAAGAAATCAAAAGTTGTCAAAACCCTAATTCTATGTTAATTTTATTTATTGTGAAAAAAAGTCAAATTTAACCTAATTAAACTAAATTAGTTATATTAGTATATATTTACAAAAATAATTAAATTAAGGTGAAATTAATAATAATAATAATAATTATATTTCTGATTTTATTATGAAAATAATAATTTGTGAGTTAATTAAATAATAATAATAATAATAATAGTTAATAAAAGAAAATAAAAGAAAGGGAAAATAAAAAAAGAAATAATAAACCAGGGGGGGTGATGGCCCAATATGGAGGTTAGAAAGCAATTTTCAGGCCCATTAAGCTATTCAGTCCATTGACTTTTTGAGATCCTCCATGGCAACTTTCGATTCTGTGCATTATAATCCAATTAGCTTATGCCATTAGCTTCATATGAGTTCTAACAATACAAAACAATCAATAAAACATGTTAATTATGCATGAAATAGCCAATACGATTTTGAACATAAGAAGCAAACCGTGGTTCTATAACTAGTGATTCTTTGAGCTATGAAGCTGGAAATTGATTGCAAATCGTCCTGGGAACCTCCCGCAGTGTATTGAAATCAACAAATGTCCTTAATTCGCCCTAGAATGCAGAAAACAGTTTTGAGTTTTCTTGAATTTTTTTGAATGTGGTTATGGCTTTTCTGCAGAGATTTCACGTATGCATGATTAGGGTTCACTTGTGTATTTATAGAGGAAGAGAATTAGGTCAAAATCTTGCAAAGAAATCCATGGAATGATGGTTTGAATATTTGATTGAAAATCAAATTTTTTTGAATCTTTTTTATTGGAAAAACTTGCTAAATTTGGAGATTCTTGTCTCTTTGATTTGCACACGAAATTGCCAGCATATCTTGAGCTTGTTTGCTTCACAAAAAGATTGAAAAATCATATCTTTGTATTTTCCTACAATTTAAATTAATTAAATGAATTAAAATCAATTTAAAAATCCAATTAATTAATAAAAATAAGAAAATAAATTTAATTTTGCTTGATGGGTCGTGCATAGGCTATGGATAAAGTTTCAAGAAGAAATTTGAGGCCCATTAGCAAAAATAAGGTGTTTTAAGCAAAGTTGACTTTTGCAAATTCCCAAAAATTTCCCAACTTCTCCAATGCGTATCTTGCTCAATTTTGATCATATGAACATGTTCTTGGACATTTTGGAAAGGTCTTGAAGTCCTCTAACCAATGCCTTTGGTCCCATGTAATTTGGATTTACCAATCTCAAGTTATGGTCTTTGACTTAAAGTGCATTTTTGTTGACTTTTGAATTTGACCTATAATGTAGAAATTGATAACTTTTTATGAGCGCTTTTCTTGGACTTGGAATGTGAAGATGAATTGTAGGAAATGTCACCCCCTTCAAAATGAGCATTGGATGGGATTTTTCTGATGAACCATGAAAAAGTTATGCCCTGGTCAATATACAGTTGACTTTTCTACTGTCCAAAAATAGTAACTTTTTGCATCTTGATGATTTTTGAGCCATTCTTGTGGAATCATGATCAATACTTGATAAAATGATGATTGTGAGCTCAAAATAAGATGTTGACCAAAAATTCTGACTTTTGACTGCAAAATGACCATTTTACCCCTGCAGTTGACTGTGAAGCAAATGGAGCTTTTGACTGTGCAATTTGACACTGTGAGTCTTGAAACTTGACATGTAGATGCTTGAGGATGTATATGAACCTATGAGTCTTGATTGAGCCATTGAAAACCTCCAATTCCTTGAAAGAACCAAAACCCTAATTTTGACTGGCTTAGGAGGTGGTTTGACTGTATAACCCTTGAGTAGTCTTGCACCATTTGAAGATGATTCTTGACAAACCTTGAAGAATATGGGAGGGAAAATTTTGGGGTACAACAGTTTCCCCTGTTCAATCTTCTTAAACCCGAGGATGTAGATTGGCTTGCATGCCTTTCGTGATCTGAAGGGAGAAGATGATTGAACACTAGAGTGCCCAGAAATTTGCACTCGCATGGTGTAGTGTCAGCAATGTGATGTCAGGAATGGGATTACAGATGCCATTTGGAGATATGGTGGATAGGAGGATGGGCTTATAGATGCCATCAGGAGATGTAACAGAATCTTGTCGGGGGATGGGCTTACAGATGCCATTTGGAAATGTTGATCGCGTAAGAGATTCCTCAACGAGAACTTGCGTACCTGAGAAAGAAAGATAATTTCCTGGCCTGTTACAGGTGTTGATCTTCAATCTATTCATGCAGATACTTTCCTGGCTAGATACAGGTATAGATCTACAATCAAATGCTCACAGATATTTCCTGGCCAGATACAGGTGTTAATCCGGAACTTCAAAAGGTTGGTTGAGATAGCTTTCCTGGCTGGATACAGGTGTAGACCTCTGACCTGAGAATGAAAGATAACTTCCTGGATAGATACAGGTATTGATCTTCAATCTCTTCATGCAGATACTTTCCTGTCTTGATACAGGTGTAGATCTACAATCAGTCGCTCACAGATACTCCCTGGCTAGATACAGGTATTGATCCGGAACTTCAAAAGGTTGGTCGAGATAGCTTTCCTGGCTAGATACAAGTGTAGATCTCTGACCTGAGAGTGAAAGATAATTTCCTGGCCTGTTACAGGTGTTGATCTTCAAACTCTTCATGCAGATACTTTCCTAGCTAGATACAGGTATAGATCTACAATCAATCGCTCACAGATATGCCCTGGCTAGATACAGGTATCGAATCTGGAACTTCAAAAGGTTGGTCGAGATAGCTTTTCTGGTTGGATACAGGTGTAGACCTCTGACCTGAGAATGAAAGATAATTTCCTGGCCTGTTACAGGTGTTGATCTTCAAACTCTTCATGTAGATAACTTTCCTGGCTAGTTACAGGTATAGATCTACAATCAATCGTTCATAGATATTTCCTGGCTAGATACAGGTATCGAATCTGGAACTTCAAAAGGTTGGTCGAGATAACTTTCCTGGCTGGATACAGGTGTAGACCTCTGACCTGAGAATGAAAGATAATTTCCTGGCCTGTTACAGGTGTTGATCTTCAAACTCTTCATGCAGATACTTTCCTGGCTAGTTACAGGTATAGATCTACAATCAAATGTTCACAGATATGCCCTGGCTAGATACATGTATCGAATCTGGAACTTCAAAAGGTTGATGGTAATCATCTTTGGATTTACCTTTTCCTGAAAAGGCAAAACATTAGTTGTATGCAATGTCATGATGTATGAAATGCATGATGTCATGATGTTCTCAAAAATAAATGAGATCGTGTTTATGCACTTTATCATGTATGTAAGCAGGAGATATGAAATGCGAAATGTTGATGAATGTATTTTCATCTGGGAAAATAAATCCTTGACAGATGCTGGGAAGTTGTTAAATCCTGGGCTGATGTTGAAGAATAGAGTTCTTTATTTCTGCTGGGGATGATGAACGAAGGTGATTGTATGAATATACCTGTAGGAGAAGATGACTCCGTTGGGGAATAAACTGGTGAAGATATTACTCTGCGGGGAATTACTCCGTGGGGAAGAGGTACTTCGCTGAGATTTTGAACGATAAACTCCGCTGGGGATTCTGTTGATAAGCTTTGTTGGGGACTTTGATGATGAACTTAGCTGGGGATAGGAAGAACTTTGCTGAGGACGATCTTTCCGTTGCAATTTGCTGAGGATAACCCAGTTAGACTCTGGTGGGGATAACCTCCTGAATATGGCTGGGGAGAGATATTCGTACTCTGCAGGGGAAAAGTTTCCAGAATCTACTGGGGAGATGGTTCAACTCTCCCGGGGAACTTTTTGGACTGCACTGGGGAAATGGCTCCACTGGGGTGTCTTGTATTCCGCCGGGGAACAATCTTATATTTCTGTCGAGGAATATTAAGACTGCCGGGGATGCTTGCTGAGGAATATCTGTATACTCTGTTGGAGAATATTAAGATCTTCTGGGGATACCTAACTTTTTCAAGACTGCTGGTAGATCAACTCTGCCTAGGGAGAGTGTTGCTGGCTTGCTGGGGATATTGTGCCTTTTTTGGGGCTGATGGGAGACCAACTCTGCTTGGGGAGAGTATTGCTGAATCTTGTCTTACTCTTCGGGGAGTGAAGGTATTTTGGTTATATTCTTCAGCTGAACCTAACCTGGTACCTTGGAGGGTAGAGCGGCTTGTACAGTTCGGACAATTCTTATTGCCCCAGTTTCTGTGGGAGGAGGAGGCCTATGAGGAGCTTGATAACTGTCGATTGACAAATCTTCTTCTGGTAGGCAAGTGACGAGATGACGGGACATAGTCGTACGCTTTGATCCCTAATTTTTGCCTGGACCGCCCTTTCGGGTTTTCAGTCCATCGGGAGACCCTTTTTTGCCCAAGCCGCCTTTTTTCAGGGTTTCGACTTGTCGGGTGTACATATTTTTCATTTTCGTCCCTTATTTTTGCCCGAACCCTTTTGGTTCGTCGGGAAGCCCTTATTTTTGCCTAGGCCAGTCGACCTAGCGGGTGTTTGATTATGCGTAGTATTTTTTCGACTATGTCCGCGCTCTCAGAATATAGAGAGTTGTCACTGTCAGTAGTGTTGTGTTGTCATATTACCATAAGATGTTTTGATCGTGCAAGATTCGCCCCTGGAATTCATGTCCAATGCCCCAAGTGACTCAGGTGGAGATTTGCCCCTGACTATTTGGCATTTTGAGAGATTCTTTGAATCTTGACTTAACTGCCCCAGATGATGGACAGTGATCACGTCTGCCCCTTGGTTGGAAGTGTTTCTTCCACTTGAGATGATCCTTTTGTTGAGAAGATTTTTGTTCACTGGATATTCATCATGCGAATTTCTCTGCTGTTCGAACAAATAGTCATATGCAAACAATGTTATTTTAAGAATGCAAAGCTTATGTCTGTCTTGAAGTTTTTGAAAATGCAATTTTTAATAAAACAAGCGAATTTTTGTAAAATGTGATATCAACTCAGGATTTTACAGCGAGCCCTACAGGAGTCAGGATACCTTTTGTAACAGTATGCTTTCGAACTAACCCATGCTTCAGCTAGGACTTTTTAAGGGTTATAACGTGGCTTGGTTCACGGTTTAAGAAATAAAGGATAAAGGCTCAAATTTCTTTGTACCCACCCGTTCTTCGTGATGTTCTTCGATCCTAAACTCAGCTAATCGCGCGTTAGACCTTGTTTGAGTCTTTGCTCTGATATTCCAGTGATGGTTCAGATACTGACAATTTATTTTGAATAGGAAGTCATTTCCTTTTTGTTGAGGGTTTGTAGGACCTCTTTCTTTTTGATTTCATTATCCCTGTTTTTTGCCTGAACTGTTTCTTTTTGTATTTACAGTCAGCGGGATGCCCCAGTTTTGTAAGTCTCCTTCATAGGTTTTGACTTAATGGGCTTTTATTTCTGAGAGATAATGACTGCCTGTCTTTATGATTATTCGGAACCATCACTGTATTTTGCTTTGGAAGGACTCCTTTGATGCCATTTATTGTGCACCTGGATCAACTGAGAAAACTACCCTGCCCCAGGTTATGATTAAGGGTTTTAGTTTTTGAAAAGAAAAACTCCGACTTCTTTGGCTCAAAGGGGTTGACGAGGGATTATCTTCCTTATAACTCCATTGTTTAGGATTTGAAACAATGCCTGTACCTCATCAGTGGGGTCTGTTCAAAAGCACACTGTAAAGATCGTGGTATCGTTTTCATCATCCTCCCTCAAAAGGTTTAGAATTTTTAATCGAGAGTTGATCATCACAAAAAAATGAAAGCAATTTGAATATAGTGAATACGAATGGATTGATTCAAAACAGACATATGCGATGCATTAATGAAATAAAAAGTTTGCCATGAATAAATGTTTGAACAATCAAAAGAAAATTACAAATTGAAAATTCCAATGAACAAAAAGTCTTCTAGTCTCAGGACTTGTCACTTCAAATGGTGACCTTGGAGGGATAGTAGAAGAAGTCAGCCTGACCATCTTGTGCAAACTCCAATGCTCCTTCATCAATCAGGTTTTGGATTTTGTACCTCAACTTCCAACAGTCGTCAGTATCATGCCCCGGGCTGTTAGAATGGTATGCACACCTGGCATCAGGATTGTAGTTGGGTGAAGAAGTCTTAGGATTCGGGTGAGGTCCTACCAATGTCACCAGATTCAAATTCAACAGGTGTTGCAAAGCTTGGGACAGCGGCATGTTGAGCTTGGTAAACGGCCTCGGAGTAACCCGTTGTTTATGGTCAGGTTGTTGTTGGACCAGTGAGGTAGTGGCACCCTGGAGAGGTCTATTCTTCATCAAACCAAACCTTTGACTTCTCGGAAGTTGATTAATGACTTGATCATCAGCCTTGACTATTTGCTTCCTACTGTTGTATCTGTCTTGATGAAGCTGGTTGATCACGGTTCTCAACTCTTCTTGCTCCCGAGCTAAGCATTGGATAAGAGCCATCTGCCCCAGCATCTGGGTTTTCATTGCATCTACCTCAGCTTGCAGATGTTTCAGCCGTTCGTCCTTACTGTCTTCAGGACTTTTCTTGACCAAATTCCCCATGAGGAGTGTTCTCAACTCTTCCTGCCCCTTGGATAGGCTTAGGAAGATTTCCCTGAACTGAGTCTCTTGAGTATGAAGATCCTGGTTATCTTGTTGGAAAGCCATTGCTGAAATAAATAGCGAGAACGTGAGAGACATGTAAAGGGTGACCTGTTATGCAATGATATGTATGATATATGTATGCAATGTTTTCAAGGATCTCGTGGGGTAAACAAAGAAAATTGTTAGAATTTGAGTCTGGTAGCTTGATTGAAGGAACTTCATGTTGCTGAGAGTCCTTCTTCAAGAGTCAGGCTCACCATATCGAGTGGGTCATAGCCCCTGACTCAAGTTCTCATGTTTTGATCTCTGAACAACCTTGGCTAGAGGAAAATAAATCCCCTTTGCCCCTTACTAGACATTTGGTCCATCATGACATGCATCACAAACCCTTGAGATCCTTGAAATGGTTAAAGAAATGCTATGGTATGATGTTATGATGCGTATGATGTTATGTACGTGGATGCAAAGGTGTGAGGTGTAAGTAAGCCCTGTAATGAGTCCATATCAAGGACTGTAACCAAAACCTGCAAGGAACTCATATTGTCAGATAACAAGAATGTGCAAGTAGTTCAGATTTGAAGGCACACAAGTCACACAAGACAACCCTTAGAGTTCAGGCCAGCATGAAGTTTAGGTACTACCCTCTTTCAGTTTCAGTTGGTTAAGACCTGTCCTAGAAAATAGTAACCGGGTTCTAGAGGATCTCAATATCACTGACTACCCTCAATCGTTCATAACTCCAGCTTCGCAATCTTTTCTTGAGGTCGGAACCATCGCGAGAGTTTAGCCTCAATGAGTGTCGCATACTGCTACTGTTCTATGGCCAAGTGGGGTCAATTTAAGGTTCTAAGGTCAGTTGGTGCTTAATGACTCCTTAGAAGACCCATATTCTCCTCGTTCCAACACAAGGGATATTGGTACAGACCAAGGTGTCACACCAACGTAGCTACTGCTTCACCCGTGTCGGTCTACGCCGGACAGGTCCCTCACAGTTTATTGCTACCTAAAAGGGTATTCCCCAGATCCGGGTTAGGATCTATAAAACTCTGATACAAGCCCACAATATTAAAGCATTCAAGGCATACAATTGAAAACATAGAATGATCTAATCCTAAGGTACACCTCACTTATTATAGAATCCCCAACAGAGTCGCCAGTTCTGTGATCGGTGGAAATAGAACTGACTGTTTAGAAATGCTGGTTTGCGAAATGTCGCGGTAAGCAAGAGTCGCCACCGTCTTTTATTTTCTCCAACAAGGAAAGGACAAAAGCACAACAAAATTCCTTTTCGAGATGTTTCTCGGTTCGAGAGGTAGATTATAGAAAGGGAAGGTGTTAGCACCCTTTCTATCCGTGGTTATCCACGGGCTCTTAGGTACTTGCTCACTATGTTTTCAAAAATGTTTGCTTTTCTTGTGTTTGTGGGTTTTGAAAAAGTTTAGTTTGAAAACTTCTAGGTAACTCTTGTATCTGTCCTCAAGAGTGTATGAAGTGTTTGTTTGAAAACTTTTGTTTGAAAGTGTAAGTGCGAAAAGTTGTCTTTGTTTTTTGAAAGAGCAAGTACCCAGGAGAAATCTACCTACTCAAAAGAAATTAAGCTGTGTAAATGTCCTTTAGACAGTGCTATCCCACTATTGAGAAGTAGGTAGCACCGTCATTGGAGTTATTCGGGTCAATTCGATTATAGGGACATGTGTGGTCACCAAAGCAATAGTAGGACGCCTTAGCGGTAACCCTAATGTCCTAGATCCTTTTTTTTATCCGAGGCAACCGTTTCGAGGAAACTGGATCTTTAGACAAGAGGGCGACCTCTAAAACACCCTATACTCAATGACTACATCGAGGCAACCAAGTGAGGCGTACCCTAGGAGTGGCATGTGCGAGTGTGTCAGGTTTCATATTAATTATCTTTGCACAAGTATTATGGTGAGCTACGAGTTGGTTTTATTTTTCAGGCAAGTCTTGTCATGCATAGTTAACAGTTAATAATTGCGGAAAGTAAATTGCGGAAAGTAAATCTACGCTATTACAAGGCGTCAGGTATTTACATCGCCAAAAACATAACCCTTGAAAATAAATGCGAGAAAATAAAGAAAGCGATAAAAAGTCCTAATTACGCTATTACATCCTCGAAGCAATTACATAAATATGATCAAAAAATTATATGCGCGAATAAAAATTAAATCGGGAAAGTCCTTAGGGTTTTGACCCTTTTTTTGAGAAAGAATGAGTTTTGGTCCTTTTTTGCATTAAATAAACCTAATTCTAATTAATTAATTAATTAAAAGAAAAAGTATTTTTTTTAGTTTTTTAATGTCTTAATGAAAATAAAAATAAAAGAAATCAAAAGTTGTCAAAACCCTAATTCTATGTTAATTTTATTTATTGTGAAAAAATAGTCAAATTTAACCTAATTAAACTAAATTAGTTATATTAGTATTTATTTACAAAAATAATTAAATTAAGGTGAAATTAATAATAATAATAATTATTATATTTCTGATTTTATTATGAAAATAATAATTTGTGAGTTAATTAAATAATAATAATAATAATAATAGTTAATAAAAGAAAATAAAAGAAAGGGAAAATAAAAAAAGAAATAATAAACCAGGGGGGGTGATGGCCCAATATGGAGGTTAGAAAGCAATTTTCAGGCCCATTAAGCTATTCAGTCCATTGACTTTTTGAGATCCTCCATGGCAACTTTCGATTCTGTGCATTATAATCCAATTAGCTTATGCCATTAGCTTCATATGAGTTCTAACAATACAAAACAATCAATAAAACATGTTAATTATGCATGAAATAACCAATACGATTTTGAACATAAGAAGCAAACCGTGGTTCTGTAACTAGTGATTCTTTGAGTTATGAAGCTGGAAATTGATTGCAAATCGTCCTGGGAACCTCCCGCAGTGTATTGAAATCAACAAATGTCCTTAATTCGCCCTAGAATGCAGAAAAAAGTTTTGAGTTTTCTTGAATTTTTTTGAATGTGGTTATGGCTTTTCTGCAGAGATTTCACGTATGCATGATTAGGGTTCACTTGTGTATTTATAGAGGAAGAGAATTAGGTCAAAATCTTGCAAAGAAATCCATGGAATGATGGTTTGAATATTTGATTGAAAATCAAAATTTTTTGAATCTTTTTTATTGGAAAAACTTGCTAAATTTGGAGATTCTTGTCTCTTTGATTTGCACACGAAATTGCCAGCATATCTTGAGCTTGTTTGCTTCACAAAAAGATTGAAAAATCATATCTTTGTATTTTCCTACAATTTAAATTAATTAAATGAATTAAAATCAATTTAAAAATCAAATTAATTAATAAAAATAAGAAAATAAATTTAATTAAGCTTAATGGGTCGTGCATAGGCCATGGATAAAGTTTCAAGAAGAAATTTGAGGCCCATTAGCAAAAATAAGGTGTTTTAAGCAAAGTTGACTTTTGCAAATTTCCAAAAATTTCCCAACTTCTCCAATGCGTATCTTGCTCAATTTTGATCATATGAACACGTTCTTGGACATTTTGGAAAGGTCTTGAAGTCCTCTAACCAATGCCTTTGGTCACATGTCATTTGGATTTACCAATCTCAAGTTATGGTCTTTTACTTAAAGTGTATTTTTGTTGACTTTTGAATTTGACCTATAATGTAGAAATTGATAACTTTTTATGAGAGCATTTCTTGGACTTGGAATGTGAAGATGAATTGTAGGAAATGTCATACCCTTCAAAATGAGCATTTGATGGGATTTTTCTGATGAACCATGAAAAAGTTATGCCCTGGTCAATATACAGTTGACTTTTCTACTGTTAAAAAATAGTAACTTTTTGCATCTTGATGATTTTTGAGCCATTCTTGTGGAATCATGATCAATACTTGATCAAATGATGATTGTGAGCTCAAAATAATATGTTGACCAAAAATTCTGACTTTTGACTGCAAAATGACCATTTTACCCCTACAGTTGACTATGAAGCAAATGGAGCTTTTGACTGTGCAATTTGACACTGTGAGTCTTGAAACTTGACATGTAGATGCTTGAGGATGTATATGAACCTATGAGACTTGATTGAGCCATTGAAAACCTCCAATTCCTTGAAAGAACCAAAACCCTAATTTTGACTAGCTTAGGAAGTGGTTTGACTGTATAACCCTTGAGTAGTCTTGCACCATTTGAAGATGATTCTTGACAAACCTTGAAGAATATGGGAGGGAAAATTTTGGGGTACAACACATGGCAAATAGCAGTAAGTAGCTTTTCTTCAATCAAGTTAAGTTGATCAAGCCGGGTCTGAATCCAATCGTCTTCACTCAAACTAGCATCCTTTATGATTCTCAAGGAGGGAATCTGAACCTCGATAGGTAAAACAGCTTCCATGCCGTATACCAAAGAATAGGGTGTTTCCCCAGTTGAAGTGCGTGCCGTGGTACGGTACCCGTGCAGAGCAAACGGTAACATCTCATGCCAGTCCTTGTAGGTGACTGTCATCTTTTGTATGATCTTCTTGATATTTCTATTCGCAGCTTCGACAACACCGTTCATCTTAGGCCGATAGGGAGATGAATTGTGATGTTGAATCTGGAACTGCTCGCACAAGGCGGTGATCATAGTATTGTTCAAGTTTGTACCGTTGTCGGTGATGATCCTTTCGGGGATACCGTACCGACAAATGAGGTTCTGCTTGATAAAGCGGGCAACAACATTCTTTGTAACGAATGCGAAGGAAGCTGCTTCAACCCACTTGGTAAAGTAATCAATGGCCACCAGGATGAAACGGTGTCCATTGGATGTTGTAGGCTTGATCTCTCCAATCATGTCAATTCCCCATATAACGAATGGCCAAGGAGCTGTTAAGACATTGAGAGGAACTGGAGGTATATGTACCTTTTCTGCATAGATTTGGCATTTGTGACAAGTCCTGGAATGTTGATGGTAGTCAACTTCCATGGTATACCAGTAATAGCCTGCTCGTAGAATCTTCTTTGCCATCGTATGTCTGCTAGAGTGAGTGCCAAAGGTACCATTGTGCAGTTCAGCCATGATCTGTTCAGCTTCAATCTTATCCACACAACGGAGCAGAATGCAATCATGATTGCGCTTATATAGGATACCATTGCTCAAGAAGAACTTTGTCGAGAACCTCCTTAAGAACTTTTTGTCGTTGACTGAAGCTCCTTCAGGGTATTCTTATGCTTCGAGATACCTTTTGATGTCATGAAACCACGGTCGATCCACAACTTCTCCGGTATTAATCTCGTGACAATGCGAAGGTTCGTCCATCCGTTGAATGGTGATTTGGGGAGCCTCATTATCCCAATTAAGTTTAAACATGGATGACATTGTAGCTAGCGCATCTGTTAGTCGATTCTCTTCTCGCAGGAAATTCTCGAAGGTAATCTGCTCGAAATGTGGTAACAATGTCAGGACATGTTCTTTGTAAGGGATGAGGTTTAGATGTTTAGTATCCCACTCTCCTTTGATTTGAATGATAACCAAAGCTGAGTCCCCAAACACAATCAAAGATTTGATTCCCAAGTCAATTGCAGCGTTGAGACCAAAGATGCAGGCTTCATACTCGGCCATGTTGTTGGTATAGCTGAAGCATATTCTGGCGGTGAAAGGTGTATGGCAACCTTATGGAGAGATAAGTACCACACCGATACCGTTTCCAAGTGCGTTGGAGGCACCATCAAAGTACAGGGTTCATCAGGATCCTTGTTCAGGTCCGTCATACGGTATGTTTTCTTCAATGTTGCTCAAAGTCATAATATCCTCTTCGGGGAAGTCGAACCTCATAGATTGGTAATCTTCGACAGCTTGATGGGCCAGATGATCGGCTAGTACACTCCCCTTTATAGCTTTTTGGGTCTTGTAATGTATATCGTACTCCGTTAAGATCATCTGCCATCTAGCGATTCTTCCGGATAAAGCAGGCTTCTCAAAGATATACTTGATCAGATCCATCTTAGAGATCAGCAAAGTGGTATGAGTCAACATATAATGCCTTAGACGGCGAGCAGCCCATACCAAAGCGCAGAAAGTTTTCTCGAGCAGTGAGTATCAGGTCTCACAGTCCGTAAACTTTTTGCTAAGGTAATAAATGGCATGCTCTTTTCGGCCAGACTTGTCATGTTGGCCCAGTACGCACCCCATTGAATTCTCCAGGACGGTCAGATACATGATTAACGGCCTTCCTTCGATGGGTGGCATCAAGATAGGAGGTTCTAGAAAATACTCCTTGATTTTATCGAAATCAAATTGACAGTCATCATTCCATTTAACCACCTGATCTTTCTTGAACAACTTGAGATTGGTTCATAGGTAGATGTTAGGTGAGAAATGAACCTTGCAATGTAGTTTAGGCGTCCCAAGAAACCTCTGACCTCCTTCTCAGTGCGAGGGGCAGGAATTTCTTGTATAGCTTTGACTTTGGCAGGATCAACCTCGATGCCTTTGTTACTGACAATGAAACCCAAGAGTTTACCGGACCTGACTCCGAAAGTGAACTTGTTAGGGTTCAGTCTAAGCTTGTACTCTTTCAACCTGACAAATAACTTTTGCAGATGGTCGAGGTGTTCTTCTTCAGTTTGTGAAAGGGCTATCATGTCGTCTACGTAGACCTCTATCTCATGATGTATCATATCATGAAACAAAGACACCATGGCGCGTTGATAGGTTGCCCCGACATTCTTCAGTCCGAATGTCATCACTTTATAACAGAACGTCCCCTACTGTGTAACAAAAGTGGTTTTCTCTATGTCTTCAGGGGCCATTTTAATCTGGTTGTACCCTGAAAATCCGTCCATGAAAGAAAATACCTTGTGCTGAGCTGTATTGTCAACCAAGATGTCAATATGCGGTAGTGGAAAGTCATCTTTAGGGATGGCCCTGTTTAAGTCTCTGTAATCCATGCACATTCTGACTTTGCTGTCCTTCTTAGGCACGGGCACAATGTTAGAAACCCATTATGGATAGGAAGTAACAACAAGAAATCCAGCGTTGAACTGCTTCATAACTTCAGCTTTGATCTTTTCAGACATGTCGGGCCTCATGCGGCGAACTTTCTGTTTAATTGGTGGACAGTCTTCTCTTGTGGGGAGACAATGAACCATAATATTTGTATCAAGTCCCGACACGTCTTCGTAGGACCAGGCGAAGATCTCAACATATTCATTTAACAGCTGAACTAAGCGCTCCTTGACACTTGGCTCTAGGTTGGCACCCACTCTAACTTCTTTTCTGTCTTCCTCTGTACCCAAGTTGATTGTCTCTAACAACTCCTCGTGATGTAGAATAGCCTTTTCTTCCTGTTGTAGCAGTCTAGCCAATTCTCCCGGCACTTCACAGTCTTCATCACCTTCGTATTCGGCATGGTAGACCAAATCTTCAGAGTCACTGAAGGCCATAGCAGAATTGTTACCCATGGAATCCAGAATGGATGGGTACCTGCATTGGT
Source organism: Vicia faba (assembly GCA_948472305.1). NCBI lineage: Eukaryota > Viridiplantae > Streptophyta > Magnoliopsida > Fabales > Fabaceae > Vicia > Vicia faba. The sequence goes on from OX451738.1 coordinate 1,005,657,791, forward strand.
GAGTGTGGGTGTGTGTAAGGGATAGCCACCTTTAAACAAATAAAATGTAAAAAGAAATAAAATGAACACAAAAGTTTATATGTGAAAACGTCCATGATTCATTAAAATGGCATATGAAAATGAAAAATCAAACCCTTACAAATGGACCTATGTGCCTCGGGTAAGGCACAAGGTTAAAAGTGTACGAGTTATTTAAGAATTATTACAAACCAACAGAAATGTTTGAAAGATAAATTACTGATTAATGAAAGTAATGGGAATAAAGTCCTCTACCTCCCAATTGCATAGTCCTCCTTCAACGGTAGGGAAAATCCAGTCTTCTAGATTGCTCTCCTCTTCACCATCCTCCAAAGCATTGACTCCATGATGGGTGATCTTCACTGGTGGCCCTCCATCCCGGGAGCGGCGCACAACCTTTTGAGCAGAAGCAGTGAAACCTAAGCCGAATTTATCAGATTTAAAGGGAAAGTCGGGAAGTTGCCCCCAGATTGTGCTTCCTCCTTCTTCAATCACAGCCTTCGCATCTTTGAGAGACGACATCCGCGGCGTAGGCCGAGTAATCATGGTTACAGAAGGCACTATCTTGGTTGTCTCAATCTCCTGAGCTACCTCTTCAAAATGCTGAAAGGGGGTTTCGATGAATTCACCATCCAATTCCATATAACGGAAAGAATTAAGATGGCTTATCATGTATTCCTCTCCACCGTGAACTGTCACAATTTTCCCCTGGACATGGTACTTGAGATTTTGATGCAGAGTTGAAGTAACGACTCCGGCATGATAAATTCAGGGTCTTCCTAACAAGAAAGAATAGGAGGGACGGATGTCCATGACATAGAATATGGAGTTGAAGGTTTCAGTTCCCACTTTGATCGGGATGTCCACTTCCCCGTGGACCATCCTCTTAGAACCATCAAAGGCTCTGACAATGATGTTGCTGGGCTTAAAAGTTAGACCTTTACAATCTAGCCTATCCAATGCCTTCTTTGGTAAGACGTTCAATGATGAACCAGTGTCTACCAAAACGTGTGCCAGAGTAGTCCCTCTGCATTCCACCGAGACATGCAAAGCGTCAATATGCTTTCTCCCTTTGATGGTTAGATCAACATCGGAGAATCCTAGACCATTGTCTGCTGTTAGGCTAGCTGCACATTCCTGGAACTGGTCTGCGGAGGTTTCCTGGGGTACATGGGCCGTCTTCAAGAATCTGATCAAAGCTTTGGCATGAGCTTCTGAACAAAGAAGCAAGGCCAACATATAGATTTTTGAGGGGGTTTGCCCCAGTTGCTCCACTACATTATAATCACTTTTCTTGATTATTTTCAAAATCTCTTCCATTTCTTTTTGAGAGATTTCAGGGATGATCAACGGCTGAGCCCTCATCCTGACAGGCTCTTCTTGGATCCCTTTCCCTCTATCATCAGCAGTAGCAGAGGGGACAAACACAGGAGTCACAACTTCTTCAATAATTGGAGTTCTCACAGATATGTTGACCGACACAGGGGTAACCTTAGGAGCAGCTAAGGGTCCGAAAATTGCCTTTGGAGGCGCAATCTCCGAAGAGAAAATTCTTCCACTGCGGGTGATTTTACTCGTTCTAGCAATGTTTCCAATGTCAGAAGTCTCTTCATCAGAACTCTCTTCAGTTGATTCAATTCTGAGTCAGTGTAGGATATCATCATGTCTATCATTAAACTCGTATAGGGTACCCTTATGTTTATCCTCATACTGTAACCATATCGCATTGCCTCTCCATGAAAACCTTTTCATACCCTTAAGATCCAAAATAAAATATATTTTTCATATCCATGCATTTGCATATCTCTCATTCATATATGCGCACAAAGTTCATATAATTTACACTTCCACCCTTATCCAACTATGTTTAATCTAGAAAGATTCTTGATACTCACAAGCAAACTCAAAGCATGCCTCAAGAAGCCATGGAGAAATTCAAAATAGGCCAAGAATTATTTAAGGAGGAGGTCCACATGTTGAATACTCAATTGAACTTGATCATGCAATTATTACTGAGAAGCAAAGGTAACCATTCGTCATCCCAGTCACAGGCCTATTCAGCACCACATATGACACCACCATGGAAAATTTCCCCACATCAACAACTACAACAAACCTATCAACAGAAGGGATATACCCAACCAAGGGGAAGACAAAAACCATCACCAAGGATATTTGATCCACTTCCCATGCCGCACAGTCAGCTACTAAAACTTTTACTCAAGGCATCTTTGGTAGAGCAGAAGTCGTTGAACCCTGCGACCGGGGCACTCCCTCCTAAGTATGATACAAATTCCAGGTGCGAGTATCATGCCAACTCTTCAGGACATACCCTTGAAAGTTGTTGGGGTCTGAAACACAAAGTCAAAGATTTGATCGACAATAAGCAATTGAATTTTGAAGAAGGGATCCCTTTGGTAAACGGTCGCCCCTTGCTTTTACAAATCCAAAGACTAATAACAATCCCCTAAAGTCAGTGGAATAACAAGGGGGATTATCCCCATATCATTAGGCCTTTATCATTTCAATTTGTGATTTCTTAGTTGTTAAATTTCATTTGCTACAAACTTGTGTCTTTGGATCAATAATTCTAATGAAATAATCATGCATGTTTTTGAAATTCGTGTTCACTCTACATTTACTATCACTTTTCATAAATATCAACTATTCACTTTGTTGTACCCCAAAATTTTCCCTTCCATTTTACTCAAGACATGCTCATTGAGATCTTCAATTGCTCAAGGATGACCAAGAATTGACCAGACAAATTCTCCTCCTAAGCAATGAACTTGTAACTAGGGTTTCACTTTTTACCAAGATGTTTGGGCTCAAAAAGTCTCAAATTTTTTCCATGGTCCTAATTTGTCTTCAGGATTGTCCATACCAAATTTCATGCCTTCCACTACAAGTTTGCTCAGTCAATTACCCAAATGTTTGAAAATCATTTGTACTAGGTCAAAAGTCAACTATGGCTAATATACAGTCAAACTTCAATATTTTTGGTCAAAGTCAACATTTTGAAGTGGTATCCATATTTTTATAAAGGGTTGATCATGATTCCTCATGAAATGCTCCTAATCTATCAAAAGTCAAGAATTACTAAATTAGGGTCTCCATAGGAAAATTCAAATAAACTTTGATCAGGCATAACTTTCATATACTTTATCCATTTTGCCCCAACCAAAGCTCATTTTGAAGAGAATCCAATTCCCTGCAAATTCTCTTTTATCCTCAAGTTCAAGAAATGTATCATTTGGAAGATATGAGCTCATACATTACAGGTCATTTTCAAAAAGTCAACAAAAGACACTTTGTGTCAAGACAACTTACATTAGGATAATATCTTCAAAAGAAACAATGAGCAACATAGAGATTGTATAGGACATCTTGGGATTTACAAAAAGTCCAAGATCATCTTCAAAAGATGAAAATTGAGCAAGTTATGGTTTACACAAGTTGGGCAAATTTGTGAAAAATGCATGAAGTCAACTTTGAGCAAAATTGCATTTTTAGGTTAATGGACCTAACTTTTAGGGTTCAAACATGTTTATGACATACCCAAGGACTCCTAAACCTAACCATGCACTATTTTGATATTGATTTCTATTTATTTGAATTTTTATTCATTTAAATATGAATAAAATCAAATAAATTAAATAAAAATACAAAGAATAATGGGCCATGACATTTGGGTTTGATTTCATCTATTAGAAGGCCCATATTTTTGTGCAAGATACATCTAAAGGTACCAGGTTCATACAGTTGACCAAAGAGGCAAAGATATCACAAATATGGACATTTTTCAATGTGTTTTATCCTTCACTACTACAAAAAGGAAAAAGACAATGCTTTTTTAGGCTTTTAACATCGTTGCCTAAAGCAGCGCTGTTAAAAAAAAAGACAACGCTTTTTTTCAATGTAAAAGCGCTGTCTTATGCCAACTTTAGACATCACTTTTAGAATAGACAACACTTTTTTATATACCCCTTTAGCAGCGCTTTTGCTTTAGACAGTGTTTTGTTATTTTTTTAAGTTAGACTTTAGACAACACTTTCCTTTGAAAGTGCTGTCTATTCCCCCACTTTAGACAGCGCTTTCACACTTTAGGAAGCATTTTTTTAAAAGTTTTTACAACGCTTTTCTCCTAAAGCGCTGTCTATTGTTCACGATTTTTTTAATAATAAATTATCTATTTTGACTTACAAAAGCGCTGTCCAATATATATATATATAATGCATTTTAATCAGAATTTTAACCATATTTGATCCAGGTTTTCACCATATTATGCACTATATTTGGTAGCTTCATTCTAATAAAATATACATATATAAAAATTACACATATATATAAATTGATGATATATACAACAACAATTACAAAATTTATGATACAAGTTAAAATTCTACAAGTTAAAATGCCTAAAATTCAAAATTAAAGTTACATCTATACATCTTTCTATCTCCGAGAATTCTCATGAAACAATAACAACATGAATATCTTAGCTCTATCTTCTACACATACACATGTAAACCTGGAAAAAAAACCAAATGATCTAAATTCATAACATGATAATATTAACGTTGCACTTTATTCGAATTTAATTTATACTCAAAACTCGAAATTTCTCATCAAAGGAAATAAGACAATATACCTTAGCTTATAAAATTCTCAACCCGATAATGAATTGAAACCATTCCTCCATAAGTTCATCCAATTGATCTTTTGAGTAATGTGCACAATTGAATTCCTCAAAGTACTACATATATAATAATATAACATAGTATGTGATTTAGTTAAAACAATATGTCATTTTATGAGAAACACAAAATATGAAAGTAGTATGTAATTCCTAAGTTGGAAATCCATACAGTGGATGGAATCTCTAATCGATCCAAAAGAATAGTTTCTTTCATAAACCTCAACATAAAATAGCCACAATCTATACCGTTACGCTGGCGAGGACACTACACATGGAAAGAAAATACGAATATATATCAGGATATACCCCTTAAATTGTTTTATCATGTATCATTACTAATGTAATCAAAAATGAATATCTCTTTGTGAAAGTATACCTCCACTCTGATCCATGTAACATTGTTGGCTCTACTTTTTGGTACTCGAATATCTCTTTGGGAGCGAAAAGATAGTAGAACGCTATAATAAAATATAAACAACTATTTAGAACAATCTCACATAGAAACATAAACATAAACACAAAGCCAGATATGTTGACCATAAACATAAACATAAACATAAACATAAACTTGAATATCTCTTTGGGAGCGAAAAACTTACGTGTCAATCATCTGTTTCAAATCTGGATATGTTGACCAATCATTGTATAATGAATCCAGATAATACACAGTTTCTCTCATAGGATTAATCGCAACCAATAACCAGTGTCCACCGTAAGATTAAACAAAGATTAAACAATGGCCAAAAATGGAAAATTATAATAGATCAAGTTAGGATGAAAATATAACCCGTTGCAGTATTATATGGCACAAAGAACATCTTCTCAGTATCTTTACTGGCCACGAATAAACCTAGTTCATATGCTATGACATCATCTAGTCTTGTTACAATTAACCCTGAATTGACAGTGTTGGGAGCTAAGAAGCCAAATCTTGCTTCTAATCCACGCGGGCACACAATTTTGTCATACATAAACCATAAATTAAAACATCATTAACATTATACTATATTCATTGAAATGAGGGATTAAATTATTCATTTAATTAAACAAAGTTGGTTGGAGTATACGTGATGTATATACCGATAACACCGAGGCCTAATTCCAAATGTCTAAAAACTTGCTCCATATCTTCTCTACCAATTTCTTCAAGATATTCAAAACCAAAGATGTCTGCACTCATAGGTATAAGGCGGGTACCACCATCCAGAATATCTGTAATTCCTAAATATGTTCGAAGGCATGACCTAAACTGAGCAGTAGTTTTTTTACTAGCCACGGTCTTCTTAGCAACATTCTTTTTTTGTGTGGAAATATTGTTAATTTCAGGCGCCTTACCCCTACTGACTTGTGCAGTCTCTTTAGCATGAATCTAGTTATCATATAATTAGTTAGGGGAAGTATAAAATCACAAATTAGCATTTCTCATAGCATAAATGTCATATAATTGTGTTACCTCAAATGATGCAATTGACTCGGTCTCCCGCCTAATCCCCTTATCTTTTGGAATGGATTTTGTTGGAGTCTAACATTACCATGTAAACAAAATGTAAGTATAATTGCCATGAAAATTTGAATAGTAAATGATTTTAAGCATACCTCATTATCTATGCAAACGAGGCTTAACGGCCATGCAAGAAGCGATCCTATTGCATTTGTCACCAATGTTGCATCCGCCACATCGTCAGGTAGTGGTAACAACGCACTCCCCTCTAAAACGACATCGACCAATACTTTCAAAAATCCATCTGGGAGCGGTCTATGGTGAAGCATTTCTCCCGAAGTATTATACACTTTCCCTTGCCAACCATCCGATAAGTCGGTGCCGACAAATAGAGTTGACATTGGGAAATGCCCTATAATTTAATAAATATGGTTATATAATTAATAAATATGGTTATATAATTAATAAATATGGTTTTATAATTTATAAAGATGGTATATAATTACCTCGGGAATATTTTGTCCAAAGTTACCATTGATACTACCTTTGTCACTAGTATCTTTAAAGCCTGTAGCTTGATCAATTTCGTTTTCCTTTCTCAGCTCATATACTTATTGTTGTAACTTTTCCAACTTCTCCTGAAGTTCTTTATTTCTTGGAGCTTTTGTGTTTGATTTTTTTCCAAGGATGTTGGAGTGATCCCAAATCCCTTACCCCTCATCCGACCTGAATACTCACGAATATCTAATGCTAGTGAGAGTACTCTCCTGCAATCACTATCTTCATCTGGAGGTATAGACTGGGAAAGACTCTCCTAAAATTCATATAAATATTGTAATTAAATAATGATATGTTAATAAAAGAATGAAATAATTAAATAAATAAAAGTATGATGTAATTAAATAAATAATGTTATACTTACACATCTCTCGAAAATTTGTTGAACTTTTTCTTCAACAGCTCCATCCTTACACACACGGGCTTCCTTCCACAAAATGTGTTCCAGAAGAGATGTTTCAGAACTATTCTCTTTTGTTAGCTACACATTAAGCCAAAAAACATGATCAAATATAAGCGTGTATATATTATAGATACTTTGCAATTTATAGATACTTACAATAGATTGTTGTAAGCATGCATATCCCATACGACCTTTTCTGTATGGATATGCTGGACTTGATGCTCGTTGTCGATTTACGACACTTAAACTCTCAAATTTTTGGGTATTTCTTTTGGATTTAAAAGTTTCCCATTCTTCAGATGTAATCAAATCTGCATATTTCTTTGGAAGCTCTGCATCAACAAAATTTTTATCTGCATCCCTTAGAAACTTGTTTGACAAGAAAGCTCTAAACCCTATATGTAGTTTCCCGACCAATTTAAGAATATAATCTCTCTCCTGGTATCCTCAATGATGAACGACCTCTACGAAAATCATACACAAAGTGCGTTAGTATAAGTAATTTAGAGACATAATCATCATTAAAAAAAACCTTAACATCACATATGGTACCTGTATCTCACTCCATATTTTTATCTTTATCGTCGTCTAATACTCTTGCTCTCCAATCTTCACATGTGATTGGAATTTATCTTCTTACCACCAAACCGAGATAACTCGTCAACGTTGAACCGTTAGGCTCAATGAGTTGGCCTTCTTGGCACCAATGCACATCATACTTTATGCCTTGGTCTCTATCCCAAATTATTCTCTTCATTATTGTTATTCCTCTTCTATATTCCATTTCCGTTTTACTAACGGCCTTATCTATATCATGCACAGAATCATCACGTGGGTGATCATCGTTAGTAGCCATCTAACCTGTAATAAACATAAACATAAACCCAATATAAAATTCCATAGTCATTTAAATATATATAAAATGAAAATGCCAAAAATTAACATAAACATAAACTTAAACGTAAACACAAACATAAACATAAACAATTTGATATGCTACCTCTTTCACTAACATCTCTTTCTTTTCTTGGTTGAAACATGAATTACTTGTTTCTTAACAATGCAAACGGATGGATTTATCCAAATTCCCTCATTATGATCATTTCTGATATATGATTTATCCGCTATAATATTCTCATCTTGATCATTTATAATATACGACTCATTCCGTCTAATAAATGACTCATTCTAATCATCAATACCACCTTGGTCTATACCGTTATCATCAACCACTTTGTTAGATAAAAGCACTATAGACCATTTTGTACTCACCGGGTCAGTGACATATAACACTTCTTTAGCTTGAGAGGCTAGAATAAAAGGCTCTTCTTTGTACCCCTCTCTATTAAGATCCACTTGCAAAAATCCTGACATATCCATTCGTATGCCACCACTACTTACCCACTCGCAACCAAATATAGGAATCTGAAACTTCTCGTAATCAAACACCCAAATATGCTCGATAACTCCAAAATATGACTGATTTTCATATTTGGGGTTTAGGTCCTTCATACTAGAAATGTGCATTGCTTCAGCAAGCACGATGACACCACTATTTTGCATAGTACTTTTATCATCTTGTTCTTTGGTATAAAATGTGTATCCATTAATTGCGTATGCGCTATAGGAAAACACATGCAAACTTGGACCATATGCCAAACATCTCAACCTTTCTGTTATTGAAGCGGGATCTGAATGAAGCTTTGAAAAAATATGATCCTTAAACCATGGTATAAAACTTTGATTGTGCTCCTGTACTATCCAATTTTCATTTCTATTTTGATTTAACCCTCAGAGTATATCCTTGTGCATTTCAACATATGGATCAACCTCACTATCATTGTGCAGAACATACATATGCACTTGATCCCGTTCATCTTTTGATACTATCACAATTTTATTTCCAATTAATCTTTTACCTTCCTTTTTTTCAAAAATATGACTTTTGGGGAGTCCAATGGATTAAACTTTGGACAAATATTCAGTACAAAACTCAACCGCTTCTTCAACAATGTATCACTCAACAATACAACCCTCTGAGCAACTTCAGTTTTTCACATACACTTTTAATACTTTCATATAACGTTCAGCAGGGTACATCCATCTCATATAAGCTGGGCCGCTCAACTTTGTCTCTTTCACAAGATGAACAACTAGATGTACCATTATGTCAAAAAATGAGGGAGGAAAATACATTTCAAGCTCACACAAAGTAATAACAATTTCTTTTTGCAATGTTGGTAAGATCTCAGGATCAATCACCTTACTACAAATTGACCTAAATAAAAAACACAACTTAGTTATCGCACTCCTTACTTTATCTGGAAAAATAGAACGTATACCTATTGGTAGAAAATGCTCCATTATAACATGGAAATCATGAGTCTTTAAACTCTTTAACTTGAGGTATTTCATAGACACAAGTCTTCTAATATCTGAAGAGTATCCTTCTGGAACTTTAATTTACTAAGAAACCTACACAATATCTTTTTCTCCTTTCTAGATAGACTAAAAGTAGCAGTTGGTAGATATGTTCGACTTCCTTTCTTCATGGGTCCTAGTTCAGTTCGTATTCCCATCTTTAACATGTCCTCCCTTGCTTTAAGGCCATCCTTAGACTTTCCTTTAATATTGAGTAACATACCAATAACACTTTCAAATACATTTTTTTCAATATGCATAACATCGAGAAAATGTCTCACATACAGAGATTTCCAATATGGAAATTCAAAAAAAATCGATCTCTTCTTCCACCCACCTTTGACAACTGTATGCGTAAAAGGCTTGCCAAACTGAGTACACACATCTTTCACCTTTTCAAAAATTTGGTCACCTGACAATGCAGGTGGAGCTTTATGTTGTTTGGCGTCTCCATTGAATGCTTTTCTCCGCGCACGGTAGTGATGTTTAGAATGTAAGAATCTACGATGACCGAGAAACACATTCTTCTGACAAAGTTCCAAATGCGTCGTATCGGTTCCATATTCACAAACATGACACACACGTTGACCTTTAATGCTATACCTAGATAGATTCCTGTATGCTGGAAAATCATTAATTGTGCCAAACAACATCGCCTTTAAATTAAAACTTTTTTTCCTATATCCATCATAAACCTCCACCCCGTTCTCCCACAAAATCTTTAAATCTTTGATCAAAGGTATCAAGTATACCTCTATGTCATTCCCTGGTTGTTTAGGCCCAAATATTAACATAGATAACATCATGTACTTACGCGTCATACATAGCCATGGAGGTAGGTTATAAATCATAAGAATCACAGGCCATGTGGTATGTGAGATACTTTGAAGACCATGCGGGTTCATTCCATCAGTAGATAAAGCCAACCGAAGGTTTCTTGCTTCTTCTCCAAAATCAGGATAATCATTATCAATGTGGTGAATCTGCCGGATGTCGATACTTTTCATCAATAATTCTTTCATCTTCATGCCAAATAAGGTGTCTTGCATCGGTTTCACTATGAAACATTTGCCTAAATCTCGGAATTATAGGAAAATACCGTAAGACTTTTGCTGGAGACAATTTTTTCTTATATCGAGACAAACCGCATTTAGGGCACTCATTTAACGATGCATATTCGTTTTGAAACAAAACAAAATCGTTTGGACAAGCATGTATCTTATCATAGCTCATGCAAATAGAGCACAACATTTTTTTGGCCTCATAGGTTCGATTAGGAAGAACATTATCCTCCGGAAGCATATCTCTCATAAGGGCTAATGACTATGTGAAACTTTCATCTGACCATCCATTGCCCACCTTTAAGTTGTACAACTTTAATACCGCAGACAGTCTTGTGAATTTAGTGCACCCTTTATACAACGGTTTCTCTGCATTACTTACCAATATCTCAAACATTTTGGGACAATCCTGAAGATCTTCTTCAAGTGCATCTACAATCTCTTCGGCTCGATCAAAATCGTATGTATCTGTGTCCTTGTCGTCTGAAGCATAGGTCATACTACTTTTCTCCCCCGGTTCAACGTTGTCGTTACTTTTTTCACCGTGAAATATCCAACACGTATAACTTCTACCAATTCCATGCATTAGTAAATGCGATTTCAATCCATCTACGTTAACCCGACCCACATAACAACAACACAAGCAAGGAAACTTCATTCGACTGGGGTCTTTAGCGTGTTCAACAGCAAACTTAACAAATTCCAATACCCCATTCTCGTACTCTTGTGACAATCGATCGGAAAACATCCATTTTTTATCCATTTTTTTCTACTTATTCAAGTAAACAAAAACACTATAAACGAATTATTCTCTTTTTGTTTGAATTAAACGAATTATTTCTAGAAATTTATTTCTAGAGTTAATAACATGGACTAAAAATAAATATATCTATATAAAAATAATTGTATTTTTTAATTTATCGATACAGATAGAATTTGAACATGACTTACCAAAGAAAGAAAAGAGGCTATTGGTGTTGACGACAGATGATGCGGCTTTGATGTTCTTCGAATCGGTGATGGTCTTCGACTAACTACACCAATACAAAGGGATCATAAAAACAAGTTGTATATATGTAGGTTCAAAATACTAGTAACAAAATACTAGTTCATGGAAAATATAAACATGATAAACAATTCAGACACCAATTAAAATAACAAAAAACCCATCATATATATCATCTTTTTTATTCCAAAACACGGAACCAAAAGAAAATGTAATAATGCTAAATGCTAAAAGTGTTGCTGTTATATATCAAGCCCTACCAAGAACCCAAAAATCAAAATGCATATATATATATATAACCCAGTTTAGACATCAATAGGAGGATAATGTCTTAGATGTTAGCATAGTACATTATCAAGAAGGATAACTCAGTTTGGACATCAATGGAGATAAAGACATTTTCAATAAAGAACATACCTTGAGAACCAGCCGGTGTGGGTGAAGGAAAACCGAGAGAGATGGTGGAGGACGGAGGGGGGCTGGTACGACAGAGAAGGATTTGCGACCGAGGAGGGAATGTGTTACGTTTACTGTTCAAGGAGGGAAAGGGTTTGGCTTCTGTATTCGTCAATCTGTGAATACACAAATTCTATTTTTTTAATTTTCATTTATAAGGGTTTAGACAGCGCTTTCTAAAAGCGTTGGCTAATATGGACCTATAGCAGCGCTTTTGAAAAGCGCTGGCTAATATTGTCCTTTAGCAGCGCTTTTCTAATTTTTTTAAACTTTTTTATGACTTTAGACAGGACTTTCTTAAAGCGCTGTCTAAAGTGGACCTTTACCAGCGCTTATGATAAAGCGCTTTCTAAAGCAATACTTTAGCAGTGCTTTTTAAAAGCGTTGTCTAAGGTCATATTTTTAGCAGCGCTTTTACTAATTATTTTATACAGTTTCTGTGTTTTTTTTAAATTCACTTATAGCAGCACTTTTGTACAAAAGCGCTATCTAATGTGCGCTGTTAAAAATCACTTTTAGCGTAGTGCTTGTCTCCAAAGCCATGAATGCATTGATTATTTACCATGTTTGTTCACTCCTATCTCCCCTCTATAAATACATAACACTACAAGCCAAAGGGAGCAGGAAATTCCTCCCCAAAAAAGCTCTCCAAAAATCAAAGAATTGGTGCAAGTCATATATCAAGGTTCCGGTCTCTCTCGATTGACACCAAGCCTCAAACCATCCTCCTGAAGTCCCCGTGTTTCTTATAAGGTCAAAGAGGAGTCTATCACACGCCTAGCATGCCCCCATTTGACAACACCAGTTTAGTAAAATATTAAACTTCGAATCTCTAATTTTAATCACATTTTATGGCATGCTAACGTTTGTTTGAGTTTATATAGAACAATTATGGTTGGTTGAATCAGAGGTTCCACACAAGAATCTGAAAACACCATGGTTAGGGCATGAAGCCTTCAAAGATTCAGGCCTAGAGATTTATGATGATTTCACCCCCTGTTTACTTTTGCTACTAGGCCTATCTTTATTTTCTTGTTTTATTCATTTTATTTATTTCTTTTAACTCCTTTTTTTATTTTAATAAATAAACAAATATAAAAATCACATAAAAATAGATTTAGGATTTTTATTAATTAAATTTTAATTTTGGTAAACTAATTAACTAATCAATTTAACTTTTTTTAAAGTAAAATTAATAGAACTTAGGTTTAATTTCATTTTAATTCATTTTCCTTTTCATAACAAAAATACTAAAAAAAACATAGAATTAATTTCTTTTCTTTAAATTTCATGTTTATTTAATAATTAACCTTTTTTCTTTAAATATAGATCTAGATCAATTATTTTTTAACTTAAACCATTTTCATAAATTAAAACAAAAAACAAGCAAAAAGATTTTCTCTTAGGATTTTTTAGACGTCCTTTCAATTCGCGCGTGTCATTATCTTTCGCATTCTATTTTTCATACTATTGTAACTGCCTACTGGATGTAATAGCATAATTAGGACTTTACTTTTTTCTAATTTATTCCCCAGTTTGGACATGTAATAATTCCCCTCCCCGAAGCCTTGTAATAATTAGATTTACATTTCCTCACTTTTTATTACTGTAAATTATTAACTGTCTAGATGCATGACTAACTAGGATTGTATGGCAAGAATAAAATAAAACCCTAGAAAACTTAACACAAGACAAAAATAACTGAAAACAACACAGTCGCGCATGCGCACCTCTAGGGTACCCCTACTTTGGTTGCCTTCGGAAAAATAGTCACAACTCTCAAAACGTGAGAGATTTTAGTAGCTACCCCCCGATTTAAAAAGATCATAAGTCCCTCGATGACCTTCTCGATGTTGCCTCAGTAAACAATGATCTTAAAACCCTAGGGTAGTTACTAAGGTTTCTTGCCCAGTTACCTTTGTGACTATAAAACGTCCCTTCGAATGTCCCTCAAACATCTAAACGATAAGGGCTACCTACTAACTAATAGTAGGCTAGCACTATCTCAAGGAAAGGAGGAAAAGAACGACCTTTTCGAGTATAAGTAGATAGTTCTTAAATGCTTACTCAAAAAAAACTTTTGCACTTACATGAGACATTTCAAAAACACTTTCAAAAAATGGTTTACCAACACTCTTGAGGACTGATACGAGAGTTATCATAAAGGGAATCACCGTACTAAGGCATTTTCAAACTACTTTTTCAAAACACACAAAAGCACAAGGTATTTAAAAAATGATCTAAGCATTTAAGAGCCCGTAGAAAACTACGGATGAAAAGGGTTCTAATATCCTCCCTTTCCATAATCTACCCCCCTTACTCAGAAAATTCTCGAAAAGGTCGTTTTTTGTTCTTTTCACCCTTTCCTTTGTTGGATAAAAGAAAAGTCGATGGCGACTCTTACTTACTGCAACATTTGCAAACAAAAACGCAAAACCAGTATAAACAGTCCGTTCTGCCACCGTATCACAGAACTGGAGACTCTAATGGGGACTTTATAAAGTGGGGTTACCTTAGAGTTAGATCATTTTAAATTTTCTTTACATTATGTGTTTTGTATGCTTTACTTTTGAGGTCTTTCTTGGGTTGTTACTAAAGATCCTACACCCGGATCTAGGGAACATTTTAGGTAAGTAGCAATAGATCGTAGGGACTGTATGGGGTATACCGACATGGTTGAAGCAACAGCTATGTTAGTGTGACACATTTTTTGGTACCGACAGCCCTTGAGTTTAGTCAAGGAGAATACGGGGCCGCTGTGTGATGTCATGAAGCAATAACTGATCTTAGAACCTTTAATTGAACAACTAGGCCATCAGGAAGTAGTGAGATAGCCGGCTTTGGTGCAGTCCAAAAGTTGGTTGATACTCGATACTACGCTCATTGAGATTGGACTTTCGAGATATTTCAGTCGCCAATAAAGAGGCTTGCACTGAAACAATGCACGATGAAGAAAGATCAGTGATATTGAGATTCCATAAAACCAAATTATTATTACTAGGACAGGTTGAGCCAACTAAAAATTCAAGAGGGTACTTACCTACTAATGTACCCCAAAATTTTCCCTCTCACTTTACTCAATATATGTCCATTGAGATACTCAACTTGCTCAAGGATGCCCAAGAGTTGACCAGACAAACTCCCTCCTAAAGAAATGAACCTCCTATTAGGGTTTCCATTAACATCAAGCTGGGTGAACTCCAAAGGCCTTATATGCTCTCCATGGTCCTAATATGTTCTCAATACCCTCCATGTCAAATTTCAATCCTTGCACAAGAAGTTTGCTCAGTCAACTGCTCAGATGCTTGAGAATCGACTATATTAGGTCAAAAGTCATCTGTGGCTCACATACAGTCAAACTTCAATATTTTTGGTCAACATCAAAATTTTGAAGTTATATTCATCATTTGATCAAGGGTTGATCATGATTCCCAAAAGAATTCTCCTAACTCATCAAAATTCAAAAGTTGCTAAATTAGGGTTTCTTAGGAAAAGTCAGCCAAACTTTGACCAAGCACAACTTTCTCATACTTTATCAGAAATTTCTCATCCAAATCTAATTTTGAAGGGATCCAATTTCCTACAACTCATCCTCATCCCGCAAGTTCAATAAATGCACCTACAAAAAGATATGAATTTCTATGTTATAGGTCCTTGTGAAAAGTCAACAAAAACACCTTTTGGGTCAAAGCTTCTTACTTGTACATGGAAGACCCAATTAAGATTATACCAAAAGGGTTGTTTAGGGGACATCCTAAGCTTTCTAAAAAGCCCAAGAACACCCTCTTAGGTTCAAATTTGAGAGAGATATGCATTGTCAAAGTTGGCCATTTTTGGAGGATTGTCAAAAATCAACAATGCCCAAAATTGCATTTTTAGGCAAATGGGCCTAACTTTTTATGCTTGAATCTTACATCTAGAAATTTCCACGACCCAAGCCCTCTCTCATATATTATTGACTTTATTTATTTAATTTATTTTTATTTTTATCATCTAAAAATCAAACTAAATCAAATAAATGATATAAAATATGGAAGATTTGTTTTTAATTTCATTTTGAATAGAATCTTAATTCATTGATGCTGTAAAATAGAATCAAATTGTGCCAAGGTTGATTGGAGTGAGAATGGAACGGTTTATCTTGATTTGGAAGGAAAATAATGCAAGGTTGGAATGGAATCAAATCCCAATAATTGGCAAGGATTTGGAGCTTTTTTGTTAACCTAATTCAAAGAGATACATATACATAACACATCCCAAGCATACAGAGGGAGAAAAATCGTGGGAAATGTCCAAAGCAACTTGTGTTTTTTATCAAGAAATCTCAATTGGAATTCCGAATCATAGCCGCTCTCAAGGAGGTCTAAGGGTTGCAATCCATTCTTGGATGTCTCTGGAAGCTTTTCCAATCCTTGTCAAACTCTGAAGCATCAAGAACCACGCTTCATACACATCCCGGTTTGACACACTTTTTTGATTTTGATTATGTGCATACAGGCTTTGTTCATGTAGTTTAATCATGTATTCTGGTTTGCCATGAGTAGTCGATGCTTTCTGAATACTTTAATTAAGTTTTGAGTGCATGGAAGGAAGATAGCCATTACTTGGGTTTCCAAGCTTCATTTTGGGGCTTCCCTGTATAGGAGAAATTAGATCAAATCATGGGCACCATTGAATCCAAGGCATGATTCCTGACTGTCCTGTACCTTTGGTTTACGTTTATCTGGCTTGTGTTGCATTTTCAGTTATTGCAGGTTTATGGCCATGCACAAGAACCGTCAGTATAGCTTATAGTGACGAATTCGTCCGTAAGTAAAAGCCTAAAATAAAAAACAACACTTCTGGGAAGAAGATGAAGGCGTGGAAGCGTCCCACTGGTCCATTTGAAATTCGCGCGTTTTCTTAGGCCAAGCACTATGTTTGCATTATATTTATTTTATTTGATTAAGTATATGACTAACCAACTAGCGCAGATGGCAAGGGAAGAAGGCATGTGATAGGGAGGACCTGGGTTCGATCCCAGGTCCAGACCTTTTGCATTTTCTGAAATAACATTTCCAAATCCGATGCGCATCATGTTCTAAAGGCCACCACACACTCTCTGATCTCGTCCCTTCGATTAATCTCCATCACAGATCCAATGCACAGTATATAATAGTCCACCGTGATCCTTCAGAAGCTAGTCCCACTAGATCAGGCGTTAGTCTGGGCCAACTTTGGGCCTAACAAGCAATTTGGCATCACACCCCCCTTTTCTCTTCCAGCAACAGGCCCAATTCCTTACTCTTTTTTATTTTAATTCTTTTTTCTTTTGTTTATTAATTATATCTTTTTTAAATAACTCAAAAAATCATTTTTTTTCATTTAATCAAAAATCACGAAAAAACATCATAAATATTTTTCATAAAAAATATTTTGTTAATTAATTAGTTTAATTAAATTAGGGTAATTTAATGTCTTTTTATTATAATTCAAAATAATTAGATTTAGGGTTTAATTTTATACTTAACCTAATTTTTTTCCTTAAAAATAACATAATTATTTTCTCATTTTAGATTTTTAGGTCGTTTAATTATTTCTCGTATTTAATTTGCCACACGTTTTTAATTTTCCTTTTTTATTATTTGTAATTGCTCCGAGTTTGTAATAGATGTAAATAAGATTTCAATTTCGCATTTTATTTTCAGTCAAAATAATTATGTATCTGCCCAAAGCCATGTAATAGTTAGGATTTTAATTTCACGCTTTTAATTTCTGCAACTATTTAACTGTTAGATGTATGGAAAATAGGCTTGCATGCAAAAGATAAATGAAATTAAAACAGTAGAAAACCCTAATTATGCAAAGATAATTAACTTAAAAAATACACTTGCACATGTTCACTCCTAGGGTTTACTCCACTTGGTTTCCTAAGAAATAATGGTCGTGTCCCTTGAATGTAGGGATACCTTAGCAATGACCCGCGATTCAAAGTTGTCATAAAGATCATAGTCCCTAATTGTCCCTTGAGTTGCCTACGAATTGATCTTATGACGATAGTCCCTTCGAAATGCTAAGGTATCTCCACTTGTTGCCTTCAAAGACCATTTAGTCCCTTCGAATGTCCCTTTACAAATCCAACGATGGTGCTACCTATTCCTTAATAATAGGATAGCGCTGTCAAAAGGAAAACGAACAGAATTTTTTTTGAGTAGGTAGATTAGTTCCTAGGTACTTGCTCAAACAAAACTTTTCACACAAACACTTTTCAAAATAATTTTTTTAACTACTTCGTCACACTCTTGAGGACTAATACAAGAGTCATCACGAAGTAAAACCTTTTCAAAACAAGCACACATAAGAAATTTCAAAATAAGAAAGTACCTAAGAGCCCGTGGAAAACCACGGATAGAAAGGGTGCTAACACCTTCCATTTCTATAATCTACCCCCCGTACTCAAACATTTCTCGAAAAAGGTTTTTTCTGTTCTTTTTCCTTTTCCTTAGTTGGATGAAATAAAAGTCGGTGGTGACTCTTGCTTACTGCGACATTTGCGAATACAAAACGCAAACTAGTATAATAGTCGGTTCTGCCACCGTATCATAGAACTGGAGACTCTGCTGGGGAGATTAAAATAAGTGGGGTACACCTTATGATCTAAGTCATTTTAAAATTGCTTTCTTATTTTTCCATGCCTGCTTTAAATTCAAGGGTTTTGTTTGGGTATTATTAAAGATCCTACACACGGATCTGGGGACACTCTTTAGGTAAACAACAATAGATCGTGGAGACTCTACGACATAGAACGATATGGTTTAAGCGATGGATGTGTTAGTGTGACACTTTGGTTGGTACCGGTATCCTTCGTGTGGAAATGAGGAGAATACGGGGCCGTCGCGTGGTGTCGTGAAGCACTAACATACCTTAGAACCTTAGTTGAACAAACTTGGCCATTAGAAAGTAGTGAGATAGTCGGCCTCAGTATAAAGCTGAGGATTGGTTGATACTCGATGCTACACTCATTGAGTTCAGACTTTCGGGATATTTCGGCTGCAAGAAAAGATTGCTTGAGCTGAAACAATGCCCGATAAAGGATGATCAGTGATATTGAGAATCTTTAGAACCCGGTTACTTTTCTAAGATAGGTTTGAAACCAACTAAACTTCAAGAGGGTACTTACCTTTAACCTCATGCAAGCCTTTGAACCTAAGGTCTATTATGTGTTTTGCTTATATGTGATTTATCCTGTTTGAACATGACATTATGCATCATAAAATAACATCCATTCATATTGCACTAAACATTTCAAGGACCAAGGGAATTTATCTTTGTTCTATTTTGCAAATCATGGTTTCCGCTCGTAGAAACACTATCTGAATCAGATTTATGAAAATACCTTCCCAACTCAAGGAGCTAGTATCAAAGGTACCTGAAACTTTTGCATTCACTAAGAGACATGGTTGAATTCTCAACTTGGTTACTTCAAGCTTTGATGAAAAGATGATGAGTGTACTCTTTTAGTTCTTTGATCCCAAGCACCACTGCTTCACTTTTCCAGACTATCAGTTGGTGCCTACCATGGAAGAGTTCTCTCAGCTGTTGGATATACCCATTCTTGAATAGTTGCCTTTCACAGGTTTGGAAGAGGTTCCTATGCCAAAAGTCATTGCCTCAGCCTTGAATTTGAAATGAGCCGACGTGGTATCCAATTGGGAAACAAGAAGCATAGTCAAGGGTTTTCTAGCCAAGTTCCTAATAGACAAAGCCCAACTGTTTTTGGATGATATGGACTTTCAGGCTTTTGAGGAGGTCTTGGCCCTTCTAATATATGGGTTAGTATTGTTCCCTAATCCAGACTTGCTCATAGATGTGAATGTTATCAAGATCTTCCTCTCTCGCAACCCCGTGCCTTCCTTGCTCGGAGATATTTTGCACGCTCTCCATACTCGTACCATGAAGAGAAGAGGGGTTCTTATGTGCTGCATGCCATTGCTGTCGAGGTGGTTTATTTCTCACCTCCCTAAGTCCGTACTGAAGAATGAAGAAGGTTTGGGTTGGTCACAAAGGATAATTTCACTCGCTCACACGGATATTCTCTGGTATTCCTAAGCTATAGGAGATACTGTTATTATTTAACATTGTGGGGAGTACCCTAATGTCCCATTACTTGGTATCAGAGGGGGCATAACCTACAATCCTTGTTTAGCTTTGCAACAATTTAGTTACGCTCGAAGGGATGGTTCCCATGAGTTACTTATTGAGGGCATTATGTTTAACTATAAGGATAATGTTCAAGGGTATCACCAGAGGTTCGTACGAGCTTGGAGCATGGTAAACATATCTGGCGCCAAGGCTTTGGGGCCAAAGCCTTCCATTCCTATGGAACCTTATATCCAATGGGTATGAGCTCGCGCCCAGAAACTTATGATGCCCTATATGTCCGTTCTACCAATGATTGTGGAACCCACTACTGAAGGGGGTATTCCTTACACGATTCTCCATCCTGATATGCCCACTGATCTTGGAGAACTACAGAGGTCTTGGATTCAATTGAAGAAAGAGCAAAATACTTACGGGGATTGGTTCTATGCCCAGGAGAGGAGGGTTTCAGAGCTCACAAAGCAGCTCCATGAGGAAAGAGGACTTAATGTCTATCTCGGCACGAAGAGGAAGCATCCATGGGAATTTTGATTTTTTTTAGTTTTTAGAATCATTTTTAATTGTAACACCTAAAAGGCATTTGAACTTTGAATTCAACTAATAAAATATTTGTTTCATTTTAGTTCGCAAATTTAAATTTCCCAAAGTCCTTAAAATCATGGCATACGCATCCCATTCATAGCATTTCATGAACATGTACCATTACAGGTTTCTCATCTTCACTGTTTATTTCAACAGAAATGTCTTTTGAACAAAGCATCAAGGAGCTTCAGGCACAAAACGCCCAGTTCTAACAGATGTTTATGAATCTGGAAAAAGGGCAGGAGGATCTGAAGGCCCTCATCCTGAAGGAGAAAAAGAAAAAGAAGAAGGATGCCGATATTCTGAATATGGGCAGAAGGTTTAGGGGGGCATTGAAGCAGCAAGTCGATATGACCTCTTCATCCAAAGGAGGGGAGAATCAAGAAGAAGAGACAAGGGAGAAGGACCCCAGTCCTGAAGTTTCTTACAATGATATCGACTACAATGATGAGCAGTATCCTCCTACCGAGGATAAATCCAAGCAGTTGGAAGATCTTCTGAGTGCTATGGAAATCCAGAGGATACCCGGGTTGGATTTCGAAGAATTGGGATTGGTGTCGGGAGTGGTCATCCCGCAGAAGTTTAAGGCTCCAGTTTTTGCAAAGTATGATGGGGTGTCTTACCCAAAACTCCATATTCGCTCTTACGTCAGAAAGATCTAGCCCTACACCGCTGATAGAAACTTGTGTGTTCACTTCTTTCAAGACAGTCTGTCAGGGACTCAACTTAAATGGTTCTACCAACTAGAGAGAGCCAATGTCTGAAACTGGGAAGATCTGGATGCTGCTTTTTATAAGCAGTATCAATATAACGCCGACCTTGCTCCTACTCATACTCAACTCCAGAGTATGTCCATGGGTGCAAGTGAAGGGTTTAAGGACTATGCCCAGAAGTGGAGAGACTTGGCTGGAAGAGTTCAACCCCCATTATCTGATAGGGAGTTCGTTGATATGTTTCTGGGGACGCTATCTGGTCCATTCTTTAATCATTTGATCGACAGCTCATCAGATGGTTTCACTGAGTTGATTCTAACCGGAGAGAGAGTAGAAGCTGGGATTCAGAGCGGCAAGATACAAAAGGAAGCCTCATCGAGTTCAGTAAAGAAGCCTTTTGCTGGTAAGAAGGAAGCCAGTGGCATCTAAAGCCCGAGAGGCCAAAATAGAGCTGAACATCGTCAGACAGTAAGTGCCATAATGATACCTAGGCCTGCGGCTGTTCCACAACGCAACAATCAACAAAGGATGGAAAGACCATAACGAAAATTTACCCGGATCAACATGACGTTGGCTGAAGTTCTACCCCATTTGTTGAGATCCAACTTGGAGACCTTGAAAGAGGCTCCCAAGAATCCGAACACCACATCTCCCGGATATAATCCAAATTCTCGGTGTGCCTATCATTGAGAGTCCTGGCCACGATACCAAAGACTGCTCGGCTCTAAGAAATAAGGTATAGGATCTCATCGAAGCCAAGGAAATTAAGTTCGATGCTCCGGAAAAGCCCAATGTCATAACTGCTTCCATGCCTAAGCACGGGCGCGGAGTTAATGTTATTGATATCGACTTGTTTGTGACCTCGGTGGATGAAATTTCTACTCCTCTTATGAATGTTAAGAAGAATTTACTATTGGCCGGTTTATTTCCGGGTTGTGGTTAAGGTTGCCACATGTGTTCATCTCTGCCTTCTGGTTTCCGTTTGCTGAAGTCATGTGTTCAGCGCCTGATGGATAGCAAAGAAATTTTGTTCGAGAAAACTTTGATTCATGCTGTTCCATCTGAAGACGTTGCTATTATAACCATTTCCACCAATCCTTCCAAGGTCTCCTCGAGAAGACCTGTTAGGATTACATCTTTTCAAAGAATCGCTCCGCTAATAATCAATGTTCCTGGTCCTGTCCCGTATGCCTCAGACAAACAAGATCTGAAAAATGAAGAGGCTGATCCTGATATTAGTAACATTGTCGGGACCAGCAAGGTTACCCGAAGTGGAAGGGTTTTCTCTCCCGAGATTTCCCTGAAGAATGTCAACATGCCTATTGTCATTCTGTCTATTGTTCCTCCTGGTACATCAACCACTGCTCCTGTTCTTACACCAATTATTACCCCTGCCGGTGAGTCATCTGGTACCCGCGGCAAAGAAGTTATAGGCGAGCCTTCCCGGACGGAGGCACCTAGAAAAATTATCGTGGAAGCCTCTAAGTAAGAGATAGAGGAAATACTGAAAATAATCAAAAAGAGCGACTAAAGTATGGTCGAGAAGCTGGGGTAGACCCCCTCAAAGATATCCATGTTGTCCCTGCTATTATGCTTTGAGGCCCATGCGAAGGCTTTGATTGCATTTCTCAAAACTGCGTATGTGCCGCAAGAGACTTCAGCTGATCAATTCAAAGACTGTGTGGCCAGCCTGACTACTGACAATGGGCTGGGTTTTTCAGATGCAGACCTGACGTTGAAAGGGAGGAAGCATAATGATGCTCTACATATCTCGATTGAATGCAGGGGCACCACTATGGCTCATGTGCTGGTGGATTTTGGGTCTTCGCTGAATTTTATTCATAAGAAGGCGTTGGATCGGTTGGACTGTGAGGGCTTGACCTTAAATCCTAGTAACATTGTGGTGAGGGCCTTAGATGGGTCAACGAGAATGGTGCATGGGGAAGTGGACATCCCCGTCAAAGTAGGTTCCCAGACCTTTGAGTCCACTTTCTATGTAATGGACATCCGACCATCATACTCTTGTTTGTTGGGTCATCCTTGGATCCATGAAGCTGGGGAAGTTACTTCCACACTGCACCAAATGCTGAAGCATCCAGTAAAAGGGAAGATTGTCACTGTGAGGGGTGAGGAGGAGTATATGGTGAGCCACCTAAATTCCTTCAGGTATGAGAGATGGAGAGAGAATTCATAGAGACTCCTTGCCAGAATTTTGAAGAGGTTCCCCAGATCTTGGCATCGGCTGAAGCTACTACCAGCAACAAACCTCCTTTGAAGATGGCTTCTCTCAAAGACGCCATAGCCGTGATTGAAGAAGGTGGGTGTACTAATTGGGGACAACTCCCTGATTTTACTCACAAAACTGACATGTTTGGTTTGGGATTTACTTCAGGAGCTCAAAGGGTTGTTCGACACGCTCGGGCTGTAAGAACTCCCCTACACATCAGCTATCGGGGAATTAATGCCATTGAAGACAGCGAGGAAGACTCGGATATCGACAACTGGATCTACCCAACTACCAACGGTGGACTGAGTAATTGGATGGCTAGGGACTTTATACCAGTTTCTTTTATTCCGCAGTAATTGTCTTACTTGTTTTGAGATTTGTAATAAACAATTAAAACTCTATGGCCTTGTGCCTTGCCTGAGGCACATTGGCTTTGTTTGTGAGGGATCTTATTTTTCATTTCATATATCATTAATAAAGCATTGGACGTTCCTTGCATACAATTTTCGCGCTCTTTGTTTTTCTTTTCTGTTTTCACTTTATCAAAACAGCTATGCTCTTACACACACTCACGTATCATACTGCAGATCCATATCCACTCTGGATCCCATTGATAATAGCTCTGCTACTGTCCGTTATGATTTCGAAAATCCGATGAACTAAGCCGAGGACGAAGGTGAGGATGATTGTGAGGTGCCTGGAGAACTTGCTAGACTATTACAACTGGAAGAAAGGGCTATACAGCCTCATGAAGATCCGGTTGAAACGATAAACCTGGGCACGAAGATAGACAGAAAGGAGGTCAAGATTAGTGGAAATTTGGAAGTTAAGGTTAAACCGTGGTTGATACAAATGTTGCACGACTATGTTGAGATCTTTGCCTGGTCATATGAAGACATGCTAGGTCTAGACACTGATATTGTGGTACATCGTATGCCGACCAAAGAAGACTGTCCTCTGGTTAAATAGAAGGTCCGTTGTATGTACCCTAAAATGTAAGAGAAGATCAAGGCAGAGGTTATGAAGTAGTTCGACCCAGGATTCTTAGCTGTCACTTCTTATCCACAGTGGGTTGCTAATGTCGTTCCAGTACCTAAGAAAGACGGTAAGGTACGGATGTGCATGGATTACAAATATGTGAACTGGGCAAGCCCCAAAGATGACTTCCCACTTCCTCACATTGATGTTCTGGTTGACAACACCGTGAAACACAAAATATTCTCCTTCATGGACGGTTTCTCTGGCTACAACTAGATCAAGATGGCTCCTGAATACATGGAGAAGACAACCTTCGTCACATAGTGGGGCACCTTCTGTTACAAGGTGATGCCTTTCGGGTTGAAGAATGTTGGGGAAACTTATCAGTGCACCATGGTTGCTTTTTTCCATGATATGATTCACCATGAGATTGAAGTTTATGTTGATGACATGATATCCCGGCCTCAAACTGAGAAAGAGCACCTAGATCATCTAGAAAAGTTGTTCGACAGGTTGAAGATATACAAGCTGTGGTTGAATCCAAACAAGTGCACCTTCGGGTAAGGTCTGGGAAACTTCTGGGTTTCATGGTCAGTGACAAAGGCATCCAAGTAGATCATGCGAAGGTAAAGGCCATACAAGAAATGTCAGCTCCCCGTACAGAGCCAGGTTCATTTCACATCTGACTGCTACTTGTGAGCCCATCTTCAAACTTCTGAAGAAAGATCAAGTGGTAAAGTGGAATGATGAATGCCATACCGATTTCGAAAGAATCAAAGAATACCTTCAAGAACCGCCAATTATGATGCCTCCGGTTGAAGGAAGACCTTTAATATTGTACTTAACAGTGCTAGACAATTCAATGGGGTGTGTGTTGGGGAAGCATGACGAGTTTGGTCGAAAAGAGCACGCGGTATACTACCTTAGCAAAAATGTTACCGACTGTGAGACAAGATACTCACTGCTCGAGAAAACTTGTTGCACTTTGGCATGGGCTGCTCGCCGACTAAGACATTATATGCTGACCCACACTACTTTGTTGATATCCAAGATGGATCCTATCAAATACATCTTCGAGAAACCCGTTCTCTCCGGAAAAATAGCAAGATGGCAGATGATCTTAACTGAGTACGACATACAATATACAATCCATAAAGCAATTAAGGGGAGTATATTGGCTGATCATTTGGCTCATCAGGCCATGGATGACTACCAGTCCATGAATTTTGAGTTCCCGAATGAGAATATTATGGTGGTGACTGACTACGAAGAACCTGGATCAGATGAAGGACCCGAAGAGGGATCCCAATGGACTATGGTCTTTAACGGGGCTTCAAACGCACTTGGTAATGGAATCGGCGCCGTAATCATATCTCCTAAGGGATTTCATACTCCTTTCACCGCTCGACTATGTTTCAACTGCCCTAATAACATGGCAGAGTATGAAGCTTGTATCATGGGTCTCAAGGCCGCTATTGACCTCAGGATCAAGTTCTTGGACGTTGTCGGGGATTCAGCCTTGGAAATAAGTCAGATCAAAGGCAAATGGGATATGAAGCATCCGAATCTCATCCCATACAAAGAGCTCATACACACATTGCTCCCACACTTTGAGGACGTAACTTTTGAAAATTTCCCACGAGAGGAGAACCAATTAGCGGACGCGCTAGCTACCATGTCTTCTATGTTTAAAGTCAGGTGGGACAATGAAGCTCCCCAAATCACCATTGAGAGGTTGGATGAACCAACACACTATTGTGAAATTGATACCGAAGAAGTGGCAGACAAACCCTGGTTTCACGAAGTCAAAAGGTACCTCGAGGCTCAAGAGTATCCCGAAGGGGCATCTGTCAACGATAAGAAGTTTCTGAGGAGGTTCGCTGCGAAATTCTTCCTCAGTAATGGAATCCTCTACAAGCGCAATCATGACTCTACCTTACTACGGTGTGTAGACAAGAGCGAAGCAGAGAGGATTATGACAGATCTACATGAAGGCACCTTCGGAACCCATTCCAGTGGATACACCATGGCAAAGAAGATCCTACGGGTAGGATATTACTGGTCCACTATGGAAGCCGATTGTTATCAGCACTCTCAGACTTGTCATAAATGCTAAATCTACGCTGATAAGGTGCATGTGGCTCCGGTCCCCTTAAACGTTTTGACAATTCCGTGGCTCTTTGCAATGTGGGGAATCGACATGATCGGAGAAATCAGGCCCACTGCTTCCAATGGACATCGCTTCATCCTAGTAGCCATTGATTACTTCACGAAGTGGGTTGAGGTGACCACTTTTTCTATAGTAACCAAGAACGTCGTGGCGCGGTTTATCTGACATAATCTGATCTGTCGATATGGTGTGCCAGAGAGAATTATTACTGACAATAGTATGAATCTCAACAATACCATGATCACCGAGCTCTGTAAGCAATTCAAGATACAACATCATAACTCTTCTCCCTATCGGCTGAAGATGAATGGCGCTGTTGAAGCGGCTAACAAGAACATCAAGAAAATTGTATAGAAGATGATGGTGACATACAAAGACTGGCATGAGATGTTACCATTTGCTCTTCATGGATATCGTACCTCAGCACGGACGTATATAGGGGCAACACCCTATTCTCTGGTATATGGCATGGAGGCAGTCTTACCCATCGAAGTCAAAATACCTTCTCTCATGATTTTGAAGGATGCGGGTTTGAACGAAGACGACTGGATCAAAAATCGACTTGATCAATTAAATCTAATCGATGAAAAGAGACTTACTGCTATCTGTCATGGTCAGACGTATCAAAAGCGAATGATCAAGGCTTTTAACAAGAGAGTCATACGTTAAGAATACCAAGTCAGGGATCTAGTGATCAAGCGCATCATACTGCCACAAGGTGATTCCAGGGGAAAATGGACTCCCACATATGAAGGGCCATTTTTGGTTAAGAACATTTTCTCGGGTGGAGCTATGATTCTAACTACCATGGACAGTGGCGACCTTCCTCACCCTGTCAATGCAGACATAGTGAAAAGATACTATGCCTAATCAAAAGATCCGCTAGGTTGACTGACCTAGGCAAAAATAAAGGCTTCCCGGCAAACCAAAAGGGTTCGGGCAAAAATAAGGGATGAAAAGGAAAAAATCTGTACACCCGACAAGTCAAAAACCTGAAAAGGCGGCTTGGGTAAAAAATGGTATCCCGGTGGGCTGAAAAACTGAAAAGGCAGTCCAGGCAAAAGTTAGGGATATAAAGCGTACCACTATGTCTCATTGGATCATCTTGCGACCAGACTTCGGTATCGACTATCAAGCTCGAATAGCACCAATCAATCTGATCAACTTTCGGCCAAGTAGCAAAGTGATGAGACGCTCAAAGACATAAGGGAAATAGAAGAGTTGGAACTCAAAGGGATTGTTTCACGTAACTGTCTTCTTTTTTACAAATTTGTATAGCTTCTATTTTTACGGCGATGTTATCTTATTAAAGCGTCAGCCTCCTTGTACGGAAACGCCTATTACATGCCAACTTTCAAAAATCAATACAAAATCATTTTCACAAGAAACTTTGAGTTTTTTCTTTTCCTGTTTTGTTTTGCAAGAACGTCCAATGATTTATTCTTAGCATATGCATTTGAACATGATTGCTGCTCATAAATATTTACATAAGAAACAAAAAGACAATTACTCGTAATTCCAGAAATAGAGGCAAAAACAAGAAGTGGCAAACCCGACAGTTACTCTGCCCAGCAGGTACCGGGATAGAGTCAGCTTTGGAGCATAATCATCAGTACATACACTCCCTACAGAGTAAAAATATCCAAAAGCATTGATGTTGGCTTTCCAAGACAGGAAGTGATCTCCCCATCCAGGGTCATCCAGAAATATAACAACTATATCCCCCAGCCAAATTTCATAATCGCGGGCGGATCAGTAAATTTCATCCCCCAAGTAGAGTTTATTTCTCTGGATACAGAAGCTCAATCCCCAACAGAGCTCATTACTTCAGCTACAAAAATCCACTTTCTAAGCTATTCCCCGTAGAGTTATCCTCGAACAGAATCTCTCTCTGACAGAATATTCAAAGAGCAAATCTCCATCATAGTCATTTCTGTTCGCTATCCCCGGCAGAAGTAGAATAACCATAATTCTCCACAACAGTCAGGAATGCTATATTCTCCAGCAACAATCAGGGATTTATTTTACCAGACGCAGGCATACCCCGATAGCATTTCATGTACATACATCATGACATGCACATGCATATCATATACAATATAATATCCTTTATTTTGAGAACATCATATCACCACACATTTCATGCATCATTCATGATTCACCCTGTTATCTTTTCAGGAAAGACGATTAGATTCAACAAATCCAGCAGTTATGCAGGTTACGTCTGCAGACGACTAATGGAAACTCAGTTCCCGAAACCAAACGGGTCAACTAATCTGCACTATCACCTTGAAGTAACCCTACTATCCAGGTTCCTTCTCATATCCCTACTATCCAGGCTTTCATCCCGAAGTAACCCTACTATCCAGGTTCCTTCTCATAGCCCTACTACCCAGGCTTTCACCCCTAAGTAACCCTACTATCCAGGTTCCTTCTCATAGCCCTACTATCCAGGCTCTCATCTCGAAGTAACTCTACTATCCAGGTTCCTTCTCATAGCCCTACTACCCAGGCTTTCACCCTGAAGTAACCCTACTATCCAGGTTCCTTCTCATAGCCCTACTACCCAGGCTTTCACCCTGGAGTAACCCTACTATACAGGTTCCTTCTCATAGCCCTACTACCCAGGCTTTCACCTCGAGGTAACCCTACTATCTAGGTTCCTTCTCATAGACTTACTACCCAGGATTTCACCCTGAAGTAACCTTACTATCTAGGTTCCTTCTCATAGCCCTACTATCCAAGATTTCACCTCGAAGTAACCCTACTATCCAGGTTCCTTTTCATAGCCCTACTACCCAGGCTTTCACCCCGAAGTAACCCTACTATCCAGGTTCCTTCTCATAGCCCTACTAGCCAGGATTTTATCCCGAAGTAACCCTACTATCCAGGTTCCTTCTCATAGCCCTATTATCCAGGCCTTCATTTCGAAGTAACCCTACCATCCTGGTTCCTTCTCTTTCATCTCCAGACGACAGTTTACAACACTGTAAGACCCGGACTCGACCAGACACGACCGATTTCACAATTCCCCAGTAAACTATTGTGCATCCTAGACCCTGACCAGATATGCAGTTCACTTCCACTTCCTCAATCAGGAGCTAGCTTCCCAGTAGAGTAATGGACAACCGAAGCTCCTAGCCTCTATTTCCCAAGACGTGAATCAACATTCTCCAGCAAAGTCCTCCTCAACGGCAGGTACATGAATTCTCGCAAAGGAATCGTTCATGCAACCAATATATTTTCTGGATGGAATCGTTAAGCCCATCTCCGACGATTCTCTATAGACTTCCAAATGGAATCTGTAAGCCCATTCCCGATATCACCAATCAAGTATTACTTCATGCGAGTGCAAATTTCTGGGCACTTTAGTGTTCAATCCTCTTCTACCTTTAGATCATGAAAGGCAGACCAGCCAATCTACATCCTTAGGTGTAAGAAGATTGAACAGGGGCAGCTGTTGTACCCCAAAATTTTCCCTCTCACTTCATTCAATATATGTCCATTAAGATACTCAACTTACTCAAGGATGCCCAAGAGTTTACCAGACAAACTCCCTCCTAAAGCAATGAACCTCCAATTAGGGTTTCCATTCTCATCAATATGGTTGAACTCCAAAGGCCTCATACGCTCTCCATGGTCCTAATATGTTCTCAAGACCCTCCATGTCAAATTTCAATCCTTGCATAAGAAGTTTGCTCAGTCAATTATTCAGATGCTTGAGAATCGACTGTATTAGGTCAAAAGTCAACTGTGGCCCACATACAGTCAAACTTTAAAATTTTTGGTCAACATAAAATTTTTGAATTGATATTCATCATTTGATAAAGGTTTGATCATGATTCCCCAAGGAATGCTCCTAACTCATCAAAACTCAAAAGTTACTAAATTAGGGTTTCTCAGGAAAAGTCAACCAAACTTTGACCAAGCATAAATTTCTCATACTTTATCATAAATTTCTCATCCAAATATCATTTTGAAGGGAGTACAATTTCCTACAACTCATCTTCAGCCCTCAAGTTCAAGAAATGAACCTATAAAATGATATGAATTTCTACATTATAGGTCCTTTTGAAAAGTCAACAAAAACACTTTTTAGGTCAAAGCTTCTTACATGAACATGGAAGACCCAATTGAGATGAGACTAAAAGGGTTGTTTAGGGGACATCCTAAGCTTTCTAAAAATTCAAATAACACCCTCTTAGGGTCAAAATTGAGAGAGATATGCATTGTCAAAGTTGGCCATTTTTGGAGGATTGTCAAAAATCAACAATGCCCAAAATTGCATTTTTTTTGCAAATGGGCCTAACTTTTTATGCTTGCATCTTACCTCTAGCAATGTCCACGACCCAAGCACTCTCTCATATATTATTGAATTTATTTATTTAATTTATTTTTATTTTTATCATTTAAAAATCAAATTAAATCAAATAAATGATATAAAATATGGAAGATTTGTTTTTGATTTGATTTTGAATAGAATCTCAATTCATTGATGCTGTAAAACAAAATCAAATCGTGCCAAGGTTGATTGGAGTGGGAATGGAATGGTTTATCTTGATTTGGAAAGAAATAATGCAAGGTTGGAATGGAATCAAATCCCAATAATTGGCAAGGATTGGGAGCTTTTTTGTTAACCTAATTCAAAGAGATACATATACATAACACATCCCAAGCATACAGAGGGAGACAAATCGTGGGAAACAACCAGAGCAACTTGTGTTTTTTATCAAGAAACCTCAATTGGAATTCCGAATCACAGCCGCTCTCAAGGAGGTTTAAGGGTTGCAATCCATTCTTGGACGTCTCTGGAAGCTTTTCCAATCCTTTCCAGACTCTGAAGCATCAAGAACCACGCTCCATACACATCCCGGTTTGACACACTTTTTTGATTTCAATTATGTGCATATAGGCTTTGTTCATGTAGTTTAATCATGTATCCTAGTTTTCCATGAGTAGTCGATGCTTTCTGAATACTTTAATTAAGTTTTGAGTGCAAGGAAGGAAGATAGCCATTACTAGGGTTTCCAAGCTTCGTTTTGGGGCTTCCCTGTATAGGCGAAATTAGATAAACTCATGGGCACCATTGAATCCATGGCATGATTCCTTACCGTCCTATACCTTTGGTTTATGTTTATCTGGCTTGTGTTGCGTTTTAAGTTATTGCTGGTTTGTGGCCACGCACAAGAACTGTCACTATAGCTTATAGTGACGAATCCGTCAGTAGGCAAAAGCCTAAAATAAAAAATGACACTTCCTAGAAGAAGATGAAGGCGTGGTAGCGTCCCACTGGTCCATTTGAAATTCACGCGTTTTCTTAGGCCAAGCACTATGTTTGCATTATATTTATTTTATTTGATTAAGTATATGACTAACCAACTAGCGCGGATGGCAAGGGAAGAAGGCATGTGAGAGGGAGGACCTGGGTTCGATCCCAGGTCCAAACCTTTTGCATTTTCTGAAATAACATTTCCAAATCCGATGCGCATCATGTTCTAAAGACCACCATGCACTCTCTGATCTCGTCCCTTGGATTAATCTCCATCACAGATCCAATCCGCAGTATACGCCAGTCCACCGTGAGCCTTCAGAAGTTGGTCCCACTGGATCAGGCGTCAGTCTGGGCCAGCTTTGGGCCTAACAAGCAATTTGGCAGCGCACCCCCCTTTTCTCTTCCAGCAACAAGCCCAATTCCTTACTCTTTTTTATTTTAATTATTTTTTCTTTTGTTTATTAATTATATCTTTTTTAAATAACTCAAAAAATCTTTTTTTTTTCATTTAATCAAAAATCACCAAAAAACCTCAAAAATCTTTTTCATAAAAAATATTTTGTTAATTAATTAGTTTAATTAAATTAGGGTAATTTAATGTCTTTTTATTATAATTCAAAATAATTAGATTTAGGGTTTAATTTTATACTTAACATAATTTTTTTCCTTAAAAATAACATAATTATTTTCATATTTTAGATTTTTAGGTCGTCTAATTATTTCTCGCATTTAATTTACCACACGTTTTTAATTTTCCTTTTTTATTATTTGTAACTGCTCCATGTTTGTAATAGATGTAAATAGGATTTCAATTTCGCATTTTATTTTTAGTCAAACTAATTATGTATCTGCCCAAAGCCATGTAATAGTTAGGATTTTAATTTCTCGCTTTTAATTTATGTAACTATTTAACTGTTAGATGTATGGAAAATAGGCTTGCATGCAAAAGATAAATGAAATTAAAATAGTAGAAAACCCTAATTGTGCAAAGATAATTAACTGAAAAAATACACTTGCACATGTTCACTCCTAGGGTTTACTCCACTTGGTTGTCTCGGAAATAATGGTCGTGTCCCTCGAATGTAGGGATACCTTAGCAATGACCCGTAATTCAAAGTTGTCATAAAGATCATAGTCCCTAATTGTCCCTTGAGTTGCCTATAAATTGATCTTATGACGATAGTCCCTTCGAAATGCTAAGGTATCTCTACTTGTTGCCTTCAAAGACCATTTCGTCCCTTCGAACGTCCCTTTACAAATCCAATGATGGTGCTACCTATTCCTTAATAATAGTATAGTGTTGTCTAAAGGAAAACGAACAAACTTTTTCGAGTAGGTATATTAGTTCCTAGGTACTTGCTCAAACAAAACTTTTCACACAAACACTTTTCAAAACAATTTTTTAACTACTTCGCCACACTCTTGAAGACTAAGTAGTTGCCTTCATCACGAAGTAAAACCTTTTTAAAACAAGCACACACAAGAAATTTCAAAATGAGGAAGTACCTAAGAGCCCGTGGAAAACCACGGATAGAAAGAGTGCTAACACCTTCCCTTTCTATAATCAACCCCCCGTACTCAGAAACATTTCTCGAAAAAAGTTTTTTCTGTTCTTTTTCCTTTTCCTTAGTTGGATGAAATAAAAGTCGGTGGTGACTCTTGCTTACCGCGAAATTTGCGAATACAAAACGCAAACTAGTATAACAGTCGGTTCTGCCACCGTATCACACCTACAAACCCCATGCAAGCCTTTAAACCTAAGGCTACTTGTGTGACTTGTTTGCTTTCATTATCTAAAAACTTGAACTCTTTGCAGGGTTTTGTTTGTATTCATTATCTAACGAAGTGAGTTCCTTGCAGGACTTGTTTGGAGTCATTATCCAATAACATGGACTTCTTGCAAGACTCACTTATCTTCATCACCTTACACTTTTTCTTGATGCATAGTGTTGTACCCTAAAATTTGCCCTCTCATGTTTTCCAAGATTTTTTCTTATATGGGTGGTCACAAGCACTTGATTAAAGAAATTTTTTTTTGAAGATGAATACAGTGTCTTTCGATTGGCATTTTGATAGGCTTCGATTGAACGCCTAACCTCCTCCAAGCTTGCCTCAAATTTCCAAGCTTCAATTGAAGCCTTCGCCTTTTTCTTATTTGCTGTATACAATCTTCGACTAGGCATGTGTTTCCTTTGAAACAACCTCCTTCGATCCAAAAGGGAAGGGCCTCCTGTTAGTGCTCCTTTGATTGCACCTTTGGCTTTGCATGCTGGCTTGATTCACAATGCAATGGTTACATGCATGCAAGCTTAATTCCTGCTTCGTTTGGGCACTTGGTTTCTTTAAAGCAAGCTTGATTCCTGCTTCGTTTGGACATTTGATTTCTTTGGAGCCAGCTTGATTCCTGCTTCGACTAGGCAAATACTCCCTATGTGCGTGCATTCAGCGTACAAAGCAAGAATCCCATACAATTTTGTTTTGATTCACTAATAATGAACTCCTGCATACCAGCTTCGATTAGGTGCTGAGTATCCTTCGATCAAGCCTAATTCAGAAAGCTCCCACTGGGCAAAAGGCCCCTCAGCTTGTCACCTGCGCACATATGCCTTTTCATGCTTGCCTTGGTTTCACAAGGCAAAGACCCATCAGCATGCCTTTGATTCACAAGGCAAAGGCCCCCTCTTCAGCCCGCCTTTAGCACACAAGGCCAAGACTCCTTCAGATTTTCCTTTGATCCACCAGGCAAAAAGCTTCTTTTGATCCACCAGCAAAAAAAATTTCCTTTGACCCACAAGGCATTGGCTACCTTTGTGCTAGCTTCGCCTAGGCAGTGACCTCCTGCATGCTTACTTTGATTCACAAAACAGTGGGTTCCTGCATGCCAGCTTCGTTCAAGGCAAAGGGCTTCTTCAGACTCGCCTTCAATTCAAAAGGCAAAAGGTTCCCTCTTCATGCTTGCTTTCCTTTTACAAGCACAAGATTTCCACATTATGAACACACAAATGGGGCCTTCGAAGGACATACATTTGGTCTGCTCGAAAGACACACATTTGTTGGAAACAAACTTGTTTTTCCTTTTGATGAGGTTTGGTTCAAGCTGCTTGCTAGGCAAGAGATTATATGCTGCCCAGCCTAAGCCTCATGCACCACTACATTCATGACAAAGGAAGTTTCAACTAACCAGGATGAAGTCTTTCATTTGGTTTAGTTAGGTAGTGTCAGCGCCATTCGAAGAACAAGGAAAATAAGGACTCAATCAAAGAGGCCCCAAGGATGAGATTTGAGCCATTCAAAGGACACACCTTAGTGGCCCATTTGAAGAGGGCACAAAGCATACATACATAAGGTCCATTCAAAAGACCCAGTCAAAGGAGGAAACTTGAGGCCAATCGAAGGGCAGGGACTGAAGGTATTCGAAAGCCAAAAATGTCCAGGTTCATTCAAATTCAAAAAAGAGACAAGTTTCCATGACTTTTGCAACATTATAAAACATCATCCATGGCTTTGAAAACACTTGTTTATGGTTGTTTAAACCTTTTTTATCTTGTCCCCTCCATCCCCTCTATATAAATAAGACACTAGAAAGCTCCAAGGAGGATGGACAACGGGAGAGAGAGTCATACAAAATTAAAAACACATTCTTAGAGGTCTCCTGAAGTTTTTTTTTAATCATCACCAGCCCCTAAGCAAGCACACATTCAGAGGTGCCAAATCGAAGCAACCCTTAAACAAAGGTACCCACGCCTAAAGCTATAGATCATCCATCACCATTGGTAAGAATTGGTAAAAAGATCAAACTTACATTTGAATTAAATAAATACTTATAGTCATTCGATTTGTAATCAAGATTAAGGATCTGGGTTCGATCCCAGATCTGCATTTGTTTTATTTCTAACACCTGCCGCAGATACAAGCTGAGCAAGCCAATGCGCACAAGATTAAAGGACCTGGGTTCGACACCCAAGTCCTACATTTTTGTTTTTCTAACATATCTTTGCAGATGCAGTGCCCTCACAAGTGCTCCATCAGACCCTCCCAACAACGCCCTTTGGATCGAAAGCCACATCTTTCCACTGGATCAAAGGGTAACACCCTTCACATAATCGAAAGGAAACATCCTCTGAATCGAAGCCCCCATCACTCCCTGCAATCGAAGGATGCCTCCCTTTGTATTTTACTTTTGTTTTCATTTCTTTGTTGACTTATTTTTTATTTGAACCTTAAATCAAAAATCATAAAGAAGAAGACATTAGGAAAATATTTTTTCTAATTAAGTTAAGTTTGTAAACAATTAATTAGTTATCTTAACCTTTTCCTTAATTTAAAATTAAATAGACTTAAGTTTTATTTTCTTTTATAAATAAAAAAAACAAACAAAAAGATTTCTTTTCCTTAGGATTTAGATGTCCATTTTAATTTGTTTGCACATTTATGTATTTTTGCATTTTTCATCTTATTGTAACTGCTTTCCAGTTTATAATAGTAACTAGGATTTTACTTTTCACATTTTTATAATGTACCTCGCACAAAGCCATGTAATAGTGTAGGATTTACATTCCCGCACTTTACATTTTTGCACTTTAAATTCATGTATATATATTAACTGTTAGTAATTAGGCTTGTATGGGAAGACTAATAATCAAACGCTAGTAAACTTAACAAAAAGACAAAAATAACTGAACATAACACACATTGCACATATACACCTCTAGGGTATCCTACTTTGGTTGCCTTCGGAAATAAAACAGTCATGTCCCTCGAGATAAGGATGCTTTAGCAAAGACCCATAAATCAAAAGATCATAAATGATGTAGTCCATAAACAGAAATTGCTAAAGCGTCTCTCCACAAGTTGCCTTCGTGACTGTAACGTCTCTTCGATGTCCTTCATACATCCAACGATATGGCTACTTACTCACTAATAGTAGGATAGCACTATCTAAAGGATAGGAGGAAAAAAACTACCTTTTCGAGTACAGAAGTAGATAATTGTTAGAAGTTTGCTTAAAACATTTTGCACTTACACAAATACTACTTTTCAAAAACAATTAAAAAAAACATTTGTTTTGTTAACACTCTTGAGGACTGATACAAGAGTTAAACACAAAGCAAATCGCCGCACTAAGGAATTTTCCAAACATTTTCAAACACACAAAGCACAAAGGTATTTCAAAAATGAGCAAACCTCTAAGAGCCCATAGATAACTACGGATGGAAAGGGTGCTAACACCTTCCCTTTCCATAATCTACACCCCTTACTCAGAATAATCTCGAAAAGGTTTTTTTCTGTTCTTTTCACCCTTTCCTTAATTTGGATAAAAGAAAAGTCGGTGGCGACTCTTGCTTACCGCAACATTTGCAAGCACAAATGCAAAACCAGTATTAATAGTCGATTCTACCACCGTATCACACATAGCATACATATCATAACATCATGTCATAGCATTTCCTTAACCATTTCAAGGATCTCTAGGGTCTGTGATGCAGGTTATGATAAACCAGACGTCTAGCAAGGGGACAGGGGATTTATTTTCCTCTAGCCAATGTCGTCAAAAGACCAAAGTACAATAACTTGAGTCAGAGGCTATGACCCACTCAACATGGTGAGCTTGACTCTCGTTCAAAGACATTCAACGATATGAAGTTCTTTGATCAAATATGCAATCTAAATTCAAATATTTTATTGTGTTTACCCCACGAGATTCTTGAAAACACCGCATAAACATGGCATACATATCATTACAGTTATTTAAGGGACATGTTTCTTAACTTTTCGCTGTTTATTTCAGCAAAAAAAAAGAAAGAAATGGCTCTCGAACCGAATATTAAAGAACTCCAAACCCAGAATGCTCAATTCCAGCAGTTGTTCCTTGATCTGGCTAAGAGACAAGAGGACCTGAAGGCTCTCATTCTCAAAGACAAGAAGAAAAAGGCCAAGAAACCAGTGGGTGTCCTGAATATGGGAAGCAGACTCAGAGGACCAACCAAGTGAGCTCTAGAATTCACAACTCCGTCAAATGAGGGGGATAATTAGGAAGAGAAGACAAAAGAAGAGGACCACAATCTAGGGTCTGATGAAAAAGAAGCTGACTACACGGAAGAACAATATCCTCCTACTAATGACAAATACAAGCAGTTGGAGGATCGTATCAACGCCATGGAAATTCAGAGGGTACCTGGTCTGGATTTTGAAGAATTAGGGCTGGTTTTTGAAGTGGTCATCCCATAAAAGTTCAAGGTTCCCACGTTTTCTAAATATGATGGGGTTTCATGTCTTAAAGTGCATCTGCGGTATTATGTCAGGAAGATCCAACCTCACACCGCTGATAGGAATTTGTGGGTGCATTTCTTCCAGGAAAGTTTATCGGGGACTCAATTGGAATGGTTTTATCAGTTGGAGGGAACCAATATCCGCACCTGGGAGGATTTGGCCGCTGCTTTCTACAGGCAGTACCAATATAATGCTGACCTTGCTCCAACCCGTAGACAAATTCAAAACATGTCTATGGGTTCTGGTGAGGGCTTTAAATATTATGCCCAGAAGTCGAGAGATCTTGCAGGAAGGGTCCATCCCCTTCTATCTGATAGAGAGTTGGTAGATATATTCTTGGGCAATTTGTCTTGTTCATTTTTCAACCACTTGATTGGAAGCTCTTCAGTTGGGTTCACCGAGTTGATATTGATAGGTGAAAGAGTAGAAGCTGGAATCAGAAGTGGGAAAATTCAGGTGGCTGCGTCTTCAAATGCTGTGAAAAATCCTTTCAACGGGAAGAAAGAGGCTAATGTTGTGTACGGCCAAAAGGGTATGGTAAAGGAGATCATCATCAAGCTGTGGGGGCAGTTATAATTTTTAATCCTACACCAGTGTGACAATAACAATGGGGTAATCAACAAAGGCAAGACGAGCCCAAGAGAAAGTTTACCAAAATCAACATGATGTTGTCTCAAGCATTGCAACACATGTTGAGGATGAATCTGATTACGTTGATAGAACCTCATCCAAACCCCACAACTTCTTCTCCTAACTACAATCCCGATGCAAGGTGTGCCTATTATTCTGGCAGTCCTGGAAATGATACTAATGATTATTGGGCGCTTAAATACAAGATTCAAAATATGATTGACGCCAAGGAGATTGAATTCGACCCTCCTGAGACTCCTAACGACATCACTGCTCCCATGTATAATCATGGCCAAGATTGAGAGTGTTTATTTCATTTGAATTCTCAAATTGTAATTTCTTTTGATTGTTCGAACACGTATTTTATGTCAAACTTTGTTATTCCATTAATGCATTTCATATGCTTGTCTTGAATTAGTCCATTTGTTTTCACTATACCGAAACTATGCTTTTACTTACTTTTTGTGATATTCGACTCTCGATTAAAAGCTGTAAGCCTTTAGAGGGAGATGGCGAAAATGATACCACAATCTCATACAATGTGCTTTTGAACAGACCTTGCTGACGATGTACAAGTGTTGTTTCAAATCCTAAATAGTGGAGTTATAAGGAAGATAATCCCTAGTCAACCCCTTTGAGCCTAAGAATTAGCAGTTTTCTTTTTCACGTAAATCAAAACCTTTAATCATAACCTAGGGGAGGGTAGTTTCTCAGTTAATTCAATGGTGCATTCAATCGCAAGATTTCCCTTTATACGTGAAGAGTAGTGTCAGAGGTATCCTTACAGAACAAAATATGGTGATGGTTCCACATAATCATTAAAACAGGTAGTCATTATCTCTCAAAAGAAAAGCCCGCTAAGTCTAAACATATGAAGGAGACTTAAGAAAAACTAAGGCATCCCGCTGACTGCAATCAGAAAGGAGATAGTTCAGGCAAAAGTAGGGATAACAAAATCAAAAAAGAGAGAGGTCCTACAAATCCTCAACAAAAAAGAAAAGGTTACGAAAATGACTGCTTTCTCAAACAAACATTCAATTTCTGAACCATTACCCAGTATTAGAGAAAAGATTCCAAACTCAATTGGGATCTAAGCGCATAATTAACTGACTTTAGGACTGAAGAACATCATGAAGAACGGGTTGGGTACAAATAAAGTTTGAGCCTTTATCCTTTGTTTCTTGAACCATGAACCAGGCCATATTATAACCCTTAAAAGTCCTAGCTGAAGCATGGGTTAGTTCGAAAGCATATTGTTACAAAAGGTATCCTAACTCCTGTAGGGTTCGCTATAAATCCTGAGCTGATATCACACTTTTACAAAATTTGTTTGTTTTACTAAAAAATGAATTTTCAAACTTCAAGACAGACATAAGCTTTGCATTCTTAAAATACCATTGTTTGCATATGACTATTTGTTCAACAATAGAGAAATTCGCACGACGGATATTCCAGTGATAGACCTTTCATAATTAAGGGGCATAGCACGGTGTCTAGCTGGTATGGGTTAGTCAAGTCAAGGTTCAAGGAATCTCTCAAAAATGCCAAATAGCCAGGGGAAAATATCCATTTGAATCACTTGGGGCATTAGACATGAATTCCAACAACGAATCATGTACGATCAAACAAACACCTTCTAGAAGTGTGACAACACTTACTACTATGGACAGTGACAATTCTCTGTACCCAGTGAACATGGACATAGTCAGAAAATACTACGCATGAACAAATACCTGCTAGGTTGACTGGCCTAGGCAAAAATAAGGGCATCCCGACGAACTAAAAGGAGTTCAGGAAAAATTAGGGATATACTTATGAAAAAATTTGTACACCCGACAAGTTGAAAACTTGAAAAGGCGGCTTGGGAAAAAAAGGGTATCCCGATGGACTGAAAATCTTACAGGACAGCCCAGGCAAGAGTTAGAGGTTAAAGCGTACGACTACGTCTCATCATCTCGTCACTTGTCTATCAGTAGAAGGTTTATCACCCTGATCTGCATTCACCAAGGACTCCAAGAGTTGGAATAACAGTTAAACCATCTACTAAATCCCAGCATATACCTTCTTTAGCAGGTACAGAGGCAGTGGCATCCTACTACAAGGTCACTTCCATATTGTCAGCATGCAGCCTAATAATGTTAGGTGTTCTCATATCCTTGGTGTGATATGGTGGGAGAACTGACTTGAGGTTTTGCGTTTGTTTTCGCAAATGTTTCGGTTTAGCAAGAGTCGCCACCGACTTTTTATTTTATCCTAAGGAAAGGTTAAAAAGCACAGGAAAAACCTTTGAGATGTTTTCTTGGGTTCGGGGAGTAGATTTTAGAAAGGGAAGGTATTATCACCCTTTCTATCCATGGTTATCCATGGGCTCTTAGTTACTTGCTTAGATCACTTGCCTTGCATTTTCAATTGTTTGAAATGGTGCTTTCAATTGTTTGAAATGGTGCTTTGTGTGTGTGGTTTTGAAAATGTTTTGAAAAAGATGCCTTGTCTAGGCAACCATTGTAACAATTCTTGTTTGAATGTTTTACAAAGGTGTGTGTCTTTTTGAAAAGATGTTTCAATGTTTTTGAAAGTTGTTTTGAAAGTTGTGTTGTGGAGTATGTTTTGAAAAATGGCAAGGATTTATTTTGCAAGTTTGATCAAGTAACTAAGAGTTGTCTACCCCTAAATTTACTCAAAGATCTTTCCTATGTTTTAACCCTTTTAACAGTATTGTTCCACCATTGTATTTGTTGGACAATCTTGTGTTTTAGGATGTTAACGGGACGGGCGCGGGTCATCGTTTAGACCATGAATGCAATAGTGCCAAGTGTCTTTGGCAATATTTCTTTAAGGGACTTGATCATTTTTAGGCAACTTGAGAAAGCGTCATCGAGGGACTATGATCATTTGATTTGTTTTTGTTTTGCCAAAGATACTCAACATGCAACATGGCCCATTTTTGAAGGCAACAAGTGGAGGAACCCTAGGGGTGCAAGTGTGCTTGGTGTTGTCCATTTTCATGCATTTTTGTCTTTGTATTAGTCAAGCTATTTGTTATTTGATTTGCATACAAACCCTAAGTCTATCATGGCATAATTTAAAAGCTTTTAAATGCGGAAATTTAAAGTCCTAAATTATTACAACATGATTATGGGGATGAGGGTACAAATGTTTGAATGGGGGGATATTTAGAAAGAAATTAAATCTAAAACTATTACATCCATGTTGAATATACAAATATCAAATCGTACAATATTAAGACAAATAAATATGCAAAATGTAATATGCACAAAAATGATTTTCATGTATGAGAAAGTATTTTTTAATGTGAAATATGAATAAAAATAAAAAGGTTAATTTTGAATATTTTTATGGTTTTAGGGCAAAACCCTAGTTTTTAAATAAATAGTATTTATTTATTTATTATATACAATATTATATTTTAATTTATACAAAAAATAAAAAAGGGAAGTATATTGTAAAGAAAAGTATTTTTTAGTGTCATATATTAATAAAAATAAAAATGTATTATTTTTATATTTTTATCCTAAATATTTAATAAAATATGTAAGTATTTACATTATATATATTTAAATATACTAAATATGTACAAAAATAAAATATTAATTATTTACAAAAATGTATATTTTAGAAAATGTTTTTAAAATATAAATAAAATATAATAACTGAAAAAATATTTATTTTGTATTATTTTCTAGAGTTTTAAATAAAAAGTATATATATTTATTTACACATATATGCTAAATAAAACAAATAAATGCCAAATAAATGCAAAAATGCATGGAAAAATATTTTTTATATTTGAGCAAAAAATAATAAGTCATAATCAAAAAGAAAAAATCAAAAATGAATAAAATATCACATAATGGGCCAGGGGGGTGCAAATGGAAAAAGAGGGTGCAAGCAGCGGGCTGACTCAAGCCCAGCCCAAGCCAGCTTTGTCTTCAACCTCCAGCAATGTTCAAACAGAAAAACACGCGCGTTCCATGCTTCATCCAAACTCCTGATTCTTTGAATTTTAACAAAAACTCATAACACAAACATTATAGAGCATCAAGAGACGAATTCAGACATATAAAACACTTGACTTAACTCTAAGAAACGAGGGAGAATTTCTTCATCCC
Source organism: Vicia faba (assembly GCA_948472305.1). Taxonomy (NCBI): domain Eukaryota; kingdom Viridiplantae; phylum Streptophyta; class Magnoliopsida; order Fabales; family Fabaceae; genus Vicia; species Vicia faba. The sequence goes on from OX451738.1 coordinate 1,005,700,965, forward strand.
CAATTTCTGACCTAATTTTTCTTCAATGTTCATGACCAAAATTCTCACAGCACGCATAATATAAATGAAAAGTAAATACATGGATGGCTTCAGGGCTATGAGGAGAACATGTTTCATTCACAAACCTAAGCCTAACTCTTCCTATATTGAGAGATAGAAGTTCATGTTTTTACCTGTTTCAGCTTGAGTCGTGTACAACAATGGAGGTATCTTCAATGGAGTTTCAGCTTTGGTACAGCTTGCCTGAAGTCCAAGGATGCTTCTCCTATGCTTGGCTTGCTCTGAAACTGTCTGTATTGTGCTATGGAAGTCCACCTGCACAGCTTGAAAGCAAAAATGGCAAACGATGTTAAGGATGTTACATCTTGGATTTAATGCTTGAGATAGTTTGTGTGGATAATATAGAATGTGTTTGAACTGGTTTTGGTCAAAATGCACGAGTGGAATGGATGGTGGAAGTCAATCTGCAGCAGGCACTCTGTTTTGCAGAAAAATTATGATTTTATGTATGAGGAGGGATGAAGGGTGGTTTTGTCATGCTTTAGGCTTTCTTGGATGTGTGAAAGATGAGAACAAGGTTTGTGTTTGGCTGTCTTGACAGGAATGAGAGATTGGAGTTTTTTGCAAGCTTTCTTCTCATGTAAGCAAGGATATGTCAACTTGTGATATATGCCTGTCCAATGTCCTCAAGCATGCTGCATATCTTGTTATTTATCAGAGGGATTTGTGTACAAATGCTAGCTTCAAAGATCTGGCCCATGCCTCTTGGATTTGTTATTTGACATAAAGCACTACTTTATCAAAATGGCAAATATGCTTTTTCCATTTAAAGATTAATCTTGCATGTAATGACCAAATGAACAAAATAACAACTTAGCACAATGGTTAGGCATTTAATTATGGTGTGTGAAACTGGTTTTGAGGCCTGCAAGCTAGCTTGTACAAGCTGATTTGAAAAATGCCAATGTTATGAACAAGCCTTGGCCAAGAACAAAAGTGAATTTTGCCCAACTTTACAAATTCGATTCTCCCTAACCACAAGGGTGTTTGAGAAGTTCTTGGACAATTTGGAAAGCTTGGAATGTGTACTACAATCCATCTTGGTAATGCAAATTGAAACTCCAAGTGGAACCATGTGAAAAGTGGCCAAGAAGTTGGACAAAAATCCTGCCTAGAATAGGTCAAAATTTCTCTAAGTTAAAAATGTTTTGCACCCTTATTCCAAAAATCATAACTTGAGATACAAGCTTCTTTTGAGAAAACTTTGTGAATCAAAGTTGTAGATTTTGAAATGTACTACAACTTTAATGTTTTTAGTTTTGTTTGAATCCATTTGCATCTTGGTGAAAAAATGGGACAAAGTTAGGAAAAAATAAGGAAGTTTCATAACTTAGAAAAATTCTAAGTTATGGAATTTTCTCATTTTAAACCCTAATTTGCAAATTTGGATTTATTGATGAACAAGTTTCATAATTTGAAAAGTCTTGATGAAAAATGAATCTTGGCACTTGATTTTGACCAAAAAGTCAATGTTTGACTTTTCAGTATATAGTCAAATTATGATCAATTGACTGAAAAATTCATCTGTCAATCCTGTGCATTTGAGATCTTTTGAACTTGTTGAATGTGTCAAGACAATGCCATTGAGCTCTTGAGTCCATATGTGAGCTTGGTTTGCCATTGGTTAGGTCAAACAGTCAAAAATTGCCTTTGTGCAGTCAAAACGCTAAAAATGGCCATTTTGCCCTTTTGGTGATTTGATCAAATTTCTTGTGGGATTGTGATCCAAACTTGACCAAATGGTTCATATGAGTTCACTATCTTGATGTGGGTCAAATTCCATGAGGTTTGACTGTCAATTGGCCATAGTTGACTTTTTCCCCAATATAGCTGATTTCTAGGTCAACTGTCCAATTGACTGGGCCAAGATTGGAATCAAGGCTTGAAACTTGGTATGGATAAACTTGTGAGTCCAACATGAAGCATGAAAGTCAATTTGGGAATTTTAGGTCAAAACATCTTTGTGCAAACTCAAACCCTAATTTGGGTCAACAGTGCAAGGAGGGGTCTTGAGCAGAGCAAACCCTAACTTGATCTTAAGCTCCAAGAGTCTTGTGGTGAGAAAATGTTGATGAAATGAGAGGGAAAATTTTGGGGTACAACACTTGGCTGAGTAGAATCTCCAATTTACTGCCCGAACAAAAGATTTCCCGGTGAGGTCGCCAAGCTTCTCAAGATTTCCCAGCAGGATTCACAAAATCCCCAAACAATGCACAAAGTTTCCCTTCCCCAACAGAGTTTATTTCTCTAATAGCGGAAATCTGTCTCCCAACATGTCAACTTCAAAAAAATCCGAAGACATACATTATTCACCCCCAACTGCAATCAGGGATTTATTTTCCTTAATTCAACAACACTGCAATAGAACAGCCGGCACGTTCATACATTGCACTCATACATCATTTTACAAACATAATGGCATATGCATCACAAATGCAGATATCATAATCTCATTTATTTTGAGAACAACATGCAATTCATACATCATGACATTGCATGAAACTGATTTTACCTTTTCAGGTTAAATTAACAGACGCACAAACACTATCAATAAATACAGCAAGCCACAGATTAATACCTGAAACCATACGGGAAAACTATCTATGTGACCTATGTTGCCAAGTCCCAGATTAATACCTGTAACAAGCCAAGACAACTATTTGTGGATGACCGACTGTAGATTAATACCTGTAACAAGCCAGGAAAACTATCTACATGAAGAGACTGAAGATTAATACCTGTAACAAGCCAGGAAAACTATATTTCTTTCTCGTGTCAGAGATTAATACCTGAAACCAGCCAGGAAAACTATCTCAACGACATAAAAAAATAAGTTCTAGATTAATACCTGTAACAAGCCAGGAAAACTATCTGTGGATGATCGATTGTAGATTAATACCTGTAACTAGCCAGGAAAACTATCTACATGAAGAGATTGAAGATTAATACCTATAACAAGCCAGGAAAACTATCTTTCTTTCTCGGGTCAAAGATTAATACCTAAAACCATCCAGGACAACTATCTCAACGACCGACAAAAACAAGTTCCAGATTAATACATGTAACAAGCCAGGAAAACTATTTATGGATGACCGATTGTAGATTAATACCTGTAACTAGCCAGGAAAACTATCTACATGAGAAGATTGAAGATTAATACATGTAACAAGCCAGGAAAACTATCTTTCTTTCTCAGGTCAGAGATTAATACCTGAAACCAAACAGGACAGCTGTCTCAACGATCAACAAAAACACAACTCCAGATTAATACCTGTAACAAGCCAGGACAACTATCTATGGATGACCAACTGTAGATTAATACCTATAACAAGCCATGAAAACTATCCACATGAGGAGATTGAAGATTAATACCTGTAACAAGCCGGGAAAATTATCTTTCTTTCTCAGGTCAGAGATTAATACTTGAAACCAGCCAGGACAACTATCTCAACGACCGACAATTTTCAATTTCTAGATTAATACCTGAAACCAGACATGATAACTATCTGTGAATAACTGATTTGTAGATTAACACCTGAAACCAGACATGAAAACTATGTACATTACCAGGCGAAGAAATCTCACACAGGCTCCTTCTCATATATTTCCAAATGTAGTCTAAGACGGATTCATCCTAAAGTAGCCCTACATAGGCTCCTTCTCATATATTTCCAGATGTAGTCTAACACGGACTTATCCTGAAGCAATCTTACACGGGTTTCTTCTCATGATCTCTAGATGTAGTCTAACACGGACTCATCCTGAAGAAATCTTACACGGGTTTCTTCTTATGATCTCTAGAGGCAGTCTAACACGGACTCATCCTGAAACAGCCCTACACAGGCTCTTTCTAATAAATATTTAGGTAACCATTAATTCCATTATCCCCACCAAGTTACTTTGGAGCCTGAATTTCAACCAGAAAGAAGCAAACTCTCATCTCTTCAGTACAAAGATAACTCCTCAGTAGAGTCTTGGACAACTGAAGATCCCATACTCTATTCCCCGGAGTTTTCCTCAAGCGGGAGAACAACAGAAACCCATATTCCCCAGCGGAGTCCTCCTCAGATAGCAGAAGCAAGAATTCCACGCAAAGGGACCATTTATGAAATCATCATCTACTTTAGATGGCATATTTAAGCCCATCTCTGATGAATCTCTGTCATCTCCAAATGGCATCTTTAATCCCATTCCCGACATCATCAACCATCAGTGTTACTTCATGCAAGTGCAAATTTCTGGGCACTCTAGTGTTCAATCATCTTCCACCTTCAGATTACGAAAGGCAGACAAGCCAATCTAAATATTCAGGTTTAAGAAGATTGAACAGGGGCAGCTTTTGTAACCCAAAATTTGACCTCCCATTTTACTCAATACGTGCTCATTGAGGTCTTCAATTGGTCAAGGATGACCAAGAATTGACCAGACAAATTCTCCTCCAAAGCAATGAATCTAACTAGGGTTTCACTTTTTACCGTGATGTTTGGGCTCCAAAAGTATCAAATGTTTACCATGGTCCTAATATGTCTTCAAAATTGTCCATGCCTAGTTTCATGCCTTCCACTACAAGTTTGCTCAGTCAATTGCCCAAATGTTTGAAAATCAACTATACTAGGTCAAAAGTCAACTGAGGCCAATATATAGTCAAACTTCAAGATTTTTGGAAAACATCAACATTTTTAACTGATATCCATCATTTGATCAAGGGTTGATCATGATTCCTCAAGAAATGCTCTGAATCTATCAAAAGTCAAGAATTGCTAAATTAGGGTTTCTATAGGAAAAGTCAATTAAACTTTGACCAAGCATAACTTTCACATACTTCATCCATTTTCCCCCAACCAAATCTCATTTGGAAGAGAATCCAATTCCCTACAACTTCTCTTATATCCTTAAGTTCAAGAAATGTATCATTTGGAAGATATGAGCTTATACATTACAGGTCATTTTCAAAAAGTCAACAAAAGACACTTTTTGTCAAGAAAACATACATTAAGATAATATCTTCAAAAGAAAAAATGATAAACATAGAGATGGTAGAGGATATCTTGGGATTTACAAAAAGTGAAATATCATTTTCAAAAGATGAAAATTGAGCAAGTTATGGTTAACACAAGTTGGATAAATTTGTGAAAAATGCATGAAGTCAACTTTGAGCAAAATTGTATTTTTAGGTTAATGACCTAAATTTTAGGGTTCAAACGTGTTTATGACATACCCAAGGACCTCTAAACCTAACAATGCCCTATTTTGATTTTTATTTATATTTATTTGAATTTTTATTCATTTAAATATTAATTAAATCAAATAAATTAAATAAAAATACAATGAATAATGGGCCATGACATTTGGGTTTGATTTGATCTATTATAAGGCCTATATTTTCATTCAAGATACATACAAAGGGACCAGGTTCATGCAAGTGACCAAAGAGGCAAAGATATCACAAATATGGACATTTTTCAATGTGTTTTATCCTTGTCTCCAAGGACATGAATGCATTGATTCTTTACCATGTTTGTTCACTCCTATCTTCCCTCTATAAATGCATTACATTACAAGCAAAATGGAGCACGATATTCCTCCCCAAAAAGCTCTCCAAAAGCTCTTCAAAAAGCTCTCCAAAAATCAAAGAATTGGTGCAAGTCATATATCAAGGTTCCGGTCTCTCTCGATTGACACCAAGCCTCAAACCATCCTCCTGAAGTCCCCAGGAGTCTTATAAGGCCCAAGAGAAGTCCATCACACGCCTAGCACACCCTCATTTGACAACACTGGTTTGGTAAAATTTTAAACTTTGAATCTCCAATTTTAATCAAATTTCATGGTATGCTAACGTTTGTTTGTGATTATATAGAATAGTTATGGATGGTTGAATCAGAGGTTCCACACAAGAATATGAAAACACCATGGTTAGGGCATGAAACTTTCAAAGATTCGGGCCTAGGGATTTCTGATGATTGCACCCCCTGTTTACTTTTGCTACTAGGTTCATCTTTATTTTCTTGTTTTATTCATTTCTTTTAATTACTTTTTTTTATTTTAATCAATAAACAAATATAAAAATCACATAAAAATAGATTTAGGATTTTTATTAATTAAATTTTAATTTTGGTAAATTAATTAAATAATCACTTTAACTTTTTAAAAAAAAATTAAAATTAATAGAACTTAGGTTTAATTTCATTTTAATTCATTTTCCTTTTCATAACAAAAATACCAAAAAACAAAAAAAAACGAATTTTTTTTATTAATAACCATGTATTAAAAAAATATTTCGTAAATAACCGGGTTTCCGAAAAAATTACGCAAATAACCATGTTTCAGATGGCTCCACAAAGGAGGAGCCATCTCAATTGGCGCATGCACCTCCTTTTTTAAGGGAGGCGCCATCTCACTTGGCGCCTAAGTGCTTAGGGCATGCCCTAAGCCAAGTGAGATGGCGCCTATGTACAAATTTAGGGCAAACAAATTTTTTTTATTTTCTTTCCTGTGCGTTGCCTATTGGACAGAGATCAACAAAATGGACTTTTTATTAAAAAAAATAATTACATTCAACTGTATTACATTAAAAGAACAGTAAAAAAAATGGATATAAAAAATACTGGGAAAAAAAAGATACATCAGTGATCCCCCGGAACCCGATAATGACCCCCGGTTCTGCATCCCCGTCCTCGCCTTTCTCTTGCTGGGTGTCGTCGCGTTTCCCGCTGCGGCAAGGTCGATGGCCCAGCGAAGTCAATGCGATCTGAATCCATAAAATCAGTAAGATCTCCATATCTCGAAGATCCGCTCTGGTACAGTCGGTTACCCACACCCTCAAAGTTTGGTCGTGTTGGCGGTGGGTGGGGTTCCATGGTTGGTCGGTAGCATTGGTCGTCTGAGTATGGGTGGTAGAAAGGAAATGGATCTTGGGGTGTTTGGTATTGTGGATGTTGGATTGTTTGGTGATATGGTGGTTGATGGTAGGTTTGGTCGGCTTGGTCATAATCTTCTGACATTCCCATATCAGGGCTAAGGCTGGATGTTGAGGGTGCCATATTGGGATATGTGGAAGACTGAAATTGTGTCTGGGGTATGTGGGTGTGCTGGTATTGGGGTTGGTATTATGGTTGGGTTTGAGGCATATCCGGGTATTGGTAGTTTGGTGGTGATTGTGGTTGGTAGTACGGCATTTGATTGTAGATGTGTTGTGGTGGGGAATATGGTTGTGTGTTTGTTGGTCTGTTTCTTCTTGGGGGTTGGTTTGAGGTTGATTGATTTTGGGTTTGTTGATGGGGAATCGAGGGTTGTGCCCATTGTGTGCGTGGGTCAACCAAGTACCTCAGATGAGACACATGCATTTCTGGGTTACTAACCGACCTGTACCACGACATATATTGATCAGTGTGTCGCATGTTACCTTGAGTAAGGAAAACCGGGGATTGCAAGATGTAGCGGTGACGCCTTTGCCACATTTTACACCATTCCAGAGCAAAGTCTTTCCAGTTGGTAAGACCCCACTGGGCGTCGACCCTTTTAAGATGCCAGAGGGACAAATCTGTTGGATCACTTGGTATCTCTTGATGCATTCCGAACTGCATCTTCACACGGTCGCTGTGGTGCATCTCCATAATGTTGAACCGAATGAGTGCAGTCTTTGCAGTCCAAGTTGTTGCATCCTCTGGGTTTGGAGCATGGCCCAAACCCAAATATGGTCTCCAGACGAATTGCGATAAAATTTAAATCAGGTTAGGGCAAAAGTAATGTATAAATAATTAAAATGAACAAAAGTTAAAAGCTACGACGTACGTCATCTGGGCCTAAGTGATCCAACAGATTCCGGTAGAGTGCGACATTGAATCTTGGATTCTTGCCGTAATCCATACCCCTCACGCAGTACCTAAAGGAAATGAGAAACATGTTATTTTTAGCATATATTTTGGAAAGAGCAGAATAGTTATAAATGCTATAACTTAATGACTTACTTTGTTGCGTACGGGAAACCAAAAGTGTTGTTGTTGATGGGGTTTAAGGACTCCATCCTCCACCAACCCCAGGCTTGTAGTAAAAATGCGCACCCATAAAATGTACATTTTTCCTTGACTGTGTTTTTGCACAAGGAACTGTACAGGTGGGCTAATACTGCAGAACCCCAACTATATTTTCTAGTTTTTTCAAAATTTGTTAGTAAATGTAAGTACATGAAATTTACACTATTTCCCGTACTTTCGGGAAATAAAAATGTACCAAAAAGTATCATAAGATACGTTCTGGCTTTTACTACTCGGTCATTCTCTGAGGAATTTTCATTTAATTCCATACTTGCATAATGACGTTTCAGGTCAGTGAGTAGTATTCCCTGCCCTCTTGCTCCACCACCTTCTACCATATCCCTACCCAACAGTTCTTCACACTGTGAGTTGGGTTGTTGAACCGACCCGTTCACCGCCTTACCGTCGATAGGGAGGCCCAGTAGCATGTACACATCCTCGAGCGTGATGGTACATTCACCTATTGGTAGGTGAAATGTATGGGTCTCCGGTCTCCACCTTTCCAACATTGCAAGAATGAACTTTGAGTCAATGGTGCAGTTGGAGATCTTTATCACATGTCCAAAACCTGCATATTCCAGATAAGGGACGATAAATGGGTCGGGAGCCAGGTAGTTGTGCGAACGGATTCTGAATCTTTTTGTGCCCTGAGATCATAATTAAACAAGTGTAAGATTAATTAAGATGAACAACACGTTATTTGAAGTATGAAAAATGTATAACCAAAGAAGAGACTTACAAATGCAGCAATGTTTTCCCTTGTGCCTCTGTGAGTATCGCCCATTGTTAGAAGAGCCATTGTTCAGAATGCTTGAGAGTATGAAAGACTTAGGAAGAAATAGAGAGTATGATAGACTTAAGAAATATTTCGTAGCAGAGAGTGAGAGTTGTGTGGGTGTGAGAGATGTTTCATAAGGTATGTATTTATAGGCAAATAAGTTTGATGTAGTGGTTGCTTGTGCTTGCATGCCTGCGAAGTGTCACATTTGCATGCTTAGGGTGTTACACATATGCATGCATGCATTTACAAAAAATGTAAGGTGTTACAACCAAGTAATTTTTTATAAGGTTGAAGTTCAAGATGACAAGGATCTCCAGAACATGATTTCCAGCCATGTCTATTCTGGATACGACTCTATTGAGTTGTACGTTTTGCTTCAAGAGCCTCCGGTGACACAGGAGGTAGAGCCTCCGGTGACACAGGAGGTTGATCCTTTGGAGAATGAACAAGATGAGGTAGATGCAGTTGATGATGAAGAAGAAGATAACGAGTTAGAGTTTGATGAAATGGTGAACGACGATTCTGACGATGATGGCATCCCAAGTATTCCTACTGACAAAATCTACACACCACCTCCGCACATGACAAACTTCAACATGGGCGGAGATGAACCTTCTACTGACTTCTTTTTCCAACCGTATATGCAGTTGGATGAAAATTTAAAAGAGAAGGACAAGTTTCGTAACAGAGAGGAATGCATCAGGGCCATCAAAAAATTTCACATGCTCAACTCGGTTGATTTTAAGGTGGATCGTGTCAACCCGGAAAGGTACAAGATCAAGTGTGTCCACCCTGACTGTATGTTCAAGCTGACCGCATCATACAGATTAAGGGGTGACTGCTGGGTCATAGGTTCCATGACTGCCCACACTTGTGTAAGTTCCACTCAATCACAAGACCACTGAAAACTCAACCATGATCTAATCTGTCAAGAAATCCTACCCCTGGTCAGCAACGACCCATCTTTGAAGGTGAAAACAATCATCTCCCACATCACCACGGTTTTTAACTACACCCCGTCTTACCGTAAGGCGTGGTTAGCAAAGACTAAGGCGATTTAAAGGGTGTACGGAAACTGGGAGGAGTCATACCGAGAACTTCCCCGCTACCTAAATGCACTCAAGACATATTCTCCAGGTAGTGTTTATGTTCTGGAAACATTGCCAGCGTACGCCCAAGATGGTAGTCTACTGCATGGCAACGGAATATTCAGTCGCGTGTTTTGGGCATTTCAACCATGCATCACAGGGTTTGCATCATGCAAACCAATTCTACAAATTGACGGGACTTGGTTGTATGGGAAGTACAAAGGCACGCTATTGATGGCAGTTGCACAAGATGGCAACAATAACATTTTCCCCGTTGCGTTTGCCCTTGTCGAGGGGGAGACCGGTGGTGCTTGGAGCTTTTTCCTGAAAAATCTTCGTACACACGTGGCTCCTCAACCAAATCTCTGTTTGATCTCGGACAGACATGCCTCCATTGAAAGTGCCTATAATAATCCAGCAAATGGTTGGCATGACCCTCCTTCTACGCATGTCTATTGCGTCAGGCATATCGTCCAAAATTTCTCGAGGGAGGTCAAGGATAAAACATTAGGGAAAGAGGTGATGAATGCGGGATATGCATTGACACAACCCACATTCAAATATTACCGCAACGAGATCCGTTTGTCTAATCCAGAAGCTGGTACGTGGATCGACAATATACCAGTCGAAAAGTGGACTAGGTCATACGACAATGGCCAAAGATGGGGGCATATGACAACGAATCTTATTGAATCAATGAATGGGGTATTCAAGGGCATACGAAACCTCCCAATCACTGCCTTGGTAAAATCCACGTATTTTAGGATGGCTGCGTTATTTGCCAAAAGAGGTGAAATATGGTATGCGGTCTTGCAATCAGGACAACTATGGAGTGAAAGCTGTATGAAATACATTAAGGCTGAAAGTGCTAAAGCCAAAACTCACATGGTTACACGGTTTGACCAACACAGCCACAACTTCATTGTGAAAGAGACAATCGACCACAATAAATGCCTGGCAAGACAAGAATACAGGGTCATTTTACCTTCTCAATGGTGCGATTGTGGCAGGTTTCAAGCATTTCGTATGCCTTGCTCTCATGTCATTGCCGCTTGTGCTCATACCCATCAAGACGCGCTTCAACTGCTCTCAAACGTTTATAAATCTGAAACGTTGCTCACTGTTTACAACAACAACTTTCCTTTGGCGGCAAAACCGGACTATTGGCCTGAATACAACAGCGATATAGTTTGGCATAATGACCAAATGCGAAGGAACAAGAAGGGTCGTCCCAAAAGCAGGCGCATCACAACAGAAATGGACGATCTTGACAGGTTGGAAAGAAAGTGTGGTTTATGCCGTCAGGTCGGACACAATCGCAAAAACTGTCCGAATCGGGCGTCTGGCTCGACCACATAAATATTGTAATACAATAAATCTTTTCAATATTTGTGTTGTAAACATTAGGGTTTTCCGTTAATAAAACTGTTAACACAATTTAAGAAATTCAATATAGGAAATTACATTAGGGTTTTCGCGTACAACAATGATTAACGATATTCAATCTAGGAAATTACAACTGTTAACACAATTTCATCTGACCCATGCATCATCAGCATTACATCATTGTCTGTTTTGACTTCCTCCAACCACACATTAGGTCTTCCTGTCGCATGCGAGGTTGTTGTTCATTTTCGCTGGATCCTTCGAATTTTTTCCCCCTCCGCGATGTCTCCATCTAGCCACCGCATCAACTCCCGCTTCAGACGCTCCATGGAGTGAATGTGCCAGAATTTCATTTTCATCGCAGGTTTTGTGGCGGAGAATATAACGTAACCATCTCTGCTAAAAATCATAGGCGACGTCATTACGCAAATAACGGAGTACAAAATAAAAATACAGTGCGAGAAAGTGTGAGAAATTTCAAAGAAACGGACGAATTATTTATAAAACAGCATTTTGCCCTAGTTTTGCCCTAGGCGCCAAGTGAGTTGGCGCCTCCTCTCATTTTTAAGGAGCATGCGCCATCTCACTTGGCTAAAAGCCAAGGGAGGCGCCAAGTGAGATGGCGCCTAGGGCAAAACCCTAGGTGCATGCGCCAATTCAGATGGCTCCTCCTTTGTGGAGCCATCTGAAACATGGTTATTTGCGTAATTTTTTCCGAAACCCGGTTATTTGCGAAATATTTTTTTAATACATGGTTATTAATAAAAAAAATTCAAAAAAAACATAGAATTAATTTATTTTCTTTAAATTTCATGTTTCTTTAATAATTAACCTTTTTTTTCTTTAAATATAGATCTAGATCAATTATTTTTTAACTTAAACCATTTTCATAAATTAAAACAAAAAACGAACAAAAAGATTTTCTCTTAGGATATTTTAGATGTCCTTTCAATTCACGCGTGTCATTATCTTTTTTAGCATTCTATTTTTCATACTATTGTAACTGCCTACTAGATGTAATAGCATAATTAGGACTTTACTTTTTTCATCTTTATTCCCTAATTTGGACATGTAATAATTCCCCTCCCCGAAGCCTTTTAATAGTTAGATTTACATTTCTGCACTTTTTATTATTGTAAATTATTAACTGTCTAGATGCATGGCTAACTAGATTGTATGGCAAGAATAAAATTAAATGCTAGCAAACTTAAGACAAGACAAAAATAACTGAAAAATAACACACTCGCACATGCGCACCTCTAGGGTACCCCTACTTTAGTTGCCTTCGGAAAAATAGTCACAACTGTCGAAACGTGAGAGATTTTAGTGGCTACCCTCCAGTTTAAAAGATCATAAGTCTCTCGATGACCCTCTCGACATTGTCTCAGTAAACAATGATCTTAAAACCCTATGGTAGTTACAAAGGTTTCTTGCCCAGTTGCCTTTGTGACTATAAAACGTCCCTTCGAATGTCCCTTAAACATCCAAACGGTTAGGGCTACCTACTCACTAATAGTAGGCTAGCATTGTCTCAAGGAAAGGAAGAAAAGAACGTCATTTTCGAGTATAAGTAGATAGTTCTTAAATGCTTGATCAAAACAAACTTTTGCACTTACACGAGTCATTTCAAAAACACTTTCAAAAAAATGCTTTATCAACACTCTTGGGTACTGATACAAGAGTTATCATAAAGCGAATCGCCGTACTAAGGGATTTTCAAACTACTTTTTCAAAACACACAAAAGCACAAGGTATTTCAAAAAGGAGCTAAGCATCTAAGAGCCCGTAGAAAACTAAGGATGGAAAGGGTGCTAATACCTTCCCTTTCCATAATCTACCCACTTACTCAAAAAATTCTCGAAAATGTCTTTTTCTATTCTTTTCACCCTTTCATTTGTTGGATAAAAGAAAAGCCGATGGCGACTCTTGCTTACCGCAACATTTGCAAACACAAACTCAAATTAGTATAAACAGTCGGTTCTGCCACCGTATCACACACTTCCACCTTCCACTTCACTTTTCACCTTTCCATTTTCAAATTTTCTTTAACAAACTTTGAGGGAGAATGATGAAAACTAAATAAATGAATTTTTCTAAACGTGTGCTTTCAATGGTAAGACCGAGATGACGATGTAAAGCATTGTTTCAATTCCTAAACAATTGAGAAATAAGGAGTTAATCCATAGTCAACCCCCTCGAGCCAGGAGTTGGAGTTTTTTCGATTTAAAAAAACCTTAACTTTAACTAGGGGCAGGGTAGTCTTTCAATTAATTCAATGGTGCATTCTATTCTCAAGAGAATCAAGTCCATCCAAGAAAAAGTTCAAGCATATCTCCTTCCTCTATACATCATTAAGGAAACGGTCTAAGCAAAGATTCAAGCACATTGTGATCGGTGGATCTGGAACTGACTGTTTAACGCTGGTTCGCGAAATGTCGCAGAAGCAAGAGTCGCCACCGTCTTTTATTTTCTCCAAATAGAAAGGACAAAAGCACAGAAAAATTCCTTGTAGAGATTGCTCTCGGTTCGGGAGGTAGGTTATAGAAAGTGAAGGTGTTAGCACCCTTTCTATCCATGGTTATCCATGGGCTCTTAGATACTTGCTCATTGTGTTTTCAAAATTGTTTGTTTGCTTTTCAACTGTGGGTTTTTAAAAAGTTTCTTTGAAAATTCCAGTTCGACTCTTGTATCGGTCCTCAAGAGTGTTTGAAAAAATGCTTTCGAAAGCTTTTTGAAAATGTGTTGGTGTGAAAAGTATTTTTGAATTTGTTTTGAAATTTAGAGCAAGTATCTAGAGTCGTCTACCTACCCTAAGGAATTCGTCTGTGTAAATGTCCTTTAAAGTAGTGCCATCCCACCATTGAGAGGTAGGTAGCACCACCGTTGGAGGTGTTCGGGTCAATTCGAGGTTCGGGACATGGTGATCACCAGAGCAATGGGAAGACACCTTAGAAGCTACCCCCATGCCAGGTTCCCGGATCATGAGGACTTACTAAGACATCCTCTACTCGACGATCACCTTTCGAGGCAAGGCAACAGTGAGGCGTACCCTAGGGGTGGTGTGTGATTTGCGTGTCAGATTCGGATATTTTATCTTGTTCATGTTAAAGGTGATCTATGCGTTTGTTTTTATTTTTTGTCCATTCATTCTTGCATGCATTTATTTAACAGTTAAAAAGTGCGAGAAAGGTAAAGTTCTAAACTATTACAAAAGGCGCGGGTCGACATCGCCAAAATTTCCAGAACCCGATTTGACAGAAAATAGAGAAACAAAGGTAAAGTGCGAGAAATTAAATTTACAAGGCTTTGGGAGAGGTACATAAATAATTAAAAGAAAAAGAAATAAATACGCGAATTAAATTAAAATTAGAAACGAGGGCGTTGGACCCTTTTTAATGAAATTAAATTATTAGCAAATTAATTAAATTAAAGAAAAAGAAATTATTTTTTTGGTTTTTTTGTATTTATGAGAATTTAATGAAATTAAAAACCTAATTCTACAATTTTTATTTTATTAAGAAAACATGTTAAAATTTAAACCTAAAATTAAATTAATTATTTACATGCAATTTGGTTTATAAAATAGATAATATTTAATTATTAGTGAAAAGAAAGAAAAGGGATAAAAATTAATTAAAACCCTAATTATACAAATTTTAAGTTTATTAGAAAAAATATTAAGATTTAAACCTAAATTAAAACTAAGTTGATTAATTAATTTTATTTACAAAAATATTAATTAAATAAATATATTTTAAATTTTGTCTTTTCTGATTTTTTATTGTTTTTATGTTTTTCATGAAAATATTAAATTAATTAAAAAAACAATAATTGAAATAAATAAAAAGAATGAAAAAAAATGTAAAAAGCTTGCAAACCTAGGGGGGTCTGTCCCCAAATGTGAGGTGAAGTCCAGTAATTTTAGGCCCAATAAGTTCTGGCCTGATTGACTTTTCTATTAGCATGCATGGGCGTTGACTGAGGTTTACCATGATCCTCAGATCTGGTCCCTTGGATTGGTCTTTCTATACGCGTGGCAAGCTGGAAATTGTGGACGCATGGTGTTCCTCAGGGCATAATCTGCATGGGATTACAATTAGAAAAATAATATTGCAAAGGGATGGGGACCTGGGATCGAACCCAGGTCCTGGAGGTTACCACTACAATGCCTTGCCAATCGTGCCACTTTACTTCTTTGTATATTAAATAACCAACAATGAATATAAAAGAAAACACGAGTTAGTGCTCTTTTCGCGCGAAAAATTTGAATCAACCAATTACTGATGGCCACTTCATCATCTTCTTTGTGGTTTTGTTTCTTCCTGAAAATACAAAAGGGTTAGCGGGGGTTTTGAACCCCCCCAAAACAGGCCATATACAATAATAGCGATTAAGCCATCTTTGAATATAAATTAGGCGCGAGGGTGCTATTCTGATCGTCCAAACGCGCTGAGTATGGTCATGGTATCATGGTGATCCAATTTTACAGCGTTTAGAAACGCCTAATTCAAAGCTTGCAAAACCCTAGCCTGTATCAATGGTAGAATCGCATATAGTACATAAAAATTCAATCAAAGTATGTGGTTAGCTTCAGAACACATCAATTAGTATGAATCCATCAAAGAAATGCAATGACAATGCCTAAATCTTAAAACACGATTATGAAAAAAAGTATGAAAAAGTGTGAATCCTATTCACCAATTCTGGGCGTTAGGGACGTGGCAAGTGATTCAAATACGTTGCTTGATGTCTCAGGAAGGTGATGAGACAAGTATTTTGGCTTGAAACCTCTTGGAACCTTGTTTTCAGTTTTGAAAATTTTAGGCAAAAGTGCAAGTTTGATTCTTTGTCTATGGCGCAGCTGGGAGGTTTTTTGCACGAGGGTTAGCTTGCCTATATATGTATGAATGATTTAGGTTAAGAAAATTGATCCAAGAATCCTTGAATTGATGATACAATATTTGATTTTCCATGCTATTATTTTCAAATCTTTTCATGCACATTTGCTACCAAATCATGATAAATCATATTGATTCTTTCCAAATCTAACTATGCACGAAATATTGAGTGTATATCATGCATAAAAAGATTTAAAAACCTAGGTTTAGTATTTTTCATGTATTTTAATTAATTAAATGAATTATTAATGATTAAAAATCCAAATAAATAAATAAAAATGATAAAAAACTTCCCTTTGGGCCAAATGGTCGTGCACATGCCTTGGATGATGAATTGTGGAAGAAAAAGAGGCCCATTAGCAATTTTAGGTCATTTGAATCAATGTTGACTTTTCAAAATATCCAAAAATTTCCCAACTTCCACAAGGCATAACTTGCTCAATTTTTAAGCTTTGCTCATGTTCTTGGACATTTTGGAAAGGTCTTTGAGTCCTCTAACCAATGTCTTTGGTCCCATGTCATTTTGATTTACCAATCTCAAGCTATGGCCTTTGACTTAAAGTCCCTTTTTGTTGACTTTTGAAAATGACCTATAATGTTGAAATTGATAACTTTTTGTGAGAGCATTTCTTGGACTTGGAGTATGAAGAGGAGTTGTAGGGAATTTCTTTCTCTTCAAAATGAGCTTTGGATGGAATTTTTCTGATAATCCATGTGAAAGTTATGCCCTGGTCAATTTACAGTTGACTTTTTCAACTGTCCAAATATGGAAACTTTTGCATCTTGATGATTTTTGAGCCAAGCTTTGAGAATCATGATCAAGCATTGATCAAATGATGTTTGTGGCTTCAAAATGAGATGTTGACCAAAAATTTGAACTTTTGACTGTCAAATGACCATTTTGCCCCTACAGTTGACTGTAGTGCAATTACGGTTTTGACTATGCAATTTTGTGCTGTAAGTCTTGAAACTTGGTATGAGGATGCTTGACCATGTTTGTAGGCATATGGGACTTGATTGGACCCTTGGAAACTTCATTTTCTTTGTCAGAACCAAAACCCTAATTTTGACTGTTTAGGAGGCTCTTGAACTGTGCAACCCTTGGGGAGATTTTGAAGCTTTGACTTGGCACATCTTGAAGAATATGGGAGGGCAAATTTTGGGGTACAAAAGTTGCCCCTGTTCAATCTTCTTAGACCTGAGGATGCAGATTGGCTG
Organism: Vicia faba; assembly: GCA_948472305.1. Lineage (NCBI taxonomy): Eukaryota > Viridiplantae > Streptophyta > Magnoliopsida > Fabales > Fabaceae > Vicia > Vicia faba. The sequence continues at coordinate 1,005,718,429 of OX451738.1, forward strand.
ACGTGCCTTTCGTAATCCGAAGGTGGAAGATTATTGAACACTAGAGTGCCCAGAAATTTGCGCTCACATAGTAGCGGTGATGGGGGAATGGGCTTATAGATGCCATTTGGAGATTGATGGATAGGATGATGGGCTTATAGATGCCATGCTGAGAGATGCTGGAAGATGGTGGATGGGCTTATAGATGCCATCTGGATGTTGATCGCGTAAGAGATTCCTTAGCGAGAACTTGCGTACCTGCAAAAGAAAAAGATTACCTGACCCGTTACAGGAGCTGGTCTTCAGACTCTTTGTAGATGTGTCCTGACTGGTTACAGGAGATGGATCTGGAGCTTCAAACGATGATGAATGAACCATGGATGGTTACTACCTCAACAGGAACGGTGAGAGAACCTTGGATAACTTTAACCTCAACAACAATCGTTGAGAAAATCTTGGGATGATTACTACCTCCGCAGTATCGGGGAGAGAACAAAAGGCGACTACAACCTCAACAACAATCATTGAGAGAATCTTGGATAACTTCAACCTCAACAGCAATCGTTGAGCGAATCTTGGGATTACCACCTCCGCAGTATCGGGGAGAGAACCATAGGCGACTACAACCTCAACATCAATCATTGAGAGAATCTTGGATAACTTCAACTTCAACAGCAATTGTTGAGTGAATCTTGGGATTACCACCTCCGCAGTATTGGGGAGAGAACCATAGGCGACTACAACCTCAACAGCAATCATTGAGAGAATCTTGGATAACTTCAACTTCAACAGCAATCATTGAGCGAATCTTGGGATTACCACCTCCGCAGTATCAGGGAGAGAACCATAGGTGACTACAACCTCAACAGCAATCATTGAGAGAATCTTGGATAACTTCAACTTCAACAGCAATTGTTGAGCGAATCTTGGGATTACCACCTCCGCAGTATCGGGGAGAGAACCAAAGGCGACTACAACCTCAATAGCAATCATTGAGAGAATCTTGGGCGACTTCGACTTCAACAACAATCGTTGAGCGAATCTTGGGATTACCACCTCCGCAGTATCGGGGAGAGAACCATAGGCGACTACAACCTCAATAGCAATCATTGAGAGAATCTTGGATAACTTCTACTGAGTCTTTATCAGGAAAATCTGTTTGGGGTCGATTTAACTGGACTAGAGAAGGCCTTGGACTGGATAAGAAACAGAAAAATCTTTGGAGTCGATTAACTGAACCGGTCTAGGTCTTGAAATGTCTTCAACTGGGTAAGAAACAGGGAGATCTTAGGGTCGATCTGACTGAACCAGAGAAGGCCTTTGACTGGATAAGAAACAGAGAAATCTTTGGAGTCGATTTAACTGAACCGGTCTAGGTCTTGAAATATGATTGAGAACTTAACTGAATATTTCCTGAAAAGGTAAAGGTCAGTCATATGCAATGCGTGATATGGATCAAGCAATGATGTTCTCAACATAAATGAGATTTGTAAGATATGATGCGTATATGCATGCTATAATGATGTATGTGATGTTTAGGAATGTATGTTTTAGTCTTAGGAAAGTAAATCCTTGACGGGTGCCGGGAAGTCACTCCTGGGCTGACGTTGAAGAATAGATTTTGCTTCCGCTGGGTGATAGTTGCAAGAATACCGGTAGGAGAAGATAACTCTGTTGGGGATAAACTTGGCGAATGGATTACTCTGCGGGGAGAAAAGTACTCTAATGATCTTGCTGGGGAACAATACTCTGTGGGGAGATAGATACTTTGCTGAAATGTTGATGGTAACTTCGCTGGGGATACCACTGTTCTTTTGGAAGTGCTAATAGACTTCGCTGGGGATAAGAAGACTTTGTCGAGGACGATCTTTCCGTGGCTTTTGGCTGAGGATAACCCAGTTATATCCTGGTAAGGAAATAACTCTTTGGATAAAGCCGGGGGACGCGTTCGTGCTCTGCGGGAATAAGCTTCCAGAATCTACTGGGGATAAGCTTACTGCTTAGGGAGATGAATTCCAACTTTCCTGGGGAACTAGATTGGACACTCCTGGGGAAGTTTTGAGCTGTATCGGGGAAGTGACTCCGTTGAATGTTCGATATACCGTCGGGGAACAATCTTTAGACCAAGACTGCCGGGGATGCTCGTTAAGAATGCCTGTACATTGCTGGGGAATGTTGAGATCTGCGGGGGTAACCAACTTCCTTAAGGCTGATGGCAGCTTTTCTCGGCGAGAGTGTATTGACTTGCTGACCCACTCTCTGGGGAATTGAGATATACTGGTTGTGTTCTTCAGCCGAACCTACTTCGATACCTTGGAGGACAGAACAATTAGATTGCTTTAGACAACTCATATTGCCCCTGTTTCTGAGGTGGGAGAGGAAGACCTGTGAGGTGCTGATAGTTGTTGATGGTCAAACCTTCTTCAGGTAGGCATGTGACAAGATACCGGGACATAGTCGTACGCTTTGATCCCTAATTTTTTCCTGGACCGCCCTTTCGGGTTTTCAGTCCACCGGGATACCCATTTTTGCCCAAGCCGCCTTTTCAGGTTTTCGACTTGCCGGGTGTACAATTTTTCATTTCATCCCTTATTTTTGCCCGAACCCTTTTGGTTCGTCGGGAAGCCCTTATTTTTGCCTAGGTATGTTAACCTAGCGAGTCTTTGACTTTGCGTAGTATTTTTTTTTCCGACTATGTCCATGTTCTCAGGAGGTAGGGAGTTGCCCCTGTTAGAAGTGCTTTGTCATGCCACCAGAAGGTGTTTGATCAGGCAAGATTCGTTGCTGGGGTGCCCCAAGTGACTCAGGCGGAGGTTTGCCCCAGGCTATTTGGCCTTTGAGAGATTCTCCGAATCTTGACTGAACTGCTCCAGATGATGGACCATGATCATGCCATGTCCCTTGATTGGAAGTGCTTCTGTTCATTAGGCATTCATCGTGCGAATTTCTCTGCTGTTCAAACGAAAAGTCATATGCAAACAAGGTTATGTTAAAAATGCAATGCTTATGTCTGTCTTGAATATTTTGAAAATGCATTCTTTTTCATAAAACAAGTGATTGTTTGTAAACGTGATGTCAACTCCGTATTTTAACGTGAGCCTTAAGGAGTCAGGATACCTTTTGTACAGTATGCTTTCGAACTAACCCTTGCTTCAGCTAGGACTTTTAAGGGTTATAACGTGGCCTGGTTCATGGTTTAAGAAACAAAGGATAAAGGCTCAAATTATATTTACCCACCCGCTCTTCGTGATGTTCTTCAAACCTAAACTCAGTTGATCGTGCGTTAGACCTTATTTGGGTCTTTGTTTTGATATACCAGTGATGGTCCAGATATTGATGATTTATTTGGAATAGGCAGTCATTCCCCTTTTTTGTCGAGGGTTTGTAAGACCTCTTTCTTTTTGAGTTCATTATCCCTGTTTTTTGCCTGAACTGTTTCTTTTGTGATTACAGTCAGCGGGATGCCCCAGTTTTGTAAGTCTCCTTCATAGGTTTTGACTTAATGGGTTTTTATTTTGAAAAGTAACGACTGCCTGTCTTTCTTGATTATTTGGAACCATCACTGTCTTTCTTTGTTTTTGTAAGGACCTCTTTGGTGCCATTCGTTATGCACTTGGGTCAACTGAGAGAACTACCCTGCCCCAGGTTATGATAAAGGGTTTTAATTTTCGAAAAGAAAAACTCCTACTTCTTTGGCTCAGAGGGGTTGACGAGGGATTATCTTCCTTATAACTCCAGTGTTTAGGGATTGAAACAATGCCTGTACCTCATCAGCGGGGTCTGTTCAAAAGCATACTGTAGATTGTGGTATCGTTTTCGTCATCCTCTCTCAAGAGGCTTAGAATTATCAATTGAGAGTCGATCATCAGAAAAAAATATGAAAATAATTTGCATTTAGTGAATACGAATATATTACTTCAAAACAGACATATGCGATGCATTAATGAAATAACAACGTTTTAACATGAGTAAATGTTTGAACAAAAGAAAATTGCAACTTGAACATTCGAATAAACAAAAGTCTTTTCATCTCAGGGCTTGTCACTTCAAATGGTGAGCCTTGGAGGGATGGTAGAAAAATTCTGCCTGACCATCTTGTGTGAACTCTAATGCCCCTTCATCAATCAGGTCCTGGATCTTGTTCTTCAGAGCCCAACACTCATTTGTATCATGTCCTGGACAGGCAGAGTGGTAGGCACACCTTTTATTGGGATCATAAGTAGGATGTGCTGTGTTGGGATTCTGGGGATGAGCCCTTAATGTAATCAAATTCAATCTCAACAGGCGTTGTAAAGCTTGAAATAGCGACATGTTGAGCGGGGTGAATTGCCTCCTGGACTTGTCTGGCTGAAGCCGGTGAGGTTGATGCTGAATTTGTGACACTGGAGCCCTTTGAGGAGCTCTCCCCTTATCTCATTGTCTCAAAGGCGGTTGAACGATGACTGGCTTTTTACCCTTAGACGTTTACCCCAGTTGGTTATTCCGAAGCAGTTGGTTGATGAGAACTCTGAGCTCTTCTTGTCTTTGAGCTAACCCTTGAATGGCAGTCCCCTGCCCCAACATCTGGGCTTTCAATGCATCCACTTTAGCTTGCAGATGCTTCAGCCGTTCATCCTCAGTGCTGTTCCTGACTAAAGTCTCCATGAGAAGTGTCCTTAGCTCTTCCTGCCCCTTGGATAGATTCAGGAGGATTTCCCCGAACCGAGTCTCTTGAGCAAGAAGGTCCTGGTTATCTTGTCGGGAAGCCATTGCTGAAATAAACAGCGGAGATGGTAAGTGACCTGTCCAAAGGGTACTTGTTATGCAATGATATGTATGATATGCATGCAATGTTTTCAAGGACCTCGCGGGGTAAACAAGAAAATTTGTTAGAATTTGGGTCTGGTAGCTTGATTGAAGGAACTGCATATTATTGAGAGTCCTTCTTCCAAGGGTCAAAGGCTCACCATATCCAGTGGGTCATAGCCCCTGACTTTAGTCATCATGTCTGGTTTTGAGTTTCCAAACAACCTTGGTTAGGGGAACCTTCTTCAAGAGTCAGAGCTCACCATATCAAGTGGGTCATAGCCTCTGACTCAGATCATCAACCTGGCTAGAGGAAAATAAATCCCCTTTTGCCCCTTGCTGGACAGTTGGTTCATCATGGCATGCATCAAAAGCCCTTGAGATCCTTGAAATGGATTAGGATGTATGCAATGGTATGATGCTATGCTATGCATGGGGTAATGTAGGTAACCCTGTTACGAGTCCCAATTAAGGACTGCAAACCAAAACCTGCAAGAAACTCAAGTAAAACCTGTCATGAGTCTCAATTAAGGACTAAAAACAAAACCTGCAAGAAACTCGGTAAACCTCGTTATGAGTCCTAATTAAGGACTACAAACAAAACCTGTAAGAAACTCGGTAAACCTCGTTATGAGTCCTAATTAAGGACTACAAACAAAACCTGCAAGAAACTCGGTAAACCTCGTTATGAGTCCTAATTAAGGACTACAAACAAAACCTGCGAGAAACTTATGTGTCAGATAACAAGCATGCAATGGTCAAGTACGAAGGCACACAAGTCACACAAGAGAAGCCCTTAGAGTTTAGGCCAGCATGGGGTCTAGGTATTACCCTCTTTCAGTTTGTTGGTTCATACCTGTCCTATCAAAGTAACCGGGTTCTAGAGGATCCCAATATCACTGACTACCCTCAATCGATCATAACTCCGGCATCGCAATCTTTTCTTGCGGCCAGAACCATCACGAGAGTTTAGCCTCAATGGGCGTAGCATACTGCTACTGTTCTAATGGCCAAGTTGTGTTATTTAAGGTTCTAAGGTTATTGGTGCTTAATGACTCCTCAGAAGACCCATATTCTCCTCGTTGCAACACAAGAGATATCGGTACAGACCAAGGAGCCACACCAACGTAGCCACTGTTTCACCCGTGTCGGTCTACGCCGGACAGGTCCCTCACAGCTTATGCTACCTAAACAGGGTATCCCCAGATCCGGGTTAGGATCTATGTAACTCCCATGCAACCCACAAATTTAAAGCAGACAAGTCAATACAATTGAAAACACAGTTATGAACTAACCCTAAGGTACACCTCACTTTAAGTTTATCCCCAGCAGAGTCGCCAGTTCTGTGATCGGTGGATCTGGAACTGACTGTTTAACGCTGGTTCGCGAAATGTCGCGGAAGCAAGAGTCACCACCGTCTTTTATTTTCTCCAAATGGAAAGGACAAAAGCACAGAAAAATTCCTTGTAGAGATTGCTCTCGGTTCGGGAGGTAGGTTATAGAAAGTGAAGGTGTTAGCACCCTTTCTATCCATGGTTATCCATGGGCTCTTAGATACTTGCTCATTGTGTTTTCAAAATTGTTTGTTTGCTTTTCAACTGTGGGTTTTTAAAAAGTTTCTTTGAAAATTCCAGTTCGACTCTTGTATCGGTCCTCAAGAGTGTTTGAAAAAATGCTTTCGAAAGCTTTTTGAAAATGTGTTGGTGTGAAAAGTATTTTTGAATTTGTTTTGAAATTTAGAGCAAGTATCTAGAGTCGTCTACCTACCCTAAGGAATTCGTCTGTGTAAATGTCCTTTAAAGTAGTGCCATCCCACCATTGAGAGGTAGGTAGCACCACCGTTGGAGGTGTTCGGGTCAATTCGAGGTTCGGGACATGGTGATCACCAGAGCAATGGGAAGACACCTTAGAAGCTACCCCCATGCCAGGTTCCCGGATCATGAGGACTTACTAAGACATCCTCTACTCTACGATCACCTTTCGAGGCAAGGCAACAGTGAGGCGTACCCTAGGGGTGGTGTGTGATTTGCGTGTCAGATTCGGATATTTTATCTTGTTCATGTTAAAGGTGATCTATGCGTTTGTTTTTATTTTTTGTCCATTCATTCTTGCATGCATTTATTTAACAGTTAAAAAGTGCGAGAAAGGTAAAGTTCTAAACTATTACAAAAGGCGCGGGTCGACATCGCCAAAATTTCCAGAACCCGATTTGACAGAAAATAGAGAAACAAAGGTAAAGTGCGAGAAATTAAATTTACAAGGCTTTGGGAGAGGTACATAAATAATTAAAAGAAAAAGAAATAAATACGCGAATTAAATTAAAATTAGAAACGAGGGCGTTGGACCCTTTTTAATGAAATTAAATTATTAGCAAATTAATTAAATTAAAGAAAAAGAAATTATTTTTTTGGTTTTTTTGTATTTATGAGAATTTAATGAAATTAAAAACCTAATTCTACAATTTTTATTTTATTAAGAAAACATGTTAAAATTTAAACCTAAAATTAAATTAATTATTTACATGCAATTTGGTTTATAAAATAGATAATATTTAATTATTAGTGAAAAGAAAGAAAAGGGATAAAAATTAATTAAAACCCTAATTATACAAATTTTAAGTTTATTAGAAAAAATATTAAGATTTAAACCTAAATTAAAACTAAGTTGATTAATTAATTTTATTTACAAAAATATTAATTAAATAAATATATTTTAAATTTTGTCTTTTCTGATTTTTTATTGTTTTTATGTTTTTCATGAAAATATTAAATTAATTAAAAAAACAATAATTGAAATAAATAAAAAGAATGAAAAAAAATGTAAAAAGCTTGCAAACCTAGGGGGGTCTGTCCCCAAATGTGAGGTGAAGTCCAGTAATTTTAGGCCCAATAAGTTCTGGCCTGATTGACTTTTCTATTAGCATGCATGGGCGTTGACTGAGGTTTACCATGATCCTCAGATCTGGTCCCTTGGATTGGTCTTTCTATACGCGTGGCAAGCTGGAAATTGTGGACGCATGGTGTTCCTCAGGGCATAATCTGCATGGGATTACAATTAGAAAAATAATATTGCAAAGGGATGGGGACCTGGGATCGAACCCAGGTCCTGGAGGTTACCACTACAATGCCTTGCCAATCGTGCCACTTTACTTCTTTGTATATTAAATAACCAACAATGAATATAAAAGAAAACACGAGTTAGTGCTCTTTTCGCGCGAAAAATTTGAATCAACCAATTACTGATGGCCACTTCATCATCTTCTTCGTGGTTTTGTTTCTTCCTGAAAATACAAAAGGGTTAGCGGGGGTTTTGAACCCCCCCAAAACAGGCCATATACAATAATAGCGATTAAGCCATCTTTGAATATAAATTAGGCGCGAGGGTGCTATTCTGATCGTCCAAACGCGCTGAGTATGGTCATGGTATCATGGTGATCCAATTTTACAGCGTTTAGAAACGCCTAATTCAAAGCTTGCAAAACCCTAGCCTGTATCAATGGTAGAATCGCATATAGTACATAAAAATTCAATCAAAGTATGTGGTTAGCTTCAGAACACATCAATTAGTATGAATCCATCAAAGAAATGCAATGACAATGCCTAAATCTTAAAACACGATTATGAAAAAAAGTATGAAAAAGTGTGAATCCTATTCACCAATTCTGGGCGTTAGGGACGTGGCAAGTGATTCAAATACGTTGCTTGATGTCTCAGGAAGGTGATGAGACAAGTATTTTGGCTTGAAACCTCTTGGAACCTTGTTTTCAGTTTTGAAAATTTTAGGCAAAAGTGCAAGTTTGATTCTTTGTCTATGGCGCAGCTGGGAGGTTTTTTGCACGAGGGTTAGCTTGCCTATATATGTATGAATGATTTAGGTTAAGAAAATTGATCCAAGAATCCTTGAATTGATGATACAATATTTGATTTTCCATGCTATTATTTTCAAATCTTTTCATGCACATTTGCTACCAAATCATGATAAATCATATTGATTCTTTCCAAATCTAACTATGCACGAAATATTGAGTGTATATCATGCATAAAAAGATTTAAAAACCTAGGTTTAGTATTTTTCATGTATTTTAATTAATTAAATGAATTATTAATGATTAAAAATCCAAATAAATAAATAAAAATGATAAAAAACTTCCCTTTGGGCCAAATGGTCGTGCACATGCCTTGGATGATGAATTGTGGAAGAAAAAGAGGCCCATTAGCAATTTTAGGTCATTTGAATCAATGTTGACTTTTCAAAATATCCAAAAATTTCCCAACTTCCACAAGGCATAACTTGCTCAATTTTTAAGCTTTGCTCATGTTCTTGGACATTTTGGAAAGGTCTTTGAGTCCTCTAACCAATGTCTTTGGTCCCATGTCATTTTGATTTACCAATCTCAAGCTATGGCCTTTGACTTAAAGTCCCTTTTTGTTGACTTTTGAAAATGACCTATAATGTTGAAATTGATAACTTTTTGTGAGAGCATTTCTTGGACTTGGAGTATGAAGAGGAGTTGTAGGGAATTTCTTTCTCTTCAAAATGAGCTTTGGATGGAATTTTTCTGATAATCCATGTGAAAGTTATGCCCTGGTCAATTTACAGTTGACTTTTTCAACTGTCCAAATATGGAAACTTTTGCATCTTGATGATTTTTGAGCCAAGCTTTGAGAATCATGATCAAGCATTGATCAAATGATGTTTGTGGCTTCAAAATGAGATGTTGACCAAAAATTTGAACTTTTGACTGTCAAATGACCATTTTGCCCCTACAGTTGACTGTAGTGCAATTACGGTTTTGACTATGCAATTTTGTGCTGTAAGTCTTGAAACTTGGTATGAGGATGCTTGACCATGTTTGTAGGCATATGGGACTTGATTGGACCCTTGGAAACTTCATTTTCTTTGTCAGAACCAAAACCCTAATTTTGACTGTTTAGGAGGCTCTTGAACTGTGCAACCCTTGGGGAGATTTTGAAGCTTTGACTTGGCACATCTTGAAGAATATGGGAGGGCAAATTTTGGGGTACAAAAGTTGCCCCTGTTCAATCTTCTTAGACCTGAGGATGCAGATTGGCTGACGTGCCTTTCGTAATCCGAAGGTGGAAGATTATTGAACACTAGAGTGCCCAGAAATTTGCGCTCACATAGTAGCGGTGATGGGGGAATGGGCTTATAGATGCCATTTGGAGATTGATGGATAGGATGATGGGCTTATAGATGCCATGCTGAGAGATGCTGGAAGATGGTGGATGGGCTTATAGATGCCATCTGGATGTTGATCGCGTAAGAGATTCCTTAGCGAGAACTTGCGTACCTGCAAAAGAAAAAGATTACCTGACCCGTTACAGGAGCTGGTCTTCAGACTCTTTGTAGATGTGTCCTGACTGGTTACAGGAGATGGATCTGGAGCTTCAAACGATGATGAATGAACCATGGATGGTTACTACCTCAACAGGAACGGTGAGAGAACCTTGGATAACTTTAACCTCAACAACAATCGTTGAGAAAATCTTGGGATGATTACTACCTCCGCAGTATCGGGGAGAGAACAAAAGGCGACTACAACCTCAACAGCAATCATTGAGAGAATCTTGGATAACTTCAACCTCAACAGCAATCGTTGAGCGAATCTTGGGATTACCACCTCCGCAGTATCGGGGAGAGAACCATAGGCGACTACAACCTCAACATCAATCATTGAGAGAATCTTGGATAACTTCAACTTCAACAGCAATTGTTGAGTGAATCTTGGGATTACCACCTCCGCAATATTGGGGAGAGAACCATAGGCGACTACAACCTCAACAGCAATCATTGAGAGAATCTTGGATAACTTCAACTTCAACAGCAATCATTGAGCGAATCTTGGGATTACCACCTCCGCAGTATCAGGGAGAGAACCATAGGTGACTACAACCTCAACAGCAATCATTGAGAGAATCTTGGATAACTTCAACTTCAACAGCAATTGTTGAGCGAATCTTGGGATTACCACCTCCGCAGTATCGGGGAGAGAACCAAAGGCGACTACAACCTCAATAGCAATCATTGAGAGAATCTTGGGCGACTTCGACTTCAACAACAATCGTTGAGCGAATCTTGGGATTACCACCTCCGCAGTATCGGGGAGAGAACCATAGGCGACTACAACCTCAATAGCAATCATTGAGAGAATATTGGATAACTTCTACTGAGTCTTTATCAGGAAAATCTGTTTGGGGTCGATTTAACTGGACTAGAGAAGGCCTTGGACTGGATAAGAAACAGAAAAATCTTTGGAGTCGATTAACTGAACCGGTCTAGGTCTTGAAATGTCTTCAACTGGGTAAGAAACAGGGAGATCTTAGGGTCGATCTGACTGAACCAGAGAAGGCCTTTGACTGGATAAGAAACAGAGAAATCTTTGGAGTCGATTTAACTGAACCGGTCTAGGTCTTGAAATATGATTGAGAACTTAACTGAATATTTCCTGAAAAGGTAAAGGTCAGTCATATGCAATGCGTGATATGGATCAAGCAATGATGTTCTCAACATAAATGAGATTTGTAAGATATGATGCGTATATGCATGCTATAATGATGTATGTGATGTTTAGGAATGTATGTTTTAGTCTTAGGAAAGTAAATCCTTGACGGGTGCCGGGAAGTCACTCCTGGGCTGACGTTGAAGAATAGATTTTGCTTCCGCTGGGTGATAGTTGCAAGAATACCGGTAGGAGAAGATAACTCTGTTGGGGATAAACTTGGCGAATGGATTACTCTGCGGGGAGAAAAGTACTCTAATGATCTTGCTGGGGAACAATACTCTGTGGGGAAATAGATACTTTGCTGAAATGTTGATGGTAACTTCGCTGGGGATACCACTGTTCTTTTGGAAGTGCTAATAGACTTCGCTGGGGATAAGAAGACTTTGTCGAGGACGATCTTTCCGTGGCTTTTGGCTGAGGATAACCCAGTTATATCCTGGTAAGGAAATAACTCTTTGGATAAAGCTGGGGGACGCGTTCGTGCTCTGCGGGAATAAGCTTCCAGAATCTACTGGGGATAAGCTTACTGCTTAGGGAGATGAATTCCAACTTTCCTGGGGAACTAGATTGGACACTCCTGGGGAAGTTTTGAGCTGTATCGGGGAAGTGACTCCGTTGAATGTTCGATATACCGTCGGGGAACAATCTTTAGACCAAGACTGCCGGGGATGCTCGTTAAGAATGCCTGTACATTGCTGGGGAATGTTGAGATCTGCGGGGGTAACCAACTTCCTTAAGGCTGATGGCAGCTTTTCTCGGCGAGAGTGTATTGACTTGCTGACCCACTCTCTGGGGAATTGAGATATACTGGTTGTGTTCTTCAGCCGAACCTACTTCGATACCTTGGAGGACAGAACAATTAGATTGCTTTAGACAACTCATATTGCCCCTGTTTCTGAGGTGGGAGAGGAAGACCTGTGAGGTGCTGATAGTTGTTGATGGTCAAACCTTCTTCAGGTAGGCATGTGACAAGATACCGGGACATAGTCGTACGCTTTGATCCCTAATTTTTTCCTGGACCGCCCTTTCGGGTTTTCAGTCCACCGGGATACCCATTTTTGCCCAAGCCGCCTTTTCAGGTTTTCGACTTGCCGGGTGTACAATTTTTCATTTCATCCCTTATTTTTGCCCGAACCCTTTTGGTTCGTCGGGAAGCCCTTATTTTTGCCTAGGTATGTTAACCTAGCGAGTCTTTGACTTTGCGTAGTATTTTTTTTTCCGACTATGTCCATGTTCTCAGGAGGTAGGGAGTTGCCCCTGTTAGAAGTGCTTTGTCATGCCACCAGAAGGTGTTTGATCAGGCAAGATTCGTTGCTGGGGTGCCCCAAGTGACTCAGGCGGAGGTTTGCCCCAGGCTATTTGGCCTTTGAGAGATTCTCCGAATCTTGACTGAACTGCTCCAGATGATGGACCATGATCATGCCATGTCCCTTGATTGGAAGTGCTTCTGTTCATTAGGCATTCATCGTGCGAATTTCTCTGCTGTTCAAACGAAAAGTCATATGCAAACAAGGTTATGTTAAAAATGCAATGCTTATGTCTGTCTTGAATATTTTGAAAATGCATTCTTTTTCATAAAACAAGTGATTGTTTGTAAACGTGATGTCAACTCCGTATTTTAACGTGAGCCTTAAGGAGTCAGGATACCTTTTGTACAGTATGCTTTCGAACTAACCCTTGCTTCAGCTAGGACTTTTAAGGGTTATAACGTGGCCTGGTTCATGGTTTAAGAAACAAAGGATAAAGGCTCAAATTATATTTACCCACCCGCTCTTCGTGATGTTCTTCAAACCTAAACTCAGTTGATCGTGCGTTAGACCTTATTTGGGTCTTTGTTTTGATATACCAGTGATGGTCCAGATATTGATGATTTATTTGGAATAGGCAGTCATTCCCCTTTTTTGTCGAGGGTTTGTAAGACCTCTTTCTTTTTGAGTTCATTATCCCTGTTTTTTGCCTGAACTGTTTCTTTTGTGATTACAGTCAGCGGGATGCCCCAGTTTTGTAAGTCTCCTTCATAGGTTTTGACTTAATGGGTTTTTATTTTGAAAAGTAACGACTGCCTGTCTTTCTTGATTATTTGGAACCATCACTGTCTTTCTTTGTTTTTGTAAGGACCTCTTTGGTGCCATTCGTTATGCACTTGGGTCAACTGAGAGAACTACCCTGCCCCAGGTTATGATAAAGGGTTTTAATTTTCGAAAAGAAAAACTCCTACTTCTTTGGCTCAGAGGGGTTGACGAGGGATTATCTTCCTTATAACTCCAGTGTTTAGGGATTGAAACAATGCCTGTACCTCATCAGCGGGGTCTGTTCAAAAGCATACTGTAGATTGTGGTATCGTTTTCGTCATCCTCTCTCAAGAGGCTTAGAATTATCAATTGAGAGTCGATCATCAGAAAAAAATATGAAAATAATTTGCATTTAGTGAATACGAATATATTACTTCAAAACAGACATATGCGATGCATTAATGAAATAACAACGTTTTAACATGAGTAAATGTTTGAACAAAAGAAAATTGCAACTTGAACATTCGAATAAACAAAAGTCTTTTCATCTCAGGGCTTGTCACTTCAAATGGTGAGCCTTGGAGGGATGGTAGAAAAATTCTGCCTGACCATCTTGTGTGAACTCTAATGCCCCTTCATCAATCAGGTCCTGGATCTTGTTCTTCAGAGCCCAACACTCATTTGTATCATGTCCTGGACAGGCAGAGTGGTAAGCACACCTTTTATTGGGATCATAAGTAGGATGTGCTGTGTTGGGATTCTGGGGATGAGCCCTTAATGTGATCAAATTCAATCTCAACAGGCGTTGTAAAGCTTGAAATAGCGACATGTTGAGCGGGGTGAATTGCCTCCTGGACTTGTCTGGCTGAAGCCGGTGAGGTTGATGCTGAATTTGTGACACTGGAGCCCTTTGAGGAGCTCTCCCCTTATCTCATTGTCTCAAAGGCGGTTGAACGATGACTGGCTTTTTACCCTTAGACGTTTACCCCAGTTGGTTATTCCGAAGCAGTTGGTTGATGAGAACTCTGAGCTCTTCTTGTCTTTGAGCTAACCCTTGAATGGCAGTCCCCTGCCCCAACATCTGGGCTTTCAATGCATCCACTTCAGCTTGCAGATGCTTCAGCCGTTCATCCTCAGTGCTGTTCCTGACTAAAGTCTCCATGAGAAGTGTCCTTAGCTCTTCCTGCCCCTTGGATAGATTCAGGAGGATTTCCCCGAACCGAGTCTCTTGAGCAAGAAGGTCCTGGTTATCTTGTCGGGAAGCCATTGCTGAAATAAACAGCGGAGATGGTAAGTGACCTGTCCAAAGGGTACTTGTTATGCAATGATATGTATGATATGCATGCAATGTTTTCAAGGACCTCGCGGGGTAAACAAGAAAATTTGTTAGAATTTGGGTCCGGTAGCTTGATTGAAGGAACTGCATATTATTGAGAGTCCTTCTTCCAAGGGTCAAAGGCTCACCATATCCAGTGGGTCATAGCCCCTGACTTTAGTCATCATGTCTGGTTTTGAGTTTCCAAACAACCTTGGTTAGGGGAACCTTCTTCAAGAGTCAGAGCTCACCATATCAAGTGGGTCATAGCCTCTGACTCAGATCATCAACCTGGCTAGAGGAAAATAAATCCCCTTTTGCCCCTTGCTGGACAGTTGGTTCATCATGGCATGCATCAAAAGCCCTTGAGATCCTTGAAATGGATTAGGATGTATGCAATGGTATGATGCTATGCTATGCATGGGGTAATGTAGGTAACCCTGTTACGAGTCCCAATTAAGGACTGCAAACCAAAACCTGCAAGAAACTCAAGTAAAACCTGTCATGAGTCCCAATTAAGGACTAAAAACAAAACCTGCAAGAAACTCGGTAAACCTCGTTATGAGTCCTAATTAAGGACTACAAACAAAACCTGTAAGAAACTCGGTAAACCTCGTTATGAGTCCTAATTAAGGACTACAAACAAAACCTGCAAGAAACTCGGTAAACCTCGTTATGAGTCCTAATTAAGGACTACAAACAAAACCTGCGAGAAACTTATGTGTCAGATAACAAGCATGCAAGTAGTCAAGTACGAAGGCACACAAGTCACACAAGAGAAGCCCTTAGAGTTTAGGCCAGCATGGGGTCTAGGTATTACCCTCTTTCAGTTTGTTGGTTCATATCTGTCCTATCAAAGTAACCGGGTTCTAGAGGATCCCAATATCACTGACTACCCTCAATCGATCATAACTCCGGCATCGCAATCTTTTCTTGCGGCCAGAACCATCACGAGAGTTTAGCCTCAATGGGCGTAGCATACTGCTACTGTTCTAATGGCCAAGTTGTGTTATTTAAGGTTCTAAGGTTATTGGTGCTTAATGACTCCTCAGAAGACCCATATTCTCCTCGTTGCAACACAAGAGATATCGGTACAGACCAAGGAGCCACACCAACGTAGCCACTGTTTCACCCGTGTCGGTCTACGCCGGACAGGTCCCTCACAGCTTATGCTACCTAAACAGGGTATCCCCAGATCCGGGTTAGGATCTATGTAACTCCCATGCAACCCACAAATTTAAAGCAGACAAGTCAATACAATTGAAAACACAGTTATGAACTAACCCTAAGGTACACCTCACTTTAAGTTTATCCCCAGCAGAGTCGCCAGTTCTGTGATCGGTGGATCTGGAACTGACTGTTTAACGCTGGTTCGCGAAATGTCGCGGAAGCAAGAGTCACCACCGTCTTTTATTTTCTCCAAATGGAAAGGACAAAAGCACAGAAAAATTCCTTGTAGAGATTGCTCTCGGTTCGGGAGGTAGGTTATAGAAAGTGAAGGTGTTAGCACCCTTTCTATCCATGGTTATCCATGGGCTCTTAGATACTTGCTCATTGTGTTTTCAAAATTGTTTGTTTGCTTTTCAACTGTGGGTTTTTAAAAAGTTTCTTTGAAAATTCCAGTTCGACTCTTGTATTGGTCCTCAAGAGTGTTTGAAAAAATGCTTTCGAAAGCTTTTTGAAAATGTGTTGGTGTGAAAAGTATTTTTGAATTTGTTTTGAAATTTAGAGCAAGTATCTAGAGTCGTCTACCTACCCTAAGGAATTCGTCTGTGTAAATGTCCTTTAAAGTAGTGCCATCCCACCATTGAGAGGTAGGTAGCACCACCGTTGGAGGTGTTCGGGTCAATTCGAGGTTCGGGACATGGTGATCACCAGAGCAATGGGAAGACACCTTAGAAGCTACCCCCATGCCAGGTTCCCGGATCATGAGGACTTACTAAGACATCCTCTACTCGACGATCACCTTTCGAGGCAAGGCAACAGTGAGGCGTACCCTAGGGGTGGTGTGTGATTTGCGTGTCAGATTCGGATATTTTATCTTGTTCATGTTAAAGGTGATCTATGCGTTTGTTTTTATTTTTTGTCCATTCATTCTTGCATGCATTTATTTAACAGTTAAAAAGTGCGAGAAAGGTAAAGTTCTAAACTATTACAAAAGGCGCGGGTCGACATCGCCAAAATTTCCAGAACCCGATTTGACAGAAAATAGAGAAACAAAGGTAAAGTGCGAGAAATTAAATTTACAAGGCTTTGGGAGAGGTACATAAATAATTAAAAGAAAAAGAAATAAATACGCGAATTAAATTAAAATTAGAAACGAGGGCGTTGGACCCTTTTTAATGAAATTAAATTATTAGCAAATTAATTAAATTAAAGAAAAAGAAATTATTTTTTTGGTTTTTTTGTATTTATGAGAATTTAATGAAATTAAAAACCTAATTCTACAATTTTTATTTTATTAAGAAAACATGTTAAAATTTAAACCTAAAATTAAATTAATTATTTACATGCAATTTGGTTTATAAAATAGATAATATTTAATTATTAGTGAAAAGAAAGAAAAGGGATAAAAATTAATTAAAACCCTAATTATACAAATTTTAAGTTTATTAGAAAAAATATTAAGATTTAAACCTAAATTAAAACTAAGTTGATTAATGAATTTTATTTACAAAAATATTAATTAAATAAATATATTTTAAATTTTGTCTTTTCTGATTTTTTATTGTTTTTATGTTTTTCATGAAAATATTAAATTAATTAAAAAAACAATAATTGAAATAAATAAAAAGAATGAAAAAAAATGTAAAAAGCTTGCAAACCTAGGGGGGTCTGTCCCCAAATGTGAGGTGAAGTCCAGTAATTTTAGGCCCAATAAGTTCTGGCCTGATTGACTTTTCTATTAGCATGCATGGGCGTTGACTGAGGTTTACCATGATCCTCAGATCTGGTCCCTTGGATTGGTCTTTCTATACGCGTGGCAAGCTGGAAATTGTGGACGCATGGTGTTCCTCAGGGCATAATCTGCATGGGATTACAATTAGAAAAATAATATTGCAAAGGGATGGGGACCTGGGATCGAACCCAGGTCCTGGAGGTTACCACTATAATGCCTTGCCAATCGTGCCACTTTACTTCTTTGTATATTAAATAACCAACAATGAATATAAAAGAAAACACGAGTTAGTGCTCTTTTCGCGCGAAAAATTTGAATCAACCAATTACTGATGGCCACTTCATCATCTTCTTCGTGGTTTTGTTTCTTCCTGAAAATACAAAAGGGTTAGCGGGGGTTTTGAACCCCCCCAAAACAGGCCATATACAATAATAGCGATTAAGCCATCTTTGAATATAAATTAGGCGCGAGGGTGCTATTCTGATCGTCCAAACGCGCTGAGTATGGTCATGGTATCATGGTGATCCAATTTTACAGCGTTTAGAAACGCCTAATTCAAAGCTTGCAAAACCCTAGCCTGTATCAATGGTAGAATCGCATATAGTACATAAAAATTCAATCAAAGTATGTGGTTAGCTTCAGAACACATCAATTAGTATGAATCCATCAAAGAAATGCAATGACAATGCCTAAATCTTAAAACACGATTATGAAAAAAAGTATGAAAAAGTGTGAATCCTATTCACCAATTCTGGGCGTTAGGGACGTGGCAAGTGATTCAAATACGTTGCTTGATGTCTCAGGAAGGTGATGAGACAAGTATTTTGGCTTGAAACCTCTTGGAACCTTGTTTTCAGTTTTGAAAATTTTAGGCAAAAGTGCAAGTTTGATTCTTTGTCTATGGCGCAGCTGGGAGGTTTTTTGCACGAGGGTTAGCTTGCCTATATATGTATGAATGATTTAGGTTAAGAAAATTGATCCAAGAATCCTTGAATTGATGATACAATATTTGATTTTCCATGCTATTATTTTCAAATCTTTTCATGCACATTTGCTACCAAATCATGATAAATCATATTGATTCTTTCCAAATCTAACTATGCACGAAATATTGAGTGTATATCATGCATAAAAAGATTTAAAAACCTAGGTTTAGTATTTTTCATGTATTTTAATTAATTAAATGAATTATTAATGATTAAAAATCCAAATAAATAAATAAAAATGATAAAAAAACTTCCCTTTGGGCCAAATGGTCGTGCACATGCCTTGGATGATGAATTGTGGAAGAAAAAGAGGCCCATTAGCAATTTTAGGTCATTTGAATCAATGTTGACTTTTCAAAATATCCAAAAATTTCCCAACTTCCACAAGGCATAACTTACTCAATTTTTAAGCTTTGCTCATTTTCTTTGACATTTTGGAAAGGTCTTTGAGTCCTCTAACCAATTTCTTTGGTCCCATGTCAATTTGATTTACCAATCTCAAGCTATGGCCTTTGACTTAAAGTCCCTTTTTGTTGACTTTTGAAAATGACCTATAATGTTGAAATTGATAACTTTTTGTGAGAGCATTTCTTGGACTTGGAGTATGAAGAGGAGTTGTAGGGAATGTATTTCTCTTCAAAATGAGCTTTGGATGGAATTTTTCTGATAATCCATGTGAAAGTTATGCCCTGGTCAATTTACAGTTGACTTTTTCAACTGTCCAAATATGGAAACTTTTGCATCTTGATGATTTTTGAGCCAAGCTTTGAGAATCATGATCAAGCATTGATCAAATGATGTTTGTGGCTTCAAAATGAGATGTTGACCAAAAATTTGAACTTTTGACTGTCAAATGACCATTTTGCCCCTACAGTTGACTGTAGTGCAATTAGGGTTTTGACTGTGCAATTTTGTGCTGTAAGTCTTGAAACTTGGTATGAGGATGCTTGACCATGTTTGTAGGCATAAGGGACTTGATTGGACCCTTGGAAACTTCACTTTCTTTGTCAGAACCAAAACCCTAATTTTGACTGTTTAGGAGGCTCTTGAACTGTGCAACCTTTGGGGAGATTTTGAAGCTTTGACTTGGCACATCTTGAAGAATATGGGAGGGCAAATTTTGGGGTACAACACACATCATCTTCCTTGTGCATATCAATAAAGATTGAAGAAACAATCAATGAAGATAAAGTTCACAACATCTTTTCCTCAGTACACCTGTCAAGATTGAGGAAATAACAAAGATAAAGTTTATAATGTCTTCCTCCTCACTTACATCATGCCACATCAAGGGAGCAATAAAGGTGAAGCTTACAACAATCAGCATGGAAGACACAAATGTTGAAAAGCAAAAAAAAAGAAATTAAAAAGAAAATGACATAGCCCGCTAAGTCAAGTAAAAAAAAAAAACTTGACTTAAGCAAAAATTATGAATTGAAAACAAAAAAATTGGAGAACAATCTTGTGACTTCCATCTCAAGAATCATCAAGGCTCCTCATAAATGCTTGGAAATTATCAATGCTTTTTCATAGGTGCTTTGATCTTATTAATGCTTCTCATCAACGCTTGAACTTTGTCTACGCCTCTCATCATCTGCGTGACTATGAATTTTCTCTTGGAGATTGAACATATCTATTGCATTGATTAGATTCAGGACTGGAGAAAATTAAGGAGAATAGGGTGTACTAAATAAATTTTGAGCCTTATATCCTTTGTTTCTTAAACCACGAACTAAGGCCATGTTACAACCTTCAAAAGTCCTAATTGAAGCGAGGTTAACTATGAAAGCATACTCGACAAAATTTGTGTTAAACTAACTCCTATGTTTGTTAAAATTATTGCTAACCACTTCGCTTATTTGAATTTCCATCTCTAATCATCCATTTCTATTCAAACTTCAATTTCAAAACTTATGTGTGCATAAAAAAAAATTACTTTTCAAAGTGTACAGTTTTATTTACGAATCAATACTTAGCACCAAGGAGATTTCAAAATTTGTTTAATCAAAAGCGATCCGTTCCAGGGAGCTCCTAACCAGGGGAAAAGCATCTAAAGTAAAACCCTATAATCATAAGCAAAACTATTGATCGTAGGGGCATATCACATGAAGATCCTATTGACAAGGGGTGACCATTCCGAGATTCAATCAACTTGGATCACGTTTCAAAGCACTGTTCAATAAGGGGCATACCCTTTAAAGGGGAACTCCTTAATGAAGTTCCCATCACAACATGGTAGGGCTCAGTTTCTTCTTTCAATGACTTCTCGAGGTCTTAACAATCAGGGGGCAACCTTTGAGACTCAAATTTTAGGGAAGTGCATATCAAAGTCCATCTTACGAAATATAGGGCTCAAGTTCTCCTTCAAGTAACTTTAGATACAAACTCTGCTAGATTCAAATGCTCGGGGAAATTCATCATGGAGATCTAAGAGTAACTCCTCCAAATTCAGGAGATTAGGGGGAATACCTTTCAAGAAGTGTAAATGTTGAGGCAGACCATTGCGAGGCTCGATCAAAAGGAGCTGATTCAAAATGGTTCATCAAAGCCAAATATCATTAAGAGTCCGGTAATCAGGGGCATAACTCAAGATAGTAGAGTCATTCATCTTATAATTAAACTACTTCCGTGATCATATCAAGGAGAATCTCTACAAATCAACAAATTAGGGCAAGACATTCCACCAAGGGGAAAACTCTCTACGTACTTCCATAGTCACCAATGGGTCATTCTCCTACATCAGCAATCTTCAAGTTCAAATCGAGTATCGGGAAATCATGTTAGCATAACATCCAACCATCATGTGACAAGCAACATTATTGGATAGGCAACCTCTCCATATCTTAACCATTCACAATCCCTCATAGAGGCATCAATAAAAAGCATATGAGTCTGCATAAATCATTGTCATACATTCATTAGGTCATTTCGATCCAAAGTCAAGCTAATAAATATGATCTCATGCATCTGACAAATTCTGACACCATGGATCCAACAAAGAGCCCATTCTTGCTTGGCGTCTACCCTTAAGCCCAATTCTCATTGGCACATGAAAATTCCAACACCATTGACGCATATCTAAGCCACTCATTACATGCATCAATCAATAATTACATTTCATGCATCAATCAAAATGTACACGCATAGCGTAAAACCATGTTTCATGTAAAGGTAATCATCATTGTCAAATCAAATTATCTATTCTATGTTGAATCTCGACGGAAGATTCCCTGGTTAATCTCAAAAGATGATTTTCCAAAAGACCTCGACATAAGGTAATTCTATGCAGAATCTCGGTAGTAGATTCCCTTGGCTAATCTCGGCAGATGATTTTCCAAAAGACCTCGACAGAAGGTAGTTCACAACCAAATATCGTTAGTAGATTCCCCTGGTTGATCTCAGCAGTTGATTATCTAGAAGACCTCGGAAAAAAGTAGTTCACAATCGAATCTCGGCAGTAGATTCCCCTGGTTGATTTTGGTAGTTGGTTATTCAGAAGTCCTCGGAAGAAGGTAGTTCACAATCGAATCTCAGCAGTAGATTCCCCTGGTTGATCTCGAAAATAGACTATCCAGAAGACCTCGGCAGAAGGAAGTTCTCAATCGAATCGCGACACTAGATTCCCCTAGTTGATCTTGACAGTTGATTATCCAGAAGACCTCAGTAAAAGGCACTTCACAATAGAATCTCGACAGTAGATTCCCCTGGTTAATCTCGACAGTTGATTATCCAAAAAACCTCGGCAGAAGGTAGTTCTAAACAGAACTTCGGCAGTAGATTCCCATGGTTAATCTTGGCAGTTGATTTTCCAAAATCTCTCGGCAGTAGGTAGTACTTAATTGAATCTCGGCAGCGGATTCCTTAGAAACCTCGGCAGTATATTTCCCGTTAAGAGCCTCACATCAAGCATGACATACAAATAACCATATCAAAGTATTAAGGACGTTCATAACATTTGGTGCATCCAACATACAGAAACACCAAAGTGCATTTGATAAAACATCAAAGTTTATTTTGGTTAGGAAAAAACATCGAAAAAGATCCACTCCTACGTCTGCAACTACGCCTGCAATACAGATAGAAAAATCTTGCTAACACTTTTTCTTCCGGTTCAAATTAGCTTAAAGACGTCACGACAACACAACATACAATGTTGAAGAGTCGGTGACAAAAAGCCAATGGTTTAAAAGGAGAAAATTATCAAAAAACATTTGCAAAATACTTGGGGCATTCACATACGAAACATTTAGAGCATATATCACACTTGGGTAGCACACCAATTTAGGGCATTATGCATATACATCATGCATGGCATCTTTTAAAACTACTTTGGTTACAATTACAAGTTTTCTTGGGGTCCATCATTAGTGAGCTTATCTATGCAAACTGGATAGTTTAAACTTTAAGAGACACATTGGTTGAGAACCAACACAAACAGTATCATTGGAAAAAATTTGGGGTTTATTTCTTCATGATGATAGTCTTGGTTGAGATCAGACACAATCGACATCATCAGTGAATTTGGGGTTCATTTCTTCATGATGATAGTCTCGGTTGAGAGCAGACACAATCGACATCATCAGTGAATTTAGGGTTCATTTATTCATGATTGATAGTCTTGGTTGAGGACTAACACAATCGACATCATCAGTGAATTTGAGGTTTATTTCTTCATGTTGATAGTCTTGGTTAAGGGCTGAAACAACTGACATTATCAGTGAATTTAGGGTTTATTTCTTTATGATTGATAGTCTTGGTTAAGGATTGACACAACCGACATCACCAGTGAATTTGGGGTTTATTTCTTCATGATGATATTCTTGGTTGAGAGCAGACACAACCGACATCATCAATAAATTTGAGGTTTATTTCTTCATGTTGATAGTCTTGGATGAGAGCAGACACAACCTACATTATCAGTAAATTTGGGGTTCATTTCCTTCATGATGATAGTCTAGGTTGAAAGCAGACACAACCAACATCATCAGTGAATTTGGGGTTTATTTCTTCATGATTATAGTATTGGTTGAGAGCGGACACAACCGACATCATTAGTGAATTTGGGGTTCATTTCTTCATGTCTATCTTACACCGTAGTTGAGAGCAGACACAACTGGTATAACTTTGATCTTATTCAACAAATACCTTAGTTGAGAAACAGACACAACTGTTATAACTTCGATTTAGCAAATACCTTAGTTGAGAACAGACACAACTGGTATATCTACAATCTATATCTTTGGTTTAATTATCCAGGATTTGGTTATCAAACTTTGTGTTATTCATCCCCTAGGCTGTGATGAATATGCAAAATCTATGTCATTAGCTTACTATGTTAGTCTCGAAGCATTAGTAATTCAAAATTCAAACTGGTATTATTTACACTATAACTATGATGTAGCTTGTTGCATCAGTCTCAATGCAGCAATAAGCTATCAATCTTCCAACTAGTGTTCTTTACCTCCTAGGTTATGGTTGTAGCAGTAGAAATGTTGAGATTCAGCCATTTGATTGACTTAACTCGCAAAAATCAAATAAAAATCGCCACCGCGCTTTATTATTTCTAAAGGAATGGGAAAAGAGAGAATAACCCAAAAAGAGGGGGGGGGGGGGAATCTAGGTAAGGGGGTTGGCTATGAAAAGGGAAGGTATTAACACCCTAAGTATCTACAATACTCTGCAGGAACCTCTTTGAAATCTGTATATTTTGGCTATAAAATGTTGTATACAAAAATAGATTGTGGGGATGAGAAATAAAATATTTTTTATAATTTTTGCACCTGCCGCGGTTGCGAACCTTTAGTGCTTACATACCACCTTTCGTGCAATATGGGATCAGGGTACTCGTAGTTTACCTTTAAAATATTTTAAAACACAAGTGTGTTGGTTAATTTTAAGAGACGAGACATCATCATCATTGTCCGAGTGGAAAACATACTTGCTATCCACAATTATGAGAAAGGAGAATTTGCGTCATCTCAAAGTGGAGGATATGGCTTGGATTTTAAAATCAACAAAAGCCTCACTCAACACACAAGTGGAAAATATCTCACTTCACTAGATTTCGTAGAAGTTTAGTTGTTTTCATCACTATAAGGATTGACAAGAGTCTAGTCTTTATGAGAAATTTTTTAAAGATAAAAGCCAAAATGGAAAAATAGTTTGAATGAGATTGATTGACTTTTAGTCTTCTCACAAAAATGTCCAAGTATTATTAAATTGATTAAGGTTTGATTAAGAAAATAGTTTTTAAAATGCATGGACCTAAGTCCAAGTTTATTATGCAAGTGGTTCAAGTTTTAAAACAAGAAGAGTTTTTAAAAGGAGGGAGAATATTTTGAAATTAAAGAAGATGTGAGAAGATGAATGGACTATCCTAAAGCATAAGGTAAAATATATGGAAAATAACCGTCTAACCAATAAGAAGCCAACACTTGACACAATGAGTCAATGTAGAATTCCCATCCTTTGGATTTGAAACCAAACAAACAATTAAGAAAACCAAATTCCATTTGTATTAAGTCTTCACAAAAATTGGGCAGAGTAACAGTTGTATACAAATGAATTCCAGATCATAGACAAAGCATGTAATGACAATAACTTGCACACAAAACAAACAAACAACCCAATGTCTTGGGGGTTGTTGTACCCCAAAATTTGCTCTCTCATGTTTTCCAATATTTTTCTCTTATATAGGTGATTACAAAGACTTGATTAAAGAAAAATAAATTTTTTGAAGATAAACAAGGTCTTTCGATTGGCATGAACAAGGTGTCTTTCGATTGGAATTTTGACCGGCTTCGATTGAGCACCTAACCTCCTCCAAGCTTGCCTCAAATTCCCAAGCTTCTATTGAAGCCTTGGTCTTTTTCTTGTTTGCTGCACACCACCTTCGATTGGGCATGTATTTCCTTTTAAACAGCCTCCTTCGATCCAAAGGGAAGGGCCTCCTGTTAGTGCTCCTTCGATTGCACCATTAGCTTTGCATGATGGCTTAATTCATAATGCAATGGCTACCTATATGCAAGCTGGATTCCTGCTTCATTTGGGCGTTTGATTTCTTTGGAGCCAGCTGTTGTACCAGAAAATTTGCCCTCTCATGTTTTACCAAGATTTTCTCTTGCATAGGTGGTTACAAACCTTTTCCTAAAGAAAAGGAAATTTTTTGAATGATGGTTAAGTACCCTTTGATTGGCATCTACGAAGTTCCCTTCCATTAGCATCTGTAAAAGGTATTTCGATTGTCATAGGGCCTTTCGATGGACATCTCAAACAAGACAACTTCGACGGACATCTTAAGTAAGTTTGTCTTTTGTTAGGGCCTACAAAGTGTCTTTCATCAAGCATGTTAACCAAGTGATGGTTCGATGGCATGTCAACACGGTGAAATTCTGATTGCCCAAGATAGAGAAAGTGAGATTGAATAGAGCAAGAACTGAGAGGGTTCCAGAAGCTCTGATAATGGGCCATTCGAATTCATGCAGATTGGAGAGGACAACTCTGGGCCTTTCGAATTTCTGCAGACTATGGTTCAAACGAAGAAGCTCTGATGCTGAGAATATGAGCAATTCGAATCAGGATGCAGAGCCATCAAAGGGAGTAATGCTTAATATTTAATCGAAGGAGCCATGATAAAAAAGTTGGTTCAATTCAAATTCAGAGCCTTTGAAGGAAAACAAATGTTCTGATGAGAGAAGTTCTGGGCAATTTGAATCAGGACTTAGAGCCATCGAAAAGAGTAGAACAACACTTCGACCAGTCAATAAGATAATGCTTTAATTGGACCAAGTTCAAAGCCATCAAAGAGAGAAAAACTTGAGACTTAATCGAAGGAACCATGATGAAAGCCTTAAGCCAAATTCGAACAAAACACCTATCCTAACCTGTCCAGGTTCACCCAAAGTTCAAAATGGCATGTTTTCCTTGCAAATATGGAAAGAATTCAATTTTTATTGTGGATTCAATTCCTGAGTTAAAGTCTAGATTATTGCCTTGTTTGTTCCTAACTCCACAAGAGATTATTCGACCAGGGCGATTTTCTTTAAATCAAGCAATCGAAGCTGAGGGTGGCTCAATCGAAGGAGCCATGATATTGAAGCTGACGCAATTCAAATTAGAGTTCAAAGCTTTCAAAGGAAACAAGGTTCTGATGAGGAAAGCTCTAAATAATTTGAATTGGAGCTTAAAGTCTTCGAAGAGAGCAAATTCGAAGGGAAATGAATTTGTTGGGGCATGCCAGCTTTCGATTTCCATCATATTGGAGGCCCAAACAACTCAAGATAGGCTGGAAAAACGCATGGAGCTCATTTGTGCAAGATTTGGCCAATTTTGGAAATATTTCATATTATTCCGAAATACAAATATTTCCTCATGAAAGCATGGATTTTCCTCCATATTTGTTAACCTAATAAGACCTAATATATATGCACAAGCATTCCAGACTACAGCGGGGCAGCTGCTACAAAAAAACCTAGAAAAGTTTCAAATTTTTTCAAAGAAGTGCAATTTTGTTTCACACGATCCAAGCCTTCTCCACCCAAACCAAGCATCCTAGCTTCCTCCTGAAGGTCGCATGGTTCATCTCTATCCGTGAGCCAAGCCAAATCGTGCCCAGAATCCCTCCTTCAAGCATCACTGGATTTTGGTAAAACTTGGTTTCGAAACTTTGCAAATGCATGCTATAAATTAATTTTCATTCCATGTTCATGCTATTATCATTGATTGTGAGCATTGTGACGTCTTTCACGTAACGTATTGGGCCAAGAACTCTAATCACCATTGTTAAGGTTTCTAAACGTGTGAGCTTCGGTTTCAGAGATGGAGGCGTTTTTAGACAAAAGAAAGACCATGGTTGAATTTGCAGCCTAGGTTTTAAGGGGGGGGGGGGGGGGGGGGGGTAGCCAAAGTTTCAGGCCTTGAATCCAACGTATTTGCAGGTTGGCCGTTTTGCTTGGTCGGAGAAGACGATCGTAGTACAGCTCCGGTGGCAGAACCGACTATTAATACTGGTTTGTGTTTTTTGTTCGCAAAATGTCGCGGTAAGCAAGAGTCGCCATCGACTTTTATTTCATCCAATCATGGAAAAGGAAAAAAGAACAGAAAAAACCTTTTTTCGAGATTTTTGAGTACGGGGGTAGATTATAGAAAGGGAAGGTGTTAAGACCCTTTCTATCCATGGTTTTCCATGGGCTCTTAGGTACTTGCTCATCTTTTTAAAATTGCTTGTGTGTGCTCATTTTTAAAATGTTTTACTTCGTGATAACCCTTGTATCAGTCCTCAAGGGTGTGACGAAGTTTGTCTTGAAAACTTGTTTTGAAAGGTGTTTGTGTGAAAAGTTTTATTGAGCGAGTACTTAAGATCCTACCTACTCAAAAAAAGATTGTTCGTTCTCGTTTCCTTTAGACAATGCTATCCTACTATTAAGGAGTAGGTAGCACCGTCGTTGGAGGTTGTAAGGGACATTTGAAAGGGACAAGTACAATCACTAAAGCAACAGTTAGAAAACTTTAGTAGTAACCCTAGAGTCTTAAGATCTTTCCAAGGCAACATTTTCGAGGCACCATTCGAATGGGACATTTTGATCTTTTAGACTGGAGGGAAACCACTAAAATCTCCTATACTTAATGACTGTTTTACCGAAGGCAACCGAAGTGAGGTAAACCCTAGGGGTGAATATGTGCATGTGAATTGTTTCAGTTAATTAGTCTTTGCACATTAGGTGATCTACCATTTTAATTTCAAGTAATCTTCCCATACAATCCTATTAGCATATATCTTGAGAGTTAAATATTTGCAGGAATTTAAAGTGCAAAAAATAAACCTAGCTATTACAAGGCTTTGACAGTTACAATTATAATAAAAAAGAAATAAAATGCGCGCGGCAACTTAAATGCGAGAATGGTTAAAAACCCTAAAAATCTAATTGATGAAAATATTTGGGTTATTCTTGAGAAAAGACTTAATTAGGTTATATACAACTAAAACCCTAATTCTAATTATTCATAATTATAAGAGAAATTGAAATTAACCTAATTTAAACTAAATTAAATAATTCAAGAAAATAAAATATTTTATAAAAGATTTTTTTTATGTTTTTGTGATTTCTATTTGAGAAAATCAATTTAATTACAAATTTAAGACCTAATTTATAATTAGTTTTATTTACAAAAAAAAAGAATTAAATTAACCTAGTTTATAATTAAATTAAAGAAAAAAAATTAAATTGCCCTAAGTTAATTAAACTAAATTAATTAAGAAATAAAATATTTTTATTAAAAAAAGATTTTTGTAGTTTTTTTGATTTATTGATTTTATGATTAAGAAAAAAAAAGTAATTAATTTTTAATGAAAAATAATTAAACAAATTAATTAAAATAAAAGAAATAAAAAAAATGAATTAAGAATGGGCCTGTTTGCATTGCTGAAGGAGGGGGTGTATTGTTGAATTTCCCTGGCCCAATAATGATGAGCCCAATCAACGTGCCTGATCTCATGGGGAGTTGACTTGAGGGTGTATCATGGTCCTTTATTGGAAAGCATTGGATCTAGCTGAGTGATGCATCAAGTGGTTGAATGGTGACGGCATATGGTTGACATCTGGGCCGGTGATGTACATGATCTGCAAATGGAAAAATTGAAAATAACTTTGCTGGGACCTGGGATCGAACCCAGGTCCTTATGTTCACCAACAACACGCCTCTTCACTAGGCCAACTTGCTTGTTTGTTAATAATATAAGAATAAAATGTAATATACAAAAACATGGTTAACTGAAAAGAAAGCGCGCGAGATTCAAATGTCCCAATGGTTGATGGCCACGCCATCGTCTTCTCCAGGAATTTGTTGTTTTAGGTTAAGACCTATACCCACGGACAAACTTCCAGGGCTAGAAACCTGTGCAACTCAAAAATTCACAAAACGCGATATAAAAAAATTGAAGACCAGGGTTCAACTAGTCATGATGTCACGATCATCCTAGTATCCAGTTCTTGGCCTAATTTTTCCTGTATGTGAAAACCCCAAAAACACCACGAAAACCCTAGTAATGGCGTTTTCAGTTCCTGCGCTCAAACTCAAATTAAATGATACAAACACATTTCAAACACGATGACAAACAACAATACATGATCAAAATATGTTTACAATGCATAAATCATGGAAATCGAATTCCAAAAATGTTGCAAACCGTGATGTTCATACCAGGTGTTTTTGGGCGTGAAGGGACTTGCAATTGATCCAGTTAGCTTCAGAAACGTCTTAGGATGCGATTGCTGGCCTTCAATTATTTTGAAAGGTCCTCTAGAATGAAAATCGAATCACACTTTTTTGCAAGAAATTTGGAATTTGTTCTCTGACTTTCACGCCTGCTAACCCTTGTCTCATGCCTTGTACATGTTCCATATATATGTTAGAATGAATTAGGGTTATAAAATTGGCTTGTATCTTTGCAATTATGGAAGATTTAATTTGATTTCCATGCCATATGTAATCTTTCTAAATTGAGCCAAACCATTCCTTTCTTGTACCAATCAGCCTTGATTCGTTTTGGTCTTGATATCTCTGCATAATTTGATTGCAAACCTGTCCAAAAATCAAATCAAAACATATCTTTGCTATTATTCACCAATTATTTGATTTAATTCAATTTTTGATTAATAAAAAAAAATTGAAAAATGAAGCAAATAATGTGTGGGTGAATATTTGGGTCGTGGACCATATTATAAGTGAGGTGCAAGCATAAGAAGTTAGACCCGTTTGGCAAAAACTGTAATTTTGAGCCCATTTGACTTTTGGCAATTTTGCAAAAAAGGTCAGCTTTGACAAGGCATATCTCCTCCAATTGTAACTCTATGGAGGTGTTCTTGGAGTTTTTAGAAAGCTTAGGATGTCCCCTAATCAACGTTTTTGGTCTCATCTCAATTGAGTCTTCCATGTTCATGTAAGAAGCTTTGACCCAAAAGGTGTTTTTGTTGACTTTTCAAAAGGACCCTTAATGTAGAAATTCATATCTTTTTGTGAGTGCATATCTTGAACTTGATGGATGAATTTGAGTTGTAGGGAATTTCATCCTCTTCAAAATGAGCCTTGGATGGGAAATTTCTGATAAAGTATTTGGAAGTTACGCTTGGTCAAAGTTTGGTTAACTTTTCTTGAGAAACCCTAATTTAGCAACTTTTGGGTTTTGATGAATTTGGAGAATTCCTTGAGGAATCATGATCAACCATTGATAAAATTATGAAAGTCACTTAAAAATGTTGATGCTGACTAAAAATATTGAAGTTTGACTGTATGTGGGCCACAATTGACTTTTGACCTAATACAGTCGATTCACAAGCATCTGAGCAGTTGACTTAGGAAACTTCTTGTGCAGGGCATGAAACTTGACATGTAGGGTCTTTAGAACATATTAAGACCATGGAGAGCATATGATGTCTTTGGAGTCCACCTATCTTGATGAAAATGGAAACCCAAATTTGAGACACACTGCCTTAGGAGAGAGTTTATCTGGTCAACTCTTGGGCAAACTTGAGCAAATTGAAGATCTCTAGGAGTATGTATTGAGTAAAATGAGAGGGAAAATTTTGGGGTACAACAGCTGCCCCTGTTCAATCTTCTTAAACCTGAGGATGTAGATTGGCCTGTTTGCCTTTTGTGATCTGAAGGTGGAAGATGATTGAACACTAGAGTGCCCAGAAATTTGCACTCGCATGAAGTGGCACTTGATTTGTGATATCGGGAATGGGCTTATAGATGCCATTTGAAAGTTTCTAGAGAATTGTCAGAGATGGGCTTAAAGATGCCATCCAGGATGTAGTTTCCTGAGATATTCCTTTGATGAGAATTCTTGTTCCTGTTATTGATGAGGAATCTGCTAAGGAATGTTGGTATCTGTCTTGGGAGAAATAGAATTTTAGGAGCTTCAGTTGTCTCTTACTCTACTGGGGAAATAACTCCTGATCAAGGAAGCGGAAGTGAACGGCATATCTGGTCAGAGTACAGGCTGCACTGCGACTTACTGGGGAAATGCGAAACCAATCATGTTTGATCAGGTCCAGGTATTACAGTGTTGTGGACTGTTGTCTGGAGATAAGAGAAACGAAACCTGGATGGTAAGGTTATGAGAAGGAACCTGGATAGTAGGGTTATTTCGAAATGAAAGCCTGAATAGTAGGGTCGTGAGAAGGAACCTGGATCGTAGGGTTACTTCGATATGAAAGCCTGGATAGTAGGGTTGTGAGAAGGAACCTAGATAGTAGGGCCGTGAGAAGGAACCTGGATCGTAGGGTTACTTCGATATGAAATTCTGGATAGTAGTGCTATGAGAAGGAACCTGGATAGTAAGGTTACTTCGATATGAAATCCTGGATAGTATGACTGTGAGAAGGAACCTGGATAGTAGGGTTACTTCGATATGAAAGCCTGGATAATAGGGTTGTGAGAAGGAACCTAGATAGTAGGGTTACTTCGATATGAAAGCCTGGATAATAGGGCTGTGAGAAGGAACCTAGATGGTAGATTTACTTTGATATGAAAGCCTGGATAGTAGGGCTGTGAGAAGGAACCTGGATGGTAGGGTTACTTCCATATGAAAGCCTGGATAGTAGGGCTGTGAGAAGGAACCTGGATAGTAGGGTTACTTCGATATGAAAGCCTTGATAGTAGGGCTGCAAGAAGGAACCTGGATAGTAGGGTTACTTCGATATGAAAGCCTGGATAGTAGGGTTGTGAGAAGGAACCTGGATAGTAGGGTTACTTTGATATGGAAGCCTGGATAGTAGGGCTGTGAGAAGGAACCTGGATAGTAGGGTTACTTCGATATGAAATCCTGGATAGTAGGGCTGTGAGAAGGAACCTGGATAATAAGGTTACTTTAATATGAAAGCCTGGATAGTAGGGCTGTGAGAAGGAACCTGGATGGTAGGGTTACTTCGATATGAAATCCTAGATAGTAGGGTTGTGAGAAGGAACCTGGATGGTAGGTTACTTCAATATGAAAACCTGGATAATAGGGCTGTGAGAAGGAACCTGGATAGTAGGGTTACTTCGATATGAAAGCCTGGATAGTAGGGCTGTGAGAAGGAACCTGAATGGTAGGGTTACTTCGATATGAAAGCCTGGATAGTAGGGATGTGAGAAGGAACTGGATAGTAGAGTTACTTCGATATGAAAGCCTGGATAGTAGGGCTGTGAGAAGGAACCTAGATGGTAGGGTTACTTCGATATGAAATCCTGGATAGTAGGGCTGCTTTGATATGAAATCCTAGATAGTAGGGCTATGAGAAGGAACCTGGGTCGTAGGGTTGCTTCAAAATGATAGTGTAGATTAGTTGACCCGTTTAGTTTCGGGAACTGAGTTTTTTATAGTCGTCTGCAGATGTGACTTGCATAATTGCTGAATTTGCTGAAGCTAATCCTCTTTTCTTGGAAAGATATCAGGGTTAGTTATATGCGATGTATGAAATGCAGGATGAGATGATGTTCTCAAAATAAATGAGATTATGCTGCATATGATATGTATGCATATATCATGATGTATGTTCATGAAATGATGTCGAGGTATGCTTGCGTCTAGGAAAATAAATCCCTGATGGTTGCTGGAGATTTGTAAATATTCTGTCGGGAAGAGATGCTGCTTGAGAATAAACTCTTCTTGGGGGATGAAATTTACTGACTCGCCCACGAATATGAACCTCAGTTGGGGTGGTTACGTCCTATTTTAGGAAATATGACATCAATGCCTTTGGATACTTTTACTCTGCGGGGAGTGTATGTACTGATAATCATGTTCCAAATCTGACTCTATCCCGATACCTGCTGAGCAGAGTAACCGTCGGGTTTGGCACTTCTTGTTTTTTTTCTGTTTCTGCAATTACGAGTAATTGCCTTTTGTTTCTTATGTAAATATTTATGAGCAGCAATCATTTTCAAATACATATATCAAAAATAAATCATTGGACGTTCTTGCAAAACAAAACAGAAAAAGAAAAACAGATTGAAGCTTCTTGTCAAAATGACTTGTATTGATTTTTTGAAGTCGGCCTGTAATAGGCATTTTTGTACAAAGAAGCTGATGTCCTAGTAAGAGAACGTCGCCGAAAAATAGAATTTATACAATTTGTGCAAAAGCAAGAAAAACAGCTATGTGAAACAACCCCACTGGGTTCCAACTCTGCTATTGCCTTTATATCTTCAAGCGTCTCATCACTTTGCTACTTGGCCGAAGGTTGATCATATTGGTTGGCGTCGCCCGAGCTTGATAGTCGATACCGAAGTCTGGTTACAGGATGATCCAATGAGACATAGTGATACACTTCAATCCCTAACTTTTTCCTGGACCGCCCTTTCGGGTTTCCGGTCCACCGGGATACCCTTTTTTGCCCAAGCTTCCCTTTCGGGTTTTCGACTTGCCGGGTGTACATATTTTTTTCATTTTCATCCATACTTTTGCCCAAACCCTTTTGGTTCGCCGGGAAGCCCTTATTTTTGCCTAGGCCGGTCAACCTAGCTGGTCTTTGATTAGGCGTAGTATTTTTTCACTATGTCTGCACTGACAGGGCGAGGGAGGTCGTCACCATCCATGGTGGTTAGAATCATAGCTCCTTCCAAGAAAATGTTCTTAACCACAAATGGCCCTTTGTACATGGGGGTTCATTTTCCCCTGGGATCACCAAGCTGCAGTATGATGCGTTTGATCACTAGGTCCCCGACTTGATATTCTTGACGCCTGACTTTCTTGTTAAAGGCCTTGATCGTTCACTTTTGATATGTCTGACCATGGCAGATTGCAGTAAGTCTCTTTTCATCGATTATATTTAACTGATCAAGTCGGGTTCAGATCCAGTCGTCTTCGTTCAAACCCGTATCCTTCATAATCCTGAGAGATGGTATCTGGAATTCGATGGGTAGGACTTCCTCCATGCCATATACCAGAGAATAGGGGGTTGCCCCTGTCGACATCCGTGCTGAGGTATGGTACCCATGAAGAGCGAATGGTAACATTTCATGCCAATCTTTATATGTCACCGTCATCTTCTATACAATCTTCTTGATGTTCTTGTTAGCTACTTCAACAGCGCCGTCCATCTTCGGCCGATAGGGGGAAGAATTATGATGCTGTATCTTGAACTGTTTATAGAGCTCGGTGATCATCGTGTTGTTGAGATTTGTACCATTGTCAATAATAATTCTCTCTGGAACACCATATCGACAGATCAGGTTATGTCGGATAAACTGCGCCACGATGTTCTTGGTTACTGTAGCAAAAGAGGTTGCCTCAACCCACTTCGTGAAGTAATCAATGGATACTAAGATGAAGCGATGTCCGTTGGAAGCAATGGGCTTAATTTATCCGATCATGTCAATACCCCACTTTGCAAAGGGCCCCGGAGCTGTCAAGACGTTTAAGGGGACTAGAGGCACATGCACTTTATCAGCGTAGATTTGGCACTTATGAAAAGTTCGAGAGTGCTGACAACAATCAACTTCCATAGTGGACCAGTAGTATCCTTCCCGTAGGATCTTCTTAGCCATGGTATGTCCACTAGAATGGGTTCCGAAGGGGCCTTCATGTAGATCTGTCATGATCCTCTCTGCTTCACTCTTGTCTACGCACCGCAGTAAGGTAGAGTCATGATTGCGCTTATAGAGGATTCCATTGCTGAGGAAGAACTTTGCAACAAACCTTCTCAGAAATTTCTTGTCATTAACAGATTCCCCCTCGGGGTATTCTCGAGCCTCGAGATACCTTTTCACCTCATGAAACCAAGGTTTGTCGACTACCTCCTCACTATCGATCTCACAGCAGTATGCCGGTTCATCCAACCTCTCCATAGTGATTCGGGGAGCTTCATTGTCTCACCTGACCTTGAACATTAACGACATAGTAGCTAGCGCATCCGCTAACTGATTCTCTTCTCGTGGGAAATGTTCAAAGGTGATCTCTTCAAAATGCAGCAGCAGTGTCAGTACATGTTCTCTGTAAGGGATAAGGTTCAGGTGTTTCGTATCAAACTCGCCTTTGATCTGACTTATCACCAAAGAGGAATCCCCGAATACACTCAAGAACTTGATCCTTAGGTCAATAGCAGCTCTAAGACCCATAATACACGCTTCATACTCTGCCATGTTGTTGGTACAGTTGAAACATAATCAGGAAGTGAATGGAGTATGATAGCCCTCGGGAGATATGATTACAGCACCAATTCCGTTACCCAGTGCGTTTGAGGCTCCATCAAAGTACATAGACCATCGGGATCCCTCCTCAGGTCCTTCATTCGGTCCAGGTTCTTCGTAGTTAGTCACTAACATGATATTCTCATCCGGTAACTCAAAATTCATGGACTGATAGTCATCCACGACCTGATGAGCCAATTGATCAGCCAATACACTCCCCTTTATTGCTTTTTGGGTTGTGTACTGTATGTCGTACTCAGTTAAGATCATTTTCCACCTTGCTATCCTTCCAGAGAGAGCGAGCTTCTCGAAAATGTATTTGATCGGATCCATCCTTAGTATCAACAAGGTAGTGTGAGTCAGCATATACTGTCTCAGTCGATGAGCAACCCATGCCAAAGTGCATCAAGTTTTCTCGAGCAATGAGTATCGTGTCTCACAGTCGGTAAACTTTTTGCTAAGGTAATATATGGCGTGCTCTTTTCGACCAGACTCGTCATGCTGCCCCAGGACATACCCTATTGAATTGTCTAGCACTATCAAGTATAATATCAAAGGTCTTCCTTCAACTGGAGGCATCAAAATTGGTGGTTCTTGAAGATATTCCTTGATTCTTTCGAAAGCGTCCTGGCATTCATCATTCCACTTTACCACTTGATCTTTCTTCAGAAGCCTGAAGATTGGCTCACAAGTAGCAGTCAGATGTGAAATGAACCTGGAGATATAATTCAGGCGTCCCAAGAAACTTCTAACTTCCTTCTCCGTACGGGGAGCTGGCATTTCTTGTATAGCTTTTACCTTTGCAGGATCTACTTGGATGCCTTTATCGTTGACAATGAAACCCAGAAGTTTACCAGACCTTACCCCGAAGGTACACTTGTTCAGATTTAACCTCAGCTTATATATCTTCAACCTGTCTAACAACTTTTGGAGATGATCAAGGTGCTCTTCCTCAGTCTGAGACCTAGCTATCATGTCATCAACATAAACTTCGATCTCATGGTGAATCATATCATGGAACAAAGCAACCATGGCGCGCTGATAGGTTGCCCCAGAATTCTTCAACCCAAAAGGCATCACCTTGTAGCAGAAGGTGCACCATTGTGTAACGAAGGTCGTCTTCTCCATATCTTCAGGAGCCATCTTGATCTGGTTGTAGCCAGAGAAACCATCCATGAAGGAGAAGATTTTGTGTTGCGCGGTTTTATCGACAAGAACATCGATGTGAGTTAGTGGGAAGTCATCCTTTGGGCTTTCCCTGTTCAGATCTCTGTAATCCACACACATTCGTACCTTACCGTCCTTTTTAGGTACCAGAACAACGTTAGCAACCAACTGTGGATAGGAAGTGACAGCTAAGAATCCAACGTCGAACTGTTTCATGACCTATGCCTTGATCTTCTCTGACATTTCAGGGAGCATACGACGAACCTTCTGTTTAATCGGAGGACAGTCTTCTTTAGTCGGCAGGCGATGTACCATAATATCAGTCTCCAAACCAGGCATGTCTTCATAGGACCAGGCGAAGATCTCAACATAGTCGTGCAACATCTGTACCAACCTCTGTTTGATGTTAAGCTTCATATCTGTACCTATTTTAACCTCTTTTCTGTCTTCCTTAGTACCCAAATTCACTGTCTCAACCGGCTCTTCATGAGGCTGTATGGCCCTTTCTTCCTGCTGTGATAGTCTATAAAATTCTCCAGGCACCTCACAATCATCCTCACCTTTGTCTTCGGCTTGGTTGATCGGATTTTCGAAGTCATAACTGGCAATAGCAAAGATGTTATCAATGGGATCCAGAGTGGATATGGATCTGCATTATGATACGTGAGTGTGTGTAAGAGAATAGATGTTTCGATAAAGTAAAAAACAGAAAATAAAAATAGAGAGCGCACAATTTGTATGCAAGAAACGTCAAATGCTTTATTAATGATATATGAAATGACAAATAACAGCCCTCACAAACAAAACCAATGTGTCTCGCACAAGGCACAAGGCCGTAAAGTTTCAAATTGTTTATTACAAATCTTAAAACAAGTAAGTCAATTACTGCGGAATAAAAGAAACTGGTATAAAGTCCCTAGTCGTCCAGTTACTCGATCCATCGTTGGTAGTTTTGTAGATAGAGCTATCAATGTCTGAGTCTTCCTCGTTGTCTTCAATAGTGTGATACAGTGGGAGAACTGACTTGAGGTTTTGCGTTTGTTTTCGCAAAATGTTTCGGTTGAGCAAGAGTCGCCACCGACTTTTTATTTTATCCTAAGGAAAGGTTAAAAAGCACAGCAAAAACCTTTGAGATGTTTTCTTGGGTTCGGGGAGTAGATTATAGAAAGGGAAGGTATTAACACCCTTTCTATCCATGGTTATCCATGGGCTCTTAGTTACTTTCTTAGATCACTTGCCTTGTGTTTTCAATTGTTTGAAATGGTGCTTTGTGTGTGTGGGTTTGAAAATGTTTTGAAAAGAGGCCAATGTGGTGGCAACCTTTGTAATGACCCATGTTTGGATGTATACAAAGGTGTATGTCTTTTGAAAAGTTTTCAATGTTTTTGAAATTTGTTTTTGAAAGTATGTTGTAAGGTGTGTTTTGAAAAATAGGCAAGTGTTTTTGTTTTTGCAAGTTGGCAAGTAACCAAGAGTTGTCTACCCCTAAATTTACTCAGAGATCTTTGCTATGTTTTAACCCTTTTAACAATTTTGTTCCACCATTGTATTTGGTGGACAATCTTGTGTTAGGATGTGAACGGGACGGGCGCGGGTCATCGTTTAGACCATGATTGCAATGGTGCCAAGTGTCTTTGGCAACTTTTCCTTTAAGGGACTTGATCATTTGTTTAGGCAACTTTCGAAAGCGTCATCGAGGGACTATGATCATTTGATTTATTTTGTTTTGCCAAAGAAACTTAACATGCAACATGGCCCATTATTGAAGGCAACAAGTGGAGTAACCCTAGGGGTGCAAGTGTGATTGGTGTTGTCCATTTTCATGCTTTTTTATCTTGGAATTAGGTCAAGCTAATTGTTATTTGATTTTTTTGCATACAAAACCCTAAGTCTATCATGGCATATTTAGAAAGCTTTTAAATGCGGAATTTAAAGGTCCTAAATTATTACAACACAATTATGGGATGGGGGGTACAAATGTTCAAATGGGGATATTTAGCAAGAAATTAAAATCTAAGCTATTAAAATCCAAATGGAATTTACAAGGTATTTAATTGTAAAATAATTAAATAAAATACAATAAATATGCAAGATGCAAAAATGATTTTTATATGTATGTAAAAGTATTTTTCATGTGAGAAATAAACAAAAATAAAAAGGATAATTTTTGGTATTTTTCATGTTTAGGGCAAAACCCTAATTTTGCAAATAAAAGGTATTTATTATTTAATATATACAATGTTTATTAATTATGTACAAAAAATAAATAAAAAGGAAGTATATTGTAAAAAAGTGATTTTTGAGGTCAAATATTAATAAAAATAAGAATGTATTATTTTTGTATTTTTCCTTAAATATTCTAATAAATATATAAGTATTTATAATATTTACTAAATATATTAAATATGTACAAAAATAGAATTATTTATTATTTACAAAAAAAAAGTATATTTTTAGAAAATGTTTTCAAAAGATAAAATAAAATAAAATCAGAAAATAAAAATGTATTTGTATTATTTTTGTATTTTTGAATAAAAGAGGTATTATGTTTATTTATGTACAAATTCAAATAAAACAAACAAAATCCAAACAAAATGCAAAAATGGTTAAAAAAATATTTTTTATATTTTTTATATTTTGACAAAAAATAATAAGTCAAGGGAAAAAAACAAAAAGTCAAAAATGATTAAAAATAACACAATGGGCCAAGGGGGTGTGTGTGAAATAAAGTGGTGCAAATAGAAAAAGCAATCTCAGGCTCAGCCCAAGAGGGGTTGTCTTCAACCTCCAGCAACCTTCCAAACAAAAAAAACGCGTGCTTCCTGCTATCTCATGATTCTTTGACATTCAGCAAAAACTTACAACAACAATGTTATAGAGCATCTTGTCACGATTCCAAATATATAAAAAAGTCATTCTAACTCTCAGAAATGAGAGACAATTTCTTCTCCCCCAATTCCTGACCTAGCTTTTTTCAGATATTCAGTTTCAAAATTCTCTCAGTGTACATAATATAAATGAAAAGTAACTATATGGATGGCTTCAGGGCTGTGATTAGAACATGCTTTCTTCACAAACTTAAGCCTAAATATGCCTGGATAGAGAGATAGAAGTTCAAAAACTTACCTGTTCAGCTTGAATCGTGTATGACAATGGAGGCACTTTCAATGCAATGTGAGGACTTGTACAGCTTGCTTGAAGTTCAGGGATGCTTCTCCAACCTCTAGCTTGCTCTGGAACTAGCTGAAACGAGCTATGGAAGTTAACCTGCACAACTGAAAAAATGAAAATGGTGAAGTTGGTTAGAGGTGTTACAGTCTGTAGCTAGGGCTTGGGATAGCTTCAATGGATGGTAGGGAGTGTGTTTGCAAGGTTATTAGCCAAAGTGCACGAGTGGATTGAGTTGTGGACCTCAATCTGCAGCAGGTGCCCTGTTTTTGCAAGAGGATGGTGTTTCTGTGTTTGGGGAGGTATTGAAGATGGTTGGCTCGTGTTTCAGGTCAGGTTTGATGTTTGGAATGTGTTCAATAAGTTTGCTTAGGCTTGTGTTGACAGGAATGTCTGTTGTTGTTGTGTTTGCAAAGTTGCTTCTATCTTAAGTCCAAAATGCCAAGTTGGGTTACAAGCTTATGCAGGCCCCCTAAACATGCTACAAAGTTAGTCTTGATCAGTGGGATTAGTTCAATAACTTGTGCCTCAGAGATTTTCATTGTACTTCTTGTATTTGTGTTTGACATAAAGTCATGCTTTACAAGAATGGATAACTTGCTTTTTCCAAATATGGCTTAATTCTTCATGTAATGTCCAAATGCACAAAATAATGGTAGAACACAATGGATTGACATTTAATTATTGAGTGTAAATGAGATTAGAGGCCTGTAACTAGCTTGTGCAAGCTGATTTCAAAAATGCAAAGTGTATGAACATGCCTTTGGCCATGAATCAAAGTGACTTTTGCCCATATTGACAAATTCGATTCTCCCTAACCACAAGGGTGTTTGAGAAGTTCTTGGACATTTTGGAAAGCTTGGAATGTGTACTACAATCCAACTTTGTAATGAAATTTGAAATTCCAAGTGGAAGCATGTGAAAAGTGGTCATCAAGTTAGGCAAAAATCTTGCCTAAAATAGGTCAAAATATTTCTAAGTTAAGAATGTTTTGCACCCTTGTTCCAAAAATCATAACTTGAGCTACAAGATTCTTTTGAGGAAACTTTGTGAATAAAAGTTGTAGATTTTGCAATGGACTATACCTTTCATGTTTTGAGTTTTGTTTGAATCCAAATGTATCTTGATGAAAAGATGGGACAAAGTTAGGAAAAAATTAGGAATTTTCATAACTTAGAAAAATTCTAAGTTATGAAAATTCTTCATTTTAAACCCTAATTTGTAATTTTTGATTTCTTGATGAACAAGTTTCATAATTTGACATGTCTTGATGAAAAATGAATCTTGGCACTTGATTTTGACCAAAAAGTCAAAGTTTGACTTTTCAGCATACAATCCAATTTTGCTCAGTTGACTGGGAAATTCATCTGTCAATCTTGTGCATTTGGGATCTTTTGAACTTGTTCAACATGTCAAGACCATGTCATTGAGTCTTTGAGTCTATATGTGAGCTTGGTTTGCCATTGGCTAGGTC
The DNA here is from genome assembly GCA_948472305.1 of Vicia faba. Taxonomy (NCBI): domain Eukaryota; kingdom Viridiplantae; phylum Streptophyta; class Magnoliopsida; order Fabales; family Fabaceae; genus Vicia; species Vicia faba. The sequence continues at coordinate 1,005,759,909 of OX451738.1, forward strand.
AAACAGTCAAAAATTGCCTTTGTACAGTCAAAACCCTAAAAATGACCATTTTGCCCTTTTGGTGATTTGATCAAATTTCTTGTGGAATTGTGATCCAAGCTTGACCAAATGGTTCATATGAGTTCATAATGTTGATGTGGGTCAAAAATCATGAGGTTTGACTGTCAATTGGCCACAGTTGACTTTTTCCCCAATACAACTGATTTCTAGGTCAACTGTCCAATTGACTGGGCAAAGATTGGAATCAAGGCTTGAAACTTGGTATGGATAAACTTGTGAGTTAAATATGAAGCATGAAAGTCACTTTGGGCCTTTTAGGTCAAAACATCTTTGTGCAAACTCAAACCCTAATTTGGGTCAACAGTGGAAGGAAGAGTCTTGAGCAGAGTAAACCCTAACTTGATCTTGAGCTCCAAGGGTCTTGTGGTGAGAAAATATTGATGAAATGGGAGGGAAAATTTTGGGGTACAACAAATGGCATTAACCCCGCGATTGCTGATGTGTAGGGGAGGTCCTCCAGCCCGAGCGCGTCGAACAACCCTTTGAGCCCCTATAGTAAAGCCCAAACCCAATTTGTCAGTTTTGTAAGTGAAATCAGGGAGCTGACCCCAATTGGTACACCTACCTTCTTCAACCATGGCCCTGACGTCCTTGAGGGAAGCCATCTTCAGTGGAGGTTTGTTGCTAGTAGTAATTTCAGTCGATGCCAAGATCTGCGGGACCTCTTCAAAATTCTGACAAGGAGTTTCTATGAATTCCCCGTCCATCTCTATGTAGCGGAAGGAATTGAGGTGGCTCACCATATACTCCTCTTCACCCCGTACTGTGACAATCTTCCCTTTCACCGGATACTTCAGAATTTGTTGGAGTGTGGAAGTAACTGCCCCATCCTCATGGATCCAAGGATGACCCAGCAAACAAGAATATGACGGCCTGATATCCATCACATAGAAGGTCGACCCAATTGTTTGAGAACCTACTTTGAAAGGGATTTCCACCTCCCCGTGCACCATTCTCTTTGATCCGTCAAAAGCCCTTACCACAATGTTACCAGGCTTTAGAGTCAAACCCTCGCAATCCAACCGTTCCAACGCCTTCTTCGATAGAACATTTATCGAAGACCTAATATCTACCAGCACATGAGCCATAGTGGTGCCCCTGCATTCAATCGAGACATGCAGAGCATCATTATGCTTCCTTCCCTTTGGTGTCAAGTCTGCATCTGAAAAACCCAACCCATTATCAGCAGTCAGGCTGGCCACACAATCTTTAATTTGATCAGCTGAAGTCTCTTGCGGCACATGCGCAGTCTTGAGGAATGCAATCAAAGCCTTCGCATGGGGTTCAGAGCACAACAGTAGAGACAACATGGATATTTTTTATGGGGTCTTCCCCAACTGCTCTACCACATTATAGTCGCTCTTCTTAATGATTTTCAGTATTTCCTCCATTTATTTCTTAGAGGCTTCCACAACAATTTTCCTAGGCGCCTCCGTCCGGGAAGGCTCACCTATAATTGCCTTGCCGTGGGTATCAGACGATTCGCCGACAGGGGTAATAACTGGAGTAAGATCAGGAACTTTAGTTGATGTACTTGCAGGAACAACAGATGGAATGGCAATAGGTTTGTTGACAGTCTTTGGGGAAATCTCGGGAGAGAATACCCTTCCATTTCGGGTAACTTTGCTGGTTCCGACAATGTTACCAATATCCGGATCAACATCTTCATCTTTCAAATCTTGTTTGATGCCATGATAGTACACATCAGCACCATAATGCCATTGGACAGCTTTGTCTGAGACATACGAGACAGGACCAAGAACAATGATTATCAACAGAGCAATTATTGGATCAGATGTAATCCTAACAGGTCTTCTCAAGGAGACCTTGGAAGGATTGGCAGAAATGGTTATAATGGCAATGTCTTCAGATGGAACAATGAGAACCAAAGTTTTCTCAAACAAAATTTCTTTGCTATCTATCAGGCGTTGAACACCTAATTTCAGCAAACGACAACCAAAAGGTAGAAACGAACACATGCGGAATCCTTCACCACAACCCGGAAATAAACCGACCAACAACAAATTTTTCTTGACAGTCATGAAAGGAGTAGAAACTTCATCAACAGAGGTAACGAACAAATCAGTATCAAGAGCATTAATTCCACGACCGTGTTTAGGCATGGGAGCAGTTATGAGATTTTGCTTCTCCAGAGCATGAAACTCTATTTCCTTGGCCTCAATCAGATCTTGTACTTTGTTCCTCAGAGCCCAGCAGTCATTGGTATCATGGACAAGACTCTCAGAATGATAAGCACACTGAGCATTTGGATTATATCGGGGAGATGTAGTATTCAGATTCTTGGGAGCCTCTTTCAAGGTTGCCAAGTTGGATCTCAACATATGAGGTAGAACTTCAGCCAATGTCATGTTGATTCGGGTAAACTACCATTGTGGCATTTCCACCCTTTGTTGATTGTTGCATTATGGAGCAACTGTAGGCCTAGGTATCATTACGGCACTTACTGTCTGATGATGTTCAGCCCTGTTTTGGCCCCTCGGGCCATAGATGGAACTGGCTTCTTTCTTACCAGCAAAAGGCTTCTCTACTAAACTCAAAGAGGCATCCTTCTGTATTTTTCTGCTTCGAATCCTAGCTTCTACTCTTTCTCCAGTTAGAATCAGCTCGGTGAAGCCAGCTGACAAGCTGCCGATTAAATGATTGAAAAATAGACCAGATAACATCCCCAGAAACATATCAACCAGCTTCCTATCAGACAACGAGGGTTGAACTCTCCCAGCCAAGTCTCTCCATTTCTGTGCATAGTCTTTAAAGCCTCCACTTGCACCCATGGACATACTCTGGAGTTGAGTACGAGTAGGAGCAATGTCGGCGTTGTATTGATACTGCTTGTAGAAAACAGCAGCCAGATCTTCCCAATTTTGGACATTGGCTCCCTGCAACTGGTAGAACCATTCAAGCTGAGTCCCTGACAGACTATCTTGAAAGAAATGAACCCACATATTTCTACCAGCAGTGTGGGGCTGGATCTTTCTGACATAAGAACATAGATGGAGTTTTGGGCAGGACACCCCATCATACTTAGCAAAAATTGGAGCTTTGAACTTCTGCGGGATGACCACTCCCGACACCAATCCTAATTCATCGAAATCCAGTCCAGGTATCTTCTGAACTTCCATGGCACTCAGACGATCTTCCAACTGCTTGTATCTATCCTCAGTAGGAGGATATTGCTCATCATTGTAATCAGTATCATTGTCAGAAACTGCATGACTGGGATCCTTCTCTTCTTCTTAATTCTCCCCTTCCTTGGATGAAGAGGTCAAATCGACTTATCGCTTAAACCGCTCTCTAAACCTTCTACCCATATTCAGAATACCGACAACCTTCTTCTTTTTCTTTTTCTCTTTCAGGATGAGGGCTTTCAGATCCTCCTGCCCTTTTGCCAGACTTATGAACATTTGTTGGAACTAAGCGTTCTGTGCCTGAAGGTCCTTAATGGTTTGCTCGGAAGACATTTCTGCTGAAATAAACAGCGAAGAAGATGAGAAACCTGTAATGGTACATGTACATGCAATGTTATGAATGGGATGCGCATGCAATGATTTCAAAGACTTTGGGAAATTTAAATTTGCAAACCAAAATAAACAAATATTTTATTATCTGAATTTGAAGTTCAAATGCCTTTTAGGCGTTACAATTAAAAACAAATCTAAAACTAGAAAATAAAATCAAAATTCCCATGGATGCTTCCTCTTTGTGCCGAGATAATTATTGAGCCCTTTTTCCTCATGGAGCTGCTTTGTGAGCTCTAAAACCTTCCTCTCCTGAGCATGGAACTGATCCCTGTAAGTATCCCGCTCCTTCATCAACTGAATCCAAGACCTCTATAATTCCCCAAGATCAGTGGGCATATAAGGATAGAGAACCGTGTAAGGAATACCCCCTTCAGTAGCGGGTTCCACAATCACTAGTAAAACGGCCACATAAGGCATCATAAGCATCTGGGCACGAGCTCGTACCCATTGGAGGTAAGGTTCCATAGAAATGGAAGCCTTTAGCCTTAAAGCCTTGGTGCCATATTTGTTTATCATGCCCCAAGCTCGTATGAACCTCCGGCGATACTCGTGAACATCATCCTCATAGTTGAATACAATTCCCTCAATAAGTAAATCGTGGGGACCATCTCTTCGAGCGTAACCAAATTATCGAAAAGCTAAATAAGGATCGTAGGTTATACCCCCTCTGATACCAAGTAATGGGACATTAGGGTACTCCCCACAGCGGTCAATAGTAGCACTATTTTCCATAGCCTGAGAACACCAAAGAATATCCATGTGAGCGAGTGACATCATCCTTTGCGACCAACCTAAACCCTGTTTATTCTTCAGTACGGACTTAGGGAGGTTAGAAATAAACCACCTCGACAGTAATGGCATGCAACACATAAGAACCCCTCTTCTCTTCATGGTACGAGTATGGAGGGTGTGCAGAATATCTCCGAGCAAGGTAGGCACAGGGTTGCGGGAGAGGAAGATCTTGATAGCATTCACATCTATGAATGAGTTTGGATTAGGGAATATGACTAACCCATAGATTAGAAGATCTAAAACCTCCTGAAAAGTCTGAAAATCCATATCATCCCAAAACAATTGGGTCTTGTCTATCAGAAACTTAGCTAGAAAACCCTTGACTCTGCTTCTTGTTTCCCAATTGGATACCACATCGGCCCGTTTCAGATGCAAAGCTAAGGCAATGAATTTTGGCTTAGGAACTTCTTCCAGACCTGTGAAGGGCAACTTTTCAAGAATGGGTATATCCAACAGTTGAGAGAATTCTTCCAGGTAGGCACCAACTGATAGTCTGGAAAGGTGAAGCAGTGGTGCTTGGGATCAAAGAACTGAAAAAGTACACTCATCATCTTTTCATCAAAGTTTGAAGTAGCCAGGTTGAGAAGTCGACCATGTCTCTTAGTGAACGCAGAAGTTTCAGAAACCCTTGATGCTAGCTCTTTGAGTTGGGAAGGTATCTTCACAAAGCTGATTCAGATAGTGTTTCTACGAACGGAAGCCATGATATGCAAAACATAAAAAAGATAAATTCCCTTGGTCTTTGAAATGGTTAGTGCAATAAGAATGGATGCCATGTTATGATGCATGATGTCATGAGAAAACACAAGTATAGAAAACACAGGTATATCAAACACAGTCAAATCACACAAAGTCCTTAGGTTTAAGGCCTGCATCAGGTTAAAGGTAGTAACCTCTTGAAGTTTAGTTGGTTTCAAACCTGTCTTAAAAAGTAACCGGGTTCTAAGGGATCTCAATATCACTGACCATCCTTTATAGGGCATTGTCTCAGCTCAAGCAATCTTTTCTTGCGGCCGAAATATCCCAAAAGAATAAAGTAAGGTTCTTTGTTGGGGTATTCTTGTATAGATCCTATACCCGGATCTGGGGACACTTTTTAGGTAAACAACAATAAACCGTGGAGACTGTACGGTGTATACCGATATGGTTGAAGCGTTAGCTGTGTTGGTGTGACACTTTGGTTGGTAAAGGTATCCCTTGTGTTGAATCGAGTAGAATACAGGGCCGTCGCGTGATGTCGTAAAGCACTAACGAACCTTAGAACCTTAGTTGAACAAAGTTGGCCATTAGAAAGTAGTGAAATAGCCGGTCTCGGTGTAAAGCTGGGAATTTATTGATACTCGATGCTACACTCATTGAGATTGAACATTTGGGATGTTTCGACCGCAAGAAAAGATTGCTAAGTTGAAATAATACCTATAAAGAAAGATCTGTGATATTGAGACTCCTTAGAACCCATTTACTATTTCTAGGAAAGGTTTGAAACCAACTAAACTTTAAGAGGGTATTTACCTATAAACTCCATGCAAGCCTAAACCTAAGGTCTTGTGTGCTTTGCTTGTGTGTGATTAATTTACTTAAACATGACATCATGCATAATAAACATTCATTCTTCATTACACTAACCATTTCAAGGATTAGGGGGATTTATCTTTGTCCTATTTTGCAGAGCATGGATTCTGCTCGTAGAAATACCATCTGAGTTAACTTTGTGAGAATACCTCTTCAACTCAAAGAGCTAGCATCAAGGGTTCTTGAGACTTCTTCATTCACCAAGAACTATGGTCGACTTCTCCATATAGGCACCTCAGGTTTTGATGAGAAGATGATGAGTGTTCTCTTTCAATTATTTCCTAAGCACCATTCTTTCACCTTTCCAGACTATTAGTTGGTGCCCACCATGGAAGAGTTCTCTCAGATATTGGGTATACCTATTCTTGATCAGGTATCTTTCACCGTTTTAGAAGAAGTTCACAAGCCAGAAGTCATTGCCTCATATTTACATTTGAAACGGTCCGACATTGTATCCAACTGGGAAACAAGAAGTGGAGTTAAGGGTTTTCTAGACAAGTTCCTAATGGAGAAGGCTCAGCTGTTTTGGAATGATTTGGACTTCCAAGCTTTTGAGGAGGTCTTGGCCCTTCTAATATATGAGTTAGTACTGTTCCATAATCTAGACTTACTCATAGATGTGAATGCTATCAATGTCTTCCTCTCTCGCAACCCTGTGTCCACTTTACTCGGAGATATCTTGCATACCTTCCACACTCGTACCACGAAGAAAAGAGGGATTCTTATGTGCTATGTGCCATTGCTTTCGAGGTGGTTTATTTCTCACCTCCCTAAATAAGTACTGAAGAATGAAGAAGGTTTGGACTGGTCACAACGGATAATGTCACTTTCTAATGCGGATATTCTCTGGTATTCCCGATCTATGGGAGATATTTCTGTTATTGACTGCTGCGGGGAATTCCCTAATGTCCCACTACTTGGCATTAGGGGAGGCATAACTTATAATCCTTATCTGGCTCTACAACAATTTGGCTATGCTCGAAGGGATGGTCCTTACGAGATACTTATCCAGGGCATTATGTTCAACTATGAGGATGATGTTCAAGGGTATCGTCAGAAGTTCATACGAGCTTGGGGCATGGTAAACAAATTTGATACCAAGACTTTGGGGTCAAAGACTTCCATCCCTATGGAACCTTATCTCCAATGGGTATGAGCTCCCGCTCAGAACCTTGTGATGCCATATATAGCCATCTTACTAGTGATTGTGGAGCCCATTACCGAAGGAGATGTTCCTTATACAGTTCTCTATCCTGAAATCCCCACTGATCTTGAAGAGCTACAAAGATCTTGGATTCAGTTGAAAAAAGAGTGGGACACTGATAGAGATCATTTATATGCCAATGAGAGGAAATTATTGGAGCTCACGAAGAAACTTCACGAAGAAAGAGGTCTTAATGTCTATCTCAGCACGAAGAGGAAGCGCCCATGGGAAACCTGATTTCTTAGTTTTTAGAATTTTCAATTGTACGCCTAAAAGGCAATTGTATTTTGAATTCTACTAATAAAATATTTGTTTCATTTCAGTTCATAAATTTAAATTTACCGAAATCCTTGAAAACATTGCATACGTATATCATACATATCATTGCATAAACAGGTTTCAAAGCAGGTTTCTCATCTTCTTCACTATTTATTTCAGCGGTAAAGAAATGGCTCTCGAACAAACAGTGAAGGATCTACAAATTCAAAATGCTCAGTTTCAACAAATGATCATGGCTCTGGCCATGGGGCAAGAAGAGCCGAAAGCCCTGATTGTCAAAAAAAAGACCAAGAAGCCAAAGAAGCCAATTTGTTCACCGTGTTTTTTGGTAAACAACCGTTGATCTTCCAAAAAGAGTAACTTTTTGGTAACTCGCAGGATCGATCAGTTTGATCCTAGGACATATGCTAATTGTTTATGTTGTTTTGGACATAAACGTTAATGTGGGTGAAGAACACACTATCGACTGGGAAAGGGATGAGTTTGAGTGCATAAAGTAAATAGAACAAAGGGATCGAGGAGAGGTTAGGTGCAGGAATCTGGGTAGAAGTGCAGATAAAGTGAAAACAAGATAAAAAGGAAAGAAATTTAAAGAGAGAAATAAAAGACTTTGATTGTAAAATGTGATGTTTCAAACATACATTTTTCAGTATTCTTTCTCACACAGCGGGTACTTGAATAGTATTGAATAATTTGTACGATAAGTTGAACACACAGAAATCTACATAAACTTCTTATATTTATACTAAAACTAGGTAACCATCGAGGAGTTGCCTTGCTCTAGGATGAAGACAAGTGTCCTCTGCATGCGCTTCGACCCCACTCTTCATGCCACGTTGCTTTCCTCAACTGTTAAGCGAACTGCTTTTCCCTCCTTTCTTCAAATTCAAAATCTTCTGGTGTAGATACAAAGTTTTCTTCTGGTCGAAGACCTTGGAGTCCCTCCAGTCGAAGGAATTGAGAACCTTCTATTCGAAGACTCAATTTAACTTAGAATTTCTCTAAGTACTTTTCTACTCTGTCAAAGCCTTTCCAACTTAGACTTGTTCAATATATTTTTGGCCCATAAGACCAACTTGTTGTAGGTGTCGAATTTAGGAGCTAACACCCTCTAAGTGAAATGCTAAGATATCTCACAACATTGCTATCATGACTATACGATGACCCATGTCCGTCCCTTTACATCCAAAGATAAGGATTCTTACCAATCAATGGTGAGATAACAATATCAAAGGAAAGACGAAATGAACAAAGACTTTTGAGTAGGTAGAAACGTCCTTAGTTGCTTGCTCACTTTCAAAACAAAACACACACCAAACACTTTCCAACCAAACACTTTCAAAACAAACACTTTCAAAACATGAAATATTTTCAAAAGTCCAACACTTTGTATACGTTCTTACAAGACGAGAACCATTACAAAGTTTGCCTAAACGAAGGCTCCTTTCAAAAATACTTTCAAAAACCACTACAAAGCACACTTTCAAACAAAGCAAGTGATCTAGCAAGCAACCAAGAGCCCATAGATAACTATGGATGAAAAGGGTGCTAACACCTTCCCTTTTCATAATCTACCCCCCGAACTCAAGAAATAATCTCAAGGGTCTTTCCTATTCTTTTCCACCTTTCCTTTTGGATAAAAGAAAATTTGATGGTGACTCTTGCTAACCACAACAATTGGGATCAAACCTAAAACATCCCAAGTCAGTTCTCCCACTGTATTACAGAACTGGCGACTCTGTTGGGGAATACTTAAAAGTGGGGTTACCTTAGGTCTAGATCACCTTTACTTGCTTTCCTTGTTTGATTTGTTTGCTTTACATTTTGGTTCCTTTTTTGGGCTTACTTTGATCCTCTACCCGGATCTGGAACACCTTTTAGGTAAGTAGCAAAAGATTGTGGAAACTGTACGACATAGAACGATATGGTTGAAACAATGGCTACATTAGTGTGACACATTTGTTGGTACCGGTATCCCTTGTGTTGAATCGAGGAGAATACGGGGCCACTGAGTGGCATCATGAAGCACTAACTAACCTTAGAACCTTAATTGAACAACTTGACCATTAGGACGTAGTGAGATAACCAGTTTCGGTGGAAAGATGAAAATTGGTTGATACTCGATACTACACTCATTGAGATTGGACTTTTGGGATATCTCGGTCGCAAGAAAAGATTGATTGTGTTGAGACAATGCCTAAAAGAAAGGTCAGTGATATTGAGACCCTTTAGAACCCGGTTACTATTACTAGGACAGGTTTGAGCCAACTAAAACTTCAAGAGGGTACTTACCTATCAAACTCCATGCAAGCCTAAACCTAAGGATTTGTTTTCTTTGTGTGTACATAACAATGTGCTTACTTGTACATAACATCATAAACATCATAACATCATACCATAGCATCTTCAATAACCATTTCAAGGATCTTAAGGGCCTATGATGTAGGGTCACGTTGAACCAGACATCTATCAAAGGGCGAGAGGATTTATTTTCCTCTAACCAAACACCGTCAAGACCAAAGCACGGTAACTTGAGTCAAGGGCTATGACCCACTTGACATGTTAAGCTTGATTCTCGTGGAAAGACATCCACCGATACAAAGTTCCCAAATCAAAGTTGTTGATCAACGTTCAAATTCTAACATCTTCTCGTGTTTACCCCGCGATATCCTTGAAAATATTGCATCCACATATCATGCATGTCATCATAATAGGTTTTCCCGTACAGGTTTCCTTATCTTCTTACTGTTTATTTCAGTAGAGATGGCTCTAGAGAAAACAATTAAAGATCTCCAAGTTCAAAATGCTCAGTTCCAACAAGCGCTCATTAACTTGGCCCAGGGGCAAGAAGATCTGAAAACACTCTTCAGCAAAGAGAGCAAGAAGAAGAAAAAGTTTGTCATCCTCAACGTAAGGAGAAGGTCCAAGGGGCCTGCCCAGCTAGCTCAAAAAGAAGATGTTTCTTCTAAAGACAATCAAGAAGAGGAAGCTGGAAGCATTAGAACTAACATAGCTACTGATGACGAAGACTCTTCTAAGGAGCGGTATCCACCAGTGGGTGAAAAATACAAACAACTTGAAGACAAACTAAAAACCGTGGAGATCTAAGTTGTGCCTGGCTTGGACTTAGGAGACATGGGTTTGGTCCCTGGAGTGGTCATCCCACCAAAGTTCAAAATCCCTACCTTTGCCCCGTATGACAGAGTCTCTTGCCCTAAGATGCTCCTAAAGTCTTATGTCCGCAAGATTCAACCATACATAACTGATCAAAAGCTTTGGATCCATTTCTTCTAAGAGAGTTTAGCTCGGACGCAACTCGAGTGGTTCTATCAATTGGAGAATTCCCATATCCACATGTGGGAAGATCTAGCCACTGCTTTTTACAAGCAATACCAATACAACACTGATCTTGCACCAACTCGGGTGCAGTTGTAGAATATGGCCATGCGTTCCAACAAGGGCTTCAAAGAATACGCCCAAAAATGGAGAGATCTGGCTGGTAGGGTGCAGCCCCCATTAACTGACAGGGAACTAATTGACATTTTTATTGGAACTTTGACGGGACCTTTCTTTAATCATCTAATTGGAAGCTCCTTAGTCGGGTTCACCGAGATAATACTGACTGGCGAAAGGGTCGAAGCTGGCATCAAAAGTGGAAAGATCCAAGGAGCTACATCCTCTGATGCTCAGAAAAAGCCATACAATGGGAAGAAATACCAATGCTTTTTACGTCCAAAAGGGTCCTAACCAGAACCATCACGACCAACATGTGGGGGCAGTCCTGATCTCCAATCCTGCATCGATGCAACAACGGCAACAAGGGCATCAACGTAATGAGGTCGCACCTAAAAGACAATTCACTAAGACCAACATGCCACCAGCTCAAGGGCTACAACACATGTTTAAAGCAGAGTTGATTACGTTAAAGGCTCCTCTCTGGAACCCCAACACTTCTGCTCCTATCTATCATCCCACTGAAAGGTGCGAATATCACTCTGATAGTCCTGGACACGACACGAACAATTGTTGGGCTCTGAAGAACAAGATCCAAGACATGATTGATGCCAAGGAGATTGCGTTCGAACCTCCAGGGGCTCCTAACGTGATCACTGCTCCTTTTCCAAATCATTAAGAGCGCTTTGTTCATTTTTTATTTTTCAATTTTAATTTCTTTTGCTTGTTCAAACACTTATCTATTAATGTCAAACTTTGTTTCATTAATGCATTGCATATGTTTGTCTTGAATTGATCTATTCGTTTTCATTACATTTAAACTATGTTGATTACTCCTTTTATGATATTCAGCTCTTGTTTTAAAAGTTACAAGCCTTTAGAGGGAGGATGGTGAAAACAATGCTTTAATCTCATACAGTATGCTTTTGGACAGACCTTTCCCAAGGCTCCCCAATATTTGTCAAGGATTTATTTTCCCATACAAAGTTACATTTCAACAATGCTTCACATTCATACATCATATAACATACATGATATATGCATACAACACAACTTGATTTTAAGAACATCATTACATAATGCATCTCATACATCATGACATTGCATACAACTAACGTTTTACCTTTTCAGGAAAAGGTCAATCAACAGATAGCTATCATCAACAATTTTGAACAGTTCCAGATTAATACCTGTAACAAGCTAGGAAAACTATCTGTGAACGACTGATTGTAGATTAATACCTGTAACAAGCCAGGAAAACTATCTACATGAAGAGATTGAAGATTAAAACCTGTAACAAGCCAGGAAATCTATCTCTCTTTCTCAGGTTAGAGATTAATACCTGAAACCAGACAGGACAAGTATCTCAACGACCAATCTTTCCAAGTTCCAAATTAATACTTGTAACAAGCCAGGAAAACTATCCGCGGACGACTAATTGTAGATTAATACCTGTAACAAGCTAGGAAAACTATATACATGAAGAGATTGAAGATTAACACCTGTAACAAGCCAGGAAAACTATCTTCCTTTCTCAGGTCAGAGATTAATACCTGAAACCAGACATGACAGCTATCTCAATGACCATTCTTTCTAAGTTCCAGATTAATACCTGTAACCAGCCGTGAAAACTATCTGTGGGCGATTGTTTGTAGATTAATACCTCTAACAAGCTAGGAAAGCTATCTACATAACCATCCTGAAGCAATCTTACACGGGTTCCTTCTCATACATTTCCAGATGAAGTTTTACACAGACTCATCATGAAGTTACCCTAACCAGGTTCCTTCTCATGCATTTCCAGATGAAGTTTCACATGGACTCATCATGAAGCAATCCTACACGAGCTCCTTCTCATACACCCTTCTAGAAACATTTCAGATGCAATCTAGATACGGTTGACATTCTTATACTTATTCCAGATTCCCTTCTAGAAACAGTTCAGATGCGATCCAGATACGGCTGACATTCTAATACTTACTCCAGATTCCTTCTAGAAATAGTTCAGATGCGGTCCAGATATGGCTGACATTTTGATACTTATTCTAGTGCCTTTCAAATACAGTCCAGATACGATCCAAACACGGATGCCATTTTGCCACTCATTCAACATACCTTTCAAATACAGTCTAGATACGATCCAGATGTGGATGTCATTCTGACGCTCATTCAGTATATCTTTCAGACACGAGTCAGATACAATCCATTTATGGATAATATGCTGATATTTATCCCACTACATATGTTGTTTCAATTTAAATCTCTCAATAGTTTATCTTGATCCCTTTCCTGTAGACATTTTTCTGTTGTTTCGGTATAAATCAACCAAAAGATTTATCCTGATACCTTCCACTGTCACCCTGGATGGCATCTATAAGCCCATCTCCAACAACTTTCCATCATATCTCCAAATGGAATCTTTAAGCTCATTCCCTACACAGTCAACTAACACATCATTGAGTGAAAATTTATAGGCACTCTAGTGTTCAATCATCTTCCACCTTCAAGTCACGAATGACGGACTCGCCAATCTAACTCTTCAGGTTCAAGAAGATTGAACAGGGGCAGTTGTTGTACCCCCAAAATTTTCCCTCTCATTTCTTAAGAATTTTCTCCCAAGATCTTCCATGACATCAAGTTCAGCACTGATACATCAATTTAGAGTTGGGATTAGTACAAGGGTAAAATGGTCAATTACACACTGAAAATTCAAGCTTTGAATTTTGGGTCAGAATCAAGTTTCATCAAGACATGCTGAAATATGAAGTTTGTTTTATCAAGAAAATCAAAACTCAAAATTAGTTTGGAAAAGTCAAATTTCTAAATACTTAGAAATTCTTACAAATGTTTAGGAAATATGATAAGTTCAGAACTTCTAGCCAGATTTTCACCATGATGCAAGTTGATTCTGAAAGAACTTCTGACACAAGAGTTATAGATTTCAATGAGATATAAAACATTTCAGAACATAAATTCTCCTGGAAATGCTGGGATTTCATGTTATAAATCTTAGAAGACACGTCCATAAAACTGAAGCACTTAGTAAGTTCTGGACATTTCCAAGACATAATTTGGTTAGAACTTCTGGGCCAGTTTTCATGAAGGATCAATCAGAATTTGCAAGAGTAATTTAAAGAGGGTATGCAAAACGTGTTACAAGCTTTCTGGAAAGTCTGAGAACTCCCTCAGAACATGCTGGAGCAGGGAGATTCAAACATCAGAAGTTGGATGCTTATTCTAAGTTACGCTGATGTTGAACTTCTGATCCAGATCCAAGCTATGATGTATAATATCATATTACAGGTTTTCTGTTTTGATAAATCTCATCATCATTTAATGCTCACACCCACTTTTGAGTCTTTATCCAAAGTATTTTCCCACGTGTGAGATAGAAGTACCATTGTTGTCCTGGCAAAGCAAACTTTTGTACAAGTTTATGCTGGGTCTATGCTTTGCTTTTGCCTCTGGGGGTACTTTTACTTAATTCACGCTTACAAATCCAGCTTAGGCACGGCTAAAAGCTGCTAACCATCTTACTTTGTGCCTTGAACCATACTTGTTTGAACTTGCTTCAAGAACAAGTCAGCGCCTAGCATATGATGATTATACTTTTGACTTCTCCAAGGTACTAAATCCTTGCCTATAAATTGAAATTCATTTGAAACTGTAAAGAGGTCGAAAAATTGAAAAGAAAAGCCTTGAAACCTTGCTAAAATCTCCCAAGAACTTGAAGTTGTAGCCCAAATACAAAACCTGCTAGTCTTTGATTTTTGCATTCAAATTCCAATTTTCCTCAAGTGTTTCTCAACCAAATCATCAACATAGTTTCTGATACACATTTAGAAGTCATCCCAACTTCTGATTTCAGACTGCAAATCCATCTCCACCAACTTCCATTCAAAATCAGAACTTTTCTTCTTGGCTGCTCCAGAATTTTCCAGCCATCCAAAGTTCGAGTTTCTTCTAGCTTTCTGAGCACGTGAGGAAGCTGGTCAGAACATCACAGCTGTCAGAACCAGGCTTTAGTTCATAGAACAATTTCCATCTACAAGGTAAGTTCTTATGACTTGTATCTCATCACTTATGCATTGATAGGTTTGCATGTTTAAAAATACAATATAGACATCCTGACTTTGATTCTGTACATATTCATAGATTCATGTTTTTTTTCCTAAGTAGAGAAAGTTTCAGTTTAGAACTTCTTGAAGAAATTAGGACTCAGAATTAGGGTTAGAAAATTCATGTTTGCTTCTGATTTACAGTTCTAACACTTTATACTTCTAAAATCATACTTAAACTTTCCATAACTGTTATGTTTGGATTTTCTGTTTTGTTGAGAAATGGCTAAGCTGCAGATGCTCTGATTGGCATGGAGAAAGAGATGAAGTTTATCAACAGAACTTACTTTGTGATACATGTTTATGCTTATGCTTCTCATACCGGATGTACGACCACCCCAGTGGTAGAAAGCGTGTGCATAAGACATTAGTGCTAAGGGTCCTAAGTTCTATCCCCAGAAGCATCTTTTTTAGATTTATTTATTAACATTTTCACCCATTTATCTATCAGACAAGATTCCTAGACCAGAACTTCTAGATATCTTCACCCAACAACATTATCACCTCACTCTCTCAAACAACCAGAACTTCTGACCTGCCAATGATATTATAACTTCTAGATTCCCAACTGCACTAGAGCTTCTAGACTCCCTCAGCAATTAGAACTTCTAGGCTTTCCGTAGAACTTCAGTGTACCCAGACCCAAAACTTCTGACCTTTCCCATTTCTACTAACATGTTATTTTTGATTTGTAGCGCCTAAGAGTCAGAGTTTCTTCCCCTTACTTTTGTTCTCTCTTATTTCATCAACATGCTGATTCTAACTTTTATTCTCTTTTATTAATCAAAAACACCAAAAAAATACTTTATATTCCCATGTTTTATTTTATTTTCTTTTAAAACAAAAAGACTACAAATATTTTCTTAGAGCAAATTTATTTCTTCTCCTAACAAAAACAAAACAAGCTTCGTTTACATTTCTTGTATATTATTTCAATATGGTTTTAATAGATAATTAGGATTTTAATTTCTTGCAATCCCCATTTGTAAATTTGTACACCACATCCCCCTAATGATTGTAATAGCGTAGAATATTTACTTTCCGCAATTTATCGTTTCAAATAAATGCTAGTAATTAGGATTTGTATGGGAAGATAAAAATCAACAAGTAGACAATACTAATCAAAGACTAAATGCATGCAAATCAAACACAATATTCACACATGCACCTCTAGGGTTAACTCCACTTGTTGCCTAAAAATGGTCATGTTATGCATGTGAGATGTCTTAGCAAAACAAGTACAAGATCAGAGTCCCTCGATGATGCTACAAATGTTGCCTTACAAATGATCTTAGTCCCTCTAAGAGAAATGCTAAGATATCTCACACATTGCTATCATGACTATACGATGACCCATGCCCGTCCCTTTACATCCAAAGATAAGGCTTCTTACCAATCAATGGTGAGATAGCAATATAAAAGGAAGGAAAAAATGAACAAAGACTTTTGAGTAGGTAGAAACTTTCTTAGTTGCTTGCTCACTTTCAAAACAAAACACACACCAAACACTTTCCAACCAAACACTTTCAAAAAAACACTTTCAAAACATGAAATATTTTCAAAAGTCCAACACTTTGTATACGTTCTTACAAGACGAGAACCATTACAAAGTTTGCCTAAGCGGAGGCGCCTTTCAAAAATACTTTCAAAAACCACCACAAAGCACACTTTCAAACAAAGCAATTGATCTAGAAAGCAACTAAGAGCCCATAGATAACTATGGATGAAAAGGGTGCTAACACCTTCCCTTTTCATAATCTACCCCCCGAACTCAAGAAATAATCTCAAATGTCTTTCCTATTCTTTTCCACCTGTCCTTTTGGATAAAATAAAAGTCGATGGCGACTCTTGCTAACGGCAACAATTGCAATCAAACGTAAAACATCCCAAGTAAGTTCTCCCACGTATTACAATAGGGTACAAATTATCAAGCTGCCATTTAATATAGATCCAGAGTACAAGTCAGAGGTCCCAGAGGTCACGCCTATATCCTTGGAAGAAATAGACGAGCTGAAGAGTGCCCTAAAGCAAGCTCAAAGGGAAAAAGAAGAACTAGAACTCAACCTCCTCAATTTGACCAAAGAAAAGAAGAAGATGCAGCTCATACTTGAGTCAAAAGACCAACAAATTGAGAGAGATCAAAAGGAATTGGAAAAGGAGAGTCTCAAATGAAAGCGCACAACTGAAGGACTTTTGAGTGCGACTTTCAATCTAGATTCCCACAACTAAAGTTTAGAAGATGTTGCTACTAAAATCGGGAGGTTAACCAGATGGTATGAAAAGGAAACACATGACAAGAAGGTACTAGAGGAAGACCTAAGAGCCCAGATCCAAAGTTTGGCCTAAGTTTCCTTAGATCAAGAAGAGAAAGTAAATTACCTCCCCACTAGACTTCAATACATCCAAGAATCAGAGATCAATGAATGCCTTGAGAGATTAGAGGCAGAAAGACTCCTGGTTCAGAGAAATGGAGAATATGAGCATATGTGGCTAGAGCTAGAAGGCCTCCAAAAAGATTTCCTTATTCAACAGAGGCTTTATATGGAGTTGAGGGCTGAAAAGATGTACTGGAAAGAGCAATATACAAAGATCACCTAAGCTGAGAGAGATAATCATAAGATAATCTCGCATCTTTATCAAGAGTATCGGTATTACAAGGACAAACTTGAAAGGCTCGCCTTCCTAGACAACAATCTCATTGAGGATATCCCTAGAAGTTTGAGATACGCAAACAGTGTGATGGTTCCTCTTCCAAAGGACGTTGAATATTTTCTCATGCTTTGTCGTGCAATGGTTGATGGTTTCAGAGTAGACATCCGCAAGCGCACCTAGAAGATTTATTTCCCTTTGTTTATTTTCATACCAACAAGTTTTGATTTAAAGTTGTAATATTTTTCAATATCTGGATTATGTTACCTACAATAAAGTCATTTTGTTTCTGTATCTCAATTGCGTGTCTATTTTTAAGATATTCGCCAAATAAAAAAGATAAAAGAAGCAAAAGATAAATATATATCCAAGTGAATAAGACATTTAAAACAAGAAACCATTACATGTTCATCATACACATGCATGCATTCGCAAACACTCGCATTTCATACCAAAGCTCATCTTTTTCAAAATCTCTCTAGTTAAACCATTGGTAGAAGAAGATTACCACCTCCTTGGCCTCCATATAAAACAAGGGCCTACCAACAAAAAGCAATGGAACAAATCAAGGAGAATCAGGTTGCATTCAAGGAGGATCTCGACAAAGTAAAGGGTGATGTGAGATCAATGAAAGGAGATATGAGTCAAGTTATCCTAGCTTTGAAGAACATAATTGACAGACAAGATCAGATTCCCAAGGTAGCTTTCGAAGAAGTGGCTCAAACGATTGGTGCATCAAGCGGTAACCAACTAAGAAAAGAGCCAAAGACAGGACCCCAGAAGTCCGTCATGGCCAAATAAGAGACAAGAGAAGCTGAGACTGAAGGGTTTGTCCCACCACCATCAAAAGCAGGGGCATCACATGCCCTATAAATTCCAATCAACAATGCAGACAACTACTTGGACCTGCAGTATAGAGACCACAACCTAGAGGATGTCAATCAGGCACCCTTGAAGACGACTGGTACTCATGTTGTTGATAATCCACTAGTGATGAATCAATATAAGGCTCTGGAAGATAGGTTGAAAGTTGTGGAGGGTTTTGATGCCTTCGAAATAGATGCTCTCGAAATGGGCCTAGTTCCTGATGTGATAATTCCGCCGAAATTCAAAGTGCCTGATTTTGGAAAATAAATAGGGCTCACTTGTCCAAGAGATCATTTTCACATGTATTGTAGGAAGATGCATGCCCATGCCCACGGTCAAAAGATATGGTTCACTATTTTCAAGACAACTTAAGCAGCGCATCTTTAGACTGGTATATGCAATTGGAGCGAGTACATATTCGAACATGGGAAGATCTTGCTAATTCTTTCTTAAAGAATTACAAATAGAATCTGGATATGGCGCCTACTCGTATGCAACTCTAGAACATGTCCCAGAAGAAAGAAGAGTCCTTCAAAGAATATGCCCAGAGATGGAGGGAGATAGCATCCCGTGTGCAACCACCACTATTGGAGAAGGAGTTAGTAGATATGTTCATGGGAACCTTGCAAGGGTTATATTATGAAATGATGGTGGGAAGTATCTCTTCGGGATTCTCAGACCTAGTGACTATCAGAGAAAGAATTGAGATTGTAATAAAGAATGGGAAAATACCAAGGGGGCCATCAAATGCCCCCTATAATTCAAAAAGACATGCTCCGAACTTCCCAAAAAGAAAAGAGGGAGAAATTAATGTTGTATCCTCATAACCAAGGGCACAACAACCATTAATGAGCCCACAAGGACAACAACAAGGCATATTTAGAAGGCCACTGAGAAATTTTGATCCACTCCCCATGCCACCTAGCCAGTTATTACAGCACTTGGTCAAGGCATCCTTGGTGGAATTAAAACCTCTAGCTCCTCTAATCGGGCCACTCCCATGAAAGTACAATACCAACGCTAGATGAAAATATCATGCTAACTCTTCTGGACACACCATAGAACAATGTTGGGCATTCAAGCATAAAGTACAAGACTTGTTAGAATCTCAAGACATCACTTTTGAGAAACCTAACATCAAATCAAACCCCATGCCTCCGCATGGTGGGCCAACAATAAATGAAATTGAAGTAGTCACTGACTTTAGGGCAATCAGATAAGCAAAGGCCTCGATAAACTTTTTGAAAGAATATCTGTTGGAATGTGGGTTCCTGTTGGAGCATAATGAAGCCTTCAAAAGAACTCTGCAGAAATTAGTGGACCAGGGGATAGTCCAATTCAGACCATACCCTGAAGAAAAATATATAGTTATGATTTAAGGGAAGGAGCCATTGATAATCCCATGCCAAGGCCCAAATCTTAACAAGAAGAATCTGGCGATCTCGTGGGAAGAATCGGCATAAACCCCAGGGATGGCACCAAAGAAGGATCTCCAAATATCAGCAGTTCCAAAGGCCACAATGATAATTAAGGGACCATCACCTATCCCTTATGAAAGTAACAAAGCAGTACCATGGAGTTATGACTCAGCCGTGTACATTAACAGAGTGAAACAAGAAGATGGGCCATCGTCAAGTCAAGGACCTACAATTTCAAATATAGAAGTGACAGGGGGTATGACCCGAAGTGGTCGAGTCTTTGGATCTGAACCACCCAAGAAGAAAGATGAAACCTCAATAAATGACAAGGTAAAAGAAGTGGTGGAAACGAGTCAAGAGAAAGAACCTTCAAGCAAAAACTTTACTGATCAAGAGGCAGAGGAGTTTCTGAAAATAATCAAAAGAAGTGACTATAGGGTGGTGGATCAGCATCACAAAACCCCAACTAAAATCTCCATACTCTCGTTGCTCATCAACTTTGAAGCACACCGAGACTCTTTAATGAAGGTACTGAGTTCGGCCCACGTTGCGGAAGAGATTACTGTGAATCAATTTGACAATGTTGTAGCAAACCTAACATCCAGATCATACTAGGGTTTCAGTTAAGATGAATTTTCGCTGCAAGGCCGAGCTCACAACAAGGCACTACATATCTACATTCAAATAGGTACTACCAGCCTATCTAGAGTACTCACCGATACTGGATCTGCCCTCAACGTGTTACCAAAATCAAGTCTGATGAAGTTAACATTAGATGACATTGTGATAAGGCCAAGCTCTACAATAGTGAAAGCATTTGACGGTTCCCAAAGCTAGGTATTGGGAGAGGTGGGCCTTCCAGTCAAAATTGGACCATATATCTTCTATATCACTTTCCAAGTCATGGATATAGAGCCGACATACACTTTCTTACTGGGGAGACCTTGGATTCATGCAGTAGGGGAGGTTACTTCGACCATACATCAAAGGTTAAAGTTCTTAGTTGAAGGGAAATTAATCATAATCGACGGTGAGGAGGACATCTTCGTAAGTCACATCGAATCATACAGATATATTAGTGTCAACGAAGATTGTATAGCCACGCCATTCCAAGTCCTAGAAGTTGCTTCAATGGTGACTTTACCAGTCGAGAAAAGTAATAATCCTAAGGTAACCTCATGGAGTGATTAGAAAACAACCATGGAAGGTGGTGCCTCGAAAGGTTGGGGAAAGCTCCCAGAAATTCCCGAGAAGAAGAATCGCCCCGGTTTGGGATATGAACTATCAAAAGCTACTCTGAAGAGTGAAGCACGGTTTCCTCCAATCCAAGAGACCTTTGTCAACAAGGGAATAAAGAATGGTAGACATGTGGCAATGATATCCGGAAAATGAACACCAAAAGGGCAACTGACTTCATCCGAGAATGCGCCCCCAGGAGAAGAACTCAAAAGCTGGACTGTCGTGGAGATTCCCAAGATCTTTTTCTTTCCTAAGTAATATTTTTTGTTTTGAAATAACCTATGTAAAGACTGAGGCATAAGGGTTGCTTGTAAGGGTCCCCCCGTTTTGTTTTAGACAATATTTACAATTAATAAAAGTTATATTTTGTTTTCAATTAAGATCCCTGTCTTTCTTTTGCAATCTCTTAAATTTGAAAATGACAATACTTTCTCTTCATATGCATTTTCAAAGTTCATATACTAAAATCTGCACTAAAACATGATAAACGTGCATATCCATGCCCAAAACCACCAATAATGTTACTGTTGTGATCCAATATAATTTTGATGCTCTCATCAACCAAGCCGAAGGGGAAGATGATGAAGATCTTGAACTTTCTGAATAAATGGCGAGGGAAATAGAGCGAAAGGTCGATAACATACAACTATATCAAGAGGCTATTAAGACCATTAATTTAGGCACAGAGGAAGATCCAAAAGAAATCAAGCCAGGGGCAATGTTAGAGCAGAGAGTCAAAGAAAGGTTGATCAAGCTATTGCATGAGTATGTGGATATATTTGCCTGGTCCTACAGGGACATGCCAGGGTTAAATACCGACATTGTGGTGCACAGACTACCTGTCAAAGAAGGTTGTTCTCCAGTTAGGCAAAAACTCATACGAACTCGTCCAGATATGTCTAGCAAGATTAGAGAAGAGGTTCTTAAACAGTTTAACGCAGGATTCTTAGCAGTGGTAGATTATCCTCCATAGATAGCTAACATTGTGTAGGTACCCAAGAAAGATGGCAAGGTGCGCATATGTGTAGATTATCGAGATCTGAACAAAGCAAGCCCCAAGGATGACTTCCCGTTACTTCACATAGATGTTTTGGTAGAAAAACATGGCTCAAGGCTCAGTATTCTCATTCATGGAAGATTTCTAAGGCTATAATCAAATTAAAATGGCACCCGAAGACATGGAAAAGACTACTTTCATGACACCATGGGGAACCTTCTGCTAGAAAGTAATGTCATTCTATCTCAAAAATGCAGGGGCAACTTATCAAAGGGCTATGGTCACACTATTCCAAGATATGATTCACAAAGAGGTTGAGGTGTATGTAGATGATATGATCTCCAAATCCCATACAGAGGAAGAACACATCATACATTTACAAAAGTTATTTGAGTGGCCGCAAAAGTTCAGATTGAGGTTGAATCCGAATAAATGTACATTTGGCGTCAGATCAGGCAAGTTGCTAGGTTCCATTGTAAGTCAAAGTGGTATCGAGGTGGACCCCGACAAAGTAAAAGATATACGAGGGATGCCGGCACCAAGGACAGAAAAAGAAGTTCATGGTTGTTGTACCCCAAAATTTGCCCTCTCATTCTATCAAGATTTCCCCTCACAATACTCCTTGGACTCGAGACAGGATTAGGGTTTTGCTCTACTCAAGACATCTCCTTGCACTGTTGACCTGAAATTAGGGTTTGAGTTTGCACAGGGATTTTTGGACTTCCAATGCTCAAAGTGACTTTCATACTTCATGTTGGACTTATAAGATTTCCCATACCAAGTTTCAATCTTTGAATCAAATTTTTGCCAAATCAATTGCACAGTTGACCTAGAAATTAGTTGTATTGGGGAAAAAGTCAACTGTGGCCAATTTACAGTCAAACCTCATGATTTTAGATCCACATCAACATTATAGACTCATATGAACCATTTGATCAAGTTTGGACCACAACTCCTCAAGAAATTTGATCAAATCACCAAAAGGACAAAATGGTCATTTTTAGGGTTTGGACTGTATAAGGGCAATTTCTGATTTTTAACCTAGCCAATGGAAAATTGGGTTAAAGCATGGATTCAAGGACTCAATAGAATCATATTGACCAATTCAAAAGGTTCAAAATATCTCAAAAGCATTGGATTGACAGATGAATTTTCCAGTCAACTGATTAAAAATCAACTGTACACTAAAAAGTCAAACTTTGACTTTTTGGTCAAAATCAAGTGCCAAGGGTCATTTTTCATCAAGATGTGTCAAAACATGAAACTTGTTTATAAAGAAACCTAATTTTGCAAATTAGGGTTTAAGATTGAAAAATTTCATAACTTAGAATTTTTCTAAGTTATGAAATTTTCTTATTTTTTCCCAACATTGCCCAACTTTTTCACCATGATGCAATTGGATTCAAACAAAACTTCCAACATGAAAGTTGTATTCCTCCACAAAGTCTACAACTTTGATTCACAAATTTTTCCAAAAAGAAGCTTGGATCTCAAGTTATAATTTTTGGAACAAGGGTCCATGAAACTTTTAACTTTGTGAAATTTTGCCCTAGTTTAGGCAGAATTTTGACCTATCTTCATGGAATTTTTCATCTAGTTCCACTTGTAATCTCAAAATGCATTTCAAGGATGGATTGTAGAGAATGTTACAAGCTTTCCAAAATGTCCAAGAACTCTCCAAAATCGTTTATGGTTATGGAGAATCGAAGGTTTGAATTTGGCAAAAAGTCACTTTGATCCATGGCATGTTTCATGTTGCTACAAGTTGCAAAATCTATCCAGCTTTGCTTGTACTTGAATACAGGTCTATAAACCCTTCCACACTCAAAAATTGAATTCAAACTCAATGGTTTAATGCATTGTTTTGATCTATGGAAGATTACACAAGGGTTTAATCCATTTTTGGCAAAAAGTGAACAATGTCATTTACATAAAGCATGTTTTATGTCAAATTGTATTTCTTGAGCCATACACCAATCCTTTTGCTACAAACAAGGCTCCCTAATGTCAGGAAAATTTCACCAACTTTGAGCAGCTAGATTACAAGCCAGTACATCCATAGCATTGTCAATTCTCACTTTTACTTCAAAACCAAGTAAACTTGCAAAATATCCATATCTTTGAAAATCTGATAAGAACAAAGTTTGTAAGAATTTGAACCAAGTTTTGCATATTGTATTGAGTCAAAAACACAATCTATCCAATCCTCAAGCCTTCTAAAACACAAAAACACCTCCTTCTTGCAAAACAGGGCAGTTTCTGCATTTTTGTTTCCATCTCACAAACCACTCGTGCATTTTGTCCCAAACTTCTTCCAACACACTCTATACAACCCACATAAGTTATCCAAACCATTGGCCAGTGACTGTAACTCCATTTACAAGCTTCACCATTTATAATTTCAGCTTGTGTAGGTTGACTTCTACAAGCTTACTCAAGCAAGTTCAAAGCCAACTAAGCATTGGGGAAGGTCAGAGGAAGTTCAAGCAAGCTCCCAAGCATCTCAGGCCTCATTAAAAACATCCACATTGCCATACTCGAGTTCAACTGAAACAGGTATTGTTCAAACTTCTATCTCTCCATTTAGGAAACATTAGGCTTAGGTTTGTGAATAAAAAATGTAGTACTCATTGCCCTTAAGCTGTACATATGCATATATTTCATTTAAGTTAACTGTGTTGAGAGAATTTGATTGATGAACATTCTGAAAAAGTTAGGTTAGAAATTAGGGCCAGAGAAATTCTCTCTGGTCTTTGAGAGTTAGATTAAGTTCTTTATATGGTTGGAATCGTGTTGAAAAATGCTATAACTTTTATGTTGTGAGTTTTTGCTTTAGAGCACGTATACAGGATTTCCAGATTTGTACAAGAAGGCGCGCGTTTTTGTTTGAACAAAGGTTGAAGATGAAGTAGCTGGGCTGGGCCTAGCTATTTCTCACTTTTGGCGCCCCCAGCTTGCTGATTGCACCCCCTGGCCCATTTCATTATTTTTTTATATTTTTTTCTATTTCATTTACATTTCTGATAGAGATTAGGGTTTGTATGCAATATCCAAAATCAAAACAAATAGTTAGACCTAATACAAGACATAAAATGCATGAAAATGACAACACAATGCACATATGCACCCCTAGGGTTTCATTCACTTGTTGCCTTTAAAATGGCTATGGTATGCATGTTGAGTATCTTGGCAAAACAAAAACAAAACAAAAGATCATAGTCCCTCGATGACGCTATCTTGGTTTCCTATACAAAATGATCTAGTCCCTCCAAAAATTTTCTTAGATACTTAGCATTATTGCTATCATGGTCAATACGATGATCCGCGCCTGTCCCGTTTAACATCCAAATACAAGGTTGTTTACCAAAATGCAGTGGTAGAACAACAATGTAAAAGGGTTAAAAATGTGTAGGAAAGATGTTTGAGTAGATAGGGTAGATGCTCTTAGTTACTTGAACAAAACTTGCAAACATCCTTGCTATTTTCAAAAACACATCACAACACAATTTCAAAACATTTCCCAAAACAAACTTTCAAACATTGAAACATCTTTCAAAAGACAATACACCTTTGTATACATTCAAACAAGAATCATTACAAAGGTTGCCACAACGATGGCCTCTTTTCAAAACATTTTCAAAACCACACACAAAGCACCATTTCAAACAATTGAAAAGCAAAAGCAAGTGATCTAAACAAATAACTAAGAGCCCATGGATAACCATGGATGAAAAGGGTGCTTGCACCTTCCCTTTTCATAATCTACCCCCCAAACCCAAGAAAACATCTCAGAAGGTCTTTCCTGTGCTTTTTGACCTTTCCTTTGGATAAAATAAAAAGTCGGTGGCGGCTCTTGATAAACCGAAACATTTGCGAACACAAACGCAAAACCTCAAGTCAGTTCTCCCACCGTATCACAGAATTGGCGACTCTGCTGGGGATCTCTAAAAGTGGGGTTACCTTAGGGTTTAGATCACCTTTACATGCTTACTTTGTTTGCTTTGATTGCTTTACATTTGGTTCTATTGTTTGGGTTTGAAATTCTCTATCGGATTTGGGAAACATTCATAGGTAAATAGCAATACGTTATGGAAACTGTGCGGGGTATACCGACATGGTTAAACAATAGCTATATTAGTGCGACATATTTGTGGGTACCGGTAGCCTTTGAGTTAATCAAAGAGAATACGAGGTCGCTGAGCGATGTCATGAAGCACTAATGGACTTTTAGAACCTTTACTTGACCATTTTGGCCTTATTAAGGGTAGTGAGTTGACCGGCTTTGGTGCAGTCCGAAGTTGGTAGATACTCGATACTACACTCATTGAGGGTTGTTTTCTTGGAATATTTCGGTTTCCAGTAAAGTGGATAAACTGAAACAATGAACACAGAAAATAATCCAGTGATATTGAGCTCCTTAGAACCCGGTTACTATTTATAGGACAGGTTGAGCCAACTAAACTTCAAGAGGGTACTTACCTATGAAACCCCATGCAAGCCTGAAACTAGAAACTTGTGTGATTTGTTTGTACATATACTTGTGCATACATCATGAACATCATAAAGCATCATATGCATCCACTAACCATTTCAAGGGTTTGGATCTTCATCTTTGTTCCTGTTTTGTAGGTCATGGAATCACTTCGCAAGAAAACAATCCAGGTCAATCTTGTGAGAATTCCTCCTCTAATCAAGGAGCTTGCTTCAAAGATTCCATAGAATTCTCCCTTCACTGAAAGACATGGTAGACTTCTCAACTTGGTCAACTCCAATATTGAAGAAGACATGGTGAAAGTTCTCTTCTAGTTCTTTGACCCCCTACACCACTGCTTCACATTTCCTGATTACCAACTAGAACCTACTTTGGAGGAATTTTCTCAACTCTTGAGGATTCCTATTCTCCATCAACTACCCTACAATGGTACGAAAAGAGAGCCAAAGCCCGAAGATGTTGATCAAGCCTTACACTTGCAACCATCTGATATCAAAGGTCATTGGGAAACCAGAAGTGGTGTCAAGGGTTTCTTGGCAAAGTTTCTATTTGAGAAGGCACAAGACTGCTGGAATTCTCTAGATCTGCAAGCTTTTGAGGAGATTGTAGCACTTCTCATCTATGGATTGGTCTTGTTCCTAAACCCTGATCAGCTTATAGATGTGAATGCTGTCAAGATTTTCATATCTCAGAATCCTGTGCCTACATTGCTTGGGGATATCCTCCACTAATTTCACACACAAACAATGAGGAAAAGAGGTGTTCTCATGTGCTGTACCCCTCTTCTAGCAAGGTGGTTTATTTCTCACCTTCCCCAATCAGTATTGAAGAATGAACAAGGCTTGAGGTGGTCACAACGGTTGATGACTCTTACACATTCTGATGTTCATTGGTGTTCTCGGTCCATAGAAAATGTCATCATCATTGATCGTTGTGGGGAATTCCCTAATGTCCCATTACTTGGCATTAGGGGAGGCATTACCTACAACCCCTGCTTGGCTCTGAGACAATTTGGGTATGCCCGAAAGGATGGCCCTCATGACATGTTGATTCCAGACTTGGTTTTTGACTTCGACAATGACGCTTAAGGACTTCGACAAAGGTTTATCCGAGCTTGGAGGATGACCAACAAAGTGGACAGTAAGACACTGGGACACAAGAATTCTATCCCCCTTGAGCCTTACCTCAAGTGGGTACGAACCCGCGCCCAAAGTCTTATGATGCCTTACCCCCACATTCTTCCTATGATCAAAGAGCCTGTTATGGAAGGAGAGGTTCCATACACCCTCCTACATCCTGACATGCCAACATCATTGGAAGATTTGCAAAAGAGTTGGATACTGCTCAAGGAAAAACGAAACACTTTTGAAGCCAGCTTCTACGCCAGTGAGAAGAAGGTTTTGGAACTTACTCGTCGACTCCATGAAGAGCAGACTCTCAACACCTACATCGCAGTAAAGAGGATGCGCAACGTCTTTTTACCTTAGAATTTTGTATTATTTTGCCCATGGGGCATTTATGTACTAACAATTCTATCTTATTAATATGACGTGCGTTCTTTTTTTTTGCAACAAATTTGAATTTCTGAATCCTTGAATGCATTACATGAATACATATCATTCATCATATGCATAAGCAGGTCTTCACACCAGGTTTCCTTATCTCTCTGCTGTTTATTTAAGCAAGATGGATATAGAGAAGACGGTCAAAGACCTACACGCGCAAAATTCACAATTCCAACAACTACTCATGACCTTGGCAAAGGGTCAGGAGGATCTTAAAGCATTGTTAGAGAAGGAAAAGGAGAAAAATAAAAAATAAAAGAGTTGGTGTGGATACTATGGGAAGAAGATTTGAGAACCAAGCTAGAAGGGTCCTGAATTTCCCCTCGACATCTGATGAAGGGGTAGGAAAGGGAAAGGGAGCTGTAGTGCCCTCCGAGTCCGAGGCTGAAGAAGAAGAAGAAGAGGATGAAGATTACTCTGAGCAGCAGTACCCTCCTGCAGATGATAAGTACAAAAATCTAGAAGAGCGTCTGACAGCTATGGAGGTACAAAGAGTGCATGGGCTGGATTTCGAGGAGCTAGGGTTGGTTGCTGGGATTGTGATTCCCCCTAAATTCAAGGTGCCTACATTTTCCAAATATGATGGTTTGTCTTTTCCGAAGATGCACCTACGGTCTTACGTCATAAAGATCTAACCTCATTCTTCTGATAAGGATCTTTGGGTCCACTTTTTTCAAGATAGTTTGTCGGGTACACAATTAGATTGGTTCTACCACCTTGAGAGATCTGATATGCACAATTGGGAGGATTTGGCTGCTGCCTTCTACAGACAATATCAATATAATGCAGACTTAGCACCTACTCGTACTCAATTACAGAGTATGGGTATGGTCTCTAATGAAGGCTTTAAGGAGTAATGCAAGAAATGGAGCGACTTGGCTGGAAGGGTGCAACCACCATTATCTAAGAGAGAGCTTGTGGATATGTTTTTGGGGACCCTGTCAGGTCCATTCTTTAATCACTTGATCGGGAGTTCGTCTGTGGGGTTCACCGAGTTAATTCTGATTGGTGAAAGATTTGAAGCTGGCATCAAGAGCGGGAAAATTCCAAAGGATGCATATGCTTACGCTGCTATCAAGAAGACCTTTCCAGCCAAGAAAGAAGTCTCAGCTGTTTACTCCCAAAGAAGTCAATGAAGAGTTGAGCGCCTGCCAGCGGTGGGGGCTGTAATGATTCAGAATTCTGCAGTTGATCAACCTCGAAACAGGCATCCCAGAACCAACCAAGCAAGGGTGGAAAGGCCTACACGGAAATTCACCCGGATCAATATGACACCTGCTCAGGTTCTCCCTCATCTGTTGAAGTTAATCCTTGCAAGCTTGAAAGAGGCGCCGAAGAATCACAATACATCCTCTCCCTACTACCATGCAAATGCGAAGTGTGCTTATCACTCAGATAGCCTGGGGCATGACACCAATAATTGTTGGGCCCTCAAAAATAAGATCCAGGACTTGATAGATGCCAAAGAGGTGGAGTTTGATGCCACCGAAAAGCCTAATGTGATATCCGCTCCAATGCCAAAACATGGTCACAATGTCCATTATGTTGTAGAAGATCTTTATGTTGCTACTGTTGATGACTTAATGACTCTGTTACCAATGATCAAGATGAATCTGTTGAAAGCCGGGATTTTCCCGGGTTGTGAAAAAGATTGCTACCTTTGTTCGTCCTTACAATCCGACTGTCCGTTGTTGAAGTTAGGCATCCAACGCTTAATGGATAATCAAGAAATCCTCTTTTAGAAAACTCTTGTTATACCTTCTCCTGTCAAAGATGTTGCTATAATCACCATTTCCGCCAATCTTTCCAAGGTCTCTAAAAGACCTGTTAAGATTACATCCGATCCAAAGATTGTACCTCTGAAGATAACTATGTCGGGGCCTATCCCATACAAGTCCAATAAAACAATACCGTGGAATTATGGAGGAGAGATCTTCTACCATGGTGTTAAGCAGATCGAATTAGTTGAAGAAAGTTCCGATGAAGAGACTCCTGACATAGGACATATTGCTGGGACGAGTAAAATCACCCGCAGCGAAAGAATTTTATCTCCAGAGATTTCTCCTCCAAGGGAAATCTTTGGACCCTCAATTACTCCTAAGGTTACTCCTGTGTCGGTCAACATATCCATGCGAACTCCAGTAATTGAAGAAATTGTTACTCCCGTAGTTGTACCCTCGGTTGTTGCTGCTGATAAAGGTAAGGGGATCCAAGAA
This sequence comes from Vicia faba, assembly GCA_948472305.1. NCBI lineage: Eukaryota > Viridiplantae > Streptophyta > Magnoliopsida > Fabales > Fabaceae > Vicia > Vicia faba. The sequence continues at coordinate 1,005,790,369 of OX451738.1, forward strand.
GCGCCCGTCAGGACGAGGGCTCAGCCTCTGGTCATCCCCGAGACCACTCAAAAGGAAATGGAGGAGATTTTAAAAATAATTAAGAAAAGCGACTATGATGTCGTAGAACAACTGGGGAAAACCCCTTCAAAAATCTCTATGCTGGCCTTGATGCTCTGTTCTGAAGCTCATGCCAAAGCTTTGATCAAGTTCTTAAAGACGGCCCATGTGCCTCAGGAAACCTCTGCGGACCAGTTCCAAGAGTGTGTAGCCAGCCTAACAGCTGACAACAGTCTTGGCTTCTTCGATGCCGATTTAACATCTAAGGGGAGAAAGCATAATGACGCGCTGCATGTCTCGGTGGAATGCAGAGGGATTACTCTTGCTCACGTTCTGGTTGATACTGGGTCGTCTTTAAATGTCTTGCCTAAGAAAGCATTGGACAGATTGGACTGTGAAGGTTTAACTCTGAAGCCCAGCAATATCATTGTCAGAGCCTTTGCTGGTTCTAAGCGGATGGTCCACGGGGAGGTGGACATCCCGATTAAAGTTGGAACAAAAACTTTCAACTCCATATTTTATGTCATGGACATCTGTCCCTCCTACTCTTGCTTATTAGGAAGACCCTGGATTCATCATGCTGGAGCCGTTACATCTACTCTGCATCAGAAGCTTAAGTACCCTGTCCAGGGGAAAATTGTGACAGTTCGTGGCGAGGAGGAGTATATGATAAGCCATCTGAATTTATTCCGCTATGTTGAATTAGATGGTGAATTCATCGAGACCCCCTTTCAACACTTTGAAGAGGTTTCTCCTGAAGTTGCGATAGCCAAGACAATCACTTCTGTGCCCATCATTACCAAACTTGTGTCCCAGATGTCATCCCTTAAGATGCGAAGGATGTGATTGAGGAAGGAGGGAGCACAGTGTGGGGTCAGCTGCCAGATTTTCCTTACAAGACAGATAAATTCGGCTTGGGTTTCACTGCTTCTGCTCAGAAGGCTGTGCGTCGCTCCCGGGCTGGAGGACCACCATTGAAGATCACCCATCATGGAGTTCATGCTTTGGAGGATGGTGAAGATGAGAGCAATTTTGAAGACTGGATCTTTCCAACTATTGAAGGAGCGTTGAACAACTGGGAGGCGAAATACTTCATTCCCATTACTTTCGTCAATCAGTAATTTATCTTTCGAACATTTTCTGTTGGTTTGTAATAATTATTGAACAATTCGTACACTCTTTTTGCCTTGTGCCTTACCTGAGGTACATAGGTCCATTTGTAAGGGTTTTGATTTTTCATCTTCATATTCCATTTTTAATGAATCATGGACGTTTTCATATATAAATTTTTGTGTTCATTGTCTTTCTTTTTACATTTTATTTGTTTAAAGGTGGCTATCCCTTACACACACCCACACTCACAAAATGCAGGTACCCATCCACTCCGTATTCCATGGGTAACAATTCTGCTATGGCCTTCAGTGACTCTAAAGATCTGGTCAATCATGCCGAATACAAAGGTGATGAAGACTGTGAAGTGCCTGGAGAGTTGGCTAGACTTCTGCAACAGGAAGAAAGGGTTATTCTACCTTACGAGGAGTTGTTAGAGACTATCAACTTGAGAACAGAGGAAGACAGAAAAGAAGTTATAGTGGGTGCCACATATATTAAGATCTTCGCCTGGTCCTATGAACACATGTCGGGACTTGACACATATATTGTGGTTCACTGTCTCTCTACAAGAGAAGATTGTCCACCAATTAAACAGAAAGTCCGCCGAATAAGGCCCGACATGTCCGAAAAGATCAAAGCTGAAGTGATGAAGCAGTTCAATGTTGGCTTTCTTGTTGTTACTTCCTATCCACAATGGGTTTCTAACATTGTGCCCTTGCCTAAGAAGGACGGCAAAGTCAGAATGTGCGTGGATTACAGAGACTTAAACAGGGCTAGCCCTAAAGATGACTTTCCACTACCGCACATTGACATCTTGGTTGACAATACAGCTCAGCACAAGGTATTTTCTTTCATGGATGGATTTTCAGGGTATAACCAGATCAAAATGGCCCCCGAAGACATGAAGAAGACTACCTTTGTTACGCAGTGAGGTACGTTCTGCTATAAAGTGATGCCATTCGGACTGAAGAATGCTGGGGCAACCTATCAACGAGCCATGGTAGCTTTGTTTCATGACATGATACATCATGAGACTGAAGTCTACGTAGACAACATGATAGCTCGTTCACAGACAGAAGAAGAACACCTCGACCATCTGCAAAAGCTGTTTTTCAGGTTGAAAGAGTACAAGCTCAGAATGAACCCTAACAAGTGCACTTTCAGAGTCAGGTTCGGTAAACTTTTTAGATTCATCGTCCGTAACAAAGGCATCGAGGTTGATCCTGCCAAAGTCAAAGCTATACAAGAAATGCCTGCCCCTCGCACTGAGAAGGAGGTCAGAGGTTTCTTGGGACGCCTAAACTACATTACAAGGTTCATTTCTCACCTAACATCTACCTGTTAAACAATCTTCAAGCTGTTGAAGAAAGATCAGGTGGTTAAATGGAATGATGACTGTCAAGTTGATTTCGATAAAATCAAGGAGTATTTATTGGAACCTCCTATCTTGATGCCTCTCATCGAAGGAAGACCTTTAATCATGTATTTGACTGTTTTGGAGAATTCAATGGGGTGCGTACTGGGCCAACATGACGAGTCTGGCCGAAAAGAGCATGCCATTTATTACCTTAGCAAAAAGTTTACCGACTGTGAGACTCGCTACTCACTGCTCGAGAAAACCTGTTGCACTTTGGTATGGGTTGCTCGCTGGCTAAGGCAGTATATGTTGACAAATACCACTTTACTGATCTCTAAGATGGATCTGATCAAGTACATCTTCGAGAAGCCTGCTCTATCTGGAAGAATCGCTAGATGGCAGATGATCCTCACCGAATGTGATATATAGTACACGACCTAAAAAGCTATAAAGGGGAGTGTACTAGCCGATCATCTGGCCCATCAAGCTGTCAAAGATTACCAATCCATGAGGTTTGACTTCCCCAACGAGGATATCATGACAGTGGATAACATTGAAGAGAACAGACCGTATGACGGTCTTGAACAAGGATCCTGATGGACCCTGTACTTTGATGGTGCCTCCAACGCTGTTGGCAACGGTATCGGCGTTGTACTTATCTCTCCAGAAGGTTTCCATACACATTTCACCGCCAGACTCTGCTTCAGCTGCACCAACAACATGGCCGAGTATGAAGCTTGTATCTTTGGTCTCAAGGCTGCTATTGACTCGGGAATCAAATCTTTGATTGTATTTGGGGACTCAGATTTGGTTATTAGTCAAATCAAAGGAGAATGGGATACTAAACATCCAAATCTCATCCCTTACAAAGAAAATGTCTTGACATTGCTACCACATTTCGAGCAGATTACCTTCGAGCACTTCCCGCGAGAAGAGAACAAGCTAGCAGATGATCTAGCTACAATGTCATCCATGTTTAAACTTAACTGGGATAATGAGGCTCCCTAAATCACCATCGAGCAAATGGACGAACCTGCTCATTGTCACGAGATTAATACCGAAGAGGTAGTGGAACGACCGTGGTTTCATGACGTCAAAAGGTATCTCGAAGTACAAGAATACCCTGAAGGAGCTTCAGTCAATGACAAAAAGTTCTTAAGGATGTTCGCAGCCAAGTTCTTTCTGAGCAATGGCATCCTATACAAGCGCAATCATGATTGCATTCTGCTACGCTGTATGGACAAGGTTGAAGCTGAGCAGATCATGGCTGAGTTGCACAATGGTACCTTCGGCACCCACTCAAGCGAACATACGATGGCTAAGAAGATTCTACAGGCAAGCTACTACTGGTCTACCACGGAAGCCGATTGTCATCAACATTCCAGAACTTGTCACAAATGCCAAATCTATGCATACAAGGTACACATACCTCTAGTTCCTCTCAATGTCTTAACAGCTCCTTGGCCGTTCGCTATGTGGGGAATCGACATGATTGGAGAGATCAAGCCTACAGCATCCAATGGACATCGCTTCATCCTGGTGGCCATTGATTACTTTACCAAGTGGGTCGAAGCAACTTCCTTCGCATTTGTTACAAAGAATGTGGTTGCCCGCTTCATCAAGCAGAACCTCATTTGTCGGTACGGTATCCCCGCCAGGATTATCACTGACAACGGTAAAAATTTAAACAATACTATGATCATCGCTCTGTGCGAGCAGTTTAAGATTCAACATCAAGATGAACGGTGCTGTCGAAGCTGCGAACAAAAACATCAAGAAGATCATTCAAAAGATGACAGTCACCTACAAAGACTGGCATGAGATGTTACCGTTTTCTCTGCACGGGTACCGTACCACGACACGAACATCAACTGGGGCAACACCCTTTTCTTTGGTATACAGTATGGAAGTTGTCTTACCTATCGAGGTTCAGATTCCCTCCTTGAGAATCATGAAGGATGCTGGTTTGAGTGAAGACGATTGGATTCAGACCCTGCTTGATCAACTTAACTTGATTGACGAAAAGCGACTTACTGCTGTTTTCCATGGTCAGACGTATCAGAAACGTATGATCAAGGCCTTCAACAAGAAAGTCATACGCCAGGTATATCAAGTCTGGGACCTTGTAATCAAGCAGATCATCTTGCCGCAAAGTGATCCCAGGGGAAAATGGACTCCTACTTACAAAGGACCATTTGTGATCAAAAACATCTTTTCTGGTGGGGCAATAATCCTGACCACCATGGACGGCGACGACCTACCGCACCCTGCGAACGCAGACATAGTCAAAAGATACTACGCATAAATGACCCGGCAAGTTGAAAACCCGAAAGGGAGACTTGGGTAAAAAGGGGCATCCCAGTGAATCGAAAACCCGAAAGGGCAATTCAGGCAAAAATTAGGGATAAATAAAAAATATCTGTACACCCGGCAAGTTGAAAACCCGAAAGGGCGACTTGGGCAAAAAGGGTTTCCCGGTGGATCGAAAAACCGAAAGGGCGGTCCAGGAAAAAGTTAGGGAATTAAAGCGTATCACTATGTCTCGTCGGATCACTTTAACGACAATCTCTTCACAGACAAGCTCCGATCTTCTGATCAACTCAATCATCATCGAACAAAGCAACGAATGGACAAGATATCCAGAGTTACGAAGGCTATAGCAGAATGGGAACCCCATGGAATTTTTACACATACTCATCTTTCTTTGTATAAATTTTTCTCATTTTTTATGACAACATTCTCTTACTGGGATGTCTGTCTCCTTTGTACAAAAACCTTACACAAAGTTATTACAAAGATACTTCAAAGTGCAGAAAATTATTTGCCTTTTCTTTCTTTTTACACTTGTGTTTTATTTGAAAAGGTCCAATGATTTATTAAATAAGCATATGCATTTGAATATAATCATTGTTTACAAATAAAACGAAATGTGAAAGAATAATTACTGATAGGTTGAAAGGATGGGAAAACGTTTTTAGGCTATTCCAAGTGAAATCCCCTGCAGTACATCATCGAGGCCCCCAGTGGAGCCAAAACCTTAAAATACATGTTCCCCGCGGAGTTAAATTTCACAATCCCCACCAGAACTAAGTTTCCAAACACCCAATCCCCAGCGGAGCCAAAAACTTTGAACTACAGACCCTCATCAAAAATGAAACTTTCTTCCCCAACGAAGTCCGAAACTTCAACCTTTAAACCCTGGTGGAAGACCATCCAATTTCCTCCAATTCCCCAGAGAGTTGTCTTAAAACCAGAAAATTATCTTAGAACCTGACAGCTAACCAGACGATAGCTTTGGATAATTCCTCAATAAATTGGCATACAATCCAAGCTCTTGGAAACTCTCCAACCGAATAAACTTTCTCCCCACGGAGTTATTTCCCAACAGATTGAAGATTCTCAATTCCCAGCCACAATCATCAAGATTCTTGGGACTCCCCAAGCAGGTTTCTCAAGCAGCACTCGGCATTATTCTTACAACGGAATGTCTATCATGTTCCAACTTCAAAGGACTTGAAAGATCCCTATATCCCCAGGAAAGTCGTGAAGGATTCTCACATTCCCACAGAATTTGTCAAAGTTCTTGTTAATCCCCACAAGTTGCCAAAGATTTTCTATCCCCAACAATGGTCCAAGGATTTCTCATTTTTCAGCAATCAAAGGTTGTGGAATTCCCGGCATCGGTCCAGGATTTATTTTCCCTAGCAGTAGTCAAGGATTTTACTATCTCCAGCTATCAAGGACTTATTCTCCTCAACAAGACAGCTAATCACCTTACGTGTGCATGCATTACATTCATATATCATAAACATTGATAGAACACATTTTATTGCATCATACATGACATGCAACATAACTTTGTGTTTAAAATAACATTTCACCCTTTTCAGGATAAGATTAAAAGCTATCTTTAACAAATATTTAAGGATTTCAGATACAGTATGGATACACCCCAGACGCGGAGGTCATTCTATTACTCATTCAGAATTTCAAGTCAAGATACAGTATGGATACAACCTAGACACAGAGGTTATTCTACTACTCATTCAGACTTCAGCAATCAGACACATACTAGATACGCTCCAGACACGGAAGCCATTCTATTTCTCATTCAGATTAAACTATCAACTTCAGGTTCATATGCACTCCAGACACGGAAGTCGTTATGTCACTTGTCCAGATCCCAGTTACAGTACGGATACACTCCAAACACGGAAGTCATTCTGCTATTCATACGGATCTCAACTTCAGATACAGTCTAGATACGCACCAGACACAGTTTCCATTCTATCACTCATTCAAAAGTTTCCCCAGCTCAGAGGTACTCCAGACACGGATGTCATTTTGTTCGCTCATTCAGATTTCAGAGTCAGATACAATACATATACACTCCAGACGCGACAATCATTCTGTTATTCATTCAAGAATCAAATACAGTTACAGCTCAGATATGCTCCAGACACGGAAGCCATTACTTTGCTCATACAGATCCAATCTCCAAATACAACTCAGATACGTTCCAGATACGGATACCATTCTGATGTTCATTCTCCTGATATTACATTTTGGATGGCATCTCTAAGCCCATCTCTAGCAAGATTCTGTCACCTCTCCAAATGGCATCTTTAATCCCATTCCCTCAATTATACTTTGACGAGTGCAAATTTACGGGCACTCTAGTGTCCAATCCTCTTTTACCTTCGAGTCACGAAAGGAAAACTCGCCAATCTAACTCTTCAGGTTCAAGAAGATTGAACAGGGGCAACTGTTGTACTCCAAAATTTTCCCTCTCATTCTATCAAGATTTCCCCTCACAAGACTCCTTGGACTCCAGACAGGATTAGGGTTTTGCTCTGCTTAAGACATCTCCTTGCACTGTTGACCTGAAATTAGGGTTTGAGTTTGCACAAGGATTTTTGGAATTCCAATGCTCAAAGTGACTTTCGTACTTCATGTTGGACTTATAAGATTGCCCATACCAAGTTTCAAGCTTTGAATCAAATTTTTGCCTAGTCAATTGCATAGTTGACCTATAAATCAGTTGTATTGGGGAAAAAGTCAATTGTGGCCAATTTACAGTCAAACCTCATGATTTTTTATCCACATCAACATTATAGACTCATATGAACCATTTGATCAAGTTTGGACCATAAATCCTCAAGAAATTTCATCAAATCACCAAAAGGACAAAATGGTCATTTTTAGGGTTTTGACTGTATAAGGGAAATTTCTGATTTTTAACCTAGCCAATGGCAAATTGGGTTCAAGAATGGATTCAAGGACTCAATGGAATCATCTTGACCTATTCACAAGGTTCAAAAGATCTCAAAAGCATTGGATTGACAGATGAATTTTCCAGTCAACTGATCAAAAATCAACTGTACACTGAATAGTCAAACTTTAACTTTTTGGTCAAAATCAAGTGCCTAGGGTCATTTTTCATCAAGATATGTCAAAAAATGAAACTTGTTCATCAAGAAACCTAATTTTTCAAATTAGGGTTTAAGATTGAAAATTTTCATAACTTAGAAATTTTCTAAGTTATGAAATTTTCTTATTTTTTCACAACTTTGCCCAACTTTTTCACCATGATGCAATTGGATTCAAACAAAACTTCCAACATGAAAGTTGTATTCCTCCACAAAATCTACAACTTTGATTCACAATGTTTTCCCAAAAGAATCTTGGATCTCAAGTTATGATTTTTGGAACAAGGGTCCATGAAACTTTTAACTTAGTGAAATTTTGCCCTAGTTTAGGCAGGATTTTGACCTATCTTCATGGCAATTTTTCACCTAGTTCCACTTGGAATCTCAAAATGCATTTCAAAGATGGATTGTATAGCATGTTACAAGCTTTCCAAAATGTCACTTTGATCCATGTCATGTTTCATGTTGCTACAAGTTGCAAAATCTATCCAGCTTTGCTTGTACTTGAATACAGGTCTCTAAACCCTTCCACACTCAAAAATTGAATGCAAACTCAATGGTTTAATGCATTGTTCTGATCTATGGAAGATTACACAAGGGTTTAATCCATTTTTGGCAAAAAGTGAACAATGCCATTTACATAAAGCATGCTTTATGTCAAATTGTATTTCTTGAGCCGTACACCAAGCCTTTTACTGCAAACAAGGCTCCCTAATGTCAGGTAAATTTCACCAACTTTGAGCAGCTAGAGTACAAGCCAGTACAGCCATAGCATTGTCAATTCTCACTTTTACTTAAAAACCAATTAAACTTGCAAAATATCCATATCTTTGAAAATCTGATAAGAACAAAGTTTGTAAGCATTTGAACCAAGTTTTGCATATTGCCTTGAGTCAAAAACATGAGTTATCCAATCCTCAAGCCTTCCAAAACACAAAAACACCTTCTTCTTGCAAAACAGGGCAGTTTCTGCATTTTTGTTTCCATCTCATAAACCACTCATGCGTTTTGTCCCAAACTTCTTCCAACACACTCTATACAACCCACATAAGTTATCCCAACCATTGGCCAGTGACTGTAACTCCATTTACAAGCTTCACCATTTCTAATTTCAGCTTGTGCAGGTTGACTTCTACAAGCTTACTCAAGCAAGTTCAAATCCAACTAAGCATTGGGGAAGGTCAGAGGAAGTTCAAGCAAGCTCCCAAGCATCTCAGGCCTCATTGAAAACCTCCATATTGCCATACTCGAGTTCAACTGAAACAGGTATTGTTCAAACTTCTATCTCTCTATTTAGGAAACATTAGGCTTAGGTTTGTGAATAAAAAATGTAGTACCCATTACCCTTAAGCTGTACATATGCATAGATTTCATTTAAGTTAACTGTGTTGAGAGAATTTAATTGATGAACATTCTGAAAAAGTTAGGTTAGAAATTAGGGCCAGAGAAATTCTCTCTGGTCTTTGAGAGTTATATTAAGTTTTTTATATGGTTGGAACCATGTTGAAAAATGCTATAACTTTTGTGGTGCGAGTTTTTGCTTTAGAGCACGTATACAGGATTTCCAGATTTGTACAAGAAGGTGCGGGTTTTTGTTTGAACGAAGGTTGAAGACGAAGTAGTTGGGCTGGGCCTGGCTATTTCTCACTTCTGGCGCCCCCAGCTTGTTGATTGCAACCCCTGGCCCATTTCATTATTTTTTTTATATTTTTTTCTATTTCATTTACATTTCTGATTTTATTTCATTTTCCTAAACATAAAAAAATTACCAAAAACATTTTCATAAATTTTTACATTTTATTTTGTATTTTTTATTATTTTTTCTAACATAAAAAATAGTTTTCTTAAATAATATACTTTTATTTTTTCTCAATAAACTTGTAAATACTACAAAAAAATATTATTCTTTTATTTTTATTATTTATATACTTAAATAATATTTTTTCTAACATATTTTTATTTTTTGACATTTGTATATATTTTCATTTTATTATACATAAACAAATATTATAATATATACATATTCTTAAACCAAAAATTAGGATTTTTACCCTTAACAAAAATAACCTTTTATTTTCTTATTTTTTTAATACATTAAATATTTTATTTTTACATACATAAAAATAAACAAAGACATTTTTTTTTACATATTTATAATATATTGCATATTTATTTAATTGTCTATTTAAATATTTACTTATTTATTGTTTGATACAAATAATTCAATTTGGATGTAATAGTTAATCTTAGGGTTTTATTTTCTAGAAAATACTCCCCGTTCAAAATTGTATCCCCTCCCCATATCAATGTTGTAATAGCGTAGATTTATTTTACGCATTTTATAGCTCTCAAATTTGCCATGATAAAGATTAGGGTTTGTATGCAATATCCAAAATCAAAACAAATAGTTAGACCTAATACAAGACATAAAATGCATGAAAATGACAATACAATGCACACATGCACCCCAAGGGTTTCATCCACTTGTTGCCTTTAAAAGGGCCATGGTATGCATGTTGAGTATCTTGGCAAAACAAAAACAAAACAAAAGATCATAGTCCCTCGATGACGCTATCTTGGTTGCCTATACAAAATGATCTAGTCCCTCCAAAAATTTGCTAAGATACTTAGCACTATTGCTATCATGGTCAATACGATGACCCGCGCCTGTCCCGTTTAACATCCAAATACAAGGTTGTTTACCAAAATGCAATGGTAAAACAACAATGTAAAAGGGTTAAAAATGTGTAGGAAAGATCTTTGAGTAGATAGGGTAGATGCTCTTAGTTACTTGAACAAAACTTGCAAACATCCTTGCTATTTTCAAAAATACATCACAACACAATTTCAAAACATTTCCCAAAACAAACTTTCAATTATTAAAAACATCTTTCAAAAGACAATACACCTTTGTATACATTCAAACAAGAATCATTACAAAGGTTGCCACAACGATGGCCTCTTTTCAAAACATTTTCAAAACCACATACAAAGCACCATTTCAAACAATTGAAAAGCAAAAGCAAGTGATCTAAACAAGTAACTAAGAGCCCATGGATAACCATGGATGAAAAGGGTGCTTGCACCTTCCCTTTTCATAATCTACCCCTCGAACCCAAGAAAACATCACAGAAGGTATTTCCTGTGCTTTTTGACCTTTCCTTTGGATAAAATAAAAAGTCGGTGGCGACTCTTGCTAAACCGAAACATTTGCGAACACAAACGCAAAACCTCAAGTCAGTTCTCCCATCATATCACAATGGTTTCTTAGGGCGATTGAATTACATCCCAAGGTTCATATCGCATCTAACAGCTATGTGTGAATCTATATTCAAATTATTACAAAAAGATCAAACGGTAGTATGGAATAATGATTGCCAAACGGAATTCGAGACAATAAAGCAGTATCTGCAATAGCGACCAATCTTAATGCCACCAATTCCTGGAAGACCACTCATCATGTATCTGATAGTGCTCGTAGGATCAATGGGTTGTATTTTTGGACAACATGATGAAACAGGAAGAAAAGAGCATGCTATTTATTACCTCAGCAAGAAATTTACTGATTGCGAAACCAGGTACTCGCTCCTCGAGAGAACTTGTTGTGCTTTGGCTTGGGCTACTAAGAGGTTGAGGCAATATATGTAAACCCACACCATATGGTTAATAGCAAGAATGGATCCTTTAAAGTACGTGTTCAAAAAACCGGCTCTTACCAGAAGAATCACCCGATGGTAGATGCTACTATCAAAATACGAAATCCAATATGTCACTCAAAAGGCCATCAAGGGTAGTATACTAGCTGATCATCTAGATCACCAACCGCTGCCAGAATATCAACCTATGAGGTTTGACTTTCCAGACGAAGATGTCATGGTTATAGGTGACTATGATACGGTAGAAGAACTGACTTGGGTGTTTTATGTTTGATCGCAAATGTTGCGGTTAGCAAGAGTCGCCACTGACTTTTCTTTTATCCAAAAGGAAAGGTGAAAAAGCACAGGAAAGACCTTTGAGATTATTTCTTGAGTTCGGGGGGTAGATTATGAAAAGGGAATATATTATCACCCTTTTCATCCATGGTTTTCCATGGGCTCTTAGTTACTTGCTAGATCACTTGCTTTTTGTTTGAAATTATGCTTTGTGTGGTTTTTGAAAGTATTTTGTAAAGAAGTCATTGTTTAGGCAATCTTTGTAATGATTCTCGTTTGTAAGAATGTATACAAAGATGTTTGATCTTTTGAAAATGTTTTCAAGTTTGTAAGATGTTTGAAAGTGTAGGTGTTTGTTTTTGAAAATAGCAAGGATGTTTTGTTTGAAATTGAGCAGGTAATTAGGAGCATTGTACCTACTCAAAAGTCTTTCTTGTTCATTTTCCTTTTCCTTTGACATTGTTATCTTACCATTGATTTGGTAAGTAACCCTATCTTTGGATGTTTATGAGACGGGCGTGGGTCATCGTATAACCATGATTAGCAATGTTGCAAGGTATCTTAGCATTATTTTTTAGGGACTAAGATCATTTGAAAGGCAACTTAGATAGCGTCATCGAGAGACTATGATCTTATATTTGCTTATTTTTTCTAAGATACCTTACATGTGTAATATGCCCATTTTGTGTAAGGAAACCAAGTGGAACAACCCTAGGGGTGCTTGAGTGCAAGTGTATTGTTTTCATGCTTGTTTTTGTCTTGAATTAAGGTTTTTCTAAGTATTGGTTTTAGTCCTTCCATACAAACCCTAATTACTAGCATTTGTATATAAAAGCGATAAATTGTGAAATTTAAAGTTACTATGATATTACAACATTTGTGGGAGGGGAGTCTACAAATTGAATGGGGATTGCAAGAATGTAAACCTAGTTAGTCTATTACAACCATATTGAATTGGTATCAATGTACAAAGAAATAAATAAATACAAAGTACAAAATGAATAAATGTACAAAAATACAAAATGTAAAGAAAATGGATCTTTGTTTGGTTTTCATAAGAGGAAGAGAAATTGTCTTAACCTAATTAATTAAAGGAAATAATTAATTAAACTTAAATTTATTAAGAATTTTTTTTTAAATAAATCCCTAGTTCTATTAATTAATCAAAAGAAAACGAGTTTAAGAAAAGTATTTTTTTGGTATTTTTATCTTGAAAATATTTATAACATTATAAAATATTTTTGGTCCTTTTTTATATATAAATAAATATATTTCAATAGGTGTAAAATAAAATAAATAATAACTTAGTCCTAATTTAATTTACAAGAAGATTTGTTAAAAATAAATAAAGTATAGTTAATAAAAATATTTTTGTGAGAAAAATAAAATAAACTAAGTTAAAATGAAAATCTAATTTTTTGTATTTTTTATGATTTTTTAGTATTATGAAAATAATTAAGAAAATAAAATAAACTGGGCCAGGTTGCAAATAGCCTGCAGGGGGTTAACTAGCAAAAATTAAAAAAAAAAAGAAGACAAAAAGCCCAACAGGGCCCAGCGCCTGCAAAAAGACAAAATCAGAAAACAAAATGTAAGAAAAAAATTAAAAGGGCACCATTGGGGCTCGAACCCAGGTCTCAAAGGTTACAAGCGTGCGCTTCTACCACTGGGGTGGCTATACATCCGTTAACATAGGCAAATCAATAAATATGTAAGGAAAAATGCGCCCTGATGACTTCATCTTCAATCTCCAGCTATACCAACTGTAACTTGCTCATTTCTCATCAAAAATGAAAACTGTAAACATGAAACTTGTAGAAAATTTTCTCACGGTTTCAGAAATTTAAAGCATTAAAACTATAGATCAAAGATAAACATGAAATTTAATGGCCCTAATCTGAACCCTAAAAATCTCATAAATTTCAGTTTCAAAATTCTCTAAGCACAAGTAAAATTAATGGAAACTATGGACATGGTTAGCTTCAAGGCAATGATATCTACATGTTTTGTTCATAAATAAATCATTGATGATTCCTGTATGAAGAGTTCAAAGTTAAGAAAACCTACCTCAAAACTAAAAATCGTGTTTTGAGTTTGAGCTTGTTTCAAGTGATGGTGATGATCAGGTTAGGTTCCTTGAGGTCCCAGGAAGCTAATGCAATGATTAGCTTGAACAATGGATGGCTGAAATGGTCTGGAGAAGTTAATATGCATAACTTGTTTTTGAAAATGGAGGATAGTGTTAATGGTGTTACTATTTTATAACAGGGTGTGGGATTGATTCTAAGTGATGTTTAGAAACTTTAGAAACCAAAAGGCCAAGAAACGCACGAGTAGATTATGAGTTTCAAATTTTTGGTCAGTTTGTGTGAAAATGGAAGTGTGAAGTGTGATTATGATTTCTAGCTCTTTTAAGTGGTCAAGAATTCGTGTGTTTGTATCAAATGGTTTGTGTATGTATAAACAAAAGTGTTTGAGAACTTTGGACAATCAGAAGTACAAGTTTCTAGCTTTTGGCTAGGTTACTTGATTTTGAAGAAAAGAGGGAAACAAGTTTCAAGGAGAGGTACAAGCATGGGATGGGTGATTGTAAGTGTTTGAAACATTTCTCATGAGTTATAGGACCTGTTTGATCGGAAGAGAACAAGTGCAAGGCTCAAGAACAAGTTTTGTACAAAACGTCACTTTATCAAAATGGCAATGTTACCTTTCTTCCAAAAATGGATATAAAGAATGTCCATGCATTAAATGCTTGACGTGAGGCCTCTAACAGCTGTGTAAACCATTAATTATGGAGTGTTTAACAAGTTTGAGGTCTGAAAAGTAGTGTTTATGCAACATAGTTTGAATTTGAATTTTGTTCATCACTAAAATGACTTGTAATTAAAGTGATAAAACCGTAACTTCATCACTTCGATTCTCCTTGCTCAAGAATGATCTCAAGGAGTTCTATGACATTTTGGAAAGCTTGCAATGTGCTCTACAACCCATATTTGAATTTCTTTTAAAGATTCACCTTGGAACTAAATGAAAAAGTGTCATGAAGTTAGGTTAAAATCCTGGCCAAATTAGGACAAAATTTCACTAAGTGTTTAGTTTCATGACCACATGTTCATAAAATTATAACTTAAGATCCAAGAATTTTTGGAAGGAGTTGTGTAAAGAAAAGTTTAGATTTCATGGAGATCTACAAATTTCATGTTGGAATTTTTTCTTGAATCATCTTACATCATGGTGAAAATGTTTCCCAAAGTTTTGAAAAAACATGAAATTTCCAACACTTAGAAAAATTTCTAAGTTTAGAAATTTTGACTTTTCAAAATTAAATCTTGACTTTTTGATTTCTTGATGAATAATTTTAATATTTTTACATGTTTTGATGAATTGTGATCTTTGGCACTTGAATTTGACCAAAAAGTCAAAGTTTGGCTTTTCAGTATACAGTTGACTTTTGATCAGTTGACTGAAAAATTCATCTATCAATCCAATGGGCTTGCAATGCTTTGAACCATGTCATTAGGTAAAAATAATTCAATTGGACTCTTGAGATCATGCCTTAAACCAATTGACCATTTTCTAGGTCAAAAATCAGAAATTACTCTTTCTCAATCAAAACTCTAATTTTGACCATTTTGCCTTTTTGGAGATTTGATCAAATTTCTTGAGGAGTTGTGGTCCAAACTTGATCAAATGATACATATGAGTTTAAAGTGTTGATGTGGAACAAAAATTATGAAGTTTGACTGTAAATTGCCCATAGTTGACTTTTTCCCTAATACAATTGATTTTTAGGTCAACTACTCAATTGACTGATAAAAAATGTGATCCAAGGCTTGAAACTTGACATGAGTAATCTTTGGGGCCCATAACGATCCATGAAAATCATATGGGGCATAGAAAGTTCAAAAATCCTTGTGCAAACTCAAACCCTAACTTTGAGTCATCAGTGCTTAAGGAGGTGTCTTGAGCTGATCAAACCCTAGTGCAGTCTTGAGCCCAAGGAGATCTTGTGAGAAAATTCTTGATAAGTGAGAGGGAAAATTTTGGGGTACAACAACTTCCCATGTTCAATCTTCTTAAGAATGGAGAGTTAGATTGGCAAGTTTTGCCATTCGTGACTCGAAGGTGGAAGATGATTGGACACTAGAGTGCCCATAAATTTGCACTCGCTGATGTGATGGTTGAGGGAATGGGCTTAAAGATGCCATTTGGAGAGATGATAGAAAGTTTTTAGAGATGGGCTTGTAGATGCCATCCAAAAGTGATTACTAAATTGTAATTTGTAAGCTGAAAGAATGAGTATCAGAATGGCGTCAGTGTCTGAAGCGTATCTGAACTGTATCTGAAAGCTGACTCTGAATGAGTATCAGAATGGCATCTGTGTCTGGATTGTATCCGAAATGTATCTGAAAGCTGACTCTGAATGAGTATCAGGATAGCATCCATGTCTAGAGCGTCTCTGAATTGTATCTGAAAGCTGAGTCTGAATAAGTGTCAGAATGGCATCCGTGTCTGGAGCGTATCTGAACTGTATCTGAGTTGAATTTGAATGAGTATCAGGATGGCATCCGTGTTTGGAGCATATATGAACTGTATCTAAAAGCTGAGTATGAATGAGTGTCAGAATGGTATCCGTGTCTGGAGCGTATCTGAACTGTATCCGAAAGCTGAATCTGAATGAGTATCGGGATGGCATTTGTGTCTGGAGCGTATCTGAACTGTATCTAGAATCGTTGAATATTGTTAATGGTAGGTGTTGATTAATCTTATCCTGAAAAGTATAAAATGTTAGCTAATATACAATGTCATGTTGTATGAAGTGCATGGTATAATGCATTCATGTCATCAATGTTTATGATATATGGATGCGATATATGCGCATTGTGAGCTAATCTGCTGTACTGTTGTTGGATTGGGGAAAATAAATCCCTGACTGCTGCTGCGGATAAGGAGTGTAAGTCTTCATGTTGTGAAGTTGAAGTGCTGATGAATTTCCACTTAGAGAAATAAGCTCTGTTGTAAGGGAAATGCTGTGTACTGCTTGTAAAATCCTGAGAAATTGAACGACTTCTACTGGGGATTGATAATTGGAAGCTTTGTTCCGTTGGGAATTAAAATGCACACTGCGGGGGATTTTATGGAAACAGCTTGGAGAGATTTCCCTATCTCTTAAAGCCATCAATGATTGTCTTTCTGTTTTGTTTATTTGTAAGCAGTAATTATGTTCAAATGCATATGTTCAAAAATAAATCATTGGACATTTTTGTAAACAAAACACAAGAGTAAAAAAAAAGATAGTTTTGAACTTTCAAAGGGATGTCTTTGTATTGAATTTGAGTAAGTATTTTTGTACAATGAGACAAACATTCCAGTAAGAGAATGCTGTCGTAAAAAATGAAAATTTTGATACAAAGAAAAGATAGCTATGTGCAATAATCCCATGGGGTTCCCATTATGCTATATCCTTCGTATCTCTGAGCATCTTGTCTATTTGTTGCCTCATCCGAAGATGATTGAAGTGATCAGAACCTCTGAGTTTGTTAATTTGTTCGTAAGGTGATCCAACGGGACATAGTCATACGCTTTAATTCCCTAACTTTTGCCTGGATCGCCTTTTCGGGTTTTCAGTCCACCGGTATACCCTTTTTTGCCCAAGCCTCCCTTTCGGGGTTTCAACTTGCCGGGTGTACAAATTTTTTTTTATCCCTAATTTTTGCCTGAACCTTTTTGGTTCGCCGGGATGCCCTTGTTTTGCCTAGGTGTGTCAACCTAGCGGGTCTCTTATCTGTATTATCTTTTGATTATGTCTGCGTTCGCAGGGTGAGGCAGGTCGTCTCCATCCATGGTGGTAAAGAGCATCGCTCCACTAGAGAATATGTTTTTTATTACAAATGGTCCTTCGTATGTAGGAGTACATTTTCCCCTGGGATCACCTTGCGGCAGTATGATACGTTTGATCACCAGATCTCCAACTTGATACACTTGGCGTCTGACCTTTTTGTTGAAAGCCTTGATCATCCATTTTTTATATATTTGACCATGGAAAACAACACTAAGTCTTTTCTCATCAATCAAGTTTAGTTGATCAAGTCGAGTCTGGATCCAATCTTCTTCATTCAACCTTGCGTCCTTTATAATTCTTAGAGAGGGATTATGGACCTCAATAGGCAAGACAACCTCCATGCCGTATACCAGAGAATAGGGTGTTCCCCCAGTTGATGTGCGAGTTGTGGTACGATATCCGTGGAGAGCGAACGGTAGCATTTCATGCCAGTCTTTGTATGTGACTGTCATTTTTTGTATGATCTTTTTAATGTTCTTATTCGCGGCTTCAACAACACCATTCATCTTTGGCCGGTAAGGGGAAGAATTGTGATGCTGGATCTTGAACTACTCGCACAAGGCGGTGATCATAGTATTATTTAGATTCATACCATTATCTGTAATGATCCTCTCCGGGATACCGTAACGACAAATGAGATTCTGCTTGATGAATCAGGCGACAACATTCTTGGTAACAGAAGCGAAAGAAGTTGCCTCCACCCACTTTGTAAAATAGTCAATGGCCACTAAAATGAAGCAATGTCCATTGGATGTTGTTGGCTTGATTTCCCCAATCATATCAATCCCCCACATAGCGAAGGGCCAAGGAGCCTTCAAGACTTTCAGAGGAACCGGGGGTACGTGCACCTTGTCAGCAAAAATCTGACACTTGTGGCAAGTTCGAGAGTGTTGATAGCAATCTGCTTCCATGGTAGACCAGTAATAGCCTGCCCGTAGGATTTTCTTTTCCATCGTATGACCACTGGAATGGGTGCCAAAAGTGCCTTCATGTAACTCAGCCATGATCCTTTCAGATTCAACTTTGTCTACACACCGAAGTAACAGAGTCATGGTTGCGTTTGTAAAGAATGTCGTTACTAAGGAATAATTTAGCAGAGAATCTCCTTAAAAACTTCTTATTGTTTACTGAAGCTCCTTCTAGATATTCTTGGGTTTCGAGATACCTCTTGATTTCTTGAAACCAAGGCTGGTCCACTACTTCTTCAGTATTAATCTCGTGACAATGTGCTAGTTCATCCATTCGTTCAATGGTGATCTGGGGAGCCTTGTTATCCCATTTAAGTTTAAACATAGATGACATTATGGCCAGTGCGTCTGCTAGCTGATTTTCTTCTCGCGTGAAATGCTTGAAGGTAATCTTCTTAAAATATGGGAGCAATGTTAACACATGTTCTTTGTAAGGGATAAGGTTACGGTGTTTGGTGTCCCATTCCCCTTTAATCTGGCTGATAACCAAAGCTGAATCTCCGAATACATTCAAAGATTTGATCCCCAAGTCTATGGCAGCTTTGAGACCAAAGATACACGCTTCGTATTCCCCATGTTATTTGTATAGTTGAAGCGGAGTCTTGCCGTAAAGGGGGTATGCCAACCTTCAGGAGATATGAGTACAACACCAATACCATTGTCGAGTGTATTAGATGCCCCATCAAAAGCCAGGGTCCATCGGGATCCTTGTTCACGTCTGTCATATGGCCTGAATTCTTCACAGTTGTTTACCATCATGATGTCTTCATCTGGGAATTCGATCTTCATGGACTGGTAGTCATCTACAACTTGGTGAGCAACGTGATCAGCTAGTACACTGCACTTTATTGCTTTCTGGGTAGTATATTGTATGTCATATTTTGTCAGGATCATCTGCCATCTTGCTATTCTCCCAGAGAGAGCAGGTTTCTCAAAGATGTATTTTATAGGATCCATTTTAGATATCAACAAGGTAGTATGAGTCAGCATATACTGTCTTAGCCGACGAGCAGCCCATGCCAGAGTGCAACAAGTTTTCTCAAGCAGTGAATATCTTGTTTCACAGTCGGTAAACTTTTTTCTCAGGTAATAAATAGCATGCTCTTTTTGGCCAGACTCGTCATGCTTCCTCAGTACACACCCCATTGAATTTTCCAAAACAGTCAGATACATGATTGTGATACAGTGGCAGAACCGACTGTTTTGTAAATGCTGGTTTGCATTTTGCATTTTTATTCGCAAAATGTCGCGGTAAGCAAGAGTCGCCACCGACTTTTATTTCATCCAACCGGAAAGGAAAAAAGCACAGAAAAAAAATCCTTTTTCGAGATATTCTGAGTACGGGGGTAAATTATAGAAAGGGAAGGTATTAGCACCCTTTCTATCCATGGTTTTCCACGGGCTCTTAGGTACTTGCTCATCTTTTTAAAATTGCTTGTGTGTGTGTTTGTTTTGAAAAGTTTTGTTTTACTTCGTTTTAACCCTAGTTTCTGTCCTCAAGAGTGTTACGAAGTTGTTTTTGAAAACTTTGTTTGAAAAGTGTTTGGTGTGAAAAAGTTTGTTTGTTTGAGCAAGTACTTAAGAACTAATCTACCTACTCGAAAAAAGATTGTTTCTATTCTTGTTTCCTTTAGACAATGCTATCCTACTATTGAGAAATAGGAAGCACCGTCATTGGAGTTGTAAGGGTCAATTCGAAAGGGACGTACGAACACTAAAGAAATGTTAGGATACCTTAGTAATAACCCTAGAGTCTTAATATCATATTCGAGGAAACATTTCCGAGACGACGTTTCCGAGGCAACATTTCTGAACGGGACTTTTGATCTTTTTCAGACAGGAGGGCAACCACTAAGGCACCCTATACTTAATGATCGTTTACCGAAGGCAACC
This sequence comes from Vicia faba, assembly GCA_948472305.1. Taxonomy (NCBI): domain Eukaryota; kingdom Viridiplantae; phylum Streptophyta; class Magnoliopsida; order Fabales; family Fabaceae; genus Vicia; species Vicia faba. The sequence continues at coordinate 1,005,810,942 of OX451738.1, forward strand.
GAAGTGAGAGTATACCCTAAGAGTGCGCATGTGCGAGTGATTTGATTTCAGTTATTATCTTTGCATATTAGGTTTTTCTAGCCGCTTTTAAATTATCATGCAATCTTGTCATACAATCCTATTATCATACATCTAAACAGTTAATATTTGTGAGAATTAAGATGCAATAAAAATAAAAACTACGCTATTACAAGACTTCGGGGTAGGGATTAATTACATAGCCAAAAAACCCGTAAAAGATGATAAAATAAAAGAAAGTCCTAGATTAAACTATTACATACTGTGGACAGTTACATCGATATCGTACAAAACACAAACGCGCGCGATGAATCGAATACAAGATAATTAGGGTTTTGACGCCGACTAAACCTAATTGTAATTTAAAGGAAAAACTTTTTTGTTGTTTTTGTTATTTGAGAAAACAAAGCTTAATTGAATGATAATAACAAAACCTAATTACTAATTAATTTTAATTTAAGAAAAATAATTAAATTAACTTATTTTTTTATTTTTTTATTTTGAGAAAAGAAATAAAAATTAAAACAAAAGTTTAACCCTAATTTTTTCTAATTGGTTTTAATTAAAAAAGAGTTAGAATTTCCTAAATTAAATCAAACTAAATTATATTTAAATTTGATAAAATAAAAACCTAATTCTAATTTTTTGTGAAAATCTTGATTTTATGATTTTGTGAAAAAAGAAATTAATTTTGGTTAAAAATAAAAATAATTAAAAGAATTAAAAAAACAAAGAAATAAAAAAAGTGAAGAGATGGGCCTGATAGCATTAGCAAAGAGGGGGTGCGGTTGGAAATTCTTGACCCAACAAGTCCAGGCCTTGTTGACTTCGTTGGATCTTGGGACCTGGGGATCGAACCCAGGTCCTTATGCATTGCCCCTTTGCACGCTTCCCGTCTGAGCTGGCTGATTCAATTGTACATATGATCGATAAAATTATAATATGATAAAAGAAAAATGTTATATTTTAAAACGCGCGAAATTCAAACTGGCAAGTCAAGGTGCACCACAAATTATCATCTTCCTCCCAACCATCGTGTTAGCCCTGGAGGTTTTTACCGACGGACATTTGAGTTTAACTACAGCCCCTGTTCACTCCAAAATCTTGTACACGCATGATAAATGAAAACCAACGGTACCAATCAACTTGTTTCAAGCCCACGAGCATCATGGTACCATTATAATTGTCCAATTTTCCATGTACAAGAAATCCCTAAAAACGAAACACGAACCCTAGCTATGGAAGTTTCATGTTTAGTAATTAAAAATGCAATTGAATATAACCATTAGCTTGCAAACAACTCAAGGATTATGAATATACCAATCAAACATGCTAAATATGCCAGAATCAATATATTTGAATCCAAGAAAATAAGCAAACCGTGTGACTGCTACAATGCGTTTCAAGGCGTGAGGAGGCTTGCTAATGATGGAAACACGGTCCTGGGACGTCCAGTAAATTATTGGTATGGTTAGAACAACCTGAGATGGCCTGCAACTCGAAATCTAGTTTGCACTTTCTTCTTGAATTTTTGAAATTGGTTCTTTGCCTTTGCATGCCTCTAGCCTCTTTCTTTTGATCTGCTTTTGTTCCTTATGTATACTAGAGTGCATTAGGGTTGCAGTTTGTATCAAATCTCTTCCAATTATGAATATTGATCCATGATTTCATTCTTGCACCAAATCTTTCCAAAACAAGCAAATTCAATCTTTTTGTGCCCATATGGAGCCTTGCACGATTTGATGTTGTCTCCAGCTGTATAATGGACCTAATTGTTGTACCCTAAATTTTTTCCCTAACTTTTTCAGTTGCACTTTCATACCATATTTTATCATCCAGTCACAATCATTAATAAATAGCTTCATTCATCACATTTGCATCCTATCTTTAAGTTTACTCTTGTGTTGTTGACTAACTTCTAATCAAAATGAAAAAAATATTTGTCTTTGTCTTTTCATATTTGTGTTTTGTAGGTACCGAGTCGAAGCATATGGCAAATAAGGTTTTCCGGTATTATTTCCCTAAAATCTCTATTTGCAAAGAAAAAGAATTAAAAAAATTTCATTTTTCACTATACAATCGATTGCTCCTAGAGTGCAATCGATTGCACAAAGAGAATTTTGCGTAATTTTTGGAAAAAATACACTGTGCAAATCGATTTGCACTGTAGTGCAATCGATTGCACAACGTGAAATTTGAAAAAAAAAATCAACATTTTAAAATTGTCAAATTTTGGCTCCAATTTTTCTTCATTTTTGAAAGATGTATCATTAATTCAAATTTTAGTGCCAATTTTTCATTTTTAAGAAGAATTATCATTAATTCAAATTTTGGCTCTAATATTTGAAAGAATTATCATTAATTAAAATTTTGGCTCCAAGAATCAATTACCAAATTACCACTAATCCCAATCCTAAACTCTATAAATAGAGCCCTCATTTCACTCAAATTTCAAGCTTTTGATAGCCAAATCCACCTCGCTAAAAAATCTCTCAATTCTCTCCATCTACCAAATTCACTCAAAGCTCCATTTTCAAAAGGTTAGTAAGCTTTGCATTGAAGCTTACTAATCTTTGAGCTAAACCTTCATCCAAACACTTTTTCTTCATCAATTCTCTACATCCAAGCTTGGTCAATTGATTCTTGTGGTTGAATTGAAGCAAATTCTTGAAGTTGTTTTGATAATTCTCTAGATCTACCTTTGGTAAGTTGGATAATTCATATTTCACAATGTGATCTCTTGTTGATCTTTGGGTTTGATTCTTTGAGCATTATTTTGTGATTCCAATGGTGTTATTTTCTCATAATTTGATGGAATTTTCATGCTCAATTGGATCCATGATCATTAGGTGTTTGATGGAAAGTTTGAACAAGAAATTTCCCTTTTAAAATGTTGTTTTTGCTACTGTAACAGTGTGCAATCGATTGCAGTAACTGTGCAATCGATTGCATAGAAGGGTTTCACACAATTTTTTTGAAAATAACACTGTGTGCAATCGATTGCACAGTTACTGCAATCGACTGCACAGGGACATAATGCATTTTTTTGCCTTGTTTTGGGGCAGCTTTGATCCAAAATGCTTTTTCCACTCACTCCTTTTGATTGTTGGTTTGGATTGCAATTTTAAATGTCCACTTTGTTTTTAAACTCAATGAACTTTGTGACGTAGATGAAGTTGGATAAATGTTCATCAATTTAAATATATCAAAGAGTGAATTATTTAATTCATTCTTGGTGCTTTGGATTAATGATATGTTTAGTACCTTAATCCATCTAGAGGAGTGGTTGAATTTAAAGATGAAAGAATTTTGAAATGGTAATCCAAATTAACTTATCATTCCCCTCCCTCTTCATCTTATCCCTTTCTTTTTTTTGATCGTGCTACATGTTAAGGGATGGTGATCTCTATATCATTTATCCAAACATGAAGTACATAGATTGTTATTGACCGGCCTCAAAATAGGTGTGACTTCTACATAAGTCCACTTACGATTGCTTAACATAGCGCTAAATTTTGTCCCGATTCGAATAAATGATCATTCGTGGCCCAAACTTATGATTGCAAACCCAAGTATGTTAATTTGATCTCTTTGATCCAATAACCTTGAGATTCATTGTGTGGAGGCTTTGGTTCTACCAATCCTCTAATGGATCTACAACACGTTTGGTCAACGCGAATCACTTAAACATCGTTGATCATTACATGTTGCCTTGTGAGAATTCCAAAAATGGATGATATACTTGACAAAAAGCAAATGCAACTTGTTGTGTTGAGGCTTTGGTTCTACCAATCCTCTAATGAGTTCCAAATGCAAGTTTCAAGATGGTCATCCAACTAACCACTAATTACTAACAATTAACTTTACTTTACGCTTTTATTTTCATGCTTTATGTACCATTTACTTTTAGCATTTTACATTTCATGCTATTTTCATCTTTGCTCACTTGAGCATTTACTTTTATGTCATTTTTATTTTGCTCACTTGAGCTTTTCTTTCTTTTTAAAGACACCTAATAATCAACATGATCCATAAAAATCATTAATGATACTTGGACTACATGGTTATTATCCTTTGAATTATGGAGTGATGGACTTCTTGGACTTAGGATTAGAGACCTTGGCCTATCTTGGAGACCTTGTGACCTTAATTCATTATTTTGTCTGGAGTTCTTGAGGTTTACCTCAACACATTGGGTTGTTTGTTTGTTTTATGTGCAGGTTATTATGATTACATACTTTGTTTGTAATCTGGAATTCACCCGTATACAGCCGTTACTCTGCCCAATTTTTGGGAAGACTTGATACACTTAAAGCATGGTTCTCTCAAGAGGTCTAGTATCTTTTCTTGCTTGGTTTCACTCCAAAGAATGGGAATTCTACATTGGCTTATAATGTCAAGTATCGACTTCATGTTGGTTAGACGGTTATCTTCCTTAGCTTTTACCTTATGCTTTAGGATAGTCCCTTCATCTCCTCCCATCTTCTTTAATTTTAAAAACCTTCTCATCTTCTTTCAAAATCTTCTTTGTTTTTAAACTCGAACCGCTTTCATAATAAACCTCGACTTTGTCGAGTGCCTTTTCTTCTAAACTTCTTTTCTTTAAACAAACTTCAATACATTTAATCATACTTTGACATCTTTCTAAATTTACAAAAACACTTCAACTCATTCAAACTCTTTTGTGCGCCCAAGCACCTTTTCCATTTAAAACTTTTTTTCAAGGTGAGACATGATTCATTGATAGTCGAGCAACATTCTCCTATTCCTATGGTTATAAAGGTGTCGACTTTTCCACTTGAGTACTAGAGGCGTTCTCAAACCCCCACTCTTGTTGACACAGGGTCCATCTTTCTTACAGCTTGTGGGCGTTAGTCGAGATTTCTCTCCTAACAATGACGACTTGTCTCCTTGTTTAAAAACAATCGACAAACAAGTCTTTTCTAGATGAACTACGTGTACCCTGATCCCCTATTGCACGAAAGGTGGTACGTAGGCACTAATGGTTCGCAACCGCGGCGGGTGCAAAAATCATAAAAAAAATATTTATCTTCTCACCTCCACCATCCATTTTATATACAACACATTTTTATAGCCAAAATATACAAATTTTTCAAAGAGGTTCCTGTGGAGTACCGTAGATGTTTAGGGTGCTAATACCTTCCCTTTGCATAACCAACCCCCTTACCTTGAATCTTTCCCCCTCTTTTTATTTTATTCGCTCTTTTCCCATTCCTTTGGAAACAATAAAGCGCAGTGGCGATTTTTATTTTGATTTGTATAAAGTCTAGTCAATCCAATGGATTAGTCTTGCACATTTCTATCGCTACACTAATCATGCATAAAATCTCAAGATTTAATTAGTTTTTGATATTTTCATTATTTTATATTTATTTTATTTTATTTGATTTAAATGAAATAAAATCAAAATAAATAACAAAAATAAAATAATGACAAGTGGAAGGGCTCATGGGTCGTGGGTCACATTACAAACTCAGTGCAAGCATAAAAAGTTGGACCCATTTAGCAAAAAATGCAATTTTGGACACATTTGACTTTTGGCAATTTTGCAAAAAGGGTCAAATTGGCCAGTGCATAACTCCATCAATTTTGACCCTAGAGAGGTGATCTTGGACTCTTTAGAAAGATTAGGATGTCCTCTAAGCAACCCTTTTTGTCTCATCTCAATTGAGTCTTCCATGTTCATGTATGAAGCTTTGACCCAAAAGGTGTTTTTGTTGACTTTTCAAAATGACCTATAATGTCCAAATTCATATCTTCTTGTGAATTACATCCTCTTAAAAATGAGCTTTGGATGGGTCATTTTTGATAAAGTATGAGAAAGTTATGCTTGGTCAAAGTTAAGTTGACTTTTCTTGTTAAACCCTAATTTAGCAACGTTTGGGTTTTGATGAATTGTGAGAAATCCTTGAGGAATCATGATCAACCCTTGATCAATTATGAATAATACTTCAAAATGACGATGTAGACCAAAAATCTTGAAGTTTGACTGTATGCGGGCCACAATTGACTTTTGCTCTAGCATGGTCGATTTTTAGGCCTTTAAGCAATTGACTGACCAACTTTTCTCTGCAAGGCTTGAAACTTGACATGGATGATCTTGAGAACATATTAGGACAATGGTGAGCATTTGGGATCCTTTGGACTCAAGCATCTTGATGCAAAATGAAACCCTAATTTGAGGTAGACTGCCTTAGGAGAGAGTTTTTCTGGTCAACTCTTGGACTTCCTTGAGCAACTTGAAGACCTTACTTGACATGTATTGAGAAAACATGGGAGGGAAAATTTTGGGGTACAACAGCAGCCCTTGTTCAATCTTCTTAAACCTGAGGATGTAGATTGGCTTGTCTGCCTTTCGTGATCTGAAGGAGGAAGATGATTGAACACTAGAGTGCCCAGAAATTTGCACTCGCATGAAGTGGTATTGGTCTTGCGATATCGGGAATGGGCTTATAGATGCCATTTGGAAGTCAATGACGGAAGATGGGCTTAAAGATGCCATTCGATGAAGTGTTGATTGCATAAGAGATTCCTTTGTGAGACCCGTATACCTATTATTGAGGAGGATTTTACTAGGATGCGCTGGTCTTTGTCTTGGGAGGAATAGAATTTTAGGAGCTTCAGTTGTCCGTTACTCTACTGAGGGATCATCTCTTAGTTGAGGAGGTGAAAATAAATTGCTATCTGGTCGTGCTCCAGGCTTTGCAATGATTTTCTAAGGAAAATAAGACTGACTGCTATTTGGTCGTGCTCCAGGTTTTACAGTGACTTATTGGGAAGATGAGATTAAACTTGCCATCTGGTCGTCCCCCAGGCTTTTCCATTTCTCAATTATTATCTGGTCGTACTCCAGGCTTCAAAAGGAATCAAGTGGTTATTCGGTCGCATCCGGGTTTCAACTTGAATTTAAGGCATTCTAATATCCGGTCGATTTCTAGGCTTCATAGTAATTGGCCGAGTAAACTGTTATTTGGTCGAATTCCAAGCTTCGCAGTACCTTATACTGTTATTTGGCTGTGTCCCAGGCTTCATGGTATTTCGGGGACATCAAGATATTATCCGGTCGATTTACAGGCTTCTCAGCTTGAATCTCAGATATACCACTATCTGGTCGATTCCAGGCTTCATAGTATCTTGCTGGGGATTAAGATGTTTTCTGGTTGGTTTCCAGGCTTCATAGCTCGTATTTAAGATATACCACTATCTGGTCAATTCCAGGCTTCGTAGTATTTTGGAGAAATCAAGATATTATTCGGTCGATTTCCGGGCTTCATAGCTTGAACTGGAATAGAAATCTTAGTATCGATTTTACTGAACCAGAGAAAACTTGTGGGAACTTCAACTGGGAGAGAAATCTCAGTGTCGATTTGACTGATCCCGAGAGAGGTCTCGGATTAACTTTGACTGGCATAGAAATCAAGGGAATCTTAGCGGCGATTCAGCTGACCAAGACGAAAGTCTTAAAATGTCTTCAACTAGAATAGAAACCTTAGTGTCGGTTTGACTAAACTAGAGAAAAGTTGCCAGAACTTGATTGCATCTTTCCCTGAAAGGTAAAGAGTTAGTCGTATGTAATGTCATGATGTATGAAATGTATTGAGTAATGATGTTCTCAAAATAAATGAGATTGTGCTGTATGATGCATACACACATGCCACGATGTATGGATATGCAATGTTCTTGTGATATTCTTCGGCTGGGGAGAATAAATCCTGGACTGTTGTCGGAGAGTATAAGGAGTTGAGTTCTTTGTTCTCGCTGGGGATAGTGATCGAAGATGATTAGCTGGAGACTTGCATCCGTTCTGCTCAAGAATATTCCGCCGGGAGAGATTCTGTTTGAGAACAATCTTGTGGGAGAATGACTTTGTGGGGAAGAGAGATACTCTTGTTGGACGATCTGCTGATTTGGAGAAATAAACTCAGCTGGTGGTGAAATTATGTTGCTGATGATAGATAAATTCTGCTTGGGGAGAATTTTTCCGAATTATTCGCGATTATGAACCTCGGTCGGGGAGAGCTAACACCACTGTCTTTGGATACTTCCAACTTTGCGGGGAGTGTATATACCTTTAGTTACATTCTCAAGCGGGCTATATCCCTATACCTGGTGGGTATAACAACTGTAAGGTTTGGATACTTCTTATTTTCCCCCGTTCCTGGAATTACGAGTAATTGTCTTTTGTTTTTTCATGTAAACATTTATGAGCAACAATTATTCTCAAATGCATATATAAAAAATGAATCATTGGACGTTCTTTGAAAAACAAAACAGAAAAAGAAAAACAATTTGAAATTCCTTGTAAAAATCAATTGTATTGATTTTGAAGTTGGCCCATAATAGGCGTTTTGCACAAGAGGTTGACGTCCTAGTAAGAGAACGCCACCGAAAGATAGAAATTATACAATTTGTGAAAAAGAAAGAAAAACAACTATGTGAAACAATCCCAATTGGTTCCAACTCTGCTATTGCTCTTATATCTTCGAGCGTCTCATCACTTTGCTACTTGGTCGAAGGTGGATCAGATTGATTGTTGTCGTCTGAGCTTGATAGTCGATACCGAAGTCTGGTCGCAAGATGATCCAATGAGACATAGTGTTACACTTTGATCCCTAATTTTTTCCTAAACCGCCCTTTCGGGTTTTCAGTCCACCGGGATACCCTTTTTTTCCCAAGCCACCTTTTCAGGTTTTCGACTTGTCGAGTGTACAGTTTTTTTATATTTTCATCCCTTACTTTTGCCGGAACCCTTTTAGTTCACCGGAAAGCCCTTATTTTTTACTAGGCCAGTCAACCTAGCGGGTCTTTAAATATGCGTATTATTTTTTCACTATGTCTGCATTGACGGGGTGAGGAAGGTCGTCACCATCTATGGTGGTTAGAATCATAGCTCCTCCCGAGAAAATGTTCTTAACCACAAATGGCCCTTCGTATGTGGGGGTCCATTTTCCCCTGGGATCACCTTGCGGTAGTATGATGCGTTTGATCACTAGATCCCCGACCTGATATTCTTGACGCCTGACCTTCTTGTTAAAAGCCTTGATCATTCGCTTTTGATACGTCTGACCATGACAAATAGCAGTAAGCCTTTTTTCATCGATTAAATTCAGCTGATCAAGTCGGGTCTGGATCCAGTCGTCTTCACTCAAACCCGCATCTTTCATAATCCTGAGAGAGGGTATCTGGACTTCGATGGGTAGGACTGCCTCCATGCCATACACCAGAGAGTAGGGTGTTTCCCCTGTTGATGTCCTTGCCGAGGTACGATACCCATGAAGAGTGAACGGTAACATCTCGTGCCAGTCTTTGTATGTCACCGTCATCTTCTGCACAATCTTCTTGATGTTCTTGTTAGCCGCTTCGACAACTCCATTCATCTTCGGTCGGTAGGGAGAAGAGTTATGATGCTGAATCTTGAACTGTTTGTAGATCTCGATGACCATTGTATTGTTGAGATTTGTACCATTGTCAGTAATAATTCTCTCTGGCACACCATATCTACAGATCAGATTGTGTCGGATAAACCGCGCCACGACGTTCTTGGTTACTGTAGCAAAGGAAGCTGCCTCAACCCACTTCGTAAAGTAATCAATAGCCACCAAAATGAAACGATGTCCGTTAGACGCAATAGGTCTGATCTCACCTATCATATAGATGCCCCACATTGCGAAAGGCCAAGGAGCTTTCAAAACATTTAGGTGAATCGGAGGCACATGCACCTTATCAGCATAGACTTGGCACTTATGACAGGTTCGAGAATGCTGATAACAGTCGGCTTCCATAATGGACCCGTAATATCCTGCCCGTTGGATTTTCTTTGTCATGGTATGTCCACTGGAATGAGTTCCGAAGGTACCTTCATGTAACTCTGCCATGATCCTTTCTGCCTCGCTTTTGTCCACACATCGCAGTAAGGTTGAATCATGGTTACGCTTATAAAGGACCCCATTGCTAATGAAGAACTTTGCAACGAACCTTCTCAAGAACTTCTTATCATTAACAGATGCACCCTCATGGTATTCTTGAGTCTCAAGATACCTCTTTACCTCGTGAAACCAGGGTTTATCTGCTACCTCTTCAGCCTCAATGTCACAACAATGTGCGGGTTCATCCAACCTCTCGATGGTAATCTGGGGAGCTTCATTGTCCCACCTGACTTTGAACATAGAAGACATGGTAGCTAGCGCGTCCGCTAACTGATTCTCCTCTCTTGGGAAGTGTTCAAAGGTTACCTCCTCAAAGTGTGGGAGCAATGTCAATACATATTCTTTGTAAGAAATAAGATTTGGGTGCTTCGTGTCCCACTCGCCTTTGATCTGACTGATCACTAAAGCAGAATCTCTGAATACACTCAAGAACTTAATCCTCAAGTCAATAGCAGCTCGAAGACCCATGATGCATGCTTCATACTCTGCCATATTGTTGGTGCAGTTAAAGCATAGTCGGGTGGTGAATGAAGTATGACAGCCCTCAGGAGATATGATTACAGCGCCAATGCCATTACCCAATGTGTTTGATGCTCCATCAAAATGCATAGACCATCGGGATCCTTCCTCAGGTCCTTCATCCAGTCCAGGTTTTTCATAGTCTGTCACCAACATGATGTTCTCATCCGGGAACTCAAAATTCATGGATTGGTAGTCATCCACGGCCTGATGTGCCAAATGATCCGCCAATACACTCCCTTTGATTGCTTTTTGGGTAGTGTATTAGATGTCGTACTCAGTTAGGATCATCTTCCATCTCGCTATACTTCCGGAGAGAGCGGGCTTCTCGAAGATATACTTGATTGGATCCATCTTTGATATCAATAAGGTGGTGTGAGTCATCATATACTGTCTCAGCCAGCGAGCAGCCCATGCCAAAGCGCACCAAGTTTTCTCGAGCAATGAGTATCGGGTCTCACAGTCGGTAAACTTTTTGCTAAGGTAGTAAATAGCGTGCTCTTTTCGGCCAGACTCGTCATGCTGCCCCAGCACGCACACCATTGAATTGTTCAGCACTGTCAAGTATAAAATCAAAGGTCTTCCTTCAACTGGAGGCATCAGAATTGGTGGTTCTTGAAGATATTCTTTGATTATTTCGAAAGCGATATGGCATTCGTCATTCCACTTTACTACTTGATATTTCTTCAATAGCTTGAAGATGGGCTCACAAGTAGCAGTCAGATGTGAGATGAACCAGGCGATGTAGTTTAGACGTCCCAAAAAGCCTCTAACTTCCTTTTCTATGCAGGGAACTGGCATCTCTTGTATAGATTTCACCTTTGCAGGATCTACCTGAATGCCTTTATTACTGACGACAAAACCTAGCAGCTTACCAGACCTTACCCCGAAGGTGCACTTGTTCGGATTCAACCTCAGCTTGTACGTCTTTAACCTGTCAAATAGTTTTTGGAGATGATCTAGGTGCTCTTCCTCAGTCTGGGACCTTGCTATCATGTCATCAATATAAACTTCGATCTCATGGTGAATCATGTCGTGGAATAAAGCGAGCATGGCACGCTGATAAGTTTCCCCAGCATTCTTCAACCCGAAAGGCATGACCTTGTAGCAAAAGGTGCCCCACTGTGTAACAAAGGTTGTCTTTTCCATGTCTTCAGGAGCCATCTTGATCTGGTTGTAGCCATAAAAACCATCCATGAAGGAGAAGATCTTATGTTGCGCGGTGTTGTCGACCAGAACATCAATGTGTGGAAGTGGAAAGTCATCCTTGGGGATTGCCCTGTTCAGATCTCTATAGTCGACACACATCCATACCTTACCATCCTTCTTAGGTACTGGAACAAGGTTGGCAACCCACTACGGATAAGAAGTGACAGCTAAAAATCCCATGTCGAACTATTTCATGACTTCAGCTTTGATTTTCTCAGAAATCTCAAGGAGCATACGGCGGACCTTATGTTTTACCAGAGGGCAGTCTTCTTTAGTTGGCAAGCGATGAACCACAATATCAGTGTCCAAACCAGGCATATCTTCATAAGACCAAGCGAAGATCTCAACATAGTCGCGTAGCATTTGTATCAACCGTTGATTGACACTAGGCTCCAGATTTGCACCCATCTTAACCTCTTTCCTATCTTCCTCTGTACCCAAATTCACTGACTCAACTGGCTCTTCATGAGGCTGTATGACCCTCTCTTCATGCTGTAATAATATAGCAAGCTCTCCAGGCACCTCACAATCATCCTCACCTTCGTCCTCGGCATGGTTGATCATATTTTTGAAGTCATAACTGGCAGTAGCAGAGTTGTTATCCACGGGATCCAGAGTGGATATGGATCTGCAGTATGATATGTGAGTGTGTGTAAGAGAATAGCTGTTTTTGACAGAGCGAGAGACAGAAAAGAAAAACAAAGAGCGCAAAATTTGTAATGCAAGAAAACGTCCAATGTTTTATTAATGATATATGAAATGACAAGTAATAAGCCCTCACAAACAAAGCCAAGGTGCCTCGGGCGAGGCACCGGGCCGTAAAGTTTCAAATTGTTTATTACAACTCTCAAAACAAAAGTCAATTAATATGGAATAAAAGAAACAAGTATGAAGTCCTTCGTCGTCCAGTTGTTCGATCCACCATTGGTTGTTGGGTAGATCCAGCTGTCAATATCTGAATCTTCTTCACTGTCCTCAATTGCATTAACTCCCTGATTGCTGATGTGCAGAGGAGGTCTTCCAATCCGCGCATGCCCAACAACCATTTGAGCCCCTGTAGTAAAGCCCAAACCAAATTTGTCAGTTTTGTGCATGAAATCAGGGAGCTGACCCCAATTTGTACACCCACCTTCTTCAATTATAGCCCTGGCATCCTTGAGAGAAGCCATCTTCATCGGAGGTTTGTCGGTAGCCACTTCAGTTGATGCCAAGGTCTAAGGGACCTCTTCAAAATTCTGACAAGGGGTTTCGATGAATTCCCCATCCATCTCCATGTAGCGGAAGGAGTTGAGATGACTCACCATATACTCCTCTTCACCTCGTACCGTGACAATCTTCCCCTTTACCGGATATTTCAACATTTGATGGAGCGTGGAAGTTACTGCCCCAGTCTTATGAATCCAAGGGCGACCCAACAAGCAAGAATATGATGGTCTGATATCCATTACGTAGAAGATGGATGCGAAAGTATGAGAGTCAGCTTTGACATGGATTTCCACCTCCCCGTGCACCATTCTCTTTGACCCGTTGAAAGCTCTGACCACAACATTGCTCAGCTTTAGAATTAAACCTTCATAGTCCAGACGGTCTAATGCCTTCTTTGGCAGAACATTTAATGAAGACCTGGTATCCACCAGTACATGGGCCATAGTTGTGCCCCTACACTCGATCGAGACGTGCAGAGCATCATTATGATTTCTCCCCTTAGCGGTCAGATCCATATCTGAGAAACCTAACCCATTGTCGGCGGTCGGGTTAGCTACGCAATCTTTGAATTGATCAGCTAAAGTTTCCTGCGGCACATGCGCAGTTTTGAGGAATGAAATTAAAGCCTTTGTGTGGGCTTCAGAACACAACAACAAGGACAGCATGGAGATTTTTGACGGGGTCTGCCCCAGTCGCTCGACTACGTTTTAATCGCTCTTCTTGATAATCTTCAAATTTTTCTTCTATCTCTTGTTTCGAGGTTTCTACAATGATTTTATTAGGTGCCTCTGTCCGGGCAGGCTCACTTGTGATTTCTTTTCCCCGAGTCCCAGATGGCTCGGCGACAGGGGTGATGACGGGAATATGAACTGGGATAGCAGTTGATGTACTAGCAGATGGAATGACAACAGGTTTGTGGATAGTCGGAGGGTAGATCTCGGGAGAAATGAGTCTTCCACTTCTGGTGACCTTGCTAGCCCCGACAATATTGCTGACATCAATATCAACTTCCTCACTCTTTTAGTCTTGTTTAACTCCATGGTAATACACATCAGCACCATAGTGCCAAGGGACAGCCTTATCCGAAGTGTATGGGATAGGACCAGGGACAGTAATTATTAACGGAGCAATCCTTGGGACGGGTGTAATCCTAATAGGTTTTCTCGAGGAAACCTTGGAAGGATTGGCGGAAATGGTTATGATGGCAACATCTTGAATTGGAACCAACAGAATCATAGTCTTTTAGAACAAGATCTCTTAATTATCCATCAGGCACTGAACACCTAATTTCAATAAGTGGCAACCAGCAGGCAGAATTGAACACATGTGGAAACCTTCACCACAGCCCAGAAATAAACAGGACAACAATAAATTCTTCTTAACTTTCGTCAAAGGAGTAGAAATTTCTTTCACAGAGGTCACAAATAAATCATCGTCTATATCATTTACTCCATGACCATGTTTGGGCATGGGAGCAGTTATGACGTTGGGCTTCTCCGGAGCGTCAAACTCAATCTCTTTGGCTTCGATCAAGTCTTGCACCTTGTTTTTCAAGGCCCAACTGTTGTTTGTATCATGACCCAGACTTTCGGAGTGATAGGCGCAGCGGGCATTCAGGTTATAATGAGGAGAAGTGGTGTTGGGGTTCTTCGGGGCTTCCCTCAGAGTTACCAGATTGGTTTTCAATAATTGTGGTAGAATTTGATACAAGGTCATATTGAGCCGAGTGAACTGCCTCTGTGGTCTTTCCCCCTTTTGTTGATTGTTGCATTGTGGAGCAACTGTGGGTCTTGATATCACTACCATATTTACTGCTTGACGGTGTTCAGGTCTGCTTTAGCCCCTCGGGTCGTAGACTGCACTAGCTTCTTTCTTACCGGTGAAAGGCTTCTTTACTACACTTGATGAAGTGTCCTTATGTATTTTACCACTTCGAATGCCAGCTTCTACTCTTTCTCCAGTCAAAATCAACTCAGTAAACCCAGATGATGAACTACCGACCAGATGATTGAAAAATGGACCAAATAGCGTTTGTGATACGGTGGAAGAACTGACTTGAGGTTTTGCGTTTTATCGCAAATGTCACGGTTAGCAAGAGTCGCCACCGACTTTTCTTTTATCCAAAAAGGAAAGGTGAAAAAGCACAGGAAAGACCTTTGAGATGTTTTCTTGAGTTCGGGGGGTAGATTATGAAAAGGGAAGGTTCTAGCACCCTTTTCATCCATGGTTTTCCATGGGCTTTTAGTTACTTGCTTAGATCACTTGCTTTGGTTTGTTTGAAATGGTGTTTGATGTGGTTTTGAAATTATTTTGTAAAAGAGGCCATTCGTTTAGGCAATCTTTGTAATGATTCTCATTCGTAAGAATGTATACAAAGATGTTTGTCTTTTTGAAAATGTTTTCAATGTTTATAAGATTTTTTTGAAATGTGTATGCGTTTGTTTTGAAAATAGCAAGGATTGTTGTTTGAAATGGAGCAAGTAACTTAGAAGCTATCTACCTACTCAAATGTCTTTCTTATGCATCTTCTATTCCTTTGACATTGTTGACTTACCATTGATTTGGTAAACAACCCTATCTTTGGATGTAAACGGGATGGGTGTAGGTCATCGTATAGCCATGATATCAATGTTGCAAAGTATCTTAGCATTTTTGAGGGACCAAGATCATTTTTTTAGGCAACTTTTGAATAGCGTCATCGAGGGGCTATGATCTTATAATTGTTTGTTTTTCCAAGATACTTCGCATGCGTAACATGGCTATTTTTGTATAAGGAAACCAAGTGGAGAAACCCTAAGGATGCTTGTATGCAAGTGTGTTATTTGCATGCGTTTTGTCTTGTTTTTGAAAGTCATCTATTTGTTCATTTTATCGTGCCATTCATCTTATTTACTAGCAATATATGAAAAGCAAGTAAAAAGCGGAAAGTAAAATCTAAGCTATTACATCACTTTAGAGGGATGGGGGTACAATTTAACAAATGGGGGTGAAGTAGGAATTAAAATATTACAACCATATTGAATGATAATAAAAGAAAGTGAAAACAATGCAAAATAAAGGAAAAAATGCGCTTTTGAACCACTATGTGTCGACCCATGCTACTATGCATCGACACATAGCTTCTCCTTGCCCCTGTAAAATGAAATATGTTCAGTATGAGTCGACACATAATGGGATGTATCGATTCATACACCTTTTTGCATCGACGCGAAATGCGTATGTGTCGACTCATAGTCCTTCCCAGTTTCTGTTTTGTGACCTAAACTCAGTATGGGTCGATGCATGAGGGTCACGTGTCGACTCATACCCTGTATTTTCACTAAGATGGGTCGACACATGTGGATATGTGTCGATACATACTGCATTTTTCAGCCTTAAACACCATTCTTTGCATACATAAGTTAGTTTTCAACATATGAATGAATAACAGGAACAACAAATAAATGATTAACTTCAAAAATAGTGATTGCTACATCTTATAAACAGAAAAATTGATGTATGGAAAAAGCAAGGTAAAGATGACTTACCTTAAAACTGCACTTTAGGTTTTGAATCCAAATATCCTTCAAGATGTTGTATGAACCTTAAGGAAGCTCCAACAGGCTGCTAGACTTTCCTTTTTGTTGAAGGTTACTAAACAACCTCTGTGTGGTGTGAAATGTTTGGATGGTTTTTAGATGGAATATGCAAAGTGTGAGAGGTTTAAAGGTTTAGACTTCAAAACTCAAGAGTGGAGGTTTTATGGACTGTTATGGATTTTTGTGAATATGATATTTTAAGGGTTTATCAATATAACTTCTGGCTTTTCTCCTTGTTCTTTCTCTCTATTTCTTCTAACCTCTTTGTCTTGCAAATGCTTCTTCTATTTATAGGCAAAGGACTTATGAACAAAGGCTGAATATGTTTACAACACAACATGTTATGGTTTTGTTGGGATGCAAGTATCAAACTATGTCAAGTACTCCATTGGTTCCAAGATGAAGTACCAAAGTTGCTGGTTTAGAGGGGTTGACTTCCATGTTTTATGGTAGGGTAAAGTTAGAAAATAAACAAAGGATGGGCTCCAGACAAACTTTGTACAAAAAGTTTTCTTTTCAAGACTAGCAGTGATGTCCTTATGCCATACATGGAAAGATCCTTTGGACAATGGCTTAAACACTTGGGTAATAGCTCAAAAGTGGGTGTAAGCATTAAATTATGTTGAGATTTGCAAGTCACAAGACCTGCAAAGTGAGATTATGCAGCACATCATGCCAATTGGATTTTGGGTTCTTCAACAAAAATGGCTTGTAATTCAAGAATGGATGTTCAACTTCAGATCCTTGTATCTTCTAGCTCAAATATGATAAATTCATGCTCTTGGACATTTTGGAAAGCTTGAAACACCCTCTATAACTTTCATGTTGGCCACTTTTGTTAAATCAAACTGGAACTTAATGAAAAATGGGCAAGAAGTTGGGATAAAAACCTAACCAAAACTTCTGAAAATTTCTCTAAGTGTTAAATGAAAATATCATGACTTCATGAATTCATAACTTGAGATCCAAGCATATTTAAGAGAAGTTGTATAAAGCAATGTTATAGATATCATGGAGATCTACAACTTTCATGTTGAAAGTTTCCCTTGAACCGTCTTGCATCTTGGTGAAAGAATGGCATGAAGTGATGAAATCACCATGTATAAAAACACTTAGAAAATTTCCAAGTCTTGGAAATCTTGACTTTTCAAGTTGACTTTTGACTTTCTTAACTTCTTGATGATTAAGCTTGATATTCTTGAATGTCTTGATGAAATTTGATCTTTGAAATGTAATGTTGACCAAAAAAATCAAAGTTTGACTTTTCAATATGCAATTGACCATTTTTCCCTTGTGCCAATTTCAAGCCTAAATTGATGTATCAGTGCTGGAAACTTGATGTCATAGAAGATCTTGTGAGAAAATACTTGAGAAATGAGAAGGCAAATTTTGGGGTACAACAGCTGCCCCTGTTCAATCTTCTTAAACCTGAAGAGTTAGATTGGCGAGTTTTGTCATTCGTGACTCGAAGGTGGAAGATGATTGGACACTAGAGTGCCCAGAAATTTGCACTCGGCGATGCGATGATAGGAGGAATGGGCTTAATGATGCCATTTGGAGAGGTGATAGAATCTTGTTGGAGATGGGCTTATAGATTCCATCCAGAATGCTTATTGAATTGTAATTTGTAAGTTTGGAAGAATGAGTATCAGAATTGCGTCCATGTTTGGAATGTATCTGAGCTGTATCTGAATGAGTATCAGGATGGCATCCGTATCTGGAGCGTATCTGAACTGTATCTAGAAGTCGAATCTGAATGGGTATCAGGATGGCATCCGTATCTGGTGCGTATCTGAATTGTATCTAGAAGTTGAATCTGAATGAGTATCAGAATGGCATCCGTATCTGGTACGTATCTGAACTGTATCTGAAAGTTGTTTTTGAATGAGTAACAGGATGGCATTCGTATCTGGTACGTATCTGAACTATATATGAAAGCTGTCTTTGAATGAGTAACAGGATGGCATCCGTATCTGGTGTGTATCTGAACTGTATCTGAAAGATGTCTTTGAATGAGTAACAGGATGGCATCCGTATCTGGTGCGTATCTGAACTTTATCTAAAAGTTGAATCTTAATGAGTATCAGGATGGCATCCGTATCTAGTGCGTATCTGAACTGTATCTGAAAGCTTTCTTTGAATGAGTAACAGGATGGCATCTGTATTTGGTGCGTATCTGAACTGTATCTGAAAGCTGCCTTTGAATGAGTAACAAGATGGCATACGTATCTGGTGCGTATCTGAATTGTATCATGATTGCATATCGTCAATGGTAATTGTTTAATCTTATCCTGAAAAGGGTAAAATGTTGGTTAAAATACAAAGTTATGTTGCATGAAGTGTATGATGCAATATATATGTTTTATCAATGTTTATGATATGTGGATGTAATGTATGCGCATGTAAGATGATTCGCTGAGGAAAATAAATCCTCGCCTGCTGCTGAGGATATGCGGATTCTTCATGTCTTGAAGTTGGAGTGATTGATAAAAATTATGTTAAGGGCAATGCCATATAATGCTTGAGTAATCTTCTTGGGGAATCCAAAGAATTTTGATGACTTCTATTGGGGATTTAACAATGGGAATCTTCGTTCTGTTGGGGAACAATGAAAACTCTGGCAAAAAAGCTTATTCCTATTTGGAAAAAGTTCAGGAGTTTCGGTCACCTGCCATTCTACTAGGGAATTATCCTAGGTTAGGGAGAAACAGAAGTTAGCCGTTATCCGGTTGATTTTCAGATTTCAAGACAACTTGCTGGGGAACTTGGAGAAACTGGATGGTTTCCACCGGGGATTAATAGTTTTGAAGTTTCAGCTTCGTTGGAGATCTTGATGACGTACTGTAGGGATTATTCAGGGAATAGCCTAAAGACTTTTTCCTATTCTTTCAACCTGTCAGTAATTGTCCTTTTTCATTTCGTTTATTTGTAAACAGTAATTATGTTCAAATGCATATGTTCATTAATGAATCATTGGACGTTTTTTTGTAAATAAAACACAAGTGTAAAAGAAAAGGATATATAGTTTTCTGTACTTTAAAGAGATATCTTTGTATTCACTTTGAATAAGTATTTTGTACAAAGGAGACATACATCCTAGTAAGAGGATGGTGTCATTAAAAATAAGAAAAATTTATACAAAGAAAGATAGCTATGTGTGATAATCCCATGGGGTTCCTATTCTGCTATAGTCTCTCTATCTTTGAATATCTTGTCTATTTGTTGCTTCGTCCGAAGATGATTGAATTGTTCAGAACTCCGAGTTTTTCAGTGAAGAGATTGTCCTCAAAGTGATCCGACGAGACATAGTCATATGCTTTAATTCCCTAACTTTTGCCTGGACCGCCCTTTCGGGTTTTCAATCCACCAGGTAACCCTTTTTTGCCCAAGTCTCCCTTTCGGGTTTTCAACTTGCCGGGTGTACAGATTTTTTTTTATTTTATCCCTAATTTTTGCCCGAACCTTTTTGGTTCGTCAGGATGCCCTTGTTTTGCCTAGGTGTGTCAACCAAGCAGGTCACTTATGCGTAGTATCTTTTGACTATGTCTGTATTCGCAGGGTGCGTCAGGTCGTCGCCGTCCATGGTGGTTAAGATCATTGCCCCACCGGAAAAGATATTCTTGATTATAAATGGTCCTTCATAGGTAGGAGTCCATTTTCCCCTGGGATCACTCTGTGGCAAGATGATGCACTTGATCACTAAATCTCCAACTTGATATAATTGGCGTCTGACTTTCTTGTTGAAGGCCTTGATCATCCGTTTTTGATACATCTGACCATGGCAAACATCAATAAGCCTCTTTTCATCAATTAAGTTCATTTGATCAAGTCGGGTCTGGATCCAATCGTCTTCACTCAAACCTGCATCTTTCATAATTCTCAAAGAGGGTATTTGAACCTCAATAGGCAAAACATCCTCCATTCCATAAACCAAAGAATAGGGTGTTGCCCCAGTTGATGTGTGAGTCGTGGTACGGTACCCATGGAGAGAAAACGGTAGCATCTCATGCCAGTCTTTATAGGTGACTGTCATCTTCTGTATGATCTTTTTAATGTTTTTATTAGCAGCTTCGACCGCACCATTCATCTTTGGCCGATAGGGGGATGAATTGTGATGTTGAATCTTGAACTGCTCGCATAAGGCGGTGATCATAGTATTGTTAAGGTTCGTACCGTTATCAGTGATGATCCTTTCTGGGATACTGTACCGGAAAATAAGATTCTGCTTGATGAAGCGGGAAACAACATTCTTAGTAACGGATGCGAAGGAAGCTACTTCAACCCACTTTGTGAAATAGTCAATGTCCACTAGAATGAAGCGGTGTCCATTGGAGGCTGTAGGCTTGCTCTCCCCAATCATATCGATTCCCCACATAACGAAGGGCCAGGGATCTGTTAAGACATTTAGAGGAACCGGAGGCACGTGCACCTTGTCTGCATAGATTTGGCACTTATGACAGGTCCGAGAGTGTCGATAGCAGTCTTCTTCCATGGTAGACCAATAATAGCCTTCCCGTAGAATTTTCTTCGCCATCGTATGCCCACTAGAGTGAGTGCCAAAGGTGCCTTCATGTAATTCAGCCATGATCTTTTCAGCTTCAATCTTATCCACACAATGGAGCATAATAGAATCATGATTACGTTTGTACATGATGTCATTACTTAGGAAGAACTTAGCTGATAATCTCCTTAAGAAATTTTTATTATTGATTGAAGATCCTTCTGGATATTCTTGGGCCTCGAGATACCTTTTGACTTCATGAAACCAAGGTTGGTCCATTACTTCTTCAGTATTAATCTCGTGACAGTGTGCTAGTTCGTCCATTCGTTCAATGGTGATCTGGAGAGCCTCGTTATCCCAATTAAGTTTAAACAATAGTTGACATTGTGGCTAGAGCATCTGCTAGTTGATTTTCTTCCGCGGGAAGTGCTCGAAGGTAATCTGCTCAAAATGTGGTAGCAATGTCAAAACATGTTCTTTGTAAGGGATAAGGTTTGGATGCTTAATGTCCCATTCTCCTTTGATTTGACTGATGACCAAAGCTGAATCTCCAAACACATCTAAAGATTTGATTCCCAAGTCTAAGGCAGCCTTGAGACCAAACATGCATGCTTCGTATTCCGCCATGTTGTTCGTACAGTTGAAGCAAAGTCTGGCAGTAAAGGGAGTATGGCACCCTTTCGGAGATATGAGTACATCGTTGATACCGTTACCAAGTGCATTGGATGCCCCATCAAAGAACAGGGTCCATCGAGATCGTTGTTCAGGTCCGTCATACGGCCTGATTTCTTCACCGTTGTCTAATGTCATGATGTCTTTGTCTGGGAATTCAAACTTCATGGACTGATAATCTTCTACAGCTTGATGAGCCAGATGATCAGCTAGCACGCTGCCCTTTATAGATTTTTGGGTAGTGTATTGTATGTCATATTCTGTTAGGATCATCTGCCATCTAGCTATCCTCCCAGACAGAGCAGGCTTCTCAAAGATGTACTTTATCGGATCCATCTTAGATATCAGCAAAGTGGTATGAGTCAACATATATTGTCTTAGCCGGCGAGCAGCCCATACCAGAGTGCAGCAAGTTTTCTCGAGCAGTGAATATCTGGTTTCACAGTCGGTAAACTTTTTGCTCAGGTAGTAAATAGCATGCTCTTTTCGGCCAGACTCGTCATGCTGCCCCAATACACACCCCATTGAGTTCTCTAAAACGTTCAGATACATGATTAGTGGTCTTCCCTCGACTGGTGGCATCAAGACATGAGGCTCTTGTAAATACTCTTTGATTTTGTCAAAAGCAATCTGACACTCCTCATTCCATCTGACTACTTGATCTTTCTTCAACAGTTTGAAGATTGGTTCACAAGTAGATGTTAAGTGAGAAATGAATTTGGCAATATAGTTCAGGTGTCCCAAGAATCCTATGACTTCCTTCTCAGTGCGAGGAGCAGGCATTTCTTGTATTGCTTTAACCTTGGAAGGATCAACCTCGATGCCTTTGTTGCTGACAATGCAACCTAAGAGTTTACTGGACCAGACTCCGAATGTGCACTTGTTTGGATTCAACCTTAGTTTTTACTCCTTCAATCTCACAAACAGCTTTTGCAAGTGACCAAGGTGCTCCTCCTCAGTTTGTGATCGGGCTATCATGTCATCTACGTAGACCTCTATCTCATGATGTATCATATCATGTAACAAAGCTACCATGGAGCGTTGATAGGTTTCCCCGGCATTCTTCAGTATGAATGGCATCACTTGGTAGAAAAACGTGCCCCACTGTGTGACAAACATAGTTTTCTCCATGTCCTCAGGTGCCATTTTGATCTGGTTATAGCCTGAGAATCTGTCCATGAAGGAAAATACTTTATGCTGGGCCGTATTATCAACCAGGAAGTCGATGTGTAGAAGTGGAAAATCATCTTTAGGGCTGGCTCTGTTTAAATCTCTATAATCCACGCATATTCTTACTTTTCCGTCCTTTTTAGGCACGGGAATAGTGTTGGCAACCCATTGAGGATAAGAAGTAACAGCCAGAAATCCAGCATTGAACTGTTTCATGACTTCCTCTTTGATCTTCTCTGACATGTCAGGTCTCATGCGGCAGAATTTTTGTTTCACTGGTGGACAATCTTCTCTTGTGGGTAGACGATGTACCATGATGTCAGTATCGAGTCCCGACATATCTTCGTATGACCAGGCAAAGATCTCAACATAATCATACAACAGCTGAATTAGGAGCTCCTTGACACTCGGCTCTAGATTGGCACCACTTTGATTTCCTTTTTATCTTCCTTGGTACCCAAATTTATTGTATCTAACAGCTCCTCATGAGTCTGAATATCACTTTCCTCTTATTGTATTAGTCTGGAAAATTCCCCTGGCACCTCACAATCTTCCTCACCTTCGTATTCGGCTTGGTAGATTAGATCTTCAGAGTCACTGAAGGCTATAGCAATATCGTTACCCATGGGATCCGGAATGGAAGGGTACCTGCATTTGTGAGTGTGGGTGTGTGTAAGGATATAACCATCCTTAAACAAGAAAATGTAAAAGAAAGACAATAAGTACAAAAGGTTTATATGTGAAAAAGCGTCCATGATTCATTGAATGTCATATAAAGATGAAATAAAAACCCTTACAAATGGACCACTGTGCCTTGGGTAAGACACAAGGTTTTTAAAGTGCGAATTGTTTGTGAATATTACAAGTCCAACAAAAATGTAAAAGATAAATTACTGAGAGATGAAAGTTATTGGGACAAAGTATCTGGCTTCCCAGTTGTGAAGTCCTCCGTTGACAGTAGGAAATATCCAATCTTCCAAGCTGCCATCCTCTTCATTGTCTTCTACTACATTGACCCCTTGGTTTCTAATCTTCACAGGTGGCCATCCGGCACGGGCGCGGCGCACAGCCTTCTGAGCAGTTGAAGTAAACCCCAAGCCAAACTTGTCTGATTTGTACGGAATGTTTGGAAGCTGCCCCCAGATGGTGCATCCACCTTCTTCCACTACTTCCTTTGCGTCCTTTAGAGATGACATCCGAAGTGGAGGTCTTGTGATCTTAGGAATCGAGGATACCGCCTTGGTTGCCGCTACTTCTTGAGAGACTTCTTCAAAATGTTGGAAAGGGGTTTCAATGAGCTCGCCATCCAACTCCACATATCGGAAAGAATTCAGATGACTAATCATGTACTCCTCCTCCCCATGGACAGTCATGATCTTTCCTTGGACCGGATACTTCAGCATTTGATGCAATGTGGAGGTGACAGCACCGACATTGTGGATCCAGGGGCATCCTAACAGACAGGAATAAGAAGGATGGATATCCATCACATAGAAGGTTAAGTTGAAAATCTGAGTTCCCACCTTTATTGGGATGTCCACCTCCTCGTGGACCATCCTCTTCGAACCATCAAATGCTCTCACCATTATGTTACTGGGTTTTAAGATCAGCCCTTTGCAATCCAATCTATCAAGGGCTTTCTTCGGTAAGACGTTTAAACATGATCCCGTGTCCACCAAGACATG
Organism: Vicia faba; assembly: GCA_948472305.1. Classification (NCBI taxonomy): domain Eukaryota; kingdom Viridiplantae; phylum Streptophyta; class Magnoliopsida; order Fabales; family Fabaceae; genus Vicia; species Vicia faba. The sequence continues at coordinate 1,005,835,447 of OX451738.1, forward strand.
GGCCAGAGTCGTTCCTCTACAATCCACAGAGACATCTAATGCCTCGTTATGTTTTCTCCCTTTAGGTGTCAAATCAGCATCGGAGAAACCCAAACCATTGTCAGCTATCAAACTGGCCACACATTCTTGGAACTGGTCGGCAGACGTATCTTGTGGCACATGAGTTGTCTTCAAAAATTTTACCAGAGCTTTCGCATGTGCCTCAGAGCACAACAGCAATGCTAGCGTGGATATCTTGGAAGGGGTTTGCCCCAACTGTTCAACCACATCATAATCACTCTTCTTTATTATCCTCAGGATTTCTTCCACTTCCTTCTTGGATGTTTCGGGGATAGCTAGTGATTGAGCCTTCATCCGGACAGGCTCCTCTTGAATGCTTTTCCCTCTATTCTCAGTAGTAGAAGTAGGGACAGGAATTGTGTCATCTTTGTTGGTAGGTACGTTTGCAGGTATAATCACTGGTGCAGAGGTAATCTTCGGAACGACCACGGGTCCAAAGACTGCCTTTGGAGGGGCAATCTCTGGAGAGAAGATTCTACCACTGCTGGTAATCTTGCTAGTTCCGACAATATTGCTAATGTCGGTATTCTCTTCTTCGGCATTCGGTTCATCTTGTTTGATACCATGGTAGTAGATGTCTCCACCATAATTCCATGGTACTGTTTTATCTGACTTGTACGGGACCGGCCTGGGCATTGTGATCTTAAGTGGCATAGTTTTTGGAGCAGGTGTAATCCTAACGGGTCTTTTAGGGACCCTGGAAGGATTGGCGTAGATGGTTATGATTAAAACTTCTTTAACTGGAATGGGTGAAACAGGGGCATTCTCAAACAGAATTTATCGGTTATCAATCAGTTGTTGGATACCCTTTTTTAACAGAGGGAAATCAAATGATGAGGATAGGCAAACATGGCAGTCTTTGTCACAACCTGGGAATGTACCAGCTTTCAACAAATTCAACTTAATGATCGGGAGCGGAGTCAACAGTTCATCCACGGTGGCAACAAATAAATCTTCCTCGACAGCATTGGCATTGTGACCATGCCTAGGCATTGGAGCAGAAATAACATTTGGTTTCTGAGGCGCTTCAAACTCAAATTCCTTCACATCTATTAGGTCTTGAATTTTGTTCTTTAGAGCCCAACAGTTGTTAGTGTCGTGCCCTAGACTTTCAGAATGGTATGCGCATCTGGCATTTGGATGATAATGAGGGGACATAGTATTGGGATTCTTTGGGGCCTCTTTTAAAGTTGCTAGATTCAATTTTAGAAGATGTGGTAGAACCTGTGCCAGATTCATGTTAATCCTGGTGAATTTTTGGACTGGCCTTTCCACCCTTGGCTGGTTATTTCTTGGCTGGTCTGATGCGGGTTTCAGAATCATAACGGCCCCCACCACTGGTCGGCATTCTGTTCTTCCTTGATTCCTCTGTGAATAAACAGCAGATACCTCCTTCTTCCCAGTAAAAGGTTTCCTCACAGCTATAGAGGCAGGCGCATCTTTCTGAATCTTCCCACTTCTTATACCAGCTTCCACCCTCTCGCCGATTAAAATCAAATCAGTAAACCCTGCAGAGGAACTTCCAATCAGATGATTGAAGAAAGGGCCTGATAGAGTTCCCAAGAACATGTCCACCAACTCCCTTTCAGACAGAGGGGGTTGCACTCTTCCGGCTAGATCTCTCCACTTTTGCGCGTAATCTTTGAAGCCCTCATTTGAAACCATAGCCATACTCTGAAGTTGAGTACGGGTAGGCGCCAAATCAGTGTTGTACTGGTATTGTTTATAGAAAGCTGCGGCCAGGTCTTCCTAATTATGGATGTTGGCTCTTTCCAATTGGTAAAACCAATCGAGTTACGTTCCTGATAAACTGTCTTGGAAGAAGTGGACCCACAAGTCTTTATCAGTAGAATGTGGTTGAATCTTCCTGACATATGATCGGAGGTGCATTTTAGGACAAGACACCCCATCATACTTGGCAAATAATGGCACTTTAAACTTTGGCGGGATCACAATTCCTGACACCAGCCCCAATTCTTAAAAATCTAGACTCGGTACCCTTTGTATTTCCATAACGGTTAAACGCTCTTCCAGGTGTTTCTATTTATCATCAGCCAGAGGGTATTGTTGTTCAGAGTAATCCTCCTCTTCTTCAGAGTCTGATGGAACTGCCATTTCTTTTCCCTTCCTTTCCCCTTCATCAGATGTTGCTGGAAATTCTAAGGTCCTTCTGGCTTGTCCTTGAAACCTTCTGCCCATGATTACCACACCAGCTGGCTTCTTCTCTTTCTTCTTTTTCTCTTTTTCTAGCAGAGTCTTCAGCTCCTCTTGCCCCTTGGCTAAGGTCATGAGTAACTATTGAAATTGTGTGTTTTGAGCTTGAAGGTCTTTGACCGTCTATTCGAGATCCATCTTACTGAAATAAACAGTAGAGAGATGAGGAAACTTGTTGCAAAGACATGTTTATGTTTATGATGAATGATATGTAATATGAAAATGATTTCAAGGAAATTTAGAGATTTAAACTTTGTCCAAACCAAAAAATAACACACGTCATATTAGATAAAACCAAGTTTGAATACATCATGCCTTCTTGGGCTTACAAAGAAAGAAACAAGATACAACAAAAACTCCTAAGACAAAAAGACCGAACACATCCTCTTTGGAGTAATGTAGGTATTCAGATTTTTCTCTTCATGAAGCGGTTTGGTGAGTTCTAGAACCTTCTTTTCACTGGCGTAGTATTGGGTTTCAAAGGTGTCTCGTTCTTCCTTTAACTGGATCCAAGCTTTCTACAGGTCTTCGAGAGAAGTAGGCATGTCAGGATGAAGAACGGTGTACGTGACGTCTCCTTCAATAACGGGCTCAATGATGACAGGAAGGATGGAAGGGTAAGGCATCAAGAGACTCTGGGCACGAGCCCGTACCCACTTAAGGTAAGGCTCGAGAGGGGTAGAGTTTTTATGTCCCAAAGTCCTACTGTCTACCTTGTTCACCATTCCCCAAGCACGTGTAAACCTCTATCGATAACCTTGGTCTTCTTTGTCGTAGTCGAATACCAAACCCTGGATGAGCATCTCATGAGGGTCGTCTCTTCGGGCATACCCAAACTGCCGAAGAGCTAAGCACGGGTTGTAGGTAATACCTCCCCTAATACCTAGCAGAGGTGCATTAGGGAACTCCCCACAGCGGTCAATGATAGGGATATCTTCCAAAGATCTTGAGCACCAATAGATATCAGAGTGAGTGAGAGACATCATCCTTTGAGAGCAAATCAATCTTTGCTCGTTCTTCAATGTTGACTGAGGCAGGTGTGAAGTGAACCACTTAGCGAGTAGGGGTATACAACACAAAAGGGTACCTCTTTTATTCATGGTACGGGTATGAAGGCAATGCAAGATGTCTCCTAGTAAGGTGGGTATAGGATTGCGAGAGAGAAAGACTTTGATGCCATTAACGTCTATGAATTGGTCTGAATTGGGAAACAAAACAAAACCATAAATGAGGAGAGCTAACACGTCTTCTAAAGCTTGGAAATCCATGTCATCCCAGAATGAACGAGCTTTTTCCAATAGAAACTTAGCTAAAAAACCTTTAACCTCGCTTCTCGTCTCCCAGTTGGCTATGACGTCGGCCCTCTTCACATGTAAAGCTTCGGCGATGACTTCAGTTGTTGGAATCCCTTCTAGACCGGTGAATGGTATCTGATTAAGCATGGGCACCCCTAAGAGTAGAGAGAACTCTTTCAGTGTAGGTACCAACTGATAGTCCGAGAAAGTGAAACAATGGTGTATGGGATCGAAGAATTGGAATAGTACACACATCATCTCTTCTTGGAAGTTGGATGTAGCCAAATTGAGGAGTCAACCATAATTCTTGGTAAAAGGATAATCCTCGGGCACTCTTGAGTCTAGCTCTTGAAGTTGAGGATGTGCTTTCACAAAGCTGATTCGGATGGTGTTTCTTCGGAGAGAATTCATATCCTACAAAACAAAAACAAAGATAAATTTCTAAATCCTTGAAATGGTTAGTGAGCATGCATATGATGTTAATGATGTTTATGATGTTTATGTACAAGCAAACATATACACACACAACAAACAGATCCCTATGTCTTAGGCTTGCATGAGTTTTGTAGGTGAGTACCCTCTTGAAGTCTAGTTGGCTCAACCTATCCTAGAAATAATGATCGGATTCTAAAGGATCTCAATATCACCGACCTTTCTCTTAGGCATTGTCTCAGCACAACAATCTTTTCTTGCGGCCGAGATATCCCAAAAGTCCATCCTCAATGAGTGTAGTATCGAGTATCAACCAATTTTCAGCTCTACACTGAAACCGGTTATCTCACTATGTCCTAATGGCCAAGTTTGTTCAATGAGGGTTCTAAACTCAGTTAGTGCTTCATGACGCCACTCAGCGGCCCCGTATTCTCCTAGATTCACCATGAGGGATACCGGTACCCACAAATGCGTCACACTAACATAGCCATTGTTTCAACTATATCGGTCTATGCTGTACAGTTTCCACAATCTATTGCTATTTACCTAAAGAGGTGTCCCAGATCCGGGTGGAGGATCAAAGCAAGCCCAAACAAAGAACCATAATATAAATCATACAAATCAAACAATGGAAGCAAGTAAATGTGATCTAACCCTAAGGTAACCCCACTTTAAGAATTTCACCAGCAGAGTCGCCGGTTCTGTGATACGGTGGGAGAACTGACTTAAGGTTTTTCGTTTTGTCGCAAATGTCGCGGTTAGCAAGAGTCGCCACCGACTTTTCTTTTATCCAAAAAGGAAAGGTGAAAAAGCACAGGAAAGACCTTTGAGATGTTTTCTTGAGTTCGGGGGGTAGATTATGAAAAGGGAAGGTGCGAGCACCCTTTTCATCCATGGTTTTCCATGGGCTCTTAGTTACTTGCTTAGATCACTTGCTTTGGTTTGTTTGAAATGGTGTTTGATTTGGTTTTGAAAGTATTTTGTAAAAGAGGCCATTCGTTTAAGAAATCTTTGTAATGATTCTCGTTCGTAAGAATGTATACAAAGATGTTTGTCTTTTTAAAAATGTTTTCAATGTTTATAAGATGTTTTTGAAATGTGTATGCATTTGTTTTGAAAATAGCAAGGATTGTTGTTTGAAATGGAGCAAGTAACTTAGAAGCTATCTACCTACTCAAATGTCTTTCTTATGCATCTTCTATTCCTTTGACATTGTTGACTTACCATTGATTTGGTAAACAACCTTATCTTTGGATGTAAACGGGACGGGCGTGGGTCATCGTATAGCCATGATAGCAATGTTGCAAAGTATCTTAGTATTTTTGAGGGACCAAGATCATTTTTGTTAGGCAACTTTTGAATAGCGTCATCGAGGGGCTATGATCTTATAGTTGTTTGTTTTGCCAAGATACTTCGCATGCGTAACATGGTTATTTTTGTATAAGGAAACCAAGTGGAGAAACCCTAAGGATGCTTGTGTGCAAGTGTGTTATTTTCATGCGTTTGTCTTGTTTTTGAAAGTCATCTATTTGTTCATTTCATCTTGCCATACATCTTATTTACTAGCAATATATGAAAATCAAGTAAAAAGCGGAAAGTAAAATCTAAGCTATTACATCACTTTAGAGGGATGGGGGTACAATTTAACAAATAGGGGTGAAGTAGGAATTGAAATTTTACAACCATATCGAATGATAATAAAAGAAAGTGAAAACAGTGCAAAATAAAGGAAAAATGCGCTTTTGAACCGCTATGTGTCGACCTATGCTGCTATGCATCGACACATAGCTTCTCCTTGCCCCTGTAAAATGAAATTTGTTCAGTATGAGTCGACACATAATGGGATGTATCGACTCAAACACCTTTTTGCATCGACGCGAAATGCATATGTGTCGACTCATAGTCCTTCCCAGTTTCTGTTTTGTGACCTGAACTCAGTATGCGTCGATGCATGAGGGTCATGTGTCGACTCATACCCTGTATTTTCACTAAGATGGGTCAACACATATGGATATGTGTCGATACATACTGCATTTTTCTGCCTTAAACACCATTCTTTGCATACATCAGTTAGTTTTCAACATATGAATGAATAACAGGAACAACAAATAAATGATTAACTTCAAAAATAGTGATTGCTACATCTTATAAACATAAACATTGATGTATGGAAAAAGAAAGGTAAAGATGACTTACCTTAAAACTGCACTTTAGGTTTTGAATCCAAATATCCTTCAAGATGTTGTATGAACCTTAAGGAAGCTCCAACAGGCTGCTAGACTTTCCTTTTTGTTGAAGGTTACTAAACAACCTCTGTGTGGTGCGAAATGTTTGGATGGTTTTTAGATGGAATATACAAAGTGTGAGAGGTTTAAAGGTTTAGACTTCAAAACTCAAGAGTGGAGGTTTTATGGACTGTTATGGCTTTTTGTGAATATGATATTTTAAGGGTTTATCAATATAACTTCTGGCTTTTCTCCTTGTTCTTTCTCTCTATTTCTTCTAACCTCTTTGTCTTGCAAATGCTTCTTCTATTTATAGGCAAAGCACTTATGAACAAAGGCTGAATATGTTTACAACACAACATGTTATGGTTTTGTTGGGATGCAAGTATCAAACTATGTCAAGTACTCCATGGTTCCAAGATGAAGTACCAAAGTTGCTGGTTTAGAGGGGTTGACTTCCATGTTTTATAGTAGGGTAAAGTCAGAAAATAAACAAAGGATGGGCTCCAGACAAACTTTGTACAAAAAGTTTTCTTTTCAAGACTAGCAGTGATGTCCTTATGCCATACATGGAAAGATCCTTGGGACAATGGCTTAAACACTTGGGTAATAGCTCAAAAGTGGGTGTAAGCATTAAATTATGTTGAGATTTGCAAGTCACAAGACCTGCAAAGTGAGATTATGCAGCACATCATGCCAATTGGATTTTGTGTTCTTCAACAAAAATGGCTTGTAATTCAAGAATGGATGTTCAACTTCAGATCCTTGTATCTTCTAGCTCAAATATGATAAATTCATGCTCTTGAACGTTTTGGAAAGCTTGAAACACCCTCTATAATTTTCATGTTGGCCACTTTTGTTAAATCAAACTGGAACTTGATGAAAAATGGGCAAGAAGTTGGGATAAAAACCTAACCAAAACTGCTGAAAATTTCTCTAAGTGTTAAATGAAAATGTCATGACTTCATGAATTCATAACTTGAGATCCAAGCATATTTAAGAGAAGTTGTATAAAGCAATGTTGTATATATCATGGAGATCTACAACTTTCATGTTGAAAGTTTCCCTTGAACCGTCTTGCATCTTGGTGAAAGAATGGCATGAAGTGATGAAATCATCATGTATAAAAACACTTAGAAAATTTCCAAGTCTTGGAAATCTTGACTTTTGAAGTTAACTTTTGACTTTCTTGACTTCTTGATGATTAAGCTTGATATTCTTGAATGTCTTGATGAAATTTGATCTTTGAAATGTAATGTTGACCAAAAAAAAATCAAAGTTTGACTTTTCAGTATGCAATTGACCATTTTTCCCTTATGCCAATTTCAAGCCAAAATTGATGTATCAGTGCTGCAAACTTGATGTCATAGAAGATCTTGTGAGAAAATCCTTGAGAAATGAGAGGGCAAATTTTGGGGTACAACAGCGTCCCTAGAAACATGTCAACCAGCTCCCTATCAGACAAAGGGGGTTGAACTCTTCCAGCCAAGTCTCTCCACTTTTGAGCATAGTCCTTAAAACCTTAACTTGCACCCATAGACATACCTTGGAGTTGAGTACGAGTAGGAGCAAAGTCGGCGTTATACTGATACTGCCTGTAAAAAGTAGGAGCAAGGTCTTCCTAGTTTCAGACACTGGCTCCTTCCAACTGATAAAACCATTCAAGCTGAGTCCCTGACAGACTATCTTGAAAGAAGTGCACCCACAAATTTCTATCAGCAGTGTGGGTTGGATTTTTCTTAAGTAAGAGCGGAGATGGAGTTTTGGACAGGATGCTCCATAGTACTTGGAAAAAACTGGAGCTTTGAACTTATGAGGGATCACCACTCCCGATACCAGTCCTAGTTCTCCAAAATCCAAACCAGGGATCTTCTGAATCTCCATAGCACTCAGACGGTCTTCTAGCTGCTTGTACCTATCCTCAGCAGGAGGATATTGCTCATCATCATAATCGGTATCGTTATCAGAAACTTCTGGACTAGGGTCCTTTGTCCTTTCATGGTTCTCCCCGTCTTTGGATGAGGAGGTCAGATCAGCTGATTGTCTTATCCTTTCTCCAAATATTCTACCCATGTTCAGAATGCCAACCTTCTTCTTCTTCTTCTTCCCTTTCAGAATCAGGGTCTTTAAATCCTCTTGCGCTTTAGCCAGACTTAGGAACATCTATTGGAATTGGGCGTTTTGTGCCTGAAGATCTTTGATGGCTTGATAAGAAGACATTTCTGCTGAAATAAACAGCGAAGAAGATGAGAAACCTGTAATGGTACCTATAATGGCGTGCATGATAATGGGATGCGCATGTCATGATTTCAAAGACTTTGGGAGATTTAAATTTGCAAACCAAAAATAAACAAACTTTATTAGATTAACTTGTAAAAGGTTCAACAATGCCTTTTAAGGCGTTACAAAGAAGTAAATGGAAAATAAATCTAAACTAGAAAAAGAAAAATCAAAAGTCCCATGGACGCTTCCTCTTTGTGCTGACATAGTCATTGATCACTCTTTCTTCTTCGAGCTGCCTGTTGAGCTTCAAAATCTTCCTTTCTTGCTCATGGTACTTTTCCCGGTAAGCATCCCTCTCCTCTTTCAGTTGAATCCAGGATCTCTACAACTCCCCAGGATCAGTGGGCATGTAAGGATAAAGAACTGTGTAAGGAATGCCCTCTTCGTTGGTGGGCTCCACAATCACTGGCAATACGGCTTCATAGGGCATCCCGAGCTTCTAGGCATGAGCTCGGACCCACTGGAGATAAGGCTGCATAGGAAGGGAAGTCCTTAGTCCCAACTCTTGGGGGTCAGATCTGTTCACCATGCCCAAAGCTCGTATAAACCTCCGGCGGTGCTCCTCAATGTCTTCCTTGTAGTCAAATGCAATATCCTCAAGAAGTAGCTCATGGGGACCATCTTTTCGAGCACGACCAAATTGTCGCAAAGCTAGACAGGGATTGTAGGTTATACCCCCTCTGATTCCAAGCAATGGGACATTAGGGTATCCCCAACAACGATCAATGACAGGAGTGTCTTCCATAGCCCGAGAGCTCCAAATAATATTTGTATGGGCAAGTGACATTATCCTGTGGGACCAACCTAAACCTTCTTCGTTCTTCAACACAGGCTTGGGGAGGTGCGAAATAAACCACCTTGACAGCAACGGCATGCAACACATAAGAGTCCCTCTTCTTCGCACAGTACGAGTGTAGAGGGCATGCAAAATATCACCCAGTAGAGTAGGCACATGATTGTGAGAAAGGAAAATCTTGACTGCATTCACATCTATAAAGGAATCTGGATTCGAGAAGAGGACCAAACCATAGATAAGGAGAGCCAAGACATCTTCAAAATCCTGAAAATTCAAATTATCCCAGAATAGCTGAGCCTGATCTATCAGAAATTTTGCTAGAAAACCTTCAACCCCGCTTCGTGTTTCCCAATTGGATACTACATCAACCCGTTTCAGATGCAGAGCTGAGGCAATGTCTTCTGGTCTGGGAACCTCTTCCATACCTGTGAAGGGTACCTGCTCAAGGATGGATATGCCCAATAAGTGAGAGAACTCTTCCAAAGTGGGAACCAGCTGGTAATATGGAAAGGTGAAGCAATGATGCACAGGATTGAAGAACTGGAAAAGTACACTCATCATCTGCTCATCAAGTTTTGAGGTGACCAGGCTAAGAAGTTGACCATGTCTTTTAATGAACATAGAAGTCTCAGAAACTTTTGAGGCTAACTCTTTAAGTTGAGCAGGTATTTTCACAAAGTTAACTCGGATGGTATTTCTGCATACGGAAGCCATAATCTGCAAAACATAACAAAGATAAATTCCCTCGGTCTTTGAAATGGTTAATATAATGAACTATGAATTCCATGTGATGATGCATGATGTCATGATAAAAAATAAATGGTATAACAGATAACAAGCATGGCAAAGACAAACAAGTCACACAAAGCCCTTAAGTTTAAGGCTTGCATGAGGTCAAAGGTAGTACCCTCTTGAAGTTTAGTTGGTTTCAACCTGTCCTAGCAAAAGTAACCGGGTTCTAGAGGTTCTCAATATCACTGACCATCCTCCATCGGTCATGGTTTAAGCTCACACAATCTTTTCTTGCAGTCGTAACTATCTCGAGAGTATGGTCTCAATGAGTGTAGCATCAAGTATCAACCAGTTCTCAGCTTTACACCGAGGCCGACTATCTCACTACTTTCTAATGGCCAAGTTGGTCGATTAAAGGTTCTAAGGTCAGTTGATGCTTAACGACACACACAGCAGCCCCGTATTCTCCTCGTTTCTCCAAAAGGGATACCGGTACCAAACAATGTGCCACATCAGTGTAGCTACTTCTTCAACCGTATCGGTCTACGCGATACAGTTCCCTCACAGTTTATTGCTACTTACCTAAAAGGTGTCCCCAGATACGAGTTAATATCTATAGTAACTCCCAAACAACCCTTAAAAGTAAAGCAACCAAAACAAACAAGAGAAGCAATCATGATGAACTAGATCCTAAGGTATACCCCACTTATTGGTCCCCAGCAGAGTCGCCAGTTTTGTTATACGGTGGCAGAACCGACTGTTTTGTAAATACTGGTTTGCATTTTGCATTTTTATTCGCAAAATGTCGCGATAAGCAAGAGTCACCACCGACTTTTACTTCATCCAACTGGAAAGGAAAAAAGCATAGAAAAAATCCTTTTTCGAGATATTCTAAGTACGGGGGGTAGATTATAGAAAGGAAAGGTGTTAGCACCCTTTCTATCCGTGGTTTTCCACGGGCTCTTAGGTACTTGCTCATCTTTTTAAAATTGCTTGTGTGTGTGTTTGTTTTGAAAAGTTTTGTTTTACTTTGTTTTAACCCTTATTTCTGTCCTCAAGAGTGTTACGAAGTTGTTTTTGAAAACTTTGTTTAAAAAGTGTTTGGTGTGAAAAAGTTGGTTTGTTTGAGCAAGTACTTAAGAACTAATCTACCTACTCGAAAAAAGATTGCTTCTATTCTTGTTTCCTTTAGGAAATGCTACCCTAATACTGAGAAATAGGAAGCACCGTCATTGGAGTTGTGAGGGTCAATTCGAAAGGGACGTACGAAAACTAAAGTAACGTTAGGATACCTTAGTAATAACCCTAGAGTCTTAAGATCATATTCGAGGCAACATTTCTGAGGCGACGTTTCCGAGGCAACATTTCCGAATGGGACTTTTAATCTTTGTCAGACACGAGAGCAACCACTAAGACACCCTATACTTAATGATCTTTTACCGAAGGAAACCGAAATGATAGTATACCCTAAGAGTGCGCATGTGAGAGTGATTTGATTTCAGTTATCATCTTTGCACATTAGGGTTTTCTAGCCGTTTTTAAATTATCATGCAATCTTGTCATACAATCCTATTATCATACATCTAAACAGTTAATATTTGCGAGAATTAAGATGCGAAAAAATAAAAACTACGCTATTACAAGGCTTCGGGGTAGGGATTAATTACATAGCCAAAAAACCCGTAAAAGACGATAAAAGAAAAGAAAGTCCTAGATTAAACTATTACATACCGTGGACAGTTACATCTATATCGTAAAAAACACAAACGCACGCGATGAGTCGAATACAAGATAATTAGGGTTTTGACCCCGACTAAACCTAATTATAATTTAATGGAAAAACATTTTTTGTTGTTTTCGTTATTTGAGAAAACAAAGCTTAATTGAATGATAATAACAAAACCTAATTACTAATTAATTTTAATTTAAGAAAAATAATTAAATTAACCTATTTTTGTATTTTTTATTTTGAGACAAGAAATAAAAATTAAATCAAAAGTTTAACCCTAATTTTTTCTAATTGGTTTTAATTAAAAAAAGTTAGAGTTTCCTAAATTAAATCAAACTAAATTATATTTAAATTTGATAAAATAAAAACCTAATTCTAATTTTTTGTGAAAATCTTGATTTTATGATTTTGTGAAAAAAGAAATTAATTTTGGTTAAAAATAAAAATAATTAAAAGAATTAAAAAAACAAAGAAATAAAAAAAAGTGAAGAGATGGGCCTGATAGCATTAGAAAAGAGGGGGTGTGGTTGGAAATTCTTGGCCCAACAAGTCCAGGCCTTGTTGACTTTGTTGGATCCTGCATGCAAGCTTGACTTAGGTGCATGATGGTCCTTCAGAGAGAAGGCGTTGGATCTGAAGCCTTGATGGGTTGAATGGTCAGATCTGGATAGCGCATGATGGGTCCCTTGCCATGTGATACAATGGATTTCCTATCCAAGAAAAACATGAAATAAAGTTGGGACCAGGAGATCGAACCCAGGTCCTTATGCATTGCCCCTTTGCACGCTTGCCATCTGAGCTGGCTGATTCAATTGTACATATGATCAATAACAATTAAAATATGATAAAAGCAAAATGTTATATTTTAAAATGCGCAAAATTCAAACTTGCAAGTCAGGGTGCGCCATGTATTGTAATCTTCCTCCCAACCGTCGTGTTAGCCCTAGAGGTTTTTACCTACGGACATTTAAGTGTAACTACAGCCCCTGTTCACTCCAAAATCTTGTACAACATGATAAATGAAAACCAACGGTACCAATCAACTTGTTTCAAGCCCACGAGCATCATGGTACCATTATCATTGTCCAATTTTCCCTGTACAAGAAATCCCTAAAAACGAAACACGAACCCTAGCCATGGCAGTTTCATGTTTTGTCATTAAAAATGCAATTGAATATAATCATTAGCCTGCAAACAACTCAAGGATTATAAATATACCAATCAAACATGCTAAATATTCTAGAATCAATATATTTGAATTCAAGAAAATAAGCAAACCCTGTGACTGCAACGATGCGTTTCAAGGTGTGGGGAGGCTTGCTAACGATGGAAACACGATCTTGGGACGTCTAGCAAATGATTGGTATGGTTAGAACAACTTGAGATGGCCTGCAACTCGAAATCTAGTTTTCACTTTCTTCTTGAATTTTTGAAATTGGTTCTTTTCCTTTGCACGCCTCTAGCCTCTTTCTTTTGATATGCTTTTGTTCCTTATGTATACTAGAGTGCATTAGGGTTGCAGTTTGTATCAAATCTCTTCCAATTATGAATATTGATCCATGATTTCATCCTTGCACCAAATCTTTCCAAAACAAGCAAATTCAATCTTTTTGTGCCCATATGGAGCCTTGCACGATTTGATCTTGTCTCCAGCTATATAATGGACCTAATCATGCACAAAATCTCAAGATTTATTTAGTTTTTGATATTTTCATTATTTTATATTGATTTTATTTGATTTAAATGAAATAAAATCAGAATAAATAAAAAAAATAAAAGAGTGACAAGTGGAAGGGTTCATGGGTCGTGGGTCATATTAAAAACTCAGTGCAAGCATAAAAAGTTGGGCCCATTTAGCAAAAAATGAAATTTTGGACAGATTTGACTTTTGGCAATTTTGCAAAAAGGGTCAACTTGGCCAATGCATAACTCCCTCAATTTTGACCCTAGAGAGGTGTTCTTGGACTCTTTAGAAATCTTAGGATGTCCTCTAAGCAACCCTGTTTCTCTCATCTCAATTGAGTATTCCATGTTCATGTATGAAGCTTTGACCCAAAAGGTGTTTTTGTTGACTTTTCAAAATGACCTATAATGTCCAAATTCATATCTTCTTGTGAATGCATATTTTGAACCTGGGAGCTGAAGATGGATTGTAGGGAATTACATCCTCTTAAAAATTAGCTTTGGATGGGTCATGTTTGATAAAGTATGAGAAATTTATGCTTGGTCAAAGTTGAGTTGACTTTTCCTACTAAACCCTAATTTAGCAACTTTTGGGTTTTGATGAATTGTGATAAATCCTTGAGGAATCATGATCAACCCTTGATCAATGATGAATAATACTTCAAAAAGAGGATGTTGACCAAAAATATTGAAGTTTGACTATATGTGGGCCACAGTTGACTTTTGCCCTAGCATAGTCGATTTTTAGGCCTTTGAGCAATTGACTGAGAAACTTTTCTCTGCAAGGCTAGAAACTTGACATGGATGATCTTGAGAACATATTAGGACAATGGTGAGCATTTGGGATCCTTTAGACTCAAGCATCTTGATGCAAAATGAAACCCTAATTTGAGGTAGACTGCCTTAGGAGAGAGTTTGTCTGGTTAACTCTTGGACTTCCTTGAGCAATTTGAAGACCTTACATGACATGTATTGAGAAAACATGGGAGGGAAAATTTTGGGGTACAACAATGATCAATGGCCTTCCCTCGACTGCTGGCATCAGCGCAGGAGGCTCTTGCAGGTATTCTTTGATTTTGTCAAAAGCAATTTGGCACTCATCATTCCATTTGACTACCTGATCTTTCTTCAGTAGTTTGAATATTGGTTCACAAGTAGCTGTTAGGTGAGAAATGAATTTGGAAATGTAGTTCAAACGTCCCAAGAATCATCTGAATTCCTTCTCAGTACGAGGAGCAGGCATCTCTTGTATCGATTTCACCTTGGAAGGATCTACTTCAATACCCGTATTGCTGACGACAAATCCTAGGAGCTTACCAGACCTTACTCCAAACGTGCATTTACTTGGGCTCAACCTCAGCTTGTACTTCTTTAGTATCTCAAATAGTTTCTGTAAATGGTCAAGATGTTTTTCTTCTGTTTGAGATCTAGCTATCATATCGTCCATATAGACCTATATTTCATGATGTATCATGTCGTGAAATAGAGCTACCATGGCACACTGATAGGTTGCCCTAGCATTCTTCAGTCCGAACGACATAAACTTGTAGCAGAATGTCCCCCATTGTGCGACAAAGTTTTTTTTCTCCATGTCCTCAGGCGCCATTTTGATTTGGTTGTAACCTGAGAAACCGTCCATGAAGGAAAACACTTTGTGCTGCACCGTATTGTCAACTAGAATATCAATGTCGGGAAGTGGGAAATCATCCTTAGGGCTTGCTCTATTTAAATCTCTATAGTCTATGCACATTCGTACTTTGCCGTCCTTTTTGGGCACGGGAACAACATTGGCCACCCATTGCGGATAAGAGGTAACGGCCAAGAATCTAGTGTTGAATTGCTTCATGACTTCTGCTTTAATCTTCTCTGACATACCTGGTCGCATTCGACGGACCTTTTGTTTTATTGGTGGGCGGTCCTCTTTTGTAGGTAGAAGATGTACCACAATATCTGCATCAAGTCCGGGCATGTCTTCATACGAACAGGAAAAGATCTCAACATACTCATGTAGCAACTAAATCAGACGCTCTTTGACACTGGGTTCCAGATTGGCACCTACCTTGACCTATCTTTTCTCTTCTTCGGTACCTAGGTTGATTGTATCCACTGGTTCCTCGTTGGGCTGAATGGTTCTCTCTTCTTGTTGTAGTAATCTGGCAAGTTCTCCTGGTACTTCACAATCTTCCTCACCTTCATCTTCAGCTTGGTAGATTATATTTTCAGAGTCACAAAAAGCCATAGCAGAGCCGTTACCCATGGGATCTCGACTGGATGTAGACCTGCATTGTGAGTGTGAGTGTGTGTAAGAGTATAGCTATCTTTAAAAGGAATGAAAATGTAAAAAGAAAAATAATGAGTACAAAGTTTGTATGTAAAAAACGTCCATGATTCGTTGATGTCATATGGAAATGAGATAATAACCCTTACAAATGGATAATTGTGCCTCGGGTAAGACACAAGGTTTTAAGAGTCTGAATTGTTTTAATATTACAGATCCAACAAAATGTAAAGACAAATTACTGCGGGATAAAAGTGATTGGGATGAAATCTCTAGCCTCCCAGTTTCTGATCCCTCCACTGACAGTTGGGAAAATCCAATCCTCCAGGTTGTAGCTGTCTTCATCATCTTCCACCGCATTGACTTCGTGGTTGCTGATCTTCAAGGGTGGTCCTCCAGCACGAGCATGGCGTACAACCTTTTGGGCACCTGAAGTGAAACCTAGACCAAACATGTGAGATTTGTATGGGATATCTTGGAGTTGTCCCCAAATAGTGCACCCACCTTCTTCTATTACTGCCTTGGCATCCTTCAGAGATGACATCCTGAACGGAGGCCTTGTGATCTTAGGAACTTGAGACACAACCTTGGTCACTGCCACATCTTGTGGGACTTCTTCAAAGTGCTGGAATAAAGTTTCATTAAATTCACCATCTAACTCCACATATCTGAAGGAATTAAGATGGTTGATCATATACTCTTCTTCTCCATGAACAGTGATGATTTTCCCTTGAATCGGATACTTCATCATTTGGTGCAACATAGAAGTAACAGCGCCAACATTGTGAATCCACGGTCGGCCTAGAAAGCAGGAATATGAAGGGCGAATATCCATTACATAAAAGGTCGAATCAAATGTTTGGGTTCCAACCTTTATGGGGATATCCACTTCCCCAAGCACCATCCTTTTTGAGCCTACAAAGGCTCTCACTACTATATTTCTTGGTTTCAAAGTCAATCCCTCACAATCCATCCTATCAAGAGACTTTTTAGGAAAGACATTTAGAGACGAGCCAGTGTCCACCAAAACATGAGCCAAAGTTGTGCCCCTGCATTCCACTGAGACATGTAACGCCTCATTATGCTTCCTCCCTCTTGGCGTTAAATCAGAATCTGAAAAATCTAAGCCATTATCTGCAGTCAAGCTGGCTTCGCAGTCTTGGAATTGATCAACAGATGTTTCTTGGGGTACATGGATAGTTTTCAGGAATTTTACCAAGGCCTTTGCATGCGCCTCGGAACATAGTAGTAAAGCCAGCATGGAAATTTTAGATGGAGTTTTCCCCAGTTGCTCAACTACATTGTAGTCATTTCTTTTTATGATCTCTAGAATTTCCTCCATCTCTTTTCGGGAGGTCTCAAGGATAGCCAATGATTGTGCCTTTGTCCAGACAGGCTCAATCAAAATACCTTTACCTTGAGTTTCGGTTGACTCGGCAGCAGGAATGTCAGTAGGAGTGATAACAGGGGTTGTAACAGCTTTGTCAGTTGGATTACTAGCAGAGATGATTGTAGAACTGGAAACATCCTTTAGAGGAACGACAATAGTAGGGATGATTACGGGTCCAGAAACTGCTTTTAAGGGGGAAATTTCTGGAGAGAATATCCTTCTGCTTCGGGTAATCTTGCTAGTCCCTGCAATATTACTGATATTGGATTTAACCATCTCAGAACTTGAATCTTTGGCAGTTGGCCAATCTTGCTTGATACCATGGTAGTAGACATCCCCTCCATAATTCCATGGTACGGTTTTTTTTTACAAATACGGGATTGGTCCAGGCATTGTAATTATCAAAGGAGCTACTTTTAGAACTGATGTAATTCTAACGGGTCTTTTGGTGGAGACCCTGGAAGAATTGTCGGAAATGGTCATGCTGGAAACATCATTATAAGAAACAGTTGGAATATAAGTCTTCTCGAACAAAATTTCCTTGTTATTTATTAGGCATTGAACGCCTGTTTTCAACAAAGGACAGTTGGTTGGTGAGGACAAACAGAAATGACAGCTTTCATCACAGTTTGGGAATACACCGGCAATTAACAAGTTCTTTTTGATAGTCAGGAGCGGGGTCATAAGTTCATCAACTAAAGTAACAAACGTATCTTCCACAATAGCGTTGGTATTATGACCCTGTTTGGGCATAGGGGCAGAAATGACATTGGGCTTTTCTGGCGCATCGAATTCAATATCTTTGGCTTCAAGGAGGTCTTGTACTTTTTTCTTTAGATCCCAACATTTATTAGTGTCATGGCCGGGACTCTCATAATGGTATGCACAGCGGGCATTAGGATGATAGTGAGGAGAGGTTGTGTTAGGGTTCTTTGGAGCTTCTTTCAAGGTCACTAGATTGGATCTTAAGAAAATGTGGCAATACTTGAGATAGTGCCATATTAATTTGGGTGAATTATCTGACTGGTCTTTCCATTCTTGGTTGGTTGTCTCTTTGCTGATCAGGCATAGGTTTAGGAATCATAACAGCCCCCACCATTGGATGACATTCGGCCCTATCTTGATTTCTATGAGGATATATAACAACTACTTCTTTCTTTCCTATGAATGGCTTCCTTACAGCAGCAGAGGATTCATCTTTTTGAATATTTCCATTCTTTATCCCGGCTTCTACCCTTTCTCCGATCAATATCAATTCAGTAAAACCTGCCGATGAACTCCCAATTAAGTGATTGAAGAAGGGGCCAGACAAGATGCCTAAAAACATGTCTACCAACTCTCTTTCAGATAGGGGAGGTTGAACTCTTCCGGCCAAATCTCTCCATTTTTACGCATAGTCCTTGAAGCCTTCACTTGAAACCATGGCCATACTCTGGAGTTGAGTACGGGTGGGTGCACGGTTAGCATTGTATTTGTATTGTTTGTAAAAGGCTGCAGCAAGATCTTCCCAGTTATGAACATTGGCTCGTACTAACTGATAAAACCACTCAAGTTGAGTTCCAAACAGGCTATCTTGGAAGAAGTGTACCCATAAGTCTTTGTCAGCGGTATGGGGCTGGATTTTCCTCACATAGGACCGGAGATGCATTTTAGGGCATGAAACTCCATCATATTTGGCGAACATAGGTGCTTTGAATTTTGGAGGAATGACAATCCCCGATACTAAGCCCAACTCCTCAAAGTCCAATCCAGGCACTTTTTGGATTTCCATTGCACTCAACCGCTCTTCTAGATGCTTATACTTGTCGTCGGCTGGAGGGTATTTTTCTTCAGAATAGTCTTCTTCTTCCTCTTCCTCTTCCGATTCTGACTGGACAACTATTTCTTTGCCTTTCCCCTCTTGATTGTCTTTCTCACTGGATGTCATTGCAAAGTCTAAAGCCCTTCTTGTTTGCCCTTGGAATCTTCTTCCCATGTTTAGAACTCCGGTTATCTTCTTCGTCTTCTTTTTCTTCTCCTCAGCCAACAAGGTCTTCAACTCTTCTTGTTCTTTGGCTAGAGTTAAGAACAATTGTTGAAACTGTGCATTCTGAGCTTGGAGGTCCTTCACCGTTTGCTCGAGATCCATCTTACTGAAATAAACAGTAGAGAGATGAGGAGACTTGTTGCAAGAAACCTGCTTATGTTATGATGAATGATAAATGTGTATGCAATGATTTCAAGGATCTTAAGATTCAAATTTGTTTTAGGCAAAAAGGAAACACACGTTATATTAATAAATTAAAGCTTTGAGTACAACAATGCATTCTTGGGCAAAATAATACAAAAACTCTAAGATAAAAAGGTAGTACGCATCCTTTTTGGTTTGATGTAGGCATTCAAGTTCCTCTCCTTATGAAGTAGCTTAGTGAGTTCCAAAACCTTCTTCTCGCTTGCATATAATTGGGCTTCGAAGGTATATCGCTCCCCCTTGAGTTGTATTCAATCTCTTTGTTGGTCTTCAAGAGAGGTGGGCATGTCAGGATGTAGGATAGTGTATGGAACATCTCCTTCTATGATAGGATCAATGATTACCGGGAGAATGGAAGGAGAAGGCATCATCAGACTTTGAGCACGAGCTCGTACCCATTTGAGGTAAGGCTCAAGAGGGATGGAATTATTATGCCCCAATGTCTTGCTATCAACCTTTTTCAACATCTTCCAAGCTCAGATAAATCTCTGGCGAAGACCTTGATTGTCGTTCTCGTAGTCAAATACCAAACCTTGAATCAGCATCTCGTGCGGGCCATCCTTTCAGGCGTAACCAAATTGTATTAAGGCTAAGCAGGGGTTGTAGGTGATGCCTCCCCTAATGCCAAGTAAAGGGACATTAGGAAATTCTCCACAACGGTCGACAATAGTAACATTCTCTATGGATCGGGAGCACTAATGAATGTCTAAATGTTTGAGCATCATCAACCTTTGTGACCACCTTGAACCTTGCTCGTTCTTTAATACAGATTGGGGAAGATGCAAAATAAACCATCTTGCCAAGAGAGGAGTGCAGCACATAAGGATACCTCTTTTCCTCATTGTGCGAGTGTGAAAAGAGTGTAAGATGTCTCCTAGCAAAGTAGGCATCGGGTTGCGTGATATGAAGATTTTGACGGTGTTCACGTCTATGAGTTAGTCAGGATTTAGAAACAAAACCATCCCATAGATGAGGAGAGCCACAATTTCCTCAAAAGCTTGCAGGTCCAAAGAATTCCAACAGTTTTGGGCTTTCTCAAACAGGAACTTTGCCAGGAAACCTTTGACACCACTCCTTATTTCCCAATGAGTTGTGACATCAGATGAGTGCAAGTGTAGAGCTTGAGCAATCTCTTCTGGCTTTGGGTCTCTTTCCGTAGCGTTGAAAGGTAGTTGGTTGAGAATGAGAATCCTTAAGAGTTGGGAGAATTCTTCCAAAGAAGGCACAAGTTGATAGTCGGGAAATGTGAAGCAATGGTGTAAAGAATCAAATAACTGAAAGAGCGCCTTTATCATATCCTCAATTGTGTAAGAGGTGACCAAGTTAAGTAGGCGACCATGTCTCTCGGTGAAAGGAGAGTTTTCTGGAATCCTTGAAGCTAGTTCCTTAAGTTATGGAGGGATCCTTACATGGTTGACTTGAATAGTTTTCCTGCGAAGAGAATCCATATCCTACATAACATAACAAAGATAAATCCCAAGATCCTTGAAATGGTTAGTGGATGAGTATGATGTTATGATGTTCATGATGTTATGTACAAGTATGTATATACAAACAAAGCAAACAAGTCCTTAGGTTTAGGCTTGCATAGAGTCTCATAGGTAAGTACCCTCTTGACGTTTAGTTGGATCAACCTGTCCTAATAATAGTAACCGGGTTCTAAGAAGCTCAATATCACTGGTTTGTTTCCTTGGTCATTGTTTCATCACAAACCTCTTTAATGGCGACCGGAATATCCCAAGAAACCAAACCTCAATGAGTGTAGTATCGAGTATCTACCAACTTCGGACTGCACCAAAGCCGGTCATCTCACTACATCCTAAAGGCCAAGTTGGTCAAGTAAAGGTTATAAATGTTCGCTAGTGCTTCGTGACATCACTCAGCGGCCCTGTATTCTCTTTGATTAACTTAAAGGCTACCAGTACCCACAAATATGTCGCACTAACATAGCTATTGCTTAGACCATGTCGGTATACCCCGCACAGTTTCCACAACGTATTGTTACTTACCTATAATGTATCCCAAATCCGGGTACAGGATTTAAACCCAAACAAAGAACCATAATATAAAGCATACAAGTCAAACAATTCAAGAAAGTAAATATGATCTAACCCTAAGGTAACCCCACTTTTAGAATTTTCCCCAACAGAGTCGTCAGTTCTGTGATACGGTGGGAGAATTGACTTGGGTGTTTTGCATTTGATCGCAAATGTTGCGGTTAGAAAGAGTCGCCACCGACTTTTCTTTTATCCAAAAGGAAAGGTGAAAAAGCACAGGAAAGACCTTTGAGATTATTTCTTGAGTTCGGGGGGTAGATTATGAAAAGGGAAGGTATTAGTACCCTTTTCATCCATGGTTTTCCATGGGCTCTTAGTTACTTGCTAGATCACTTGCTTTTTGTTTAAAATTGTGCTTTATGTGGTTTTTGAAAGTATTTTGTAAAGAAGTCATTGTTTAGGAAATCTTTGTAATGATTCACGTTCGTAAGAATGTATACAAAGATGTTTGATCTTTTGAAAATGTTTTCAAGTTTGTAAGATGTTTGAAAGTGTAGGTGTTTGTTTTTGAAAATAGCAAGGATGTTTTGTTTGAAATTGAGCAAGTAATTAGGAGCATTCTACCTACTCAAAAATATTTCTTGTTTATTTTCCTTTTCCTTTGACATTGTTATCTTACCACTGATTTGGTAAGTAACCCTATCTTTGGATGTTTACGGGACGGGCGTGGGTCATCGTATAACCATGATTAGCAATGTTGTAAGGTATCTTAGAATTATTTTTTAGGGACTAAGATCATTTGAAAGGCAACTTAGATAGCTTCATCGAGGGACTATGATCTTATATTTGCTTGTTTTTGCTAAGATACCTTACATGTGTAATATGGCCATTTTGTATAAGGCAACCAAGTGGAACGACCCTAGGGGTGCTTGTGTGAAAATGTATTATTTTCATGTTTGTTTTTGTCTTGAATTAGGGTTTTTCTAAGTATTGATTTTAGTCTTTCCATACAAACTCTAATTACTAGCATTTGTATATAAAAGCGATAAATTGTGGAATTTAAAGTTACTACGATATTACAACATATGTGGGAGGGGGTGTACAAATTGAATGGGGATTGAAAGAATGTAAACCTAGTTAGTCTATTACAACCATATTGAATTGGTATCAATGTACAAAGAAATAAATAAATACAAAGTACAAAATGAATAAATGTACAAAAATACAAAATGTAAAGAAAATGGATCTTTGTTTGGTTTTTATAAGAGGAAGAGAAATTGTCTTAACTTAATTAATTAAAGGAAATAATTAATTAAACTTAAATTTATTAAGAAATTTTTTTTAAATAAAACCCTAGTTCTATTAATTAATCAAAAGAAAATGAGTTTAAGAAAAATATTTTTTTGGTATTTTTATCTTGAAAATATTTATAACATTATAAAATATTTTTGGTCCTTTTTTATATATAAATAAATATATTTCAATAGGTGTAAAATAAAATAAATAATAACCTAGTCCTAATTTAATTTACAAGATGATTTGTAAAAAATAAATGAAGTATAGTTAATAAAAATATTTTTGTGAGAAAAATAAAATAAACTAAGTTAAAATGAAAATCTATATTTTTTTATGATTTTTTAGTATTATAAAAATAATTAAGAAAATAAAAATAAAAAAATAAGAAAATAAAATAAACTGGGCCAGGGTATAAATAGCCTGCTGGGGGTTAACTAGCAAAAATATTTAAAAAAATGACAAAAATCCCAACAGGGCCCAGCGCCTGCAAAAAGACAAAATCAGAAAACAAAATGTGATAAAAAATTAAAAGGATACCACTGGGCCTCGAACCCAAGTCTCAAAGGTTACAGGCGTGCGCTTCTACCACAAGGGTGGCTGTACATCCGTTAACATAGGCAAATCAATAAATATGTAAGGAAAAACATGCCCTGATGACTTCATCTTTAACCTCCAGCCAGACCAACTGTAACTTGCTCATTTCTCATCAAAAATGAAAACTGTAAACATGAAAATTGTAGCAAAATTTCTAACGGTTTCAGAAATGTAAAGCATTAAAACTATAGATCAAAGATAAACATGAATTTTAATGGCCCTAATTTGAACCCTAAAAATCTCAGAAATTTCATTATCAAAATTATCTAAGCTCAAGCAAAATTAATGGAAACTATGGACATGGTTAGCTTCAGGGCAATGATATCTACATGTTTTGTTCACAAATAAATCATTGATGATGCCTGTATGAAGAGTTCAAAGTTAAGAAAACTTACCTTAAAACTGGAAATCGTGTTTTGAGTTTGAGCTTGTTTCAAGTGATGGTGATGATCAAGTTAGGTTCCTTGAGGTCCCAAGAAGCTAATGCAATGATTAGCTTGAACAATGGATGGATGAAATGGTCTGGAGAAGTTAATACGTAGAACTCTATTTTTGAAAATGGAGGATGGTGTTAATGGTGTTACAGTTCTATAACAGGGCGTGGGATTGATTCTAAGTGATATTTAGAAACTTTAGAAACCAAAAGGCTAAGAAACGCACAAGTAGATTATGAGTTTCAAGTTTTTGGTCAATTTGTGTGAAAATGGAAGTGTGAAGTGTGATTCTGATTTCTAGCTCTTTTCAATGGTCAAGAATTTGTGTGTTTGTGTCAAATGGTTTGTGTATGTATAAACAAAAGTATTTGAGAACTTTGGACAATCAGAAGTACAAGTTTCTAGCTTTTGGCTAGGTTACTTGATTTTGAAGAAAAGAGGGAAACAAGTTTCAAGGAGAGGTACATGCATGGGATGGGTGATTGTAAGTGTTTGAAACATTTATCATGAGTTATAGGACATGTTTGATCAGAAGAGAACAAGTGCAAGTCTCAAGAACAAGTTTTGTACAAAAAGTCACTTTATCAAAATGGCAATGTAACCTTTCTTCCAAAAATGGATATAAAGCATGTCCATGCATTGAATGCTTGAAGTGAGGCCTCTAACAGCTGTGTAAACCATTAACTATGGAGTGCCTAATAAGTTTGAGGACTTCAAAGTAGTGTTTATGCAGCATAGTTTGAATTTGAATTTTGTTCATCACTAAAATGACTTGTAATTAAAGTGATAAAACCCTAACTTCATCTCTTCGATTCTCCCTACTCAAGAATGATCTCAAGGAGTTATTTGACATTTTGGAAAGCTTGAAATGTACTCTAAAACCCATCTTTGAATTGCTTTTAAATATTCCCTTTGGAACTATATAAAAAAGTTTCATGAAGTTAGGTCAAAATCCTGGCCAAATTAGGGCAAAATTTCACTAAGTGTATAGTTTCATGACCACATGTTCATAAAATTATAACTTGAGATCCAAGCATTTTTGGAAGGAGTTGCGTAAAGAAAAGTTGTAGATTTCCTGGAGATCTACAAATTTCATGTTGGAATTTTCTCTTGAATCATCTTACATCATGCTGAAAAGTTTGCTCAAAGTTATGAAAAAACATGAAATTTCCAACACAAAATTTCTAAGTTTAGAAAATTTGACTTTTCAAAATGAAATTTTGACTTTTTGATTTCTTGATGAATAATTTTCATATTTTGACATGCTTTGATGAATTTTGATCTTTGGCACTTGAATTTGACCAAAAAGTCAAAGTTTGACTTTTCAGTATACAATTGACTTTTGATCAGTTGACTGAAAAATTCATCTATCAATCCAATGGACTTGCAATTCTTTGAACCATGTCATTAGGTCAAAATGATGCAATTGGACTCTTGAGATCATGCCTTAAACCAATTGACCATTTTCTAGGTCAAAAATCAGAAGTTGCCCTTTCTCAATCAAAACCCTAATTTTGACCATTTTGCCCTTTTGGAGATTTGATCAAATTTCTTGAGGAGTTGTGGTCCAAACTTGATCAAATGATACATATGAGTTTAAAATGTTGATGTGGATAAAAAATTATGAAGTTTGACTGTAAATTGGCCATAGTTGACTTATTCTCCAATACAACTGATTTTTAGGTCAACTGCTCAATTGACTGATCAAAAATGTGATCCAAGGCTTGAAACTTGATATGAGTAATATTGGGGGCCCATAATGATCCCTGAAAATCATATGGGGCATAGAAAGTTCAAAAATCCTTGTGCAAACTCAAACCCTAATTTTGAGTCATCAGTGCTTAATGAGGTGTCTTGAGCTGATCAAACCCTAGTGCAGTCTTGAGATCAAGGAGATCTTGTGAGAAAATTCTTGATAAGTGAGAGGGAAAATTTTAGGGTACAACAGCTTCCCCTGTTCAATCTTCTTAAGCCTGAAGAGTTAGATTGGCAAGTTTTGCCATTCGTGACTCGAAGGTGGAAGATGATTGGACACTAGAGTGCCCAGAAATTTGCACTCGGTGATGTGATGGTTGAGGGAATGGGCTTAAAGATTCCATTTGGAGAGGTGATAGAAATTTGTTGGAGATGGGCTTGTAGATTCCATCCAAAAGTGATTGCTGAATTGTAATTTGTAAGCTGAAAGAATGAGTATCAGAATGGCGACCGTGTCTAGAGCGTATCTGAACCGCATCTGGAGGCTGATTTTTAATGAGTATTAGAATGGCGTCCGTGTCTGGAGCATATCTGAACTGTATCTAAAATATGACTCTGAATGAGTATCAAAATGGAATCAGTGTCTGTAGCCTATCTTAACTGTATCTGAGTTGAATTTGAATGAGTATCAGGATGGCATCCGTGTCTGGAGCGTATCTGAAGTGTATCTAAAAGCTGAGTCTGAATAAGTGTCAGAATGGCATCCTTGTCTAGAGCATATCTGAACTGTATCTGAGTTGAATTTAAATCAGTATCAGGATGGCATCCGTGTCTTAAGCGTGTCTGAACTGTATCTAAAAGCTGAGTCGGAATGAGTGTCAGAATGGAATCCGTTTCTGGAGCGTATCTAAACTGTATCCGAAAGCTGAATCTGAATGAGTATCAAGATGGCATCCGTGTCTGGAGCGTATCTGAACTGTATCTAGAAACTTTGAATATTGTTAATGGTAGCTGTTGATTAATCTTATCCTGAAAAGGGTAAAATGTTAGCTAATATGCAATGTCATGTTGTATGAAGTGCATGGTATAATGCATTCATGTCATCAATGTTTATGATATATGGATGCGATGTATGTGCATTGTGAGCTAATCTGTTGTACTGTTGTTGGATTAGGGAAAATAAATCCCTGACTGTTGTTGTAGATAAGGAGTGTAAGTCTTCATGTTGTGAAGGTGAAGTGCTGATGAATTTCCACTTAGAGAAATAAACTCTGTTGTAATGGAAATTCCATGTACTTCTTGTAAAATCCTCATGAAATTGAACGACTTCTACTGGGGATTGATAATTGGAAGCTTTGTTCCGCTGGGAATTAAACTGCACACTGCGGGGGATTTTATGGAAACAGCTTGGAGAGATTTCCCTATCTCTTAAAGCCATCAGTGATTGTCTTTCTGTTTTGTTTATTTGTAAGCAGTAATTATGTTCAAATGCATATGTTCAAAAATAAATCATTGGACGTTTTTGTAAACAAAACACAAGAGTAAATAAAAACAGATAGTTTTGCACTTTCGAAGGGATGTCTTTGTATTGACTTTGAGTAAGTATTTTTGTACAATGAGACAAACATTCTAGTAAGAGAATGCTGTCATAAAAAATAAAAATTTTGATACAAAGAAAAGATAGCTATGTGCAATAATTCCATGGGGTTCCCATTTTGTTATAGCCTTCATATCTTTGAGCATCTTGTCTATTTGTTGCTCGTCTGAAGATGATTGAATTGATGAGAACCTTTGAGTTTGTTAAGTTGTCTGTAAGGTGATCCAACGGGACATAGTCATACGCTTTAATTCCCTAACTTTTGCCTGGATCGCCCTTTTAGGTTTTCAGTCCACCGGGATACCCTTTTTTGTTTTATCCCTAATTTTTGCTCGAACCTTTTTGGTTTGCCAGGATGCCCTTGTTTTTCCTAGGTGTGTCAACCTAGCGGGTCTCTTATGCGTAGTATGTTTTGACTATGTCTGCGTTCACAGGGTGCGGCAGGTCGTCGCCATCCATGGTGGTCAAGAACATCGCTCCACCAGAGAATATGTTTTTGATTACAAATTGTCCTGCGTATGTAGGAGTCCATTTTCCCCTAGGATCACCTTGCGGAAGTATGATACGTTTGATCACCATATCTCCAACTTGATACACTTGGCGTCTGACCTTTTTGTTGAAATCCTTGATCATCCATTTTTGATATATTTGACCATGGCAAACAGCAGTAAGTATTTTCTCATCAATCAAGTTTAGTTGATCAAGTCGAGTCTGGATCCAATCTTCTTCATTCAACCTTGCGTCCTTCATAATTCTTAGAGAGGGGGTCTGGACCTCAATAGGCAAGACAACCTCCATGTCGTATCCAGATAATATGGTGTTTCCCCAGTTGATGTGCGAGTTGTGGTACGATATCTGTGGAGAGTGAATAGTAGCATTTGATGCCAGTCTTTGTATGTGACTGTCATTTTCTGTATGATCTTTTTAATGTTCTTATTCGCGGCTTCAACATCACCATTCATCTTTGGCCGGTAAGGGGAAGAATTGTGATGCTGGATCTTGAATTGCTCGCACAAGGCGGTGATCATAGTATTGTTTAGATTTGTACCATTGTCTGTAATGATCCTCTCCGGGATACCATAAAGACATATGAGATTCTGCTTGATGAATCGGGCGACAACATTCTTGGTAACAGAAGCAAAAGAAGCTTCCTCTATCCACTTTGTAAAATAGTCAATGGCCACTAAAATGAAGCGATGTCCATTGGATGTTGTTGGCTTGATTTCCCCAAGCATATCAATCCCCCACATAGCAAAGGGCCAAGGAGCCGTCAAGACATTCAGAGGAACCGGGGGTATGTGCACCTTGTCAGCATAAATCTAACACTTGTGGCAAGTTCGAGAGTGTTGATAGCAATATGCTTCCATGGTAGACCAGTAATAGCCTTCCCGTAGGATTTTCTTTGTCATCGTATGCCCACTGGAATGGGTGCCAAAAGTGCCTTCATGTAACTCAGCCATGATCCTTTCAGCTTCAAATTTTTATATGCACCAAAGTAACATAGAGTCATGGTTATGTTTGTAAAGAATGTCATTACTAAGGAAGAATTTAGCAGAGAATCTCCTTAAAAACTTCTTATCGTTTACTGAAGCTCCTTCAGGATA
The DNA here is from genome assembly GCA_948472305.1 of Vicia faba. Taxonomy (NCBI): domain Eukaryota; kingdom Viridiplantae; phylum Streptophyta; class Magnoliopsida; order Fabales; family Fabaceae; genus Vicia; species Vicia faba. The sequence goes on from OX451738.1 coordinate 1,005,864,011, forward strand.
TTCTTGGGTTTCGAGATACCTCTTGATTTTGTGAAACCAATGTTGGTCCACTACTTCTTCAGTATTAATCTCGTGACAGTGTGCTGGTTCATCCATTCGTTCAATGGTGATCTGGGGAGCCTCGTTATCCCATTTAAGTTTAAACATAGATGACATTGTGGCCAGTGCGTCTGCTAGCTGATTTTCTTCTCGCGGGAAATGCTCGAAGGTAATCTTCTCAAAATATGGGAGCAATGTCAACACATGTTCTTTGTAAGGGATAAGTTTAGGGTGTTTGGTGTCCCATTCCCCTTTAATCTGGCTGGTAACCAAAGCTAAATCTATGAATACATTCAAAGATTTGATCCCCAAGTCTATGGAAGCTTTGAGACCAAAGATACACGCTTCGTATTCTGCCATGTTATTTGTACAGTTGAAGCAGAGTCTTGCCGTAAAGGGGGTATGACAACCTTCAGGAGATATGAGCACAACACCAATACCATTGTCGAGTGCGTTAGATGCCCCATCAAAAACCATGTTCCATCGGGATCCTTGTTCAGGTCTGTCATATGGCCTGAATTCTTCACAGTTGTTTACCATTATGAGGTCTTCATCTCGGAATTCGAACTTCATGGACTGGTAGTCTTCTACAGCTTGTTGAGCAAGGTGATCAGCTAGTACACTTCCCTTTATTTCTTCTGGGTAGTATACTATATTGCATATTCTGCCAGGATCATCTGCCATCTTGCTATTCTCCCAGAGAGAGCAGGTTTCTCAAAGATGTATTTTATGGGATCCATTTTAGATATCTACAAGGTAGTATGGGTCAGCATATACTGTCTTAGATGGCGAGCAGCCCATGCCAGAGTGCAACAAGTTTTCTATAGTAGTGAATATCTTGTTTCACAGTCGGTAAACTTTTTGCTCAGGTAATAAATAGCGTTCTCTTTTCGGAAGACTCGTCATGTTGCCCCAGCACACACCCCATTTAATTTTCCAAAACAGTCAGATACATGATCAATGGCATTCCCCCAATTGGTGGCATCAACACAGGAGGCTCTTGCAGGTATTCTTTGATTTTGTCAAAAGAAATTTAGCACTCATCATTCCATTTGACTACCTGATCTTTCTTCAGTAGTCTGAAGATTGGTTCACAAGTAGCTGTCAGGTGAGAAATTAATCTGGCAATGTAGTTCAAACGTCCCAAGAATCCTCTGACTTCTTTCTTAATACGAGGAGCAGGCATCTCTTGTATCACTTTCACCTTGGCAGGATCTACTTCAATACCCTTATTGCTGACGACAAAGCCTATGAGCTTACCAGACCTTACTGCAAACGTGCATTTACTTGGGTTCAACTTTAGCTTGTACTTCTTTAGTCTCTCAAACAATTTCTGTAAATGGTCAAGATGCTCTTCTTCTGTTTTAGATCTAGCTATCAAATCGTCCACATAGACCTATATTTCATGATGTATCATGTCATGAAATAGAGCTACCATGGCACGCTGATAGGTTTCCCCAGCATTCTTCAGTCTGAGCGGCATAACCTTGTAGCAGAATGTCCCCCATTGTGTGACAAAGGTTGTTTTCTCCATGTCCTCAGGCGCCATTTTGATTTGGTTGTAACCTGAGAAACCGTCCATGAAGGAAAACACTTTGTGTTGCGCTGTATTATCAACTAGAATATCAATATGGGTAAGTGGGAAATCATCCTTAGGGCTTTCCCTATTTAAATATCTATAGTCAATGCACATTCGTACTTTGCCGTCCTTTTTGGGCACGCGAACAACATTGGCCACCCATTGCGGATAGGAGGTGACGGCCAAGAATCCAATGTTGAATTGCTTCATGACTTCTGCTTTAATCTTCTCTGACATATTTGGTCGCATTAGACAGACCTTTTGTTTTACTAGTGGGCAGTCCTCTTTTGTAGGTAGGCGATGTACCACAATATCTGCATCAAGTCCGGATATGTCTTCGTACCACCAGGAAAATATATCAACATACTCGTGTAGCAACTGAATCAGACGCTCTTTGACACTGGGTTCCAAATTGGCACCTACCTTGACCTCTCTTTTGTCTTCTTCAGTACCTAGGTTGATTGTATCCACTGGTTCCTCGTGGGGCTGAATGGTTCTCTCTTCTTGTTGTAGTAATCTGGCAAGTTGCCCTGGTACTTCACAATCTACCCCGCCTTCGTCTTCGGCTTGGTAGATTATATTTTCAGAGTCACAAAAAGCCATAGCAGAGTCGTTGCCCATAGGATCCCGACTGGATGTAGACCTACATTGTGAGTGTGAGTGTGTGTAAGAGTATAGCTATCTTTGAAAGGAATGAAAGTGTAAAAAGAAAAACAATGAGTATAAAGTTTGTATGCAAAAAACGTCCATGATTCATTGATTTAATATGGAAATGAGATAATAACCCTTACAAATGGACCATTGTGCCTCGGGTAAGACACAAGGTTTTAAGAGTCTGAATTATTTTAATATTATAGATCCAACAAAATGTAAAGACAAATTACTGCGGGATAAAAGTGATCGGGACGAAATCTCTAGCCTCCCAGTTGCTGAGCCCTCCATTGACAGTTGGGAAAATCCAATCCTCTCAGTTGTAGTTGTCTTCATTATCTTCCACCGCATTGACTTCGAGGTTGTTGATCTTCAAGGGTGGTCCTCCAGCACGAGCACGGCGTACAGAGTTCTGGGCATCTGAAGTGAAACCCAGACCAAACTTGTCAGATTTGTATGGGATATTTGGGAGTTGTCCCAAACTAGTGCACCCACCTTCTTCTATTACCGCCTTGGCATCCTTCAGAGATGACATCCTTAGTGGAGGCCTTGTGATCTTGGGAACTTAAGACACAGCCTTGGTCACTGCCACATCTTGTGGGACTTCTTCAAAGTGATGGAATGGAGTTTTAATAAATTCACCATCTAACTCCATATATGTGAAGGAATTAAAATGACTGATCATATACTCTTATTCTCCATGAATGGTGATGATTTTCCCTTGAATCGGATACTTCAGCATTTGGTGCAACGTAGAAGTAACAGCGCCAGCATTGTGAATCCAAGGTCGGCCTAGCAAGCAGGGATATGAAGGGCGAATATCCATTACATAAAAGGTTGAATCAAATGTTTGGGTTTCAACCTTTATGGGAATATCCACTTCCCCATGCACCATCCTTTTTGAGCCATCAAAGGCTCTCACTACTATGTTGCTTGGTTTCAAAGTCAATCCCTCACAGTCCAGCCTATCAAGAGCCTTTTTAGGCAATACATTTAGAGACGAGCCAGTGTTCACCAAAACATGAGCCAGAGTTGTGACCCTGCATTCCACTGAGACATGTAACTCCCCATTATGCTTCCTCCCTCTTGGAGTTAAATCAGCATCTGAAAACCCTAAGCCCTATCTGCAGTCAAGCTGGCTACATAGTCTTGGAATTGATCGGCAGATGTTTCTTGGGGTACATGGGTAGTTTTTAGTAATTTTACCAAGGCCTTTGCATGCGCCTCGGAACATAGTAGTAAAGCCAGCATGGAAATTTTAGATGGATTTTTCCCAGTTGCTCAACTACATTGTAGTCACTTCTTTTTATGATCTTTAGAATTTCCTCCATCTCTTTTCGGGAGGTCTCAGGGATAGCCAATGATTGTGCCTTCGTCCGGACAGGCTCAATCAGAATACCTTTACCTCGAGTTTTAGTTGACTCGGCAACAGGAATGTCAGTAGGAGTGATAAAAAGGGTTGTAACAACTTTGTTAGTTGGATTACTAGCAGAGATGATTGTAGGACTGGAAACAGCCTTTGTAGGAGCGACAACAATAGGGATGATTACGGGTCCAGAAACTGCTTTTGGGGGAGCAATTTCTAGAGAGAATATCCTTCTGCTTCGGGTAATCTTACTAGTCCCTACAATATTACTGATATTGGAGTCAACCTTCTCAGAACTTGAATCTTCGACAGTTGACCAATCTTGCTTGATACCGTGGAAGTAGACATCCCCTCCATAATTCCATGGTATGGTTTTGTCTGATGAATATGGGATTGGTCCAGGCATTGTAATTATCAAAGGAGCTACTTTTGGAACTGATGTAATTCTAACGGGTATTTTGATGGAGACCCTGGAAGAATTGTCGGAAATGGTCACGATGGAAACATCATTATAATAAACAGTTGGAAAAGAAGTCTTTTCGAACAAAATTTCTTTGTTATCTATTAGGCATTGAACGCCTGTTTTCAACAAAGGACAGCTGGTTGGTGAGGACAAACAGAAATGACAGCTTTCATCATATCCTGGGAATACACCAGTGTTGTACCCCAATTTTTGCCCCTAATATCCCTTCATCATGCCATGTTGATTCACTCACAACAAATCACACTAGGATTCTTGGTTCCCCTCCCTACTTTGAGCTCTGCTCCTTATGAGGAATTACCAAGCACCTTGACTTATGTTCCTTTTGTGATCATTAATATTGTTTTAATTTCTTCACTTAACTAATAAAATACAATGTTGGCTTGTCTTGCTTGTTATCCATGTAGGTAAGGGAAATGAGATTTAACAAGTTACTCCATGGATTCATGAGTTTATTTCCATGCCCTAGTCAATATAGCTTGAGAAGTTCAAACCTCACCATTATATTGGTTTTGGTAGAAATGGCATGGCAAGGTTGTTTTGGTTCATCACATTTCAAGGTTATTAGATTTGACTCAAAAGTACAAGGGGTTGATTGGAGAAGCTGTTATGTTTGGACAAGGCCTTGTTCATATTGGTCACAAGGGCATAGTTCTCTCAAATTTCAAGATATAGAAGTGGTTTTTATGGCTATAAGTCCTTATTATCATCCTCAACAACTTCTATTTATAAAGCAAGAATATTGGTACAAGAAGTTTGTTCAAACTTGTCAAAGTTCCTCAAGGCATTCTCTTGTTCTAGAAGCTAGGGTTTTGAACTTCAAAAGAGTATATCTTGCTCACCTTTTGGTATTTTTGAGTGATTCCAAAGATATCCTTCTCTTCAAAGGGTTATCAATAAATCACTTCAAAAGTTCCAAGGATTTTTCATGTGGAAGAAACTTGGTGAAGAAGAAAGATTACAAGTCATCCAGATGAATCCCCAATTTTCCATAAGTAACTTCAAATGATCATAACTTGGTCACTTTTTATCACCCTGATCCCATTCTTTTTCTATAATGATCTAGAAGATGTGAAATTTATGCCTTCTGTTATGTGAAAAGTGGGAAAATGGATGTAGGTTGCCTTAAATATGCAAAAGATTATAGGTCATTCCATGATTTTTGGCCAACTTCAACAAGTCATAACTTGCTCAATTTTTGGATATTTTGGGTGGTTCAAGTTTCAAAATGTTATTCAAGAGATCTACTTTTTTCCATCTTTTTTGGTCAAGAGCAAATTTCAAGTGGAAGGCCATGTTTGGATGCAAAAGATTATAGGTCATTTTAAAAAAGAATTTGAAATATTTCTAAGTATGGAAAGTAAACCCTTTTTCTTCAACTTTGACTCAATGCAACTTTCAGCTCAAGCATTCATTTGATTCCATTCTTTTTGCATTGCAAAGCTTGTAACCCCATCTTTCTAAAGCATCAAGAATCATGCCCTAAGACCCCTTGAGTTTGAAATGCAATGGATTTGAATTTGGTAACTTGAAACTGAATTTTCCACAAAGTCAGAATTTTCAAATCCATAATGAGACTTCTAAACACAAGATTTATGCGTGTTTTTGATTTAAACTTGATTAGAAAACTTTCCAGAAGTGATTAGCACCCCAAAACACAAGATTTGGTTGAGTTTTGATGGAAATGAAGTCACACTTCACTCGTGCTCAACCTTCATTCAATTTCCCTCCAAACTTCCTTGTTTCTTCCAATTTTCATTCCCATTCACATCCCTATAAATAGAGGGTCATCCCCCATTCATTTCTAAAAGCTTTGAGAGCCAAAAACACCCTGCCAAAACCTCACACGAACCCATCTTTTTTAAATTCAGTTTTTGAGATTTAAGCTCATTTCTCCAAAATTCTTTGCGCATTCATCATCCTTAAGCATCATACAAACTCTCCAGCACTTAAACCAATCAAAATGAGCCATAATTCAAATCAAGCACTAATTTATTCTACTCCTTCTCCAGATTCTAATGTTGCTTACATTTTTTTAATCCATTGAGAATTGAGAGAGAAATCTCAAATTGAAGGTGCTCGCTATTTTCTGGGTTTTGGATTCATATCTCTCTCCATACCATATATAAATTTGGTGCGATGGTGGTGTTAGAATCGTCTTGAAGAGACGAGTTCAATGATACTATCCTGGAATTCTAATTTTTCCATTTGAAGGATCTCATAAAATCCCCATTGCAGGGTGTTTGGAGGTTGAAGACGATGACATGTCTCGCCTCAGCCAATGATAGTGCCAAACGTTTTAATTTCATTGGTTGCCCCTTTTCTGATCCTATGTGTATCTCACTAAGGTCCATATCAAGCACAGCGCGTCTGGTCCACTGGATCAGCTTACTAACGCGTTTTAACTATGATCTAATGGTCCACATCTTTTTGGTTTTATTTTATTTTCTGATTTTATATTTTTTATTGATTAAATTTTCAAAAATTCATAACTCTTTTATTTTTTATCCAAAAATTATAAAAAAATTCACAAAAATACTTTGAATTATTTCTGATCTCATGACTATTTTTTTCATATTTTTATTTTGTTATTTGATATATTTTGTATTTTTTTGAATCATTTTCTTTCTTTTAATTACTTAAAAAATACTTTCTGACATTTTTTAATTCTGAAAAAATTCATAAATATTATTTTGCATATTTTGGACTTTCTGAAAATTTTATGAAATTTTATATTGAGGTTTACTATTTTTGACCTATTTTCTATTTGTTTGAGCAATTTTAAATAGTTTAAAAATAGTTTCTGACTTTTAAAAATTACCAAAAATTTTATAAAAATATTTGGATCCATTTCTGATTTTTCTATGGTCTTACTTTTTATTTCTGGATTAATTTGAATATAGTTGATATTTTTCTCTTTATTTTCTATTTTTAAACATTATTTTTTAACCCTTTTGTATATATTAAAATGTGATATTATTTTGTGACAATTTTCTGGTTGATCTTGGGTTAGATTTTGGATCATGAACTTTATTAACATCATTGGATCCATGGTGTTGAGTTTAACTCCATAAAAATGGATGTATGATTTTAATAATAGTTTGATTAAAATTTAATTCAAATGTGGTTTGTATATTGTTTCCCAATCCCTCTTCATCTCATCCCCTTCTTATTGTACTAGGTGTTATTGGAGCATGATCTGTATATCATGTCTCATAACAAATGGTGGATAACTTTCTATTGACCGGCCTCAAAATAGGTGCGACTTCTATATAAGTCCACTTACGATTGCTTAACATAGCGCTAAATTTTGTCCCGATTCGAATAAATGATCATTTGTGGCCCAAACTTATTATTGCAAACCCAAGTATGTCAATTTGATCTCTTTGATCCAATAACCTTGAGATTCATTGTGTGGAGGATTTGGTTTTACAAATCCTCTAATGGATCTACAACATCTTTGGTCACGCGGGTCACTTAAACATCACTGATCATTAAATGGTACTTATGAGAATTCTAAATGGATGATATACTTGACAAAAAGAAAATGCAACTTGTTGTATAGAGGTTTTGGTTCTACCAATCCTCTAATGAGTTCCAAATGCAAGTTTCAAGATGGTCATCCAACTAACCAATAATTATTGACTTGTTTTACCTTATGCTTTTATTCTTTTTTATGCTTTATGTACTATTTACTTTTAGCATTTACATTTCATGCCATTTTCATCTTTGCTCATTTGAGCATTTATTTTCTTTCCATTTTGTACTTTGCTCAGTTGAGCTTTTTCTTTTCCTTTCTTAAGATACTTAATAATCAACATAAATCCTAAACAATATTTAATGGTACTTAGACTATTTGGTTACTATCCTTGGCATTATGGAGCATGGGACTTTTCTTAGACTTAGGATTAGAAACCTTGGCCTATCTTGGAAACCTTATGATTTTATCTGATTATTTTGTCTGGAACTCTTGAGGTTTACCTTAATACATTGGGTTGTTTGTTTGTTTTGTGTTCTGGTTATTGTGATTACACCTTTTGTTTGTAATATGGAATTCACTCGTACACAGCCGTTACTCTGCCCAATTTTTATGAAGACTTAATACACTTGAAGTTTGGTTCTCTCAAGAGGTCTAGTATTTTTGCTTGCTTGGTTTCAATCCAAAGAATGGGAATTCTATCTTGGCTCATAATGCCAAGTATTGGCTTCTTGTTGGTAAGATGGTTCTTATCCCTAGCTTTTACCTTATGCTTTAGGATAGTCTCTTCTTCTCCTCCCATCTTCTTTAATTTCAAAAAATCTTCTCCCTCCTTTTGAAGACTCTTCTTGTTTTAAATTTGAACCACTTTTATAATAAAATTGGACTTATGTCCATGTATTTCTACAGAAAAACATTTTTTATAATGATTTTCATTATTTCCTCCATTTCTTGCTTAGAGGCTTCCACAAAAAATTTCTTAGGTGCCTTCGTTCGGACAGGCTCACTTATAACTTCTTTGCTGCGGGTATCGGATGATTCGCCAACAGGGGTAATAACTGGAGTAAGAACAGGAGCAATAGTTGATGTACCAGCAGGAACAGCAAACGAAATGACAATAGGCTTGTTAACAGTCTTAGGGGAAATCTTGGGAGAGAAGACCCTTCCGCTCCGGGTGATTTTGTTGGTTTCGACAATGTTATCAATACCAGGATCAGCCTCTTCATCTTTCAGATCTTATTTAATGCCATGATAGTACACATCGGCACCATAATGCCATGGGACAGCTTTGTCCGAGACATACGGGACATGACCAGGAACAGTGATTATCAGCGGAGCAATTCTTGGAGCAGATGTAATCCTAACGGGTCTTCTCGAGGAAACCTTGGAAGAATTGGTGGAAATTATTATAATAGCAACGTCTTCAATTGGAACAACAGGAATCATAGCTTTCTCAAACAAAATCTCTCTGCTATCCATCAGGCGCTGAATACCTGACTTCAGCAAACGGCAACCAGAAGGTAGAAACGAACACATGGGGCAACCTTCCCCATAACCCGGAAATAAACCGGCCAACAGCAAATTCTTCTTGACAGTCATGAGAGGAGTAGACACTTCATCGACCGAGGTAACAAATAAATCAATATCAATAGCATGGACTCCACGACCGTGCTTAGGCATGGGAGCAGTTATGACATTTGGCTTCTTCGGAGCATAAAAATCTATTTCCTTGGCTTCAATTAAGTCTTGTATCTTATTCCTCAGAGCCCAACAATCATTTGTATCGTAGCCAGGACTCTCAGAATGATAAGCACACCGGGCATTCAGATTATATCGGGGAGATGTAGTATTTGGATTCTTGGGGGCCTCTCTCAAGGTTGCCAAGTTGGTTCTCAGCAGGTGATGTAGAACTTCAGCCAATGTCATGTTGATGCGGGTAAACTGTCGTTGTGGTCTTTCCACCCTTTGTTGATTGTTGCATTTTGGAGCAACTACAGATCTAAGTATCATCACGGCACTTACTGTCTAACATTGTTCAGCCCTGCTCTGACCCCTCGGGCTGTAGATGGCACTAGTTTCCTTCTTACCAGCAAAAAGCTTCTTTACTGAACTTGAAGAGGCATCCTTCTGTATTTTCCTCTTTGAATCCCAGCTTCTACTCTTTCCCCGGTTAGAATTAGCTCGGTGAAACCAGCTGATGAACTGCCGATCAAGTGATTGAAAAATAGACCAGATAGCGTCCCCAGAAACATATCAACCAACTCCCTATCAGAAAATTAGGGTTGAACTCTCCTAGCCAAGTCTCTCCATTTTTATGCATAATCTTTAAAGCCTTCACTTGCACCCATGGACATACTCTATAGTTGAGTACGAGTAGGAGCAGGGTCGGCATTATATTGATACTGCTTGTAGAAAGCAGCAGCCAGATCTTCCCAATTTCGGATATTGGCTCCCTCTAGCTGGTAGAACCATTCAAGCTGAGTCCCTGACACACTATCTTGAAAGAAATGAACCCACAGATTTCAATCAGCGGTGTGGGGCTAGATCTTTCTGACATAAGAACGGAGATGGAGCTTTGGGCAAGACACCCCATCGTACTTAGCAAAAACTGGAGCTTTGAACTTCTGCGAGATGACTACTCCCGACACCAATCCAAATTCTTTTAAATCCAGTCCAGGTATCCTCTGAACTTCCATGGCACTTAGACAGTCTTCCAACTGTTTGTATCTATCCTCAGCAGGAGGATATTGCTCATCATTATAATCGGTATCATTGTCAGAAACTATAGGACTGGGGTCCTTCTCTCCTTCCTGATTATCCCCTTATTTGGATGAAGAGGTCAAGTCAACTTGTTGCTTCAATCGCTCTCCAAACCTTCTGCCCATATTCAGAATACCGACAGCCTTCTTCTTTTTCTTCTTCTCTTTCAGAATAAGGGCTTTCAGATCCTCCTGCCATTTTTCCAAGCTGATGAACATTTGATGGAATTGGGCGTTATGTGCCTGGAGGTCTTTAATGCTTTGTTCGGAAGACATTTATGCTAAAATAAACAACGAAGGAGATGAGAAACCTGTAATGGTACCTGTAATGATGTGTATGATAATGGTATGAGCATGCAATGATTTCAAAGACTTTGGGAAATTTAAATTTGTGAACCAAAATAAACAAAAACTTTATTAGCTGAAGTTGAAGGTTCAAAATGCCTTTTAGGCGTTACAATTAAAAATGAATCTGAAATAATAAAAGACATCAAAATTCCCATGGATGCTTCCTCTTTAAGCCGAGATAGTCATTCAGTCCTTTTTCCTCATGGAGTTGCTTTGTGAGCTCTAAAAACTTTCTCTCCTGAGCATGGAACTGATCCCTGTAAGTATCTCGCTCCTTCATCAACTGAATCCAAGACCTCGGTAATTCCCCAAGATCAGTGGGCATGCAAGGATATAGAACCGTGTAAGGAATACCTTCTTCAGTAGTGGGTTCCACAATCACTGGTAAAACGGCCACATAGGGCATCATAAGCTGCTGGGAACGAGCTCGTACCCATTGTAGGTAAGGTTCCATATGAATGGAAGTCTTTGGCCCCAAAGCCTTGATGTCGGATCTGTTTACCATGCCCCGATCTCGTATGAACCTCCGACGATACTCTTTGACATCTTCCTCATAGTTGAATACAATACCCTCGATAAGTAACTCATGAGGGTCATCCCTTCGAGCGTGACCAAAATGTCGCAGAGCTAAACAAGGATTGTAGGTTATACCCCCTCTGATTCCAAGTAATGGGACATTAGGGTACTCCCCGCAGCGGTCAATGATAGTAGTGTTTTCCATAGCTTGAGAACACCAAAGAATATCCGTATGAGCGAGTGACATTATCCTTTGCGACCAACCCAAACCTTCTTCATTCTTCAGTACGAACTTAGGGAGGTGAGAAATAAACCACCTCGACAACAATGGCATACAACACATAAGAATCCCACTTCTCTTCATGGTACGAGTATGGAGAGTGTGAAAAATATCTCCGAGCAAAGTAGGCACCGAGTTGCGAGAGAGAAATATCTTGATAGCATTCACATCTATGAATGAGTCCGGATTAGGGAAAAGGACTAAACCATAGATTAGAAGAGCCAAGACCTCCTCGAAAGCCTGAAAATCCATATCATCCCAAAACAGCTGGGCCTTGTCTATCAGAAACTTGGCTAGAAAACCCTTGACTCCACTTCTGGTTTCCCAATTGGATACCACGTCGGCCCGTTTCAGATGCAAAGTTGAGGCAATGACTTCTGGCTAGGAACTTCTTCTAGACCTGTGAAGGGTAACTGTTCAAGAATGGGTATATCCAATAACTGAGAGAATTCTTCCAAGGTTGGTACCAACTGGTAGTCCGGAAAGGTGAAGCTGTGGTGTTTGGGATCGAAGAACTGAAAAAGTACGCTCATCATATTTTCATCAAAATTTGAAGTAACCAGGTTGAGAAGTTGACCATGTCTCTTAGTGAACGCAGAAGTTTCAGAAACCCTTGATACTAGCTCTTTGAGTTGGGAAGGTATCTGCACAAAGCTGATTCGGATAGTGTTTCTACGAACGGAAGCCATGATCTGCAAAATAGAACAAAGATAAATTCCCTTGGTATTTGAAATGGTTAGTGCAATAAGAATGGGTGCCATGTTATGATGAATGATGTCATGAGGAACCACAGGTATAGTAAACACAGGTATAACAAACACAGTCAAATCACACCAAGTCCTTAGGTTTAAGGCTTGCATGAGGTTAAAGGTAGTACCCTCTTGAAGTTTAGTTTGTTTTCAAACCTGTCTTAAAAAAGTAACCGGGTTCTAGAGGATCTCAATATCACTGACCATCCTTTATCAGGCATTATTTCAGCTCAATCAATCTTTTCTTGCAGCCAAAATATCCCGAAAGTCTGGTCTCAATGAGTGTAGCATCGAGTATCAACCAGTTCTCAGCTCTACACCAAGGCCGGCTATCTCACTACTTTATAATGGCCAAGTTTGTTCAACTAAGGTTCTAAGGTCTGTTAGTGCTTCACAACACCACATGGTGGCCCCGTATTCTCCTCGTTTCCCCACAAAGGATACCGATACCAACCAAAGTGCCATACCAACACATCCATCGCTTAAACCATATCGGTCTACACTGTACACTCTCCACAATTTATTGTTGTTTACCTAAAGAGTGCCCCCAGATCCGGGTGTAAGATCTATAGTAACCCCAAACAAAGCCTTAAAAGTAAAGCAATCAAGACAATCAAGAGAAGCAATTTAATGACCTAGATCCTAAGGTATACCTCACTTATTTCACTCCCCATCAGAGTCGCCAGTTCTGTGATACGGTGGCAGAAATGACTATTTTCACTGGTTTGTGTTTTGCGTTTTTTGTTCGCAAAATGTCACGGTAAGTAAGAGTCGCCACTGACTTTTATTTCATCCAATTATGGAAAAGGAAAAGGAACAGAAAAAACCTTTTTTCGAGATATTCTGAGTACAGGGGGTAGATTATAGAAATGGAAGGTTTTAGCACCCTTTCTATCTATAGTTATCTACGGGCTCTTAGGTACTTGCTCATTTTTCAAATTGCTTGTGTTTGTTTGTCTTGAAAATGTTTTACTTCGTGATAACCCTTGTATCTGTCCTCAAGGATGTGACGAAGTTTGTTTTGAAAATTTGTTTTGAAAGGTGTTTGTGTGAAAAGTTTTTATTGAGCAAGTACTTAAGATTCTACCTACTCGAAAAAAGATTATTCGTTCTATTTCCTTTAGACAGCGCTATCCTACTATTAAGGAGTAGGTAGCACCGTCGTTGGAGTTTATAAGGGACATTCGAAAGGGACAAGTACAATTACTAAAGCAATAGTTAGAAAACATTAGTAGTAACCCTAGAGTCTTAAGATCTTTCTGAGGCAACATTTCCGAGGCAACGGTCGAATGGAACATTTTGATCTCTTAGACAAGAGGGCAACCACTAAAATCTCCTATGCTTAATGATTGTTTACCGAAGGCAACCAAAGTGAGGTAAACCCTAGGAGTGAACATGTGCACGTGAACTTTTTTCAGTTATTTAGTATTTTCACATTAGGTGATCTACCCTTTTAAATTTCAAGCATTCTTTTCATACAATCCTATTAGCCATGCATCTAGACAGTTAAAGATTGCGGAAATTAAAAGTGCGAGAAAATAAACCTAGCTATTACAAGGCTTCGGGGAGGGGGATTAATTACATAACCAAAAGTGGGGGAAAAGCGATAAATAAAAACCCTAATTTAAAGCTATTACAAACCCTTAGCAGTTAAAAAATAATGGCAAAATAATTAACAAGCGCGCGACGAATTAAATGCGAGGACGGTTGAAAAAAATAACCTAAAACTCTAAGTGTGGAAAAGAAGTAATTTTGTGGATTTTTATTCGAGAAAATATTTAATTGCAAATTAATTAAACCTAATTTCTAATTGTTCTTTAAATTATGAAAGAAATTAAATTAACCTAATTTTCTAACTAAATTAATTAATTAAAGAAATAGATATTCATGAGAAAAATGATTTTTGATGCATTTTTAAAGAAAATTAATTAAATTATGTACAACTAAAATCCTAATTCTAATTCTTTTTAATTATAAAAATGAAGATTAAATTACCCTAAATTAATTAAACTAATTAATTAAAAATATTTATTAAAAAAATATTTTTGTGATTTTTTGATTTGTTAATTTAATTAAAAAAATTGTATTAATTAAAAAAAGGAAAATAATTATAGAAAAGAAATTAAAGAAAATACTAATAAAAAATAACCAAATGGGCCTGTGATGAATTGCTGAAGGGGGTGTGGAGTTGAAATTCTTGGCCCATTAAGCTGAGCCCGGTCAACCACGCTGGATCAGGTGTAGCGTTGACCTGGAGGTTTATCATACTCCTTCACTGCAAGCGTTGGATCTGGATTGATCCTTGATCCACTGGTCAGGAATTGCTAGCGCATGGTGAATGGTTGAGAGCGTGATACACCTGATTACAGAAGAAAAAATAACACAAAGAAATCGTTGGGACCTGGGATCAAACCCAGGTCCTTATACTCACCACCAACAATGCGTTGCGAGCTGCGCTACCTTGTTAACTTGTGTATATAATGAAAACAAAACATAATAAATAAAGAAAAGCAATGGATTAAGAAGGGCGCACAAAATTCAAATCATCCAGTCATGGGCTTCCATGCATCATCTTTTTCGCTGCAATCGTCGTATTAGGTGATTGACTTATACCTACAGACGTTTGTTGTAACTACAGCCCTGCCAAACTCAAAAATCTCATACGAGCATGATAAATTAATTGTGATGGTACCAATCAACTCGTCTTGGCCTCACGAGCATCATGGTACCTCATTCATAGCCTAATTTTACCTGTATACAAAGACCCTAAAACTCATGTAGAAACCCTAACAATGGCAGATGCGTGTAAAGGTCCCAAAAATGAAATTAAACTATTTGGTCAACTTGAAAACATGATAATGATCACAAATATAACAATTAAAGGTGCTAATGATGCATAAATTATAATAATCGAATTTGAAAAAAACTTGCAAACCGTGGTGTCAAGGCGATGGTTCTTGATGTTTTGAAGGCCGCAAATGATGTTGTTGGCTTCAGGAGATGGCCAGGAAGTGATTAGGGTCTTTTAATGGCCTGGAGTCGTCCTCTAGGGAAGAAATCAGATGCACACTTTTTATCCAATTTTTGAGTTTTTGTTCTTGCTCCCTACGACTGCAAAACCTTTTTCTTTTGATCTGCAATTGTTCAATATATATCATAGGATGAATTAGGATTATAAAAACAGATCACAACTTTGAAAGTTTTGAAGATTTGATTTGATCTTCATGGCATATGAAAACTTGCTATAATGAGCCAAATTATCCCTTTCTTGTTCCAATTAACCTTGATTCGAATTGATCATGATATCCTTGCATTATTTGATTGAGATCCTGTCCAAAAATCAGATCACAACATGTCTTTTCCATTATTCATCAATTATTTGATTTAATTGAACTTTTAATTAACAAAAAACCCAAATAAATTGAAAAATGAAGCAAATAACATGAGGCTGGATATTTGGGTCGTGGACCATGCTATAAGTGAGGTGAAATCATGAAATGCTTGGCCCATTTGGTAAAAAACTGCACTTTTGAGCATATTTGACTTTAGGCAATTTTGCAAAAAAGGTCAACTTTGACAAGGCATATCTCTTCCAATTTTAACCCTAGAGAGGTGTTATTGGACTTTTTAGAAAGCTTGGGATTTTTTATAAGCAACCCTTTTGGTCTCATTTCAATTGGATCTTCCATGTTCATGTATGAAGCTTTGACCTAAAAGGTATTTTTGTTGACTTTTCAAAAGGACCTATAATGTAAAAATTCATATCTTTTTATGAGTGCATATTTTGAACTTGAGGGCTGAAGATGAATTGTAGGGAATTGCATCCTATCCGAAATGAGCCTTGGAAGGAAAATGTTTGATAAAGTATGAAGAAGTTATACATGGTCAAAGTTGGGTTGACTTTTCCTAAAAAACCCTAATTTAGCAACTTTTGGATTTTGATGAATTTGGAGCATTCCTTGAGGAATCATGATCAAACCTTGATCAAATGATGGAAGTAAATTCAAAATGTTGATGTTGACCAAAAATCTTGAGGTTTGACTGTTTGTGTGCCACAATTGACTTTTGACCTAATACAGTCGATTCTAAAGCATGTGAGCAGTTGACTGGGCAAACTTTTTATGCAAGGCATAAAAGTTGACATGTAGGGTCTTGAGAACATATTAAGACTATGGAGAGCATATGAGGTCCTTGTGGTTCACCCATCTGGATGAAAATAGAAACCCTAATTTGAGGTATACTGCCTTAGGAGAGAGTTTGTCTGGTCAACTCTTGGACTTCCTTGAGCAACTTGGGGACCTCAATTGACATTTGTTGAGTAAAATGGGAGGGAAATTTTTGGGGTACAATATACGTGTACCCTGATCCCCTATTGCACGAAAGGTGGTACGTAGGCACTAAAGGTTCGCAACCGCGACAGATGCAAAAATCATAATATATATATATATATATATATATATATATATATATATATATATATATATATATATATATATATATATATATTCTCACCTCCACCATCCATTTTATATAACAATTTTTATAACCAAAATATACATATTTTTATGAAGAGGCTCCTGCGGAGTACCGTAGATGTTTAGGGTGCTAATACCTTCCCTTTGCGTAACCAACCCCCTTACCTTGAATCTTTCCCCCTCTTTTTGGTTTATTCTCTCTTTTCCCATTCCTTTGGAAACAATAAAGCGCAGTGGCGATTTTTATTTTGATTTGTATAAAGTCTAGTCAATCCAATGGCTTAGTCTTGAACATTTCTACCGATACAGAAAAATGGCGACTTCACTGGGGAAAGATTGACCTCTTGTTGGTCCATCCCTAAGTGGGTTAAGCCTATCTTTGTTCATATTTGTATATGTGTTATTATTGTTTTTTATGTTATATGTTATATGTATGTTTGTCTGGATTTTCCTGGTTTTCAAGGTGCTTAGTGATTACTCATAAGTCCTATACCCGGACTTGGGAAAACTTTAAGATAGGACGGGCGGTATAGTCATGTTAACTTTGAGGGAGTAATCCCAAAAAAGGAGGCATGAGATCCCCCATTCAGTGGAGGCCCCTTTGACTGTAGTGTCGTTTTCCGAGTAATCCGGAAGACGTACTGCTTTTGACCTGGGAGCCTACTGAAACTGAGGACCGTAGAATACCAAACCCATCTTGGCCTTTTAGGTGTAGTGTGGAAGCTATGACGGAGTAATCCGAAAATAGTTGTCACGCGATACTACGCTCGGACGAGTCTTTCTTGAGAATATTACTAATTACCGAGTTAATCAGGAAGTTGGTAATATCCGAAGGAAGGATGTAGACTCTGGGAACCTCTAGAACCTTGTTCGGCAGGTGATAACTTTAGACCAACTCCTTATGGGTAGTACCTTCGACCTCATGCTCGTGACGTTGAACCTATGAACCCTATATGTGTGATCTTGTGTGTGATTATTGCATCATGCATTCATGCACTCATAAGCATCTTTTGAAGAAACCATATTTCAAGGGACTTAAAGGTTGACTATTTATGAATATCTTATGTACTTTCTAACCATGGATTCTGGAAAGAGAAAGACCGGGAAGTATAGTTTCAAGGATCCCAAGATAGATGATTTGATCAGTCTAATTCCCGAAATCGAGTGTTCTACAGACTTTCAGAAGAAGTATGGATCCATTATTCCTCTCATGAAGCTGAAGATGAAGGAGGGTATTCTCTCGACCTTGGTCCAGTTCTATGATCCGATGTATCATTGTTTTACTTTTCCGGACTATCAGTTGATGCCTACACTGGAGGAGTATTCTTATATGTTGGATTTACTTGTTACCGATCGTGTTCCTTTTACTGGTTTGGAGGGTGAGCCGAAACCACATGAGATTGCTGCTTTGATTCATCTGGGGAAGTCTGAGGTGGAAGCCCATATGACTACTAAAGGAGGGATTAGAGGATTACCAACTCAATTCTTACTGGAGAAAGCTCGTCACTTTTCCAGGATGAAAAGTACAGTTGCTTTTGAGGCCATCTTTGCTCTACTTGCATACGGGTTGTTCTTATTTCCTAATATGGACAAGTTTGTTGACAATAACGCTATCAGGATTTTCATGATTGGAGACCCAGTTCCTACACTATTGGGTGATTCTTATTACTCTATTCATCTTCTGAATTCTTATCATGGGGGGATGATTATCTATTGCACGCCTCTGTTGTACCAGTGATTTATCTCTCGTATGCCTCAGTCTGATGCTTTTTGGGATGTCAAGAAGGAACCCCGTTGGGCTCCTAAGATCATGGCACTTACTCACTCGGATATTGATTGGTATCATCGAGCCTATCCAGATATAGAGATTATTGACAGTTGTGGTAGTTTCCCCAATGTACCTCTTCTTGGTACAAAGGGAGGAATTAATTATAACCCTGTTCTTGCACGGCGACAGCTTGGTTATCCAATGAGGGATAAACCGAATAGTATTCATTTGAGTAGTTTCTTTCTAAAGGAAGGGGAAGACCATAGGGAAGCTAGGGAGCAGATTACGAAGGCCTGGCGTCACATTCATAAGAAGGGTAGGAAGGATTTTGTACCTAGGGGTGTTGTTTCTTTGGAGCCATATCTTCAATGGATCCGATCAAGAGCCATTCAGTTAAAGATGTCGTATACCCGAGAGACACTTATGCCTGATCTGTTTGTGAAGACCACTCCTCCTTTATTAGATGATTTGGAAGAGCTGCAACTCATTAGGATGCAACAGGAAAGGGATGCTTGGAAGAACAAGTTCCAGACTTTAGAGAGTTCCTACAGAGTAGACCTGAAGGAGAAAGACGACTTGATTGAGATCCTTGAGAGTCGGGTGGTAGAGTCTATGGAGTGGCAAGGAGACTTATTTTGTCCTAAGCCTCAATCAGGATCTGATCACTTACTTTCTGATTCAGATGATTGGAAAGAGATTTCCATCAGACATGTGGAAGAAAACCATAGATTTAAGGCTCAGATTGCCAGGCTCACGGGGAAGCGCCAGCGTATAGAGTGATCTCCATCAGTTCTTTTTCTCGGGATTTTAGATTGTATTTTCCTCTTGTACTTGAGATCACTGAGACTTGTAATCCATTTTGGAATTATTATAATAAAAAATTTCAGTATTTCAAAAGTTTTATTACTTTGATGTTTGCAATATGTCTATAAACTTTAAATCCCTTGAAATATTAAATAAAGAAGTAAAAATAATCATATGCATTGCATATCATGCATCATATTTCACATATTTCTTGCATTTATTATGCATATCCAGGTGTCTTACCAAGCTTCTTTACTTCGTTCAGCAAGTTGACTCATCACTACAATACTCGGGCTAATTTCAAAAAGAAGACGAATAACTTAGAACAAGAGAATCGCGAGCTGCACGAAGAAGTTTCTGCTTTGAAGGCCGGCTTGGCCAATCTGACTACTCTGATGGAAGATCTGGTGGCTGCTCAGAATCAGCCACTGAGTGTTCAAACTCAACCAACAAGGGCAACTACTGAAGCTCCGACTGTTCCCGTGTATGCTACTCCAACTGTTGTTCAAAACCGTATGCCTCAAGGTTATCCATGGGGAATTCCAGGGAATTTTGCACATGAAGGTTTCAATCTTGATACTCCAATGGTTCAGACTATTGTTACTCCGGCACCTCCTGTGGTGCATGATGTTCCTGTTGCACCTCCTTCAGTGAATATGGTTCTGTTTATTAATGATGACGTGTGTCGTCCTTTCCCTCCGACGAGTGAAGACTTGGGTCTTTATGACAGAATGGATGATTTTCAAGAGCAGTTTGACAAGATGCAAAGAGATATGAAGGCCCTCAGGGGAAAAGAGATATTTGGGCAGAATGTGAATGAGCTATGTTTGGTCCCAATTTTTAAGATACCTGCTAAGTTTAAGGCCCCGGAGTTTGAGAAGTATAAGGGAAACACTTGCCCTCGTGCTCATCTGGTGATATACGTGAGAAGAATGTCTACCCATACTGACGATCAGCGTCTGCTGATTCACTTTTTTCAGGATAGTTTGACTGGTGCTGTGTTGAAGTGGTATATGAGTTTGGACAGCGCTAATATTCATACTTTTAATGATTTGGGAGAAGCATTCATCAAACAATACAAGTACAATGTGGACATGGCGCCTGACCGTGATCAACTTAGGGCCATGGTTCAGAAAGACAAGGAATTGTTCAAAGAGTATGCGCAGAGATGGCGTGAGGTAGCCGCCAAAGTGATTCCTCCCATGGAAGATAAATAGATGACTAAGATTTTCTTAAAGATGCTGGGTGTTTTCTACTACAAAAGGATGGTAGCAAGCGCACAAGGTGACTTTACTAAGATGGTTGGAATTGGTATCCACTTAGAAGAGGCTGTAAGAGAAGGCCGTTTGACGAAGAGTGAAGGATCTGGAGGTGCGAAGAAGCCATCTTATGGGTTTACCAAAAAGAAAGACGGGGATGCAAATGTTGTTATACAAGAGAGGAGGGTAAACGCTCCTATAAGGAATTATCAGCGTCATCAGCAAGTCGCCTCAGTTACTCCTATTATGAATGTCGCTCCAACTACCATTGCTTATCAGAGACCGTCCCAACAGGGGAATCAAGGGTATAATCAGAGAAGGGGGAGTTATGACTCTATTCCCATGACCTATACAAAATTGCTACCGGCCTTGATTCAGAAAAAGTTAGTCCAGACACAACCATCTCCCGCCGTACCATCACCATTGCCTTGGTATTACAAAGAAGACCAATCATGTGCTTTTCATCAGGGAGCACCAGGGCATAGTGTTGAGAATTGTTATCCTTTGAAGAATGATGTGCAGAAAATGGTAAAGTCTGGTGTTCTATCTTTCAAGGACATGAGACCTAATGTGGAAGATAATCCTCTACCCAAGCATGGGGGAATAAATGATGTAAATATGGTGGTCGGATGTCCAGGCGACTTCTGGATTTTTGACATTAGTCTGGTTAGAGGAGATTTGGTGAAGATGCACGCAGACCTCTGTGAATTTAGCTACTATACGCATGACCATTCCGGTTGTTCTATTTGCAGTATATATATATATATATATATATATATATATATATATATATATATATATATATATATATATATATATATATATATATATATATATATATATATATATATATATATATATATATATATATATATATATATATATATATATATATATATATATAAGGTTGCGAAAAGATAAAGGCTGATTTACAGGAGATGATGGATGAGGGCCTCATCCACATAATCAGGCCTAGGGCAGAGTATGAAGAGGAAGTGAATATGGTTTCTGGATGTCCTGGTGTGTTGTACCCCAAAATTTGCCCTCTCATGTTTCCCAAAGTCTTCCCCCTGCATGGTTGATCACAAACTTTTGCCTAAGGAAAAGGAAAATTTTTTAGTGTTGCTTCAAGTACATTTCGATTGGCATTCTGAAAGACCCTCCGATTGGTGTTCTGAAGGAGCCTTTCGATTGGCATTCTGTCAAGCTCTTTCGATTGGCATTCTGGACAAGCGCTTCGATTTGCATTCTGAAAGACCCTTCGATTGGTGTTCTGAAGGAGCCTTTCGATTGGCATTCTGGACAAGCCTTTCGATTGGCATTATGGACAGGTACTTCGATTGGCATTATAACAGTGTCCTTCGATTGGAATTCCAAAAAGGTCCATTCAAAGAAGCATTCAAAGGGTCCATTCGAAGAAGCTTTTGAAAAGCATTTGAAGGAGGCCATCAGCCCATTCGAAAGGGAGCATTCGAAGGAGGCCATCAGCCCATTCGAAAGGGAGCATTCGAAGGAGGCCATCAGCCCATTCGAAAGGGAGCATTCGAAGGCCAGTTACATGTCATTCAAAATTCAAAAAGGGACAAGATCCCATGTGTTTAGCCAACGTTACAAACTCTCATTCATGGCTTTCAAACACATAATTAACGTTACAAATCCTCATTCATGGTTGTCAAACACATAATCAAAGTCATTTAAACCTTTGTCTTCATGTCCCCTCCACCCCCTCTATATAAAGAAATCACAAATGTTGCAAAAACACACGAAAATATACAGAAAAATAGAGAACTTGGAGATACGCTGCCAAAAGTCATTAGCATTTCCAGGAAGCC
Source organism: Vicia faba (assembly GCA_948472305.1). Classification (NCBI taxonomy): domain Eukaryota; kingdom Viridiplantae; phylum Streptophyta; class Magnoliopsida; order Fabales; family Fabaceae; genus Vicia; species Vicia faba. Next base: position 1,005,886,395 of record OX451738.1, read on the forward strand.
ATACCCAATCCTTGCACAAGCCAAAGCTGCCACCCAGCGAACACCTCCACCCTCAGAACTACAGATCGAAGCACCTCTGTTTGGTAAAAAAAATCTAATCTCAAACTCATTTTTTAAATTCATTTTGATTGCATATTAATATTATTACTGCTGTTTGTGAATGATTTAATGTGCTACATATAAGCTACAACGCAAAGATGAGATTGTGCCATTGCTTGGGCACAATCTGAGTTTCTCCTTCGAATCCCAGGATAAAACAAACCCAGACACAGATTCAGCAGGTGCGAATAAAGGGGGAGATTCGAACCAGGGGGGTAAAATCCCCCCTGGACCTTTAACATGTGTTTCGTTTTTGCAGGAAATATATTCTCAAGATCATGTTCAGAGTTTCGAAGCTCGGCAACTTAGCTTCGAACTGGACCCAAGACTTCCAGATCGAAGGATGACATGTCCAGATCGAATACCCTTAGAGTGCAGCCCCTCATGCACCTTCGATCAAGACTCTTCACTGGGTCGAAAGACAGCCTGCACCTCTTTCGACCCAGACCTCCAGAATTATATTTTTTTTCTTGTTTTGCTGCCTGACCCATTTGTACTTTGTTTACTTTGTTTTTGTTTATTTATTTTAGTTTGTTTTTTTTAATCAACATAAAAATCATAAAAATAAATAACTTAGAATTAGGGTTTAATTTAGTTAATTATTTTAACTTATTTTCTTCAATTTTAAAATCAGTAGACTTAGGCTTTATTTGAATTCAATCCTTTTCATAAACACAAAAATGCCAAAAAATATTAGGTATTGTTTTAGAGTTAATTTTAATCATTTTTTTTAATTAATTAAATTTGACTTAATTGAACATTTAGCATTTTCCCAAAAATAAAATAAAACAACAAAAAGATCATATGCTTTGGATTTTTAAGATTCACGCGCGTTTATTTTATCGTAACTGCTTATTATTTCCCCAATTTTGGACATGTAAATAATCCCCCTCCCCGAAGCCTTGTAATAGCGTAGGATTTACAATTTCTGCACTTTAAATTCCTGTATATATATTAACTGCTTAGATGTATGCTAGCTAGGATTGTATGACAAAGATCTAAAAACAAATTGTAGAACACCTAAAAATACAAAGATGATATAAATTGAAAATTGACACACTTGCACATGCCACCCCTAGGGTACACCTCACTTGGTTGCCTCAAATGTGGTCATTAAGTATAGGATGTTTTAGAGGTCGTCCTTTTGTCCAAAGATCAAAGTTGCCTCGAAATGGTTGCCTCGATAAAAATGATCTAAGACATTAGGGTTACCACTAAGGCGTCCTAACATTGCTTTAGTGACCACACGTCCCATAAATCAAATTGACCCGAAAACTCCAACGACGGTGCTACCTACTCCTCAATAGTGGGATAGCATTGTCTAAAGGACATTAGCACAATTTAATTCCTTTTTGAGTAGGTATAGGTTCTTAAGTACTTGCTCCTTTAAAAAACAAAACAAAACTTTTCGCACTTACACTTTCTTCAAAAACAAAACAAAACTCTTTTCAAAACCCACAAACACAAAGAAAAAAAAAGCAAACTTTTGAAAACATAGTGAGCAAGTACCTAAGAGCCCGTGGATAACCATGGATAGAAAGGGTGCTAATACCTTCCCTTTCTATAATCTACCTCCCGAACCCGAGAAAAATCTCGAAAAGGAATTTTTCTGTGCTTTTGTCCTTTCCTTGTTGGATAAAATAAAAGACGGTGGCGACTCTTGCTTACCGCGACATTTTGCGAAAACAAACGCAAACGTGAATCAGCATTCCAAAACAGTCAGTTCTCATTCCCACCGATCACATGGTGAATTTAGAATTTTTGATGTGAAATATTTGAATGAGGACCTCGTGCAGTTGCACGCTACCTTCTGCCATACGGCTGGTCAGGTGGAGCACCAATATGGATCTTGCCTAGTTTGCTGTCGAGATCCCTGAGGATGTTCAGTCGTGAATAAGGGTGTTCAGTTGCTGTTAGACAATGGAACTATCAAGATCACAGGTCATAGGGATGACTATCATGAGGTTGATATGGTTGAAGTTGGTTTAATGGAAGAAGAGTCAGAGGAAAAGTATGCTTCCGCGGATGAGTATTTTTCTTCAGACGAAGATTTGTTTTCCAGAAATGACTTACTGATGACTGGTTGTGTAGAAGAAGGGGTAAATGTCATCGTGCCTTGTTTTGGTGCACCCGCCCATTTTGAAGTGGAGTATCATAGCAAGCCAGTTGTTACCCTATTGGTAATTAGTTTGCCAGGTCCTACCCCTACAAGTCAGATAAGGTTGTGCCTTACAAATACAACGCTACAATCTTAGAAGACAGAGTGGAAATTCCCATCCAGCCAATGCCCAATGTTAGGAATATAGCTGAAAATAGCAGGGTGACCCGTAGCGGTCGTGTATTTGTGCCGATTGTTCGGAGAGATGTTGCTGCTGGAAAGAAAATTGTTGAGAATGATGAACCTAAGAAGGCTACATGAGAGACCAGTGGAGCTACGCTAGAGAAAGAAGTGGATGATATTTTGACGATAATTAAGATGAGCGACTACAGAATTGTAGATCAGCTACTGCAGACTCCTTCAAAGATATCTATCTTAGCTTTATTGATGAACTCCTCTGCTCATAGAGAATCCCTGATGAGAGTATTGGACCAAGCTTTTGTGGAGAGTGACATGCCAATAGATCAATTCAGCAGCGTAATTGGAAATATTACGTTATGTAATAACTTGAGTTTCTGCGATGATGAATAACCAGATGAAGGGAGGAATCACAACATGGCCGTCCACATATCTATGAACTGCAAGAATGATTCTCTATCCAATGTTCTAATTGATAATGGATCCGCACTGAATGTTATACCGAGGAGTACTCTCATGAAGTTCAAATACCAAGGAACACCTATGCGCCCGAGTGGCATCTTTGTGAAAGTATTTGATGGGTCGAGGAAATTTTTCATCGGTGAAGTGGACTTACCCATCCATACAGGACATCACTTGTTCCAGATAACCTTCCAGGTCATGGAAATTATTCCCACGTATAGTTGTTTGCTAGGACGGTCATGGATACATGAAGCAGGGGCTGTCACTTCAACTTTACATCAGAAACTAAAATTTGTGCGTGAAGGGAAGGTGGTGACTATAACTGGGGAGCAGGCATTGTTGATATCTCATTTGTCCTCCTTCAGTGTTGTAGAAGAGGATGAGACTGCTGTTGGAACCCAGTTCCAAGCCCTATCTGTTGACAACATAAGGAGAAATGAGAATTCCATGGTTTCACTGAAGGACATGCAACGGGTTGTGCGCAATGGTCATAATGCAGTTTGGAGGCGAATTGTGGATCCACCCGTGAACAAGAACAGAACTGGTTTGGGTTTCTCTTTGAAGAATGGCAGAGTCGAAGGTTTGAAGTCAAAGTCTACTATGAGCAGCTATCATGAGGTTTTCCGTAGCAGAGGTTACCTCCATCCAACTGATTCTGGAATTAATGTTGTTGAAGAGGATAAAGCAGAGCAGGAAGTGCCAAATTATGTGACGCATGGAGTCAGGGTTCAGAAGTGGGTCACCATTGATATTCCCTCTTGCACACATATTTCAAAGTAATTTGATTTGATTAATCTTTTTTTCTCTTGAAAAGCTTTCACTATGCCCAAGGTGAAGCTATTAATGTTGTAGGGCTTATCTGTTTGCTGTGACTTTTAAGATCAACAATAAAAGTTGACTTTGTTTCCCAAATTGTGTTTTTATTTTTTGCTTTTTTCTTGGAAATAGTAATTAAAAAAAACCCTTTCAAAATAAATAATAACTGAAATTCAATCTGCATGATCACTTGTTATATGTGTCAGTTTCTAAAAGCAATCATAAATCATATGTGCAGATTAATTAAAAAACCTGTTAAATACAATGACCCCGCAACCTCTCCCAACTTTCAATGTTCTGTGTTTGGGGCCGAAGAAGAAGATTATGATGAGATTCCAGAAGAGGTCTCACGGTTGCTTGAGCACGAGGAAAATACCATACAACCATATAAAGAGCCTTTGGAAGTGATCATTTTGGGTTCAGAAGAAGACCTGAAGGAAGTCAAGATTGGAGCATCATTGCATCCCAATGTGAAGAGAAGGTTGATTGAGTTGTTGAAAGAGTATGTGGATATTTTTGCTTGGTCTTACCAAGATATGCCTGGTCTAGACACAGATATTGTCGAGCATCATTTGTCGTTGAAGCCAGAGTGTCTGCCAGTTAAACAAAAGTTGAGAAGAACTCACCCAGATATGGCAGTAAAGATCAAAGAGGAGGTTCTAAAGCAGATTAATGCTAGTTTTCTTGTGACGTCAGTGTATCCTCAATGGATTGCCAATATTGTCCTAGTACCGAAAAAAGACGGAAAAGTCTCCATGTGCGTAGATTACAAAGATCTAAATAAAGCTAGTCCAAAAGATGATTTTCCATTGCCTCGCATCGACATGTTAGTGGATAGCACAGAATTCAAAGTATTCTCATTCAAGGACAGATTTTCCGGGTATAATCAAATAAGAATGGCTCCAGAGGACATGGAAAAAACAACGTTTATCACACCCTGGGGAACATTCTGTTACAGAGTGATGCCCTTTGGGTTGAAGAAGCTGGTGCAACGTACCAGAGGGCTATGACAACCCTATTCCATGATCTGATGCACAAATAAATTGAAGTATATGTTGATGATATAATTGCCAAATCCCACATTGAAGAAGGGCATATAGAAGATTTGTTGAATTTGTTTCAGCGTTTGAGGAAGTATCATCCCCGTCTGAATCTAAATAAATGCACCTTCGGTGTTCGATCGGGGAAGTTTTTAGGTTTCATTGTTAGCCAGAAAGGAATTGAAGTTGACCCTGATAAAGTCAAAGCAAATCAAGAATTGCCAACACCAAGAACTGAAAAGCAAGTAAGAGGTTTCCTCGGGCATTTGAATTATATTCTAGATTCATTTCCCACATGACTGCAACATGTGAACCGATCTTTAATTTGTTAAAGAAAGATCAAGGTTGTGTGTGGACGAATGACTTCCAAAGGGAATTCGAGAGTATTAAAGAATATTTTCTTGAACCTCCTATCTTGCTCCCTCTCGTAGAAGGAAGACCGTTGATTATGTATCTGACAGTATTAGATAAATCCATGGGTTGTATTCTTGGACAACAGGATGAAACAGGGAAGAAGGAGTTCACCATTTATTATCTCAGTAAAAAACTCACCGATTGTGAGTCACGGTATTCCATGCTGGAAAAAACATGTTGTGCTTTGGCCTGGGCAGCAAAGCATTTACGGCAGTATATGTTGAATCACACTACTTGGTTGATCCCCAAAATGGATCCAATCAAGTACATTTTTGAAAACCTGCTCTTACTGGGAGAATTTCCCGCTGGCAGATGTTGTTATCTGAATATGATATCGAATACCTCACTCAAAAGGCTATCAAAAGTAGTGTGTTGGCAGATTATCTTGCTCACCAACCAGTGGAGGATCACCAGTCTGTAGAATATGAATTCCCCGATGAGGATGTGATGTTCCTGAAAGTGAAGGATTGTGATGAACCATTACCTGAGGAAGGTTCTGACCCTGAATCTAGTTGGAGTATGATATTTGATGGATCTATGAATGCTTATGGTAAAGGAATTGGTGTTGTGATTGTCACTCCTCATGGATCGTACATTCCTTTTACTGCAAGGTTAACATTTGATTTCACTAATAATATGGCAGAATACGAGGCTTGCATCATGGGTCTCGAAGAAGCTATTGATCTCAGAATTAAAATTATCGATGTGTATGGTGATTCAGCTTTGGTAATACATCAGATTAAAGGAGAATGGGATACTCGTCACCCTGGCTTGATCCGTTACAAAGATTGTGCTAGAATATTATTACCCTTCTTTAATAAAGTTGAATTCCATCACATCCCTAGAGACGAAAATCAAATGGCGGATGCTCTAGCAACTCTGTCTTCTAGGTACCGAGTGAATACTTGGAATGATATACCCCAAATTATTGTTCGATGGCTGGATAGGCCCGCTCATGTGTTTACAACAGAGGAGGTAGCAGATGAAAATCCTCGATATTATGATATCAAGCATTTTCTTCAGACTCAAGAATATTTGATTGGTGTGTTGAAGAAAGATAGAAAGACATTGAGAAGATTTGTAGGCAGTTTCTTCCTCAGTGAAAATGTGTTATACAAGAGAAATTATGACATGGTCTTGCTCAGATGCGTGGATAGACACGAAGCAGACATGTTGATGCATGAGACTCATGAAGGTTAATTTGGCACTCATGCCAATGGACACTCAATGGCTAAAAAGATGCTAAGGGCGGGTTACTATTGGCTGACAATGGAATCTGATTGTTACAAATTTGCAAAGAAGTTCCATAAATGCCAGATTTATGCAGACAAGGTCTATGTGCCTCTGAAACTTCTCAATGTGATTTCCTCCCCGTGGCCTTTCTCTATGTGGGGTATTGACATGATTGGGATGATAGAACCCAAAGCTTAGAATGGGCACCATTTTATCTTGGTAGCAATTGATTACTTCACCAAGTGGATGGAGGCTGATTCATATGCCAATGTTACTAAGCAGGTGGTTGTACGCTTCATTAAGAATAATCTTATATGCCGGTATGGTGTGCCGAGCAGAATCATCACTGACAATGGCTCGAATTTGAACAACAAGATGATGACAAAACTGTGTGAAGAATTCAAGATTGTCCATCACAATTCATCTCCATACAGGCCAAAGATGAATGGGGTTGTTGAAGCTGCTAATAAGAATATCAAGAGAATTATACTGAAGATGGTTGTTACTTATAAGGATTGGCATTAAATGCTTCCTTTTTCTCTGCATGGATATCGAACATTTGTCTGCACTTAAACAGTAGCAACCCCGTTCTCCTTAGTATATGGAATGGAAGTTGTACTCCCAGTCGAGGTAGAGATTCCCTCGTTGCAAGTGATAATGGAAACCAAGTTGACGGAGGCTGAATAGGTCCAGAACAGGTTTGACCAATTGAATTTGATTGAGGAAAAGATAATGATAGCTTTGTGCCATGGCCAGTTGTTGTACCCCAAAATTTTCCCTCCCATTTTTCTCAACACATTTCAAGTAAGGTCCTCAAATTGCTCAAAGAAGTCCAAGAGTTAACCAGACAAACTCTCTCCTAAGGAAGTCTACCTGAAATTAGGGTTTCATGTTGCATCAAGATACTTGAGTCCAAGGGACCCCAAATGCTCACTATTATCCTAATATGTTCCCAAGATCATCCATGTCAAGTTTCAAGCCTTGCAGAGGAAGTTTGCTCAATCAATTGCTCAAAGGTCTGAAAATCGATTGTGCTAGGGCAAAAGTCAACTGTGGCCCACATACAGTCAAACTTCAAGATTTTTGGTCAACATCATCATTTTTAAGTATTATTCATCATTATATAAAGGTTTGATCATGATTCCTCAAGGATTGATCACAATTCATCAAAATCCAAAAGTTGCTAAATTAGGGTTTTGTAGGAAAAGTCAACTCAACTTTGACTAAGCATAACTTTCTCATAATTTATAATAAATGACCCATCCAAATCTCATTTTGAAGAGAATGTAATTCACTACAATTCATCTTCAGCTCCCAAGTTCAAAATATGCACTCACAAGAAGTTATGAATTTGGATATTATAGGTCATTTTGAAAAGTCAACAAAAACACTTTTTTTGTCAAAGCTTTATACATGAACATGGAAGACTCAATTGAGATGAGACCAAAAGGGTTGCTTAGAGGACATCTTGAGATTTCTAAAAAGTCCAAGAACACATATCTAGGGTCAAAATTGAAGGAGTTATGCATTGGTGAAGTTGACCCTTTTTGCAAAATTGCCAAAAGTCAAAAGTGGCCAAAATTGCAATTTTGTCAAATGGGCCCAACGTTTTGTGCTTGCATTAAGTTTGTAACATTATCCACGACCCGTGATCCTTCCCACTTGCCTTTATTTTATTTTTGTCACTTATTTTGATTTTTATTTCATTTAAATCAAATAAAATCAATAATAAATAATGAAAATACCAAAAATCATTTAAACCTTGAGATTTTGTGCATATTTCAGGTCCATGAATAGCTGGCAATGAGATCAAATCATGCAAGGCTTGTTTGGACAGAAAAAGATTGAATTTTTCTTGTTTTAGAAAGATTTGATGCAAGGGTGAATCAAGGATCAAATCTTCATAATTGCAAGGATTTGATGCAAACTTGTAACCCTGATTGATTCTATGCTATATACTGAACAAATACAAAGCAAAAGCATAAGGGTTGGAGGCGTGAGAAGCTGAAAGAAAACTTGCAAAAACTCAACAAAAGTGGTAATCTGATTTCATAGTTCCAGGCCATCTCAAGCCTTCCCAGCTATCTCATTCGCTTTCTGGGCATTCAAGGATTCTATTCCAATCATCAACAAGCATTTTCGTGCCCAGAAACACACTGTAAGCACCTCACGACATCCCTACTTTTTTGAAATTGCAATTCATAATTCTGGCATTGTTAGCATATGTTATGGATATATTTTGAATCTTTGAGACATTTGCAAGCTAATGATAACAATTAATTGCATTTTTGTTAACCATACAGAGATTTTCCATGATTAAGGTTTAGGTTTCGTTTTTAGGGGTTTTGTTTGTAGGAATAATCAGCCATCAAGAGTGGTACCATGATGCTCGTGAGGCTGCCACGAGTTGATTGGTACCACTGGAATTGATTTATGATGCGTGCAGTGGATTTTGAAGAAACACAGGCTTATACCTACGCCCAGAAAATTGTAGGTAAAAGTCTGGACTTTTGCCAACGGAGGGAGGAAGAAGAAAGGTGGTGTGGCAGGCAGTGACTCATCTATTCAAAAATTCGCGCGTTGGCATATGTTAATTTTTGTTTTTCCATATAATCTTTATTTGTTATCCCATATACAAACATGCACGATAGCTCAGTTGGCCAGGAAGCGCTTGGAAAAGCCAAAGGGCCTGGGTTCGAATCCCAGGTCCCCCATATTATTTCATGATTTTATTTCGTGTACGATCAGGCACATGAGCAGGCAAAGAGACTACCATACTCCACCATCCTTCAACCATCAGATCGCCCACGCGCTAGATCCAAGGGTTCACAATGGAGGTCTACCATGAACATCAGTCAAGCCAATGCATTGGATCATGAGAAATCAATGTGGGCCAAGGATTTTTGGGCTTGAAAGTCAGATTAACACCCCCCCCCCCTTTTTGCTCTAACACCAGGCCCAATTTTTTCTCTTTTATTTTTCTTTTATTTATTTATTTTGTTCAAATTATTTTCTAACATAAAAATTAATTCTTTTTTTACAAAAACTCATAAAATCAATTTTCAACAATTTAGATTTAGGTTTTATTTTTATCAAAATTAATTTAATAATTAGTTAAATTTAATTTTAGGATAATTTTAACCTTTTTTGTAAATAATTTAAAATAAATTATAAAATTAGGGTTTTGTTTGTTTTAATTTTTTATTTTCTTTTCTTGAAATAACCAAAATGCAAAAATAGGTCAAATTAATTATTTTTTTCTTAATTTAAATTAATTAGTAGTTAGGTTTGTACTTATTTAATTAAAATCTCATTTTTCTCAAAATTATCAAAAACTATCATAAAAATAATGTTTCTTTTAATTAGGTTTAGACAGGGTCAAAACCCTAATTTTTCCTCGTTCACGATTTATCGTGTGCAGTTATTATTTTTACGATATTGATGTAACTGCTCATGAGATGTAATAGTTTAATTAGGATTTCCCTTTTATTTATCATTTTAAGGTTTTTTGGCTATGTAACTAATCCCCTTCCCCGAAGCCTTGTAATAGCGTAGTTTTATTTCCCGCATTTTTATTTTCGCTAATATTAACTGTTAGATGTATGATAATAGGATTGCATGACAAGATTATATGTAAATGTTAAAATGGTTAGCAAACCCTAAATGTGAAAAGATAATAACTTGAAATCAAATCACTCGCACATGCGCACTCCTAGGGTATACTCTCACTTCGGTTGCCTTCGGTAAACGATCATTAAGTATAGGGTGTTTTAGTGGTCGCCCTCTTGTCTAAACAAAGATCAAATGTCCTATTCGAAAATGTTGCCTCGGGAATGTTGCCTCGAATATGATCTTAAGACATTAGGGTTATTACTAAGACGTCTTAACATTGCTTTAGTGATCGTACGTCCCTTTCGGATTGACCCTTACAACTCCAACAACGGTGCTACCTACTCATTAATAGTGGAATAGCGTTGTCTAAAGGAAACAAGAACAGAAACATTCTTTTTTTGAGTAGGTAGATACTAGTAGGTGCTTGCTCAAAATCAAACTTTTCCACACTTACACTCTTTTCAAACAAAGTTTTCAAAATGACTTCGTAACACACTTGAAGACAAAAGTAAGGGTTAAATTGAAGTAAAATGAAAACTTTTCAAAACACACAAACACGGAAGCGGTTTTTAAAATGATGAGCAAGTACCTAAGAGCCCGTGGAAAACCACAGATAGAGAGGGTGATAATACCTTCCCTTTCTATAATCTACCCCCCGTACTCAGAATATCTCAAAAAATGAATTTTTCTGTGCTTTTTCCTTTCCAAGTTGGATAAAATAAAAGTCAGTGGCGACTCTTGCTTACCGCGACATTTTATGAACAGAAACACAAAACGCAAACCAGCATTTTCCTAAAACAATCAGGTTCGGCCATCGTATCTCCAGAACTGGCGACTCTGCTGGGGACTAATAAGTGGGGTATACCTTAGGATTAGTTCATCATAAATTTCTTCTTTTGTTTGATTTGATTGCTTTATTTTTAAGGGTCTTGTATTGGGAGTTACTATAGATCCTAACCCAGGATCTGAGGAACACCTTTTCGGTAAGTAGCAATAAACTTTAAGGGAACTGTACACCGTAGGCCTATACGGTTGAAGCAGTAGCTACGTTGATGTGGCACATTGGTTGGTACAGGTATCCCTTGTGGAGAAACGAGGAGAATACGGGGCTGCTATGTGTGTCGTTAAGCATCAACTGACCTTAGAACCTATAATTAACCAACTTGGCCATATGAAGTAGTGAGATAGCCGACCACGGTATAATGCTGGGAACTGGTTGATACTCGATACTACACTCATTGAGACCATACTCTCTAGATAGTACCGGCTGCAAGAAAAGATTGCGTGAGCTGAAACCATGATCGATGGAGGATGGTCAGTGATATTGAGAACCTATAGAACCTGGTTACTACTATTAGGACAAGTTGAAACCAACTGAACTTCAAGCGGGTAATACCTAGACCCCATGCAAGCCTGAAACTTAAGGGATCTTGTGTGACTTTCTTTCCTTTACCATGTTTGTTATCTGCTATACTTGTTGTGTGTTTTATCATGACATCATGCATCATAACATAACATGCATACTTCATTATACTAACCATTTCAAAGACCGAGGGGATTTATCTTTGTTCTGTTTTGCAGATTATGACTTCCGTGCGCAGAAACACCATCCGAGTTAACTTTGTGCAAATACCTGCTCAACTCAAAGATTTAGCCTCGAGAGTTTCTGATACTTCTTTATTCATTAGAAGACATGGTCAGCTTCTTAGCTTGGTTACCTCAAAGTTTGACGAGCAAATGATGAGTGTGCTCTTCCAGTTCTTCGATCTGGTGCATCATTGCTTCACTTTCCAGGATTATCAGCTAGTTCCCACTTTGGAGGAGTTCTCTCACTTATTGGGCATATCCATCCTTGAGAAAATTCCCTTCACAGGTTTGGAAGAGACTCCTAGACCAGAAGACATTGCTTCAGCTCTGCATATGACACGGGCTGATGTAATATCCAACTGGGAGACACGAAGCGGGGTTAAAGGTTTCTTAGCCAAGTTTCTGATGGATCAAGCTCAACTGTTTTGGGATAATTTGGATTTTTAGGCTTTTGAAGACATCTTGGCTCTCCTTATCTACGGTTTGGTTCTCTTCCCAAATCCAGATTCCTTCATAGATGTGAATACGATTAAGATTTTCCTGTCTCGCAATCCTGTACCTACTCTTCTGGGTGATATTTTGCATTCCCTATACACTCGTACTGTGCGAAGAAGAGGGACCCTCATGTGTTGTATGTCGCTGTTGGCGAGGTGGTTTATTTCACACCTCCCCAAGTTCGTGTTGAAAAATGAAGAAGGTTTAGGATGGTCTTACAGGATAATGTCCCTCGCCCATACAAACATTCTTTGTAGTTCTAAGGCTATGGAAAGCATTGTTGTCATTGATCGATGTGGGGGATATCCTAATGTCCCGTTGCTTGGAATTAGAGGGGTATAACCTATAATCCTTGCTTAGCTCTGCGACAATTCGGTCGTGCTCGAAGAGACGGTCCCCATGAGCTACTTCTTACAGATATTGCCTTTGATTACAAGGAAGACATTGACGAGCATCGCCGAAGGTTTATACGATCTTGGAGCATGGTGAACAAATCTGACCCTCAAGAGCTAGGACCAAGGACTTCTCTCCCTATGCAGCCTTGTCTCCAGTGGGTCCGAGCTCGTGCTCAGAAGCTTGGGATGTGTTATGAAGCTGTGTTGCCAGTGATTGTGGAGCCTACCAATGAAGAGGGCGTTCCTTATACAGTCCTTTATCCCTACATGCCCACTGATCTTGGGGCATTGAAGAGATCCTGGATTCAATTGAAAGATGAGAGGGATACCTACCGAGAGAAGTACCATGAGCAAGAAAGAAAGATCTTGAAGCTCACTAGGCAACTTGAGAATGAAATAACAATCAATTACTACACAGCACGAAGGGGAAGCGTCCATGGGATTTCTGATTTTGCTTTTTCTAGTTTAGATTGGTTTTCCATTTATTTCTTTTTGTAACGCCTCAAAGGCATTTTAAAACATTTTTACAAGTTTAAATCTAATAAAATTTGTTTATTTCATGTTCTGCAAATTTAAATCTCCCAAAGTCTTTGAAATCATTGCATACGCATCCCATTATCATGCACATCATTACAAGTTTCTCATCTTCTTCGCTGTTTATTTCAGCAGTTATGTCTTATGATCAAGCAATCAGAGATCTTCAGGCGCAAAATGCCCAATTCCAAAAGATGTTCTTAAACTTGGCTAAAGGGCAAGAGGATTTGAAAGCTCTCATCCTGAAAGAGAAAGAGAAGGAGAAGAAGAAGAAGAAGGTTGTTCTTTTTAGCATGGGTAAAAGGTTTGAGGATAGGCTGAAGCAACAAGTTGATCTGTCCCTTTCATCCAAAGGAGAGGAGGACCAAGAAGAAGAAAAGGGCCCCAGTTCTGCAGTTTCTGATAATGATACAGATTATGATAAAGAACAGTATCCTCCTGCTGAGGATAGGTACAAACAACTTGAAGACCGGTTGAGTGCTATGGAGTGTCAGAAGATCCCTGGTTTGGATTTTGGAGAGTTGGGATTGATATCAGGAGTGGTGATTCCTCATAAGTTCGAAGCTCCAGTTTTTGCTAAGTACGATGGAGTATCCTGTCCTAAACTCCATCTCCGCTCGTATGTCCGGAAAATTTAACCCCACAATGCTGATAGAAATTTGTGGCTACATTTTTTTCAAGATATTCTGTCAGGGACTCAGCTTGAATGGTTTTATCAATTGGAAGGAGCTAATGTCCGAAACTGGGAGGACCCATCTGCTTCTTTTTACAAGCAGTATCAGTATAATGTCGACCTTGCTCCCACTCGTACTCAGCTTCAGAGTATGTCTATGGGTGCAAGTGAAGGTTTTAAGGACTATGCTCAAAAGTGGAGAGATTCAGCTTGAAGAGTCCAACCCCCTTTTTCTGACAGGGAGTTGGTTGACATGTTTCTGGGGATGCTATCTGGTCCGTTTTTCAATCATCAGATTGGCAGTTCGTCGTCTGGGTTTACTGAGTTGATTTTGACTGGGGAGAGAGTAGAAGCTGGTATCCGAAGTAGTAAGATACATAAAGGTACTTCATCAAGTGCATAAAAGAAGCCTTTCGCCGGTAAGAAAGAAGATAGTGCAGCCTACGGCTCGAGGAGCCAAAGCAAACCTGAACACCGTCAAGCAGTGAATGCAATAGCGATATCAAGACCCACTGTCGCTCCACAACACAACAATCAACAAAAAATGGAGATACCACAGAGACAATACACCCGACTTAATATGACCTTGTCTCAAATTCTACCACAATTATTGAAGACCAATCTGGTAACTCTGAGGGAAGCCCCGAAGAATCCCAGCACCACATCTCCGCTATATAACCCGAACGTCCGCTACGCCTATCACTCCAATAGCCCAGGTCATGATACGAACAACTATTGGGCCTTGAAGAATAAGGTGCAAGATTTGATCGAAGCTAAAGAAATTGATTTTGACGCTCCGGAGAAGCCCAACGTCATGAGTGCTCCTATGCCCAAACATGGTCATGGAGTAAATGATGTGGATGTTGATTTTCTTGTGACCTCCTTAGAAGAAATTTCTACTCCTTTGATGACAGTTAAGAAGAATCTCTTGTTGGCCGGTTTATTTCCGGGCTGTGGAGAAGGTTGCCACTTGTGTTCAATCCTTCCTGCTAGGTGCCACATTTTGAAATCAGGTGTTCAGCGCCTGATGGATAACAAAGAAATAATGTTCGAGAAGACTATGATTCCGTTAATTCCAGTCGAAGATATTGCCATCATAACCATTTCTGCCAATCCTTCCAAGGCTTCCTCGAGAAAGGCTGTTAGGATTACATCTGTTCCAAGAATTGCTACGTTAATCATTACTATCCTTGGTCCTATCCCATACACTTCGGATAAGGCTGTCCCTTGGCACTACGGTGCAGATGTGTATTACCATGGAGTTAAGCAAGACTTAAAAAGTGAGGAAGTTGACGCTGATGTCAGCAATATTGTCGGGGCTAGCAAGGTCACCAGAAGTGGAAGACTCTTCTCTCCTGAGATTTCCCCTCCAACTGTTCACAAACCTATTGTCATTCCATCTGCTAGTACATCAGCTATTGTCCCAGTACATATTCCAGTTATCACCAATGTCGCCAAACCATCCGACACTCGGGGAAAAGAAATCACAGGTGAGCCTGCCCGGATGGAGGCACCTAAGAAGATCATTGTAGAAACCTCTAAGCAGGAGATAGAGGAAATTCTAAAGATTATCAAGAAAAGTGACTACAACGTAGTCGAGCAGCTGGGGCAAACCCCGTCAAAAATCTCCATGTTGTCCTTATTATTGTGCTCAGAAGCCCATGCAAAGGCTTTAATTGCTTTCCTCAAAACTGCGCATGTACCACAAGAGACTTCAGCTGATCAATTCAAAGATTGTGTAGCTAGTTTGACTGCCAACAATGGGTTGGGTTTCTCAGACGCAGATCTGACTGCTAAAGGAAGAAATCATAATAACGCTCTATAGGTCTCGATCGAGTGCAGGGGCACTACCATGGCCCATGTACTAGTGGATATTGGGTCCTCTTTAAATGTTTTGCCAAAGAAAGCATTAGACCGTCTGGACTGTGAAGGTTTGATTCTGAAGTCGAGTAATATTGTGGTCAGGGCTTTCGACGGGTAAAAAAGGATGGTGCACGGGGATGTGGACGTCCTAGTTAAAGTTGGCTCTCAGACTTTCGCATCTACTTTCTATGTGATGGATATCCGACCATCATATTATTTCTTGCTGGGTCGCCCGTGGATTCATAAAGCTGGGGCAGTAACTTCTACCCTCCATCAAATGTTGAAATATCCAGTAAAGGGGAAGATTGTTACGGTGCGAGGAGAAGAGGAGTATATGGTGAGTCATCTTAATTCCTTTCGCTATGTGGAGATGGATGGGGAGTTCACCGAAACCCCTTGTCAGAACTTTGAAGAGGTTCCCCATACTTTGGTGTCGACTGAAGTTACTGTCGACAAACCTACAATGAAGATGGCTTCCCTCAAGAATGCCAGGGTTGTAATTTAAAAAGGTGGGTGTGAAAATTGGGGTCAGCTCCCTGATTTCACACACAAAACTGACAAGTTTGGTTTGGGCTTTACTGCAGAGGCTCAAAGGGCTGTTCGGCGCGCACGGATTGGAAGACCTCCTCTGCACATCAGTAATCAACGAGTGAATGCAATTGAGGATGATGAAGAAGAGTCAGATATCGACAGCTAGATCTACCTGACTGCCAATGGTGGATTGAACAACTGGATGGCGAAGGACTTCATGTTCGTTTCTTTTATTACACAGTAATAGACTTTTGTTTTGAGATTTGTAATAGGCAGTTTAAAACTTTACGGCCCGGTGCCTTTCCCGAGGCACCTTGGCTTTATTTGTGAGGGCTTCTTATTTGTCATTTTCATATATCATCAATAAAGCATTGGACGTTTTCTTGCATTACAAATTTTACGCTCCTTGTTTTTCTTTTATATCTCACACTTTATCAAAACAGCTATTGTCTTACACACACTCACATATCATAATGCAGATCCACAGCCACTCTGGATCCCATTGATAATAACTTTGCTACTGTCGGTTATGACTTCGAGAATCCGACCAACCAAGTCGAGGACGAAGGTGAAGATGATTGTGAAGTGCATGGGGAACTTGCTAGACTGTTACTACAGGAAGAGAGGGTCATACAGCCTCATGAAGAGCCAGTGGAATCAGTTAATTTGGGTACAGAGGAAGACAAGAAAGAGGTCAAGATAGGTGCAAATCTGGAGCCTAGTGTCAAGCATCGGTTGATACAGATGCTACGCGACTATGTTGAGATCTTCGCCTGGTCCTACGAAGATATGCCCGGTTTGGACACTGATATTGTGGTACATCGCCTGCCAACTAAATAAGACTGCCCTCCGGTAAAACAGAAGGTTCACCGTATGCGCCCAAAGATGTCTGAGAAAATCAAAGCTGAGGTCATGAAACAGTTCGACGCCGGATTTCTAGCTGTTACTTCTTATCCACAGTGGGTCACCAACGTTGTTCCAGTGCCTAAGAAGGATGGTAAGGTGCGGATGTGTGTGGACTATAGAGATCTGAAAAGGGCGATCCCCAAGGATAATTTCCCACTTCCTCATATCGATGTTATGGTCGACAACACTGCGCACCATAAGATCTTCTCCTTTATGGATGGTTTTTCTGGTTACAATCAGATTAAAATGGCTCCCGAGGACATGGAGAAGACAACTTTCGTTACACAGTGGGGCACCTTTTGCTATAAGGTAATGTCGTTTGGATTAAAGAATGATGGGACAACGTATCAGCCTGCCATGGTTGCTTTGTTCCACGACATGATTCACCATGAGATTGAGGTTTACGTTGATGACATGATTGCAAGGTCCCAGACTGAAGAAGAACACCTTGACCATCTCCAGAAACTTTTTGACAGGCTGAAGATGTATAAGTTGAGGTTAAACCCGAACAAGTGCACCTTCGGGGTAAGGTCTGGTAAGCTGCTGGGTTTCGTCGTTAGTGATAAAGATATTCAAGTGGATCCTGCAAAGGTGAAGGCTATACAGGAGATGCCAGCTCCCCGTACAGAAAAAGAAGTCAGAGGCTTTTTGGGACGTCTGAACTACATTGCCCGATTCATTTCACATATGACTGCTACTTGTGAGCCAATCTTCAAGCTGCTAAAGAAAGATCAAGTGGTAAAATGGAATGATGAATGTCAGGCCTCTTTCAAAAGAATCAAGGAATATCTCCAAGAGCCACCTATTTTGATGCCTCCAGTTGAAGGAAAACCTTTGATCTTATACTTGACAGTACTCAACAATTCAATGGGGTGCGTGATGGGGCAGAATGACGAGTCTGGCCGAAAAGAGCATGCTATTTACTACCTTAGCAAAACGTTTATCGACTGTGAGACTCGATACTCACTGCTCGAGAAAACTTGATGCGCTTTGGCACGGGCTGCTCGCCGGCTGAGACAGTATATGCTGACTCACAGTACCCTATTGATATCAAAGATGGATCCAATCAAGTATATCTTCGAAAGCCTGCCTTGTCTAGAAGAATAGCAAGACGGCAGATGATCTTAACTAAGTATGACATCCAATACACAACCCAAAAAGCAATCAAGGGGAGTGTGTTGGCAGATCATTTGGTGCATCAGGCCGTGGATGATTACCAGTCTATGAATTTCGAGTTTCCGGATGAGAACATCATGTTGGTGACCGACTGCGAAAAACCTGGACCAGATGAAGGACCTGAGGAAGGATCCTGATGGTCTATGTATTTTGATGGAGCCTCAAACGCATTGGGTAATGGCATTGGCACTGTGATCATATCTCTTGAGGGATGTCATATTCCATTCACCGACCGATTATGTTTTAACTGCACCAACAATATGGCGGAGTATGAAGCATGCATCATGGGTCTTCGAGCAGCTATTGACTTGAGGATTAAGTTCTTGAGTGTATTCGGGGATTCCGCTCTAGTGATCAGTCAAATCAAGGGCGAGTGGGATACGAAGCACCCAAATCTTATTCCTTACAAGGAGTATGTACTGACATTGCTCCCAAATTTTGATGAGATAACCTTTGAAAACTTCCCGAGAGAAGAGAACCAGTTAGCGGACGCGCTAGCTACCATGTCTTCTATGTTCAAGGTCAGGTGGGACAATGAAGCTCCCCAGATTACCATCGAGAGGTTGGACGAACCCGCACATTACTATGATATTGAGACTGAAGAGGTAACAGATAAACCCTGGTTCCACGAGGTAAAGAGGTATCTTGAGGCTCAAGATTACCCCGAGGGTGTATCTGTTAATGATAAGAAGTTTCTGAGAAGATTCACGGTGAAGTTCTTCATTAGCAATGGGATCCTTTACAAGCGTAACCATGATTCAACCTTACTGTGATGTGTGGACAAGAGCGAGGCAGAACAGATCATGGAAGAGTTACATGAAGGTACCTTTGGAACTCATTTCAGTGGACATACCATGGCAAAGAAGATCCTACGGCCAGGATATTATTGGTCTACTATGGAAGCCGATTGTTATCAGCATTCTCGGACCTGTCATAAGTGCCAAGTCTATGCTGATAAGGTGCATGTACCTCCAGTTCCTCTAAACATGTTGACAGCTCCTTGGCCCTTTGCAATTTGGGGCATCGATATGATTGGCGAGATCAGACCTACCACATCCAACGGGCATCATTTCATTCTGGTAGCCATTGATTACTTTACGAAGTGGGTTGAGGCAGCTTCCTTTGCTACAGTAACCAAGAACGTCGTGGCGCGGTTCATCCGACACAATCTAATTTATTGATACGGTGTACCATAAAGGATCATTACGGACAATGGTATAAATCTCAACAATACGATGATCACCGAGCTCTGCAAACAGTTTAAGATACAGCATCACAACTCTTCTCCTTACCGGCCAAAGATGAATGGGGTTGTTGAAGCGACTAATAAGAACATTAAGAAGATTGTACAGAAGATGACGGTGACATATAAAGAATGGCATGAGATGTTACCATTTTCTCTTCATGGGTATCGTACCTCAGCACGGACATCGACAGGGGAAACACCTTACTCTTTGGTGTATGGTATGGAGGCGGTCTTACCCATGGAGGTCCATATACCTTCTCTCCGGATTATGAAGGATGCAGGTTTAAGCAAGGACGACTGGATCCAGACCCAGCTTGATCAGTTGAACTTAATCGACGAGAAGAGACTTACTGCTATTTGTCATGGTCAAACATATCAAAAGAGAATGATTAAGGCATTTAACAAGAAAGTCATATGACAAGAATATCAAGTTGGGGATCTGGTGATCAAACGCATCATACAGCCACAAGGTGATCCCACGGGCAAATGGACCCCTACGTACGAAGGGCCATTTGTGGTTAAGAACATTTTCTCGGGAGGAGCTATGATTCTAACCACCATGTATGGTGACGACCTTCCTCACCCTGTCAATGCAGACATAGTGAAAAAATACTACACATAATCAAAGACCCACTAGGTCGACTGGCCTAGGCAAAAATAAGGGCTTCCCGGCGAACCAAAAGGGTTCGGGCAAAAGCAAGGGATGAAAACGAAAAAAAACTATACACCTGACAAGTCGAAAACCTGAAAAGGCGGCTTGGGCAAAAAAGGGTATCCCGGTGGACTGAAAACCCGAAAGGGAGGTCCAGGCAAAAATTAGGGATCAAAGCATAACACTATGTCTCATTTGGATCATCTTACAACTAGACTTAGGTATCGACTATCAAGCTCGGACAGCGCTGATCAATCTGATCCACCTTCAACCAAGTAGCAAAGTGATGAGACGCTCGAAGATATAGAGGCAATATCAGAGTTGGAACCCAATGGGATTGTTTCACATAGTTGTTTTTATTTCTTTTACACAAATTGTATAAACTTTGTTCATTCGGCAGCATTCTCTTACTAGGACGTCAGCCTCTTGTATAAAAAATGCCTATTACAGGCTAACTTAAAAAATCAATACAATTCATTTTCACAAAGAAATTTCAAATTGTTTTTCTTTTTCTATTTTGTTTTGCAAGAACATCCAATGATTCATTTTTTATATATGCATTTTAAAAATAATTGTTGCTCATAAATATTTACATGCGAAACAAAAGATAATTGCTCGTAATTCCAGAAACAGGGGCAAACAAGAAATGTCTAAACCTTATAGTTGCTCTACCCACCAGGTACGGGAATAGACCCAGATGGAGAATATGACTAAAAGTGCACACACTCCCCGCAGAATACGAAATACCCAGAGTCAGTGGTGTTTGTACTCCCCAAGCAGAGTTTATCTATCGCCAACAATGGAAAACCATCCCCATTGGAGTTTATTTCTTCCACAAGCAGAAACTTAATCCTCAACAGGGTTCATTATCGCCAACAATGGTAATTCATCCCCAGCCGAGGTTATTTCTCCAAATCAGCAGATCTTCTGGCAGAGTATCTCTCTTCCCCACAGAGTCATCTTCTCGCCAGTTTATTCTCCAGCAGAGTTATTCTCCCGCCAATTTATTCTCAAATCATCTTCGTTTGTTACCCCAGCTAGAACGAAGAACTCAACTCTTTATATTCTCCAACAGCAGTCTGGGATTTATTTTCCCCAGCTAGAAAACATCACGAGAACACTACATATCCATACATCATGGCATGCGCATACGCATCATACAGCACAATCTCATTTGTTTTGAGAACATCATTGCTCAATACAAGGCATACATCATGACATTACATATGACTAACTCTTTATCTTTCAGGGAAAGATGCAATCAAATTCTCACAAAGTTCAAGCTATGAAGCCTGGATTCGACTGGATAATATCTTGATCTCTCCATCATACTGTGAAGCTCGTAGAACGACCAGATAACAATACCAAAATACCACGAAGCCTAGAGTCGACCAGATAGTGGTATATCCGAATTCAAAGCTATGAAGCTCGGAAATCGACTGGAAAATAGTTGAATCCCCAGTAAGTTACTGTGAAGCCTGGAAATCGACCAGATAGCAGTACAAGACACCATGAAGCCTAGAATCGACCAGATAGTAGCATGTCATAAACATAAGTCGTGAAGCCCGGAAATCGACTGGATAACATCATAGTAAGTTATTATGAAGCCTGGATTACGACCAGATAGCAATACAAGGTACCATGAAGCCTGGACTCGACCAGATAATGGTATAAGACGTTGTGAAGCCAGGATTATGACCAGATAGAAGCAAAGAATACTATGAAGCCTAGAATCGACCAGATAGTGGTATATCTTTAAGGCAAGTTATGAAGCCCGGGTTCGACCGGATAATATCTTGATTTCTCCAAACGCTATGAAGCTTAGATTCGACCAGATAATGGTATAAGACATTATGAAGCCGGGATTACGACCAGATATGGCAAAAGAATACTGAAGCATGGATTACGACCAGATAACAATAAGGGACACTGCGAAGCTTGGATTCCGACCAAATAGCAGTTTACCTGGCCAATTACTATAAAGCCCAAAAATCGACCGAATATTAGTAGGCCTTAAAATCAAATGGAAGCCTGGATGCGACTGGATAACCACTTGATTTCTTCTGAAGCCTGGAATACGACCAGATAAGAAGTAAGAAGTTGCGAAGCCTGGATTACGACCAGATAGCAGCAAAGGACTGAAGCCTGGAATCGACCAGATAACAGTATAAGACATTGCGAAGCTTGGATTTCGACCAAATAGTAGTTCACATGGACAATTACTAAGAAGACCGGAATCGAATGCATATTAGTATGCCCTAAAGTCAAGTTGAAGCATGGATGCGACCGGATAACAACTTAATTCCTTGTGAAGCCTGGAGTACGACCAGATAAGAATTGAGAAATCGCGAAGCCTGAAAGACGACCGAATAGAAAGTTTAATCTCATCTCCCCGTTAAGACACTATAAAGCCTGGAGCACGACCAGATAGCAGTCGATCTTATCACTATGAAACCTATGTCACGACCAGATAGTAGTTCATTTTCACCTCTTCAACCAAGAGACAATTCCCCAGTAGAATAACGAACGACCGAAGCTCCTAAAATTCAATTTTTACCAAGACAGAGACCAACATTCCTCAGCGTAGTCTTCCTCAACAACAGGTATACGGGCTCTCGCTAAGGAATCTCTTAGGAGATCGACACTCCTTCATATGGCATCTTTAAGCCCATCTTCCGTCATCAATCTCCAAATGGAATCTATAAGCCCATTCCCGATATCGCAAGACAAGTACCACTTCGTGCAAGTGAAAATTTCTGGGCACTCTTGTGTTCAATCATCTTCCACCCTCGGATCACGAAAGGTAGACAAGCCAATCTACATCCTCAGGTTTAAGAAGATTGAATAGGGGCAGCTGTTGTACCCAAAAATTTTCCCTCCCATATTTCTCAACACATTGTAATCTCAAGCCTCAACTCAACTTTAGTTTTGATGAAAGACAATCAAGCACTATGGCAAGAAGGAAAAGAAGTGGAATTAGCTTAAAGCATCATTCACTCAAAGCTTCAAGGATCATGGCAAGCAAATAAGTATATCAATTCTCATTTGAACTAAATTGATTAGAAATGCTCAAAAATGATATACACACTTGCCACAACACTTCACTTAAAGTTTAAAGCAAATTCTAAGTTTTTCACTAATGTAAATCGATTAACACATCATGTAAATCGATTTACACATTTTTTTTAAAAACTGATTGCCCCTGGCAGCAATCGATTTACATGGAGTGTAAATCGATTGATTACTGAACTGAGTTAATTTTTTAACACTAGTAAATCGATTAACACATCATGTAAATCGATTTACACTTCAAATTTTTTGAAAACAAGAACGTTACAAACCCGTGCAATCGATTTACATCTAATGCTAATCGATTTACACATTGTAATTTTTGAAAAATCTGAACTTGATTCAAGATATCCTTCACACCTTTTCTCCAATGGTTGCATGGTCATACATTGCATCTTCTCAAGTTTTACAAACAGAAAAGTGGTATCCATTTGGAAAGGTATCTTGATTGCTTTAAATACTAAATCTTTCAAATTATAAAACAACTCTTCTCTCATGCAATAATTATAAACTTTGTAAAACATTCAAACTTCATATTTCTTATTTTTTAAGAACAAAGATTTTCTGCACTTTCACACATGTAAGAACAGAAATATTTGAGCATTTTCTAACCATTGTGTTACAGTTTGAATTGATTACAAGAGAAGAAAGAAGAAACTTCATTGAAGTCACTCTATGTGATCAACATCTTTCAAGAAATCATATTTCATAGAATTATACTAAGTGTAACTTATTTCCAGGATTGTTGGAATTAAGTATTAGAATACTTTTGTACCTTGTTGTCCATTGTTGGAAACAAGAGGTATCTTTTGAGAGGATTGTTCTCAAGAGACTTATTGGAAATCCAAGAGGGTGTTCTTGGTATTTGTTAGTGTCTTTAGTTAATAAGACTGGGAAGAGTCTTGTAAATGTTCTAACAAAATAGTGAAATCTCTTGCGTGTTTGCAAGGGGACTGGACGTACTTCCGGGGTGTGGAAGGAACCAGGATAAATCTCCGTGTCTCTTTACTTTATGCACTTTACCATTTTCCATAGCACTAAAACAAAACCAGGAAGTGTAAAATAAATCAAAAATCGACCACCACCTAATTCACCCCCCCTCTTAGGCGCAATCTTAAACTTACAATTGGTATCAGAGCAGGTTATAGGTAACCTGCTCCTAGAGATCCAGAATGGCTTCCGCAAATCAACAACCCGTTTTCAGAGATGGTGGTAGTAACACCAAGCCTCCTCTATTTTGTGGCGAATACTTTGATTTTTGGAAAATACGCATGAGGGCGCATCTAGAATCACAAGGAGAAGAAATATGGGATGCCGTAGAAAATGGTTTGTTCATTCCTATAACAGTTATCAACGGTGTCGGCACGGCTAAACCCAAAACTTCATGGGATGATGACGACAAGAAAAAAGTCCTCTATGATAAAAAGGTCGTAAATATACTTCAATGTGCACTATGCATGGATGAGTTCTTTCGTGTATCTGCATGTAAATCGGCGAAAGAAATATGGGACACCTTGGTACAAACACATGAAGGAACCATTGAAGTTAAGAGATCAAGGCTGAATACTTTAAGTCAAGAATACGAGTTATTCCGAATGCAGCCCGGAGAAACCACTCTCGACCTACAAAAGAGATTCATCCACTTAACAAATCACTTAAGTGCTCTTGGTAAAACCTTGACAAATGATGAACTCAACTTGAAATTCCTTAGATCATTGACTAGGGAATGTGTAGCGATAAAAAATGTAGCGGGGTAAATCGGAGATCGAATTATTGATTAATTCGTCTCACAAAAGCAAGAGTCGCCACCGCGCTTTATTATTTCCAAGGGAAAAGGGGAAAGAACGAAATAAAACCCTAAATATGCAATGTAAATAATACTTTTTTAAAAGTAATAAAAATACAAGGCGTTTTTGAAAAGAGATCTATGGTTCGGGGGTTGGTTATACAGTGGGAAGGTATTAGCACCCAATGTATCTATAGTACTCTATAGGAACCTTTTGAAATATCTGTTTATTAAAATGTTCGTTTAATTTAAAAATAAATTGTTTTGGCCGAAAAGAGGTACGGACGGGTTTTTGAAGATACGACGACCTAATGTCGAAGTTTTTGCTTAAAAGGTATGAGTTTTGAAAAGATTGAATATTTGAGAGAAATTGTCCTAAGTTTTAATGAGATGAAAAATATTCGCGTGATTGGACTTGAGGACATGAAGTCAACAAATTTAATCGTTTTTCCCTTGGATTTAGACGTAAACAGAATAATCATGTAAATATGAAATAATTAAACAGAAAATTATGTGGATAATGATTAAATGGCAATCAATTAAATAATAAACTAAATGGTGTGAACATGCATTTTTCATATTTTTGTTTAATATATGCAAAACGAGAGAATTAATTAAGAAAATATTATATTTTTTAAGGCTTTTATATGTTTCTATTTTTTATGTTTTTTTTTAAATATTAATATAAGATATTGCTTTAAGAATTATTGAATAGTTAAGCTAAATTAAAACTTTAAAATTATTAATTTTAAGTCTAAAAAAAAGGGGAATACCAAAATTACCAAATTAATCCTAAAGTTAATAAAATTGGTCACCTTATTAAAATTGTTTAATTAAATTATCCTATTTGATTAAGTTACTAGTTAATTAAACTAAATTAGTAATAGTTCTAAAAACTAAAAAAAGAATAAATAGAAAAAAAAAGTGTATTAGAAAAAAAAGGTTAGATGAGCAATTTATATGGGCCAAAGGGTTCTGAGGGGCCCAAGACAAAGAGACAGGGAAGGGGGGTGTATAAGCAGTTTCGTTGGGCTTAGGGGAGGTAAACAGGGTTAAGTCCAAACATCTCTCAATTTTGTTTTAGGGTAAACATAATTTGGTTCAGGGAAAAAAGGATTAAAGTTTGCACAAAAACGACGCTTGTTCATCCTCACTTCGTCTTCTTTCGTCTTTCTCATGCCCGATTCTGCGTTTTCCTCAGCCTAAGGCCACCGGCATCTCAATCTCCTCTTCCCTCCACAAAAGTTCCACGGCGACGGATTAGGTAACAATTCCAATTTTTATTTCGCTAGGGGGTACTGCATGTCATGGTTTTCGCCTATTCTGATTCTTATTCGTTTTTTCACATGATTATTTGAGGTATTGAAAGAAAAGAAAGATGATCATTACCTGGAGATGGAGGAGGAGGGTTGAGTGCGTAGGAGGGCTTTGACGGCAAGGTGACAGCGGTGATGAAGCTTCTGCTTCCTGGTTTGCGTTTCTGATTCTCTTTTAGTGGTTTGATGATGACAGTTGAAAACCCTTTATGATATCTTTTCTTCTTCTTCCTTTGCTTCGCTTCGTATACTCCTGTTTGCCTCGTTGCTTGCTTATGATGCCTCTGAATGCTTGAATGCTACTGTTGAAATGTTGGTTTTGACTAGCTTCTTTTCTTCTTCTTCTCGCCTTGCTACTGTATGCTTTTTAATGGCCAATGATGAACATATCTGAGGCCTTCGTGTTTGGACATGTTACTGTTGAAATGTTTTGACATTGGTTTGATAAAAAGCTTGCATTATCCTGGGTTTTGCTTTGGTTGGATGGACAAGGGGTTATGGTTTTAGGCCATAGTCTTGACAGGTTTTATGGTTCTTTAGGCCATAAGGTTGTACTGGTTTTGAAGGTTTATTGGTTTTGATATGGTTTGAGGAGTCGGATGGATAAAACCAGCGCTTCGGAAAACCTCTTGAATCGGACGAGCAACCACTCCTTGCTTGACTCTCGCAGACACGGGACGAAAACCAAGACCTTCTCCAGATTTGTTCTCGGGCAAATTCAACACCTGGCCCCATCCTTCGGCCGAACCACTTTCCACCACTTGTCGTGCATCCTCAAAAGAAGAAATGGATGCCCCTTGCTTCTTCACTTAATTCTTAGCAACAGATAGACCTTGGAACTGGGTTCCAACATCCTCATCAGCATCAATAAAAGAGAAGGATGATAAATGGCTTACCACCATAGCCTGCTCTCCACCGATCATTACTAGCTTCCCATGCCTCACAAACTTCAGTCTCTGATGGAGCGTGGAAGTGACTGCCCCTGCATCATGGATCCATGGACGACCAAATAAGCAACTGTAGGCAACACGAATATCCATTACTTGGAAAGTGATTTGAAAAGTATGAGGGCCAATTACTATAGGAAGATCCACTTCACCAATGACAGTCTTCCTAGAACCATCAAACGCTTTGACAATTACTCCACTAGGTCTTATGGGAGCACCTGGATATGAGAGCCGAGTAAAGTAGTCTTGGGCATCACATTTAACGACGAACCTGTATCTACCAACACACTTGATAAAGTATCATTTCCACAACTTACTGAGATATGCAAAGCCATATTATGGTTTCTCCCCTCCTCCGGGAGTTCTTCATCACTGAAACCAAGATTGTTACACGAAGTAATATTTCCCACAATTCCATCAAATTGGTCAACCGTCACATCATGATCCACGAACGCCTGGTCTAATACCTTCATCAAAGCTTCTCTATGGGCACCAGAATCTCTCAGTAAAGCAAGCAAAGAAATCTTGGAAGGAGTTTGCAAAAGTTGGTCCACAATCTTATATTCACTTCTCTTGATAAGCTTCAGAATCTCATCATCCTCAGGGCGAGGGATAGGTTCACTGGATCGGCCTATCTCAACCCTTGGTTCAACATTTCTTGCTGGAGCTTCAGCCGGTATGGGCCTCCTGACTTGAACTTCTGGTCTCTTCAAAGGTACTGCTGTAAAGACACGTCCACTCCTCGTAACTCTACTCACATCAGCAATGTTAACAAAAGATGGCCTTGTCGGTATAGGGACTTCTACCCCATTCTCAATCATTGTGGCATTATACTTATACGGTACAGCTTGGTCTGAGTTGTAAGGCACATGACCAGGTGGGTAAATAATCAAAGGATCAACAGGTGCAGTCTGACTGTTGTAAACAATCTCTACTGATTCAGGCAAATTGAATTGCGGTATTATAACATTCACTTCATCCTCCGGATCTCTGTCATATGTAATAGTGATAACTCTCTGGTCTAACAACTTTTGAATATCCTCCTTCACAATGGGGCAATCAACCTCCCTTGAACAAAACTCACAAACATCATAATCATGCCGATGCCTAACAAAGGCAAGTCTTCTCAAACTCTGATGTAACCTGATCAACGACTCTCTTATGTGTTCAACTTGAAAAACTCGAAACTTCCTCGGACAACCTTCCACCATATTCACTGATGCTGCCCCATGTCGAGGCAAGGGATTATCTATAACATTTGGATTAACATCCTTGAAAGACAAGATACCATTCTTAATCAACCTCTGCACGTCCGCCTTCAAAGCAAAACAGTTTTCAAGGTTGTGCCCCGGCGACCCTTGATGATATTCACAAAACTGATCCGCCTTGTACCACAGAGAAGTACTGTTTGGTGCGATAGGAGGAGGCTTTGTCGTTATGAGATTCTTTCTGATAAGAGCAGGGAACAATTCAGTATAAGTCATAGGAATGGCATCGAACTGCGGTTTTCTTGGTGAACGGTTCTGATTGTTGAATGGATAAGCCTGGTGTCGAGGCTGCTGCTGAAATGGTCGTTGTTGAGTTGGTGGGGTTTGATGAGCTGGGGTCATCAAAGCTGGGCGGACAGCCGGAGTGACTGCCGCAACGTGAGAGTAACCTCTCCTTGGTCTCCCTGGGAACAATGCGCTGACATCCTGCTCTTTTCTTTTCAGGAAAACACTTCCAAACTTCTTAGTACTGCTAGACGAACTTCCTTCTTTAACCAAACGCCCTTCACGAATCCCTTCCTCTAACCGCATGCCCATGCTTACCATTTCGGTGAAGTCACTGGGTGCGCTGGCGATCATTCTTTCATAGTAAAAGGAACCTAAAGTCTTCAAAAATATCTTAGTCATCTCTTTCTCCTCAAGAGGTGGATAGATTTGAGCAGCAATTTCATGCCACCTCTGGGCGTATTCCTTAAAAGATTCTATGTCTCTTTGCGACATCGCCCGGAGTTGATCCCTGTCCGGCACCATGTCAACGTTATACTTATACTGGTGGACAAAAGCTTCGCTAAGATCGTTGAAGTTGCGGATCCGAATACTGTCTAAACCCATATACCACTTTAGAGCAGCACCCGTCAAACTGTCTTGAAAATAGTGAATCAACAAGTCATGATCATCGGAATACGTAGACATCTTTCTCACGTACATAGTCAAATGACTTCGAGGACACGAATCACCCTTATATCTCTCAAAGTCTGGCACTTTGAATTTTGCTGGAATCTTGACATTCAGAACTAAACAAAGGTCATGCGTGTTCTTCCCAAACAAATCCTTCCCCTTTAACGCTCTGAGCTCCTTCTGCATTTCTTGGAACTGATCCTGAAATTCTTCCATTCTATCAAAAAGACCCAAACTTTCAGCAGGCTCGGCAGGATAAGTAGGTTCATTCAAGTATGGCACAGAGTGGACCACAGGAGCGACAGTTGTCATTACCGGTTGCAGAAAAGGTGTTACAGGCGGAATTACCGGCGGCAAGGCAGTTGTCTCTGGTTGAGGAAGAGACAAAGCAGGTTGAAACAAAGGTTGTACGGCAGGCTGATACCCCTCTGGCATAAAGTTGTAAGGCA
The DNA here is from genome assembly GCA_948472305.1 of Vicia faba. Lineage (NCBI taxonomy): Eukaryota > Viridiplantae > Streptophyta > Magnoliopsida > Fabales > Fabaceae > Vicia > Vicia faba. The sequence goes on from OX451738.1 coordinate 1,005,916,157, forward strand.
TTCCCCACGGAAAAGCTTTCGGCATCTGATGTTGAAGCGGAGAGTTGATTTGAGTCACAGAGGTTGGAACGGTGACAATCTCGGAAACCACTGGAGTTGAAGTTTGAATCTCAGCAACTGTAGTCGATGGCTGATTCTGAACAGCCACCAAACTTTCCACTAACGCAATTAACTTTTCCATCTCGATACGAAGGGTAGCAACTTCCCCACGAAGCTCATGATTTTCCTGTTCCAGATCTTCCATTTTCCTCTGACGATTTGCTCGAGTGTCGTATCGGTGAGACAGCTTGACAACCTTCGGAGTGGAAAAAGAAACAAGGATAAGACTCTAGAAAACATGTGAAGTGGAATGTTGAATGATGCATGATGTGTGATGCAAATGATGATTCATTTTAATAGTTTTTCAAGGAACTTCGATAATTTTGCACGCATCAATGGTAAAGGAATTTGGAATAACAAAAACTCAATCCATTAATCAAAAACAGTAAATTACAACTTACAACTTTGGAATAACAAAACAATAAATTACAACTTTGGGATAACAACCCAATAATAAAAGCAGTAAACTACAACTTTGGAACATGAAGTCCATAATAAAGCAATAAATTACAACTTTGAAACATGAAGTCCATAATAAATCAATAAATTACAACTTCGGAGCATGAAGCCCTTAATAAAAGCAGTAAATTACAACTTCGGAGCATGAAGCCCTTTTACAAGGTTTTACAAAATGACATTAATAAAATAAAACTAAAAGCTAAAGATCACTCTAAAACATCGGATGAAGGACCAAACACCAACTGTAACCGTAGCTTCTTGATCTTATCTTCATAAAAGTCTTCCATCTCTTTCTTCTCAGCTACCAGTCGATCAATGATTTCCTTCTGCGGATTAGGAATAAGAGCAACGCTTACTGGACCTTCCTTCTTTCTCTTCCTTTCACTAGCATACTTCTTCAATAAAGCATCCTTTTGATGAAGCTTCTCATCATGATCAATAAACCAGCCGTCTTGAATAAAGAGTAAATCCTCCTTTTCCTTTAGCTGTCGAGTCAGGACTCGATTCTCATATTCAGACATATTATACTTTTCTTTCCAAGCATCTCTCTCGGACTTCATCCTGGCCAGATTTCCTTGGTATTCTCCTATATTCGTGATAGGGATAACAACAGATGATGATGCAACGGTAGGGAATAAAGGTTTCTCAAGTTTATAGGGCATCTTGAGAGCACAAGCCCTAGCACGGACCCACTGTAGGTAAGGCTCCAAAGAAACGGCACCTCTATGTCCTAACATATCTCTCCCTTTCCTATGGATGTGGCGTCAAGCTCATTCGATCTCCCTCTTAGCTGTCTGGTGATCTTGTCCTTCCTGTAGAAAGAAACCACTCACATGGATGTTGTTCGGCTTGTCCCTCATCGGGTATCCAAACTGACGGCGCGCGAGAACAGGGTTATAGTTAATTCCACCTCTCGTACCGAGAAGAGGCATGTTAGGAAAAGCGCCACAGCTATCGATGATCTTCACGTCATAGTAAACTCGATTATACCAATCAATGTCGAAATGAGTGAGAGCCATAATCTTTGGCGCCCAACGTGGCTCCTTCTCGAGATCCCATAAAACATCAGACCCAGGTAGATGAGAAATATACCACTGATACAGCAACGGTGCACAACAAATAATCATCCCTCCTTGATAAGAGTTTCGAAGATGGATAGAGTAGTAGGTATCTCCTAGCAGCATAGGGACCGGATTTCCAATCAAGAAGATTCTGATGGCGTTGATGTCCACAAACTTATCAACGTTAGGGAACAAGAATAGACCATAAGCGAGTAAAGCAAAGACGTCTTCAAAGGCAATAGTATCTTCTATCTCAGCGAAATGACGAGCTTTCCTCAACAAAAACTGCGCAGACAACCTCGGATTCCCCCTTTTGTAGTCATGTTCTCCTCTATCTCTGACTTCTTCAAGTGGGTGATGGTCGCTATCTCGTGAGATTTGGGTTCCTCTTCTAAGCCAGAAAAAGGAACACAGTCGGTGATCAGCAAACCAAATATGTAGGAGTACTCTTCTAAGGTGGGCATCAACTGGTAATCCGGAAAGGTGAAACATCGGTACAAAGGATCGTAGAATTGAACCAACGTATTAAGAATGCCTTCCTTCATCTTGCGCTTCATGAGAGGTATAATGGACCCATACTTCTTCTGAAAATCCGTCGGGTTCTCGATCTTCGGAATTAAACTCTTCAGTTCTTCAATCTCGGGCTCCTTAAAACTAAAGCTTAGAGTGTTTCTCCTTCCAAATTCCATAATAACCTGAGATGTCTGCAAAAATCATTCCGAAGTTCCTTGAAAAACAAGTTTTTTTACAAAAATGTTGATGAATGCATGAATGAATGATAATGCAACAGTTACACACAAGTTTGCAAACATGGGGTTCAAAGGTTCAACGTTCAGCATGGAGTCGAGGGTAAAGCCCACCCCAAGGTATGCACTAATGGTTCAATCACACCTGTAAGACAAGGTTCTAAGAGTTCCCAGAGTCTACATTCCTCCTTCGGATATTACCAACGTCTTGATTACTCGATAATTAGCAATATTCTCAAGAGAAACTCGTCCGAGCGTAGCATCGCGTAACAACTACTTCCGAATTACTCCGTTATAGTCTCCGCGCTACACCTAAAAAGGCCAAGATGGGTTAGGGTTCTACGGTCCTCAACTTCTCGGGCTCCTAGGTCGAAAATAATAATGTCTTCCTGATTACTCGGTAAACAAATATTAAGTTCAAGAGGGCCTTCCATTGAGTGGGGGATCTCATGCTTCCTTCTTCGGGATTACTCCTCAAAGTTAACATGACTGTACTGCCCGTCCTATTCTTAAGTGTAACTTAATCCAGAATAGGATTCGTCCTTTGCAAAAAACCCAAACACCCCAATTTAAACACATAATCAAACAAATCAAATAATAATAAAACAGATAAAACAAATTAGGCTTAACCCACTTAGGGATGGACCAGCAAGAGGTCAATCTGTCCCCAGCAGAGTCGCCAATTCTGTAGCGATAAAAAATGTAGCGGGGTAAATTGGAGATCGAATTATTGATTAATTCGTCTCACAAAAGAAAGAGTCGCCACCGCGCTTTATTATTTCCAAGGGAAAAGGGGAAAGAGCGAAATAAAACCCTAAATATGCAATGTAAATAATAATTTTTTAAAAGTAATAAAAATACAAGGCGTTTTTGAAAAGAGATCTATGGTTCGGGGGTTGGTTATACAGTGGGAAGGTATTAGCACCCAATGTATCTATAGTACTCTATAGGAACCTTTTGAAATATCTGTTTATTAAAATGTTCGTTTGATTTAAAAATAAATTATTTTGGCCGAAAAGAGGTACGGACGGGTTTTTGAAGATACGACGACCTAATGTCGAAGTTTTTGCTTAAAAGGTATGAGTTTTGAAAAGATTGAATATTTGAGAGAAATTGTCCTAAGTTTTAATGAGATGAAAAATATTCGCGTGATTGGACTTGAGGACATGAAGTCAACAAATTTAATCGTTTTTCCCTTGGATTTAGACGTAAATAGAATAATCATGTAAATATGAAATAATTAAACAGAAAATTATGCGGATAATGATTAAATGGCAATCAATTAAATAATAAACTAAATGGTGTGAACATGCATTTTTCATATTTTTGTTTAATATATGCAAAACGAGAGAATTAATTAAGAAAATATTATATTTTTTAAGGCTTTTATATGTTTCTATTTTTTATGTTTTTTTTTTAATATTAATATAAGATATTGCTTTAAGAATTATTGAATAGTTAAGCTAAATTAAAACTTTAAAATTATTAATTTTAAGTCTAATAAAAAAGGGGAATACCAAAATTACCAAATTAATCCTAAAGTTAATAAAATTGGTCACCTTATTAAAATTGTTTAATTAAATTATCATATTTGATTAAGTTACTAGTTAATTAAACTAAATTAGTAATAGTTCTAAAAACTAAAAAAAGAATAAATAGAAAAAAAAGTGTATTAGAAAAAAAAGGTTAGATGAGCAATTTATATGGGCCAAAGGGTTCTGAGGGGCCCAAGACAAAGAGACAGGGAAGGAGGGTGTATAAGCAGTTTCGTTGGGCTTAGGGGAGGTAAACAGGGTTAAGTCCAAACATCTCTCAATTTTGTTTTAGGGTAAACATAATTTGGTTCAGGGAAAAAAGGATTAGGGTTTGCACAGAAACGGCGCTTGTTCATCCTCACTTCGTCTTCTTTCGTCTTTCTCATGCCCGATTCTGCGTTTTCCTCAGCCTAAGGCCACCGGCATCTCAATCTCCTCTTCCCTCCACAAAAGTGCCACGGCGACGGATTAGGTAACAATTCCAATTTTTATTTCGCTAGGGGGTACTGCATGTCATGGTTTTCGCCTATTCTGATTCTTATTCGTTTTTTCACATGATTATTTGAGGTATTGAAAGAAAAGAAAGATGATCATTACCTGGAGATGGAGGAGGAGGGTTGAGTGCGTAGGAGGGCTTTGACGGCAAGGTGACAGCGGTGATGAAGCTTCTGCTTCCTGGTTTGCGTTTTTTATTCTCTTTTAGTGGTTTGATGATGACAGTTGAAAACCTTTTATGATATCTTTTCTTATTCTTCCTTTGCTTCGCTTCGTATACTCCTGTTTGCCTCGTTGCTTGCTTATGATGCCTCTGAATGCTTTAATGCTACTGTTGAAATGTTTGTTTTGACTAGCTTCTTTTCTTCTTCTTCTCGCCTTGCTACTGTATGCTTTTTAATGGCCAATGATGAATATATCTGAGGCCTTCGTGTTTGGACATGTTACTGTTGAAATGTTTTGACATTGGTTTGATAAAAAGCTTGCATTGTCCTGGGTTTTGCTTTGGTTGGATGGATAAGGGGTTATGGTTTTAGGCCATAGTCTTGACAGGTTTTATGGTTCATTAGGCCATAAGGTTGTACTGGTTTTGCAGGTTTATTGGTTTTGATATGGTTTGAGGTTTGATGGTTTAGGACAGTAGGTTCTTACTTGTTTTTGGTTTGGCCATGTTGGTTTTTGGTTTTATGTATGTTGATGGAAACTGGTTTATGGTTTATGTTGATGGAAACTGGTTTATGGTTTATGTTGATGGAAACTGGTTTATGGTTTATGTTGATGGTGTTTGAAAATGGCTATGGTTTTAATGCAGGTTGTGTATGGTTTAGGCCATGGTTGAGGTTTTGAAAAATGGTTATGGTAGCAGGTTTGTAGTTTAGGCCATAAGGTTTTGGTTTATGAGATAACAGGTTCTGGCTTTTTGAGAGCTTGGTTACTGGTTTTGTATTGTGTTTTGACAATTTTTTTTTTAGTGTTGGAGGCTTGAGGGTAGATTCAACTCTCTGAATTTTTGAAGGGGTTTTTTGTTCTATCCGCTAGTTGGCTTGGATGTTTATGCTACAGGTTTGGTATATTTTACTATATTCTCTTGGCCTTCTGCACATCTACTGCTCCAACAGTTTGTTTGTATTCCTTTTTCATGCTTTCTTATTTCTTATGAGATGCTGCTGCAGTTTGTTTTGTATCTCTTCCTGCCTAAACCAAAACCTGCAAAACCATACTTCTATCTCTCTTCTCTCTCTTAGTACAAATTGATACATTAAAATGATGTATGCTGTACTTGTTCTGAAATTGCATAGGCTGGAAAATGATGAGAATAGAAAGATTTCATGCTTGCATATTTGATTTAAAAACTGCATGCCTCTCTTTGACTTGCAATGTAACAGTAGAGGAGCCTATTTTTTGGCATCTTCCTATATGCATGGCATGGTTTACGTTGCACTTGCTTGCATATGTAATTTGATTATGCATATGTTGTTTGAAATATGCAGTGGACTTTTAAAAATGCAATTGATTTTTTAACTATGCAGTTTTGAAAACAAAATGAATTTGTGCATCTTTTAACTTGTGCAGTTTATTTTTTTGAAAATAAAATTCATCCCTTTTTGTGAACCGGGAGAAATCCCGCGATTTGCAAAAAGGGTAAAAAAACTGATTCCAGCCGTTTGCTTTTAATGATGAACACTAAAAATAATTTTCTGCTTTTAATTATTTATTTATTTCTGACTTTTTTCTTTTAATTGTTTTGCAGGTAAAATTAAATGAACAAACAGAGAAGCATTGGATAGAAGATTTAGAATTTAGGAAAAATTAGAATAGTTTTTATTTCATTTTAAACTTTGTAAAAATTATTATTGTAAATACGTTGTAAATAAATACAGTATTTACACAACAATTGTACAATTAGAATAAAATGAATAAAATTCCAATATTTTGCCAATTAATTCTTTCCTTCTCTCTAATTATTTATTTTATCGTTTATAATTCTTTAAATTATATAATAACTGAAAATAAATTTCAATTACTTAAATTCAGAATAATAAACAATTAAATAAACATCATTTGATCAATAAACTTTTCTTCAATCTATTCCATTATTTATAATTCTCTAAATTATAATAACTGAAAAAATAAATTTCAACTATTAAACTTAGGATAATAAATAATTAAATAACATTGTTGATCAATTAATGAACTTCCTTTCCAATATTTATTATATTATTTATAAATCTTTCAATTATATAATAACTGAAAATAAATTCCAATTATTAAATTTAAGATAATAAATAATTAATAAACATTGTTTTAACATTGATCAATTAATAAACTTAGCGTTCAAAAATAAACAGCTCTCGACTTGAAAAAGTTATGAATTTTAATCTGCTTTTAAAAAATTGATAAAAATAGGTCAAAACCCTTGCAATGCAATGATGCAGATTGGAGATGGTATCTTAGGTCAAAATTTGGGGTACAACAGCTGCCCCTATTTAAGTTTCTTCTATCCGGAGATATGAAGATTAAAATCTTCGTTTCGACGGGATTGAAGGTACTTAAATACATAATACGCAAATTTTGCTCTAAGATACCGCCATTATGTTTGATATGAATGCAGTGATTGAATTCACAGAGAAAGATATTGTATGAAACAAGACAATGCTGGAGAAATCAAACACAGCAAAACACAGAGACATGGATTATACACTACTGGGGAAACGAGCTATCGACTTCAAACGACAGACTCCTGACAGCGAATAAAATTGAGGGAATACGACCTCCGACCCTAACAAAGAAGGCATCTTGCATAGGCTATACAAACAGATTATCGACCCAAAAATAACAGTGAGTTTGCAACTCAAGGTCAAAGATAGACAGAGAGTATCAAATTTGCTGATGACGGATTACCGACTTTTGAAGGTAACGATTCATGACAAACTTCTCTGCGAGATTTCCAAGATATACCAATTAATGCGGAGATAATAATAAGATTGTAGATACACAAGCTGCTCAAATAAAGAAGCTGTCACTTGTTGTCTTCCAAAAAATTTATGACATACAAGCTGCTCGAATAAAGAGGCTGCCACTTGCTGTCGTCCAGGGATGTCAATAACATACAAGCTGCTCAAATAAAGAAGCCGTCAGTTTCTGTTTTCCAAGAAAATACCCATAACATACAAGCTGCTCAAATAAAGAAGTTGTCGCTTGCTGTATTCCAGAAGAAAAATAACGTACAAGTTGCTCAAATAAAGAGACTGCCGCTTGTTGTTTTCCCAAAATAATAAGAACATACAAACTGCTCGTGAAGAGCTGCCGCTTGTCGTTTTCCGAAGATAATAATAACGCACAAGTTACTCATGAAGAGCTGTCGCTTGTCGTTTTCCGAAGATAATAATAACGCACAAGTTGCTCATGAAGAGCTGCCGCTTGTCATTTTCCGAAGATAATAATAACGCACAAGTTGCTCGTGAAGATCTGCCGCTTGTCGTTTTCCGAAGATAATAATAACGCACAAGTTGCTCATGAAGAGCTGCCGCTTGTCGTTTTCCGAAGATAATTATAACGCACAAGTTGCTCATGAAGAGCTGCCGCTTGTTGTTTTCCGAAAATAACTCAAAAGGAAAATGCGATGACAACTGGCAGAGAATAAAATCTTCGTCAAAGAGAATCATGAATCAATCCTTCCCGAGGAGATCACATACTTAAACATGCAAAATAAATGCACCATCCGTCTAGGTCGTGATTTCATTGGGGAAAATCAATGAGATAGCCTATGCAAGAGACAACAACTTCATCCAGGAATAACCAGAGAGAAAACAGTCAAACAAGATCCCACCCAATGAGGGAGTGACTTGATCGGGGAGTTCATCCTATCCAGAAATGGACAAGGTAGGCTAAATCAAAATCATCCATGAGGATTAGCTCAGTTGGGGAATTTAGAAAGGAAACACATTTTCTGCCTAAGCTAACCTTCTACTTGGAAAGAAACATGTACATTGTCTTAATAAACAAAGTAACCCAAAAGTCAATGGCAAATGTGAATATGTGTGCGTGATATAAGTGTGAATGAATAAATGAATGTTATGCTGACAAAACGAACAGAAGGAATATTCTGAAGACGGTAAGATGTCACAAAAATATAGATACTCGGCCAATCTTGAAAAAAAAGACGGAAAATAACTGGAACTGGAACCACACAGCAACCTCGGAGCGTAACACGCTATGAGGCCAAGTCTTCTGAGGAGAAAAGTATTCAAATCCAATCTTACAATACCAATAGACCACTGGCATGAGACGAAGCGTACCGCACTTCAGAAATCTCCCAAATAAAGATAACTGAAACAAATCTTAACTGGAACAACTGGGGAGTCACCAAACTTAGTACCACCAGAAACACAAGCTTACACAACCAACACCTCAATGACGATTTTGAAACGAAACATGTTCATCAAGCAAGGATAAAATTACTGTATTGTTTCGTATTTCATGGCTTGACCATCCTTGGAACAACTGTTAATATTCCTTTCGTTATTCACGACACATTTTTAAAATAAGAATACTTTAAATAAATTTGTTTCAAGTATTTCCATAAAAATCAAAATTTTGCCCACAAAAGGTAAATGCTCAAATTTCAATAATAATATGGTAGTTCGCTAACAATGCGACTCCAACGGTTTGCAAAAGTTTGGGAAATAGTACATGAAATAAAAAGGTTACACAAAAAACCATGATCACTATTCTCCCTAACAACTTCGAATTCCGAAATGTGCTCAAGTGCCAGGACTGGTCTGACCAAAAGCCTGCCTAAGCCGCCCCTTCGGGTTTTCAACTTATCAAACTGTCAACTCAAACCTAAGCGAAATATTTCTTGACTGCATCGGCGTTCATGGGACGCGGGAGTTCTTCACCGTCCATATTGGTGAGAATCAAAGCACCTCCAGAGAAAACTCTCTTAACGACATACGGTCCTTCATAGTTCGGAGCCCACTTGCCCCTAGAATCAGGTTGGAAAGATAATATCTTCTTGAGCACAAGGTCACCTTCTCTGAACTCGCGCGGTCGAACCTTCTTATCAAAAGCCTTCTTCATTCTCTGATGATATAATTGACCGTGACACAAAGCTGTCAATCTCTTTTATTCAATGAAATTCAACTGATCATATCTACTTTGACACCATTCGGCCTCAGAAATCTTAGCTTCCATCAACACTCTCAGAGACGGAATCTCAACCTCCACGGGGAGTACTGCTTCCATACCATAAACTAGGGAAAATAGGGTTGCGCCTATTGAAGTTCGAACTGAAGTACGGTATCCATGCAGAGCAAACGGAAGCATTTCATGCCAATCTTTATAAGTTACCACCATCTTCTGGACAATCTTCTTAATATTCTTGTTAGCAGCTTCAACAGCTCCATTCATCTTCGGTCTGTAAGGAGAAGAATTATGATGTTTGATTTTGAACTCTTCACAAAGCTCTCTCATCATCTTGTTATTCAAATTCGAACCATTATCAGTGATGATCTTGCTCGGGATGCCGTATCGACAAATGATCTGATTCTTGATAAATCTGACTACCACCTGTCTGGTTACATTAGCATAAGATGCTGCTTCCACCCATTTAGTAAAATAATCGATCGCTACCAAGATGAAACAATGACCATTTGAAGCTTTGGGTTCAATCATTCCAATCATATCAATGCCCCACATAGAGAAAGGCCAAGGTGAAGAGATAACGTTGAGGAGGGTTGGTGGCACGTGTATCTTGTCCGCATAAATCTGGCATTTATGACATTTCTTCACATATTTGCAGCAATCAGATTCCATTGTCATCCAATAGTAACCAGCTCTCAACATCTTTCTAGCCATTGCATGTCCGTTGGCATGAGTGCCAAAGGATCCTTCATGTACTTCTTGCATTAGCATGTCTGCTTCACGTCTGTCTACGCATCTGAGCAAGACCATGTCATAATTCCTCTTATACAAAACCTCTTCATTGAGGAAGAAACTGATTGCTAATCTTCTCAATGTCTTCCTATCTTTATTGGATGCTCCAAGCGGGTACTCTTGAGTTTGAAGAACACGTTTAATGTCATAGAACCATGGTTTGTCGTCGGTGACCTCTTCTACTGAGAACACATGAGCAGGTCTATCGAGGCGCATAACCCGGATTGTAGGCACATCGTTCCAACCATTCACTTGAAACATTGAAGACAAAGTAGCTAAAGCATCAGCCATTTGGTTCTCATCTCTAGGGATATGATGTAATTCCACTTTTTTGAAGAAAGTTAACAATCTTCTAGCATAGTCTCTGTAAGGGATCAAACCAGGATGACGAGTCTCCCATTATCCTTTGATTTGATTAATTACCAACGCCGAGTCTCCATAAATATCAAGAATCTTAATCCTTAGATTCACTGCTTCTTCGAGACCCATAATACACGCCTCATATTCAGCCATGTTGTTCGTGCAGTCAAACATCAATCTCACCGTGAACGGGATATGAGTACCTCGGGGAGTGACGATGATTTCCCCAATTCCATTTCCATAAGAATTCACAGCTCCGTTAAATATCAAACCCCAATGCGATTCGGGATCAGGTCCTTCTTCAGGTAACGGCTCTTCACAATCTTTAGCTTTCAGGTACATAACATCTTCATCTGGGAAATCAAACTTGATGGATTGATAATCGTCAATTGGTTGGTGAGCCAAATGATCGGCTAAAATACTCCCTTTGATTGCTTTCTGAGTGTGATACTCAATGTCATATTCAGATAACAACATCTGCCAACGGGCTATTCTTCCAGATAAGGCGGGCTTCTCAAAGATATACTTAATCGGATCCATTTCGGAGATCAATCAAGTGGTGTGGTTAATCATATACTGGCGCAGACGGCGAGCAGTCCAAGCTAAAGCACAACAGGTTTTCTCAAGCAATGAGTATCGAGACTCACAGTCTGTGAATTTCTTACTCAGATAATATATAGCATGCTCCTTTCTTCCAGTCTCATCTTGTTGACCAAGCACACATCCCATAGAGTCTTCCAATATAGTCAGGTACATAATCAAAGGTCTTCCTTCCACCGGAGGAATCAAAATGGGAGGTTCAAGCAAATATTCTTTGATGCTATCAAAAGCTCTCTGACAATCTTCTGTCCACACACATCCTTGGTTCTTTCGGAGAAGCTTGAAAATCGGCCCACAGGTAGCAGTCATAGGAGATATAAATCTAGAAATATAGTTCAGTCTCCCAAGGAATCCTCTTACTTGTTTTTCCGTCTTGGGTGCGGGCATTTCCCAAATAGCTTTGACTTTATCAGGATCTACCTCAATACCTTTCTGACTGACAATGAACCCCAAAAGTCTTCCAGAACGAACACCAAAAGTGAACTTGTTGGGATTCAGACGGAGTTTATACTTCCTCAAACGTTGGAATAACTTCAACAAATGCTCCAAGTGATCATCCTCAGTCTGTGATTTGGCAATCATGTCATCCACATACACTTCTATCTCCTTATGCATCATGTCATGGAACAAAGCAGTCATGGCCCTTTGGTATGTCGCACCAGCATTCCTCAAACCAAACGGCATAACCCGATAGCAAAATGTTCCCCAAGGTGTAATGAAAGCGGTCTTCTCCATATCTTCTGGTGCCGTCTTGATTTGATTGTAACCAGAGAAACCGTCCATGAAAGAAAAGACTTTGAACTTGGCGGTACTGTCGACCAATACGTCAATGTGCGGTAATGGGAAGTCATCCTTTGGGCTAGCTCTGTTCAGATCTCTATAGTCTACACACATTCGCACTTTGCCATCTTTCTTTGCAACAGGCACTATATTGGCTAACCACTGAGGATAGACCGATGTAACAAGGAAACCTGCATTAATCTACTTTTGAACTTCTTCTTTAATCTTGTCAGCCATATCGGGATGAGTCCTTCTCAACTTCGGCTTGATCGGCGGACATTCAGGTCTCAACGGTAAACGATGCTCCACAATATCGTTGTCCAAACCCGGCATATCTTGGTAGGACCAAGCAAACACATCAACATACTCTTTGAGAAGCTCCAACATTTTCTCTTTAACCTCTGGGATAAGCAATGCTCCGACTTTAACCTCCTTTTTAACTTCTTCATCACCCAAATTGACCAACTCTACAGGTTCTTCAAACGGTTGAATGATCTTCTCATCATGCTCAAGCAAACGGGAAATTTCAACAGGAATCTCTTCACTATCCTCTTCTTCAGCTCTGAACACAGGGAATTCAAAGTTGGGAGAGGGCATAGGATCATTGTTTTCAATGGTTAAGTCATGGATTAATCTGCACGTATGATTATGCTTTATTTTAGAAATCGATTTGTGCAAATAAAACAAAAGATTATTATATTTTCCTATTACTACCAATTAATTTTCATTACTATTTCCCAGAAAAAAAATGTGAAAAGTAAAAACAGTAGTGGACAAAATAACATTTTTATTCATTGAAGGGAAATACTTGAAACAAAGAGCCCAGACATTTCTCTTTTGCCTTGGGCATAGCAAAAGGAATTATTTTTCATAGCCCGACACAAAATACTTTTCGCCTTGGGCAGAGCGAATTTTTTCAAAAAACAAAACAAAACATTACTCGGAAATGTGCATCACAACAGGAACATCAACAGCTATCCAGTTTTGGCAAGCCAATCCAGGCGTCACAAAATCGGGCAAATCTTCCTCGGAATCGTCTTCTATGATAGCATCCACTTCGGGAGGAGTCGGATGGATAAAACCAGCGCTTCGGAAAACCTCTTGAATCGTACAAGCAACCACTTCTTGCTTGACTCTCGCAGACACGGGACGAAAACCAAGACCTTCTCAAGATTTGTTCTCGGGCAAAGTCAACACCTGGCCCCATCCTTCGGCCGAACCACTTTCCACCACTTGTCGCGCATCCTCAAAAGAAGAAATGGATGCCCCTTGCTTCTTCACTTCATTCTTAGCAACAGATAGACCTTGGAACTGGGTTCCAACATCCTCATTAGCATCAATAAAAGATAAGGATGATAAATGGCTTACCACCATAGCCTGCTCTCCACCGATCATTACTAGCTTCCCATGCCTCACAAACTTCAGTCTCTGATGGAGCGTGGAAGTGACTGCCCCTGCATCATGGATCCATGGACGACCCAATAAGCAACTGTAGGCAGCACGAATATCCATTACTTGGAAAGTGATTTGAAAAGTATGAGGGCCAATTACTATAGGAAGATCCACTTCACCAATGACAATCTTCCTAGAACCATCAAACTCTTTGACAATTACTCCACTAGGTCTTATGGGAGCACCTGGATATGAGAGCCGAGATAAAGTAGTCTTGGGCATCACATTTAACGACGAACCTGTATCTACCAACACACTTGATAAAGTATCATTTCCACAACTTACTGAGATATGCAAAGCCCTATTATGGTTTCTCCCCTCCTCCGGGAGTTCTTCATCACTGAAACCAAGATTGTTACACGAAGTAATATTTCCCACAATTCCATCAAATTGGTCAACCATCACATCATGATCCACGAACGCCTGGTCTAATACCTTCATCAAAGCTTCTCTATGGGCACCAGAATATCTCAGTAAAGCAAGCAAAGAAATCTTGGAAGGAGTTTGCAAAAGTTGGTCCACAATCTTATATTCACTTCTCTTGATAAGCTTCAGAATCTCATCATCCTCAGGGCGAGGGATAGGTTCACTGGATCGACCTATCTCAACCCTTGGTTCAACATTTCTTGCTGGAGCTTCAGCCGGTATGGGCCTCCTGACTTGAACTTCTGGTCTCTTCAAAGGTACTGCTGTAAAGACACGTCCACTCCTCGTAACTCTACTCACATCAGCAATGTTAACAAAAGATGGCCTTGTCGGTATAGGGACTTCTACCCCATTCTCAATCATTGTGGCATTATACTTATACGGTACAGCTTGGTCTGAGTTGTAAGGCACATGACCAGGTGGGTAAATAATCAAAGGATCAACAGGTGCAGTCTGACTATTGTAAACGATCTCTACTGATTCAGGCAAATTGAATTGCGGTATTATAACATTCACTTCATCCTCCGGATCTCTGTCATATGTAATAGTGATAACTCTCTGGTCTAACAACTTTTGAATATCCTCCTTCACAATGGGGCAATCAACCTCCCTTGAACAAAACTCACAAACATCATAATCATGCCGATGCCTAACAAAGGCAAGTCTTCTCAAACTCTGATGTAACCTGATCAACGACTCTCTTATGTGTTCAACTTGAAAAACTCGAAACTTCCTCGGACAACCTTCCACCATATTCACTAATGTTGCCCCATGTCGAGGCAAGGGATTATCTATAACATTTGGATTAACATCCTTGAAAGACAAGATACCATTCTTAATCAACCTCTGCACGTCCGCCTTCAAAGCAAAACAGTTTTCAAGGTTGTGCCCCGGCGACCCTTGATGATATTCACAAAACTGATCCACCTTGTACCACGGAGAAGTACTGTTTGGTGCGATAGGAGGAGGCTTTGTCGTTATGAGATTCTTTCTGATAAGAGCAGGGAACAATTCAGTATAAGTCATAGGAATGTCATCGAACTGCGGTTTTCTTGGTGAACGGTTCTGATTGTTGAATGGATAAGCCTGGTGTCGAGGCTGCTGCTGAAATGGCCGTTGTTGAGTTGGTGGGGTTTCATGAGCTGGGGTCATCAAAGCTGGGCGGACAGCCGGAGTGACTGCCGCAACGTGAGAGTAACCTCTCCTTGGTCTCCCTGGGAACAATGCGCTGACATCCTGCTCTTTTCTTTTCAGGAAAACACTTCCAAACTTCTTAGTACTGCTAGACGAACTTCCTTCTTTAACCAAACGCCCTTCACGAATCCCTTCCTCTAACCGCATGCCCATGCTTACCATTTCGGTGAAGTCACTGGGTGCGCTGGCGATCATTCTTTCATAGTAAAAGGAACCTAAAGTCTTCAAAAATATCTTAGTCATCTCTTTCTCCTCAAGAGGTGGATAGATTTGAGCAGCAATTGCATGCCACCTCTGGGCGTATTCCTTAAAAGATTCTATGTCTCTTTGCGACATCGCCCGGAGTTGATCCCTGTCCGGCACCATGTCAACGTTATACTTATACTGGTGGACAAAAGCTTCGCTAAGATCGTTGAAGTTGCGGATCCGAATACTGTCTAAACCCATATACCACTTTAGAGCAGCACCCGTCAAACTGTCTTGAAAATAGTGAATCAACAAGTCATGATCATCGGAATACGTAGACATCTTTCTCACGTACATAGTCAAATGACTTCGAGGACACGAATCACCCTTATATCTCTCAAAGTCTAGCACTTTGAATTTTTCTGGAATCTTGACATTCAGAACTAAACAAAGGTCATGCGTGTTCTTCCCAAACAAATCCTTCCCCTTTAACGCTCTGAGCTCCTTCTGCATTTCTTGGAACTGATCCTGAAATTCTTCCATTCTATCAAAAAGACCCAAACTTTCAGCAGGCTCGGCAGGATAAGTAGGTTCATTCAAGTATGGCACGGAGTGGACCACAGGAGCGACAGTTGTCATTACCGGTTGCAGAAAAGGTGTTACAGGCGGAATTACCGGCGGCAAGGCAATTGTCTCTGGTTGAGGAAAAGACAAAGCAGGTTGAAACAAAGGTTGTACGGCAGGCTGATACCCCTCTGGCACAAAGTTGTAAGGCATTCCCCACGGAAAAGCTTTCGGCATCTGATGTTGAAGCGGAGAGTTGATTTGAGTCACAGAGGTTGGAACGGTGACAATCTCGGAAACCACTGGAGTTGAAGTTTGAATCTCAGCAACTGTAGTCGATGGCTGATTCTGAACAGCCACCAAACTTTCCACTAACGCAGTTAACTTTTCCATCTCGATACGAAGGGTAGCAACTTCCCCACGAAGCTCATGATTTTCCTGTTCCAGATCTTCCATTTTCCTCTGACGATTGGCTCGAGTGTCGTATCGGTGAGACAGCTTGACAACCTTCGGAGTGGAAAAAGAAACAAGGATAAGACTCTAGAAAACATGTGAAGTGGAATGTTGAATGATGCATGATGTGTGATGCAAATGATGATTCATTTTAATAGTTTTTCAAGGAACTTCGATAATTTTGCACGCATCAATGGTAAAGGAATTTGGAATAACAAAAACTCAATCCATTAATCAAAAACAGTAAATTACAACTTACAACTTTGGAATAACAAAACAATAAATTACAACTTTGGGATAACAACCCAATAATAAAAGCAGTAAACTACAACTTTGGAACATGAAGTCCATAATAAAGCAATAAATTACAACTTTGAAACATGAAGTCCATAATAAATCAATAAATTACAACTTCGGAGCATGAAGCCCTTAATAAAAGCATTAAATTACAACTTCGGAGCATGAAGCCCTTTTACAAGGTTTTACAAAATGACATTAATAAAATAAAACTAAAAGCTAAAGATCACTCTAAAACATCGGATGAAGGACCAAACACCAACTGTAACCGGAGCTTCTTGATCTTATCTTCATAAAAGTCTTCCATCTCTTTCTTCTCAGCTACCAGTCGATCAATGATTTCCTTCTGCGGATTAGGAATAAGAGCAACGCTTACTGGACCTTCCTTCTTTCTCTTCCTTTCACTAGCATACTTCTTCAATAAAGCATCCTTTTGACGAAGCTTCTCATCATGATCAATAAACCAGCCGTCTTGAATAAAGAGTAAATCCTCCTTTTCCTTTAGCTGTCGAGTCAGGACTCGATTCTCATATTCAGACATATTATACTTTTCTTTCCAAGCATCTCTCTCGGACTTCATCCTGGCCAGATTTCCTTGGTATTCTCCTATATTCGCGATAGGGATAACAACAGATGATGATGCAACGGTAGGGAATAAATGTTTCTCAAGTTTATAGGGCATCTTGAGAGCACAAGCCCTAGCACGGACCCACTGTAGGTAAGGCTCCAAAGAAACGGCACCTCTATGTCCTAACATATCTCTCCCTTTCCTATGGATGTGGCGTCAAGCTCCTTCGATCTCCCTCTTAGCTGTCTGGTGATCTTGTCTTTCCTGTAGAAAGAAACCACTCACATGGATGCTGTTCGGCTTGTCCCTCATCGGGTATCCAAACTGACGGCGCGCGAGAACAGGGTTATAGTTAATTCCACCTCTCGTACCGAGAAGAGGCATGTTAGGAAAAGCGCCACAGCTATCGATGATCTTCACGTCATAGTAAACTCGATTATACCAATCAATGTCGAAATGAGTGAGAGCCATAATCTTTGGCGCCCAACGTGGCTCCTTCTCGAGATCCCATAAAACATCAGACCCAGGTAGATGAGAAACATACCACTGATACAGCAACGGTGCACAACAAATAATCATCCCTCCTTGATAAGAGTTTCGAAGATGGATAGAGTAGTAGGTATCTCCTAGCAGCATAGGGACCGGATTTCCAATCAAGAAGATTCTGATGGCGTTGATGTCCACAAACTTATCAACGTTAGGGAACAAGAATAGACCATAAGCGAGTAAAGCAAAGACGTCTTCAAAGGCAATAGTATCTTCTATCTCAGCGAAATGACGAGCTTTCCTCAACAAAAACTGCGCAGACAACCTCGGATTCTCCCTTTTGTAGTCATGTTCTCCTCTATCTCTGACTTCTTCAAGTGGGTGATGGTCGCTATCTCGTGAGATTTGGGTTCCTCTTCTAAGCCAGAAAAAGGAACACAGTCGGTGATCGGCAAACCAAATATGTAGGAGTACTCTTCTAAGGTGGGCATCAACTGGTAATCCGGAAAGGTGAAACATCGGTACAAAGGATCGTAGAATTGAACCAACGTATTAAGAATGCCTTCCTTCATCTTGCGCTTCAGGAGAGGTATAATGGACCCATACTTCTTCTGAAAATCCGTCGGGTTCTCGATCTTCGGAATTAAACTCTTCAGTTCTTCAATCTCGGGCTCCTTAAAACTAAAGCTTCGAGTGTTTCTCCTTCCAAATTCCATAATAACCTGAGATGTCTGCAAAAATCATTCCGAAGTTCCTTGAAAAACAAGTTTTTTTACAAAAATGTTGATGAATGCATGAATGAATGATAATGCAACAGTTACACACAAGTTTGCAAACATGGGGTTCAAAGGTTCAACGTTCAGCATGGAGTCGAGGGTAAAGCCCACCCCAAGGTATGCACTAATGGTTCAATCACACCTGTAAGACAAGGTTCTAAGAGTTCCCAGAGTCTACATTCCTCCTTCGGATATTACCAACGTCTTGATTACTCGATAATTAGCAATATTCTCAAGAGAAACTCGTCCGAGCGTAGCATCGCGTAATAACTACTTCCGAATTACTCCGTTATAGTCTCCGCGCTACACCTAAAAAGGCCAAGATGGGTTAGGGTTCTACGGTCCTCAACTTCTCGGGCTCCTAGGTCGAAAATAATAATGTCTTCCCGATTACTCGGTAAACAAATATTAAGTTCAAGAGGGCCTTCCATTGAGTGGGGGATCTCATGCCTCCTTCTTCGGGATTACTCCTCAAAGTTAACATGACTGCACCGCCCGTCCTATTCTTAAGTGTAACTTAATCCGGAATAGGATTCGTCCTTTGCAAAAAACCCAAACACCCCAATTTAAACACATAATCAAACAAATCAAATAATAATAAAACAGATAAAACAAATTAGGCTTAACCCACTTAGGGATGGACCAGCAAGAGGTCAATCTGTCCCCAGCAGAGTCGCCAATTCTGTAGCGATAAAAAATGTAGCGGGGTAAATTGGAGATCGAATTATTGATTAATTCGTCTCACAAAAGAAAGAGTCACCACCGCGCTTTATTATTTCCAAGGGAAAAGGGGAAAGAGCGAAATAAAACCCTAAATATGCAATGTAAATAATAATTTTTTAAAAGTAATAAAAATACAAGGCGTTTTTGAAAAGAGATCTATGGTTCGGGGGTTGGTTATACAGTGGGAAGGTATTAGCACTCAATGTATCTATAGTACTCTATAGGAACCTTTTGAAATATCTGTTTATTAAAATGTTCGTTTGATTTAAAAATAAATTGTTTTGGCCGAAAAGAGGTACGGACGGGTTTTTGAAGATACGACGACCTAATGTCGAAGTTTTTGCTTAAAAGGTATGAGTTTTGAAAAGATTGAATATTTGAGAGAAATTGTCCTAAGTTTTAATGAGATGAAAAATATTCGCGTGATTGGACTTGAGGACATGAAGTCAACAAATTTAATCGTTTTTCCCTTGGATTTAGACGTAAATAGAATAATCATGTAAATATGAAATAATTAAACAGAAAATTATGCGGATAATGATTAAATGGCAATCAATTAAATAATAAACTAAATGGTGTGAACATGCATTTTTCATATTTTTGTTTAATATATGCAAAACGAGAGAATTAATTAAGAAAATATTATATTTTTTAAGGCTTTTATATGTTTCTATTTTTTATGTTTTTTTTTTTAATATTAATATAAGATATTGCTTTAAGAATTATTGAATAGTTAAGCTAAATTAAAACTTTAAAATTATTAATTTTAAGTCTAATAAAAAAGGGGAATACCAAAATTACCAAATTAATCCTAAAGTTAATAAAATTGGTCACCTTATTAAAATTGTTTAATTAAATTATCCTATTTGATTAAGTTACTAGTTAATTAAACTAAATTAGTAATAGTTCTAAAAACTAAAAAAAGAATAAATAGAAAAAAAAGTGTATTAGAAAAAAAAGGTTAGATGAGCAATTTATATGGGCCAAAGGGTTATGAGGGGCCCAAGACAAAGAGACAGGGAATGAGGGTGTATAAGCAGTTTCGTTGGGCTTAGGGGAGGTAAACAGGGTTAAGTCCAAACATCTCTCAATTTTGTTTTAGGGTAAACATAATTTGGTTCAGGGAAAAAAGGATTAGGGTTTGCACAGAAACGGCGCTTGTTCATCCTCACTTCGTCTTCTTTCGTCTTTCTCATGCCCGATTCTGCGTTTTCCTCAGCCTAAGGCCACCGGCATCTCAATCTCCTCTTCCCTCCACAAAAGTGCCACGGCGACGGATTAGGTAACAATTCCAATTTTTATTTCGCTAGGGGGTACTGCATGTCATGGTTTTCGCCTATTCTGATTCTTATTCGTTTTTTCACATGATTATTTGAGGTATTGAAAGAAAAGAAAGATGATCATTACCTGGAGATGGAGGAGGAGGGTTGAGTGCGTAGGAGGGCTTTGACGGCAAGGTGACAGCGGTGATGAAGCTTCTGCTTCCTGGTTTGCGTTTTTTATTCTCTTTTAGTGGTTTGATGATGACAGTTGAAAACCTTTTATGATATCTTTTCTTATTCTTCCTTTGCTTCGCTTCGTATACTCCTGTTTGCCTCGTTGCTTGCTTATGATGCCTCTGAATGCTTGAATGCTACTGTTGAAATGTTTGTTTTGACTAGCTTCTTTTCTTCTTCTTCTCGCCTTGCTACTGTATGCTTTTTAATGGCCAATGATGAATATATCTGAGGCCTTCGTGTTTGGACATGTTACTGTTGAAATGTTTTGACATTGGTTTGATAAAAAGCTTGCATTGTCCTGGATTTTGCTTTGGTTGGATGGACAAGGGGTTATGGTTTTAGGCCATAGTCTTGACAGGTTTTATGGTTCTTTAGGCCATAAGGTTGTACTGGTTTTGCAGGTTTATTGGTTTTGATATGGTTTGAGGTTTGATGGTTTAGGACAGTAGGTTCTTACTTGTTTTTGGTTTGGCCATGTTGGTTTTTGGTTTTATGTATGTTGATGGAAATTGGTTTATGGTTTATGTTGATGGAAACTGGTTTATGGTTTATGTTGATGGAAACTGGTTTATGGTTTATGTTGATGGTGTTTGAAAATGGCTATGGTTTTAATGCAGGTTGTGTATGGTTTAGGCCATGGTTGAGGTTTTGAAAAATGGTTATGGTAGCAGGTTTGTAGTTTAGGCCATAAGGTTTTGGTTTATGAGATAACAGGTTCTGGCTTTTTGAGAGCTTCGTTACTGGTTTTGTATTGTGTTTTGACAATTTTTTTTTTAGTGTTGGAGGCTTGAGGGTAGATTCAACTCTCTGAATTTTTGAAGGGGTTTTTTGTTCTATCCGCTAGTTGGCTTGGATGTTTATGCTACAGGTTTGGTATATTTTACTATATTCTCTTGGCCTTCTGCACATCTACTGCTCCAACAGTTTGTTTGTATTCCTTTTTCATGCTTTCTTATTTCTTATGAGATGCTGCTGCAGTTTGTTTTGTATCTCTTCCTGCCTAAACCAAAACCTGCAAAACCATACTTCTATCTCTCTTCTCTCTCTTAGTACAAATTGATACATTAAAATGATGTATGCTGTACTTGTTCTGAAATTGCATAGGCTGGAAAATGATGAGAATAGAAAGATTTCATGCTTGCATATTTGATTTAAAAACTGCATGCCTCTCTTTGACTTGCAATGTAACAGTAGAGGAGCCTATTTTTTGGCATCTTCCTATATGCATGGAATGGTTTACGTTGCACTTGCTTGCATATGTAATTTGATTATGCATATGTTGTTTGAAATATGCAGTGGACTTTTAAAAATGCAATTGATTTTTTAACTATGCAGTTTTGAAAACAAAATGAATTTGTGCATCTTTTAACTTGTGCAGTTTATTTTTTTGAAAATAAAATTCATCCCTTTTTGTGAACCGGGAGAAATCCCGCGATTTGCAAAAAGGGTAAAAAAACTGATTCCAGCCGTTTGCTTTTAATGATGAACACTAAAAATAATTTTCTGCTTTTAATTATTTATTTATTTCTGACTTTTTTCTTTTAATTGTTTTGCAGGTAAAATTAAATGAACAAACAGAGAAGCATTGGATAGAAGATTTAGAATTTAGGAAAAATTAGAATAGTTTTTATTTCATTTTAAACTTTGTAAAAATTATTATTGTAAATACGTTGTAAATAAATACAGTATTTACACAACAATTGTACAATTAGAATAAAATGAATAAAATTCCAATATTTTGCCAATTAATTCTTTCCTTCTCTCTAATTATTTATTTTATCGTTTATAATTCTTTAAATTATATAATAACTGAAAATAAATTTCAATTACTTAAATTCAGAATAATAAACAATTAAATAAACATCATTTGATCAATAAACTTTTCTTCAATCTATTCCATTATTTATAATTCTCTAAATTATAATAACTGAAAAAATAAATTTCAACTATTAAACTTAGGATAATAAATAATTAAATAACATTGTTGATCAATTAATGAACTTCCTTTCCAATATTTATTATATTATTTATAAATCTTTCAATTATATAATAACTGAAAATAAATTCCAATTATTAAATTTAAGATAATAAATAATTAATAAACATTGTTTTAACATTGATCAATTAATAAACTTAGCGTTCAAAAATAAACAGCTCTCGACTTGAAAAAGTTATGAATTTTAATCTGCTTTTAAAAAATTGATAAAAATAGGTCAAAACCCTTGCAATGCAATGATGCAGATTGGAGATGGTATCTTAGGTCAAAATTTGGGGTACAACAGCTGCCCCTATTTAAGTTTCTTCTATTCGGAGATATGAAGATTAAAATCTTCGTTTCGACGGGATTGAAGGTACTTAAATACATAATACGCAAATTTTGCTCTAAGATACCGCCATTATGTTTGATATGAATGCAGTGATTGAATTCACAGAGAAAGATATTGTATGAAACAAGACAATGCTGGAGAAATCAAACACCAGCAAAACACAGAGACATGGATTATACACTACTGGGGAAACGAGCTATCGACTTCAAACGACAGACTCCTGACAGCGAATAAAATTGAGGGAATACGACCTCCGACCCTAACAAAGAAGGCATCTTGCATAGGCCATACAAACAGATTATCGACCCAAAAATAACAGTGAGTTTGCAACTCAAGGTCAAAGATAGACAGAGAGTATCAAATTTGCTGATGACGGATTACCGACTTCTGAAGGTAACGATTCATGACAAACTTCTCTGGGAGATTTCCAAGATATACCAATTAATGCGGAGATAATAATAAGATTGTAGATACACAAGCTGCTCAAATAAAGAAGCTGTCACTTGCTGTCTTCCAAAAAATTTATGACATACAAGCTGCTCGAATAAAGAGGCTGCCACTTGCTGTCGTCCAGGGATGTCAATAACATACAAGCTGCTCAAATAAAGAAGCCGCCAGTTGCTATTTTCCAAGAAAATACCCATAACATACAAGCTGCTCAAATAAAGAAGCCGTCGCTTGCTGTATTCCAGAAGAAAAATAACGTACAAGTTGCTCAAATAAAGAGACTGCCGCTTGTTGTTTTCCCAAAATAATAATAACATACAAACTGCTCGTGAAGAGCTGCCGCTTGTCATTTTCCGAAGATAATAATAATGCACAAGTTACTCATGAAGAGCTGCCGCTTGTCGTTTTCCGAAGATAATAATAACGCACAAGTTGCTCATGAAGAGCTGCCGCTTGTCGTTTTCCGAAGATAATAATAACGCACAAGTTGCTCGTGAAGATCTGCCGCTTGTCGTTTTCCGAAGATAATAATAACGCACAAGTTGCTCATGAAGAGCTGCCGCTTGTCGTTTTCCAAAGATAATTATAACGCACAAGTTGCTCATGAAGAGCTGCCGCTTGTTGTTTTCCGAAAATAACTCAAAAGGAAAATGCGATGACAACTGGCAGAGAATAAAATCTTCGTCAAAGAGAATCATGAATCAATCCTTCCCGAGGAGATCACATACTTAAACGTGCAAAATAAATGCACCATCCGTCTAGGTCGTGATTTCATTGGGGAAAATCAATGAGATAGCCTATGCAAGAGACAACAACTTCATCCAGGAATAACCAGAGAGAAAACAGTCAAACAAGATCCCACCCAATGAGGGAGTGACTTGATCGGGGAGTTCATCCTATCCAGAAATGGACAAGGTAGGCTAAATCAAAATCATCCATGAGGATTAGCTCAGTTGGGGAATTTAGAAATGAAACACATTTTCTACCTAAGCTAACCTTCTACTTGGAAAGAAACATGTACATTGTCTTAATAAACAAAGTAACCCAAAAGTCAATGGCAAATGTGAATATGCATGCGTGATATAAGTGTGAATGAATAAATGAATGTTATGCTGACAAAACGAACAGAAGGAATATCCTGAAGACGGTAAGATGTCACAAAAAGATAGATACTCGGCCAATCTTGAAAAAAAAGACGGAAAATAACTGGAACTGGAACCACACAGCAACCTCGGAGCGTAACACGCTATGAGGCCAAGTCTTCTGAGGAGAAAAGTATTCAAATCCAATCTTACAATACCAATAGACCACTGGCATGAGACGAAGCGTACCGCACTTCAGAAATCTCCCAAATAAAGATAACTGAAACAAATCTTAACTGGAACAACTGGGGAGTCACCAAACTTAGTACCACCAGAAACACAAGCTTACACAACCAACACCTCAATGACGATTTTGAAACGAAACATGTTCATCAAGCAAGGATAAAATTACTGTATTGTTTCGCATTTCATGGCTTGACCATCCTTGGAACAACTGTTAATATTCCTTTCGTTATTCATGACACATTTTTAAAATAAGAATACTTTAAATAAATTTGTTTCAAGTATTTCCATAAAAATCAAAATTTTGCCCACAAAAGGTAAATGCTCAAATTTCATTAATAATATGGTAGTTCGCTAACAATGCGACTCCAACGGTTTGCAAAAGTTTGGGAAATAGTACATGAAATAAAAAGGTTACATAAAAAACCATGATCACTATTCTCCCTAACAACTTCAAATTCCGAAATATGCTCAAGTGCCAGGACGGGTCTGACCAAACGCCTGCCTAAGCCGCCCCTTTGGGTTTTCAACTTATAAAACTGTCAACTCAAACCTAAGCGAAATATTTCTTGACTGCATCGGCGTTCATGGGACGCGGGAGTTCTTCACCGTCCTTATTGGTGAGAATCAAAGCACCTCCAGAGAAAACTCTCTTAACGACATACGGTCCTTCATAGTTCGGAGCCCACTTGCCCCTAGAATCAGGTTGGAAAGATAATATCTTCTTGAGCACAAGGTCACCTTCTCTGAACTCGCGCGGTCGAACCTTCTTATCAAAAGCCTTCTTCATTCTCTGATGATATAATTGACCGTGACACAAAGTTGTCAATCTCTTTTCTTCAATGAAATTCAACTGATCATATCTACTTTGACACCATTCGGCCTCAGAAAGCTTAGCTTCCATCAACACTCTCAGAGACGGAATCTCAACCTCCACGGGGAGTACTGCTTCCATACCATAAACTAGGGAAAATAGGGTTGCGCCTATTGAAGTTCGAACTGAAGTACGGTATCCATGCAGAGCAAACGGAAGCATTTCATGCCAATCTTTATAAGTTACCACCATCTTCTGGACAATCTTCTTAATATTCTTGTTAGCAGCTTCAACAGCTCCATTCATCTTCGGTCTGTAAGGAGAAGAATTATGATGTTTGATTTTGAACTCTTCACAAAGCTCTCTCATCATCTTGTTATTCAAATTCGAACCATTATCAGTGATGATCTTGCTCGGGATGCCGTATCGACAAATGATCTGATTCTTGATAAATCTGACTACCACCTGTCTGGTTACATTAGCATAAGATGCTGCTTCCACCCATTTAGTAAAATAATCGATCTCTACCAAGATGAAACGATGACCATTTGAAGCTTTGGGTTCAATCATTCCAATCATATCAATGCCCCACATAGAGAAAGGCCAAGGTGAAGAGATAACGTTGAGGAGGGTTGGCGGCACGTGTATCTTGTCCGCATAAATCTGGCATTTATGACATTTCTTCACATATTTGCAGCAATCAGATTCCATTGTCATCCAATAGTAACCAGCTCTCAACATCTTTCTAGCCATTGCATGTCCGTTGGCATGAGTGCCAAAGGATCCTTCATGTACTTCTTGCATTAGCATGTCTGCTTCACGTCTGTCTACGCATCTGAGCAAGACCATGTCATAATTCCTCTTATACAAAACCTCTTCATTGAGGAAGAAACTGATTGCTAATCTTCTCAATGTCTTCCTATCTTTATTGGATGCTCCAGGCGGGTACTCTTGAGTTTGAAGAACACGTTTAATGTCATAGAACCATGGTTTGTCGTCGGTGACCTCTTCTACTGAGAAAACATGAGCAGGTCTATCGAGGCGCATAACCCGGATTGTAGGCACATCGTTCCAACCATTCACTTGAAACATTGAAGACAAAGTAGCTAAAGCATCAGCCATTTGGTTCTCATCTCTAGGGATATGATGTAATTCCACTTTTTTGAAGAAAGATAACAATCTTCTAGCATAGTCTCTGTAAGGGATCAAACCAGGATGACGAGTCTCCCATTCTCCTTTGATTTGATTAATTACCAACGCCGAGTCTCCATAAATATCAAGAATCTTAATCCTTAGATTCACTGCTTCTTCGAGACCCATAATACACGCCTCATATTCAGCCATGTTGTTCGTGCAGTCAAACTTCAATCTCACCGTGAACGGGATATGAGTACCTCGGGGAGTGACGATGATTGCCCCAATTCCATTTCCATAAGAATTCACAGCTCCGTCAAATATCAAACCCCAATGCGATTCGGGATCAGGTCCTTCTTCAGGTAACGGCTCTTCACAATCTTTAGCTTTCAGGTACATAACATCTTCATCTGGGAAATCAAACTTGATGGATTGATAATCGTCAATTGGTTGGTGAGCCAAATGATCGGCTAAAATACTCCCTTTGATTGCTTTCTGAGTGTGATACTCAATGTCATATTCAGATAACAACATCTGCCAACGGGCTATTCTTCCAGATAAGGCGGGCTTCTCAAAGATATACTTAATCAGATCCATTTTGGAGATCAACCAAGTGGTGTGGTTAATCATATACTGGCGCAGACGGCGAGCAGTCCAAGCTAAAGCACAACAGGTTTTCTCAAGCAATGAGTATCGAGACTCACAGTCTGTGAATTTCTTACTCAGATAATATATAGCATGCTCCTTTCTTCCAGTCTCATCTTGTTGACCAAGCACACATCCCATAGAGTCTTCCAATATAGTCTGGTACATAATCAAAGGTCTTCCTTCCACCGGAGGAATCAAAATGGGAGGTTCAAGCAAATATTCTTTGATGCTATCAAAAGCTCTCTGACAATCTTCTGTCCACACACATCCTTGGTTCTTTCGGAGAAGCTTGAAAATTGGCCCACAGGTAGCAGTCATATGAGATATAAATCTAGAAATATAGTTCAGTCTCCCAAGGAATCCTCTTACTTGTTTTTCCGTCTTGGGTGCGGGCATTTCCCGAATAGCTTTGACTTTATCAGGATCTACCTCAATACCTTTCTGACTGACAATGAACCCCAGAAGTCTTCCAGAACGAACACCAAAAGTGCACTTGTTGGGATTCAGACGGAGTTTATACTTCCTCAAACGTTGGAATAACTTCAACAAATGCTCCAAGTGATCTTCCTCAGTCTGTGATTTGGAAATCATGTCATCCACATACACTTCTATCTCCTTATGCATCATGTCATGGAACAAAGCAGTCATGGCCCTTTGGTATGTCGCACCAGCATTCCTCAAACCAAACGGCATAACCCGATAGCAAAATGTTCCCCAAGGTGTAATGAAAGCGGTCTTCTCCATATCTTCTGGTGCCATCTTGATTTGATTGTAACCATAGAAACCGTCCATGAAAGAAAAGACTTTGAACTTGGCAGTACTGTCGACCAATACGTCAATGTGCGGTAATGGGAAGTCATCCTTTGGGCTAGCTCTGTTCAGATCTCTATAGTCTACACACATTCGCACTTTGCCATCTTTCTTTGCAACAGGCACTATATTGGCTAACCACTGAGGATAGACCGATGTAACAAGGAAACCTGCATTAATCTGCTTTTGAACTTCTTCTTTAATCTTGTCAGCCATATCGGGATGAGTCCTTCTCAACTTCTGCTTGATCGGCGGACATTCAGGTCTCAACGGTAAACGATGCTCCACAATATCATTGTCCAAACCCGGCATATCTTGGTAGGACCAAGCAAACACATCAACATACTCTTTGAGAAGCTCCAACATTTTCTCTTTAATCTCTGGGATAAGCAATGCTCCGACTTTAACCTCCTTTTTAACTTCTTCATCACCCAAATTGACCAACTCTACAGGTTCTTCAAACGGTTGAATGATCTTCTCATCATGCTCAAGCAAACGGGAAATTTCAACAGGAATCTCTTCACTATCCTCTTCTTCAGCTCTGAACACAGGGAATTCAAAGTTGGGAGAGGGCATAGGATCATTGTTTTCAATGGTTAAGTCATGGATTAATCTGCACATATGATTATGCTTTATTTTAGAAATCGATTTGTGCAAATAAAACAAAAGATTATTATATTTTCCTATTACTACCAATTAATTTTCATTACTATTTCCCAGAAAAAAATGTGAAAAGTAAAAACAGTAGTGGACAAAATAACATTTTTATTCATTGAAGGGAAATACTTGAAACAAAGAGCCCAGACATTTCTCTTTTGCCTTGGGCATAGCAAAAGGAATTATTTTTCATAGCCCGACACAAAATACTTTTCGCCTTGGGCAGATCGAATTTTTTCAAAAAACAAAACAAAACATTACTCGGAAATGTGCATCACAACAGGAACATCAACAGCTATCCAGTTTTGGCAAGCCAATCCAGGCGTCACAAAATCGGGCAAATCTTCCTCGGAATCGTCTTCTATGATAGCATCCACTTCGGGAGGAGTCGGATGGATAAAACCAGCGCTTCGGAAAACCTCTTGAATCGGATGAGCAACCACTCCTTGCTTGACTCTCGCAGACACGGGACGAAAACCAAGACCTTCTCCAGATTTGTTCTCGGGCAAAGTCAACACCTGGCCCCATCCTTCGGCCGAACCACTTTCCACCACTTGTCGTGCATCCTCAAAAGAAGAAATGGATGCCCCTTGCTTCTTCACTTCATTCTTAGCAACAGATAGACCTTGGAACTGGGTTCCAACATCCTCATCAGCATCAATAAAAGAGAAGGATGATAAATGGCTTACCACCATAGCCTGCTCTCCACCGATCATTACTAGCTTCCCATGCCTCACAAACTTCAGTCTCTGATGGAGCGTGGAAGTGACTGCCCCTGCATCATGGATCCATGGACGACCCAATAAGCAACTGTAGGCAACACGAATATCCATTACTTGGAAAGTGATTTGAAAAGTATGAGGGCCAATTCCTATAGGAAGATCCACTTCACCAATGACAGTCTTCCTAGAACCATCAAACGCTTTGACAATTACTCCACTAGGTCTTATGGGAGCACCTGGATATGAGAGCCGAGTAAAGTAGTCTTGGGCATCACATTTAACGACGAACCTGTATCTACCAACACACTTGATAAAGTATCATTTCCACAACTTACTGAGATATGCAAAGCCATATTATGGTTTCTCCCCTCCTCCGGGAGTTCTTCATCACTGAAACCAAGATTGTTACACGAAGTAATATTTCCCACAATTCCATCAAATTGGTCAACCGTCACATCATGATCCACGAACGCCTGGTCTAATACCTTCATCAAAGCTTCTCTATGGGCACCAGAATCTCTCAGTAAAGCAAGCAAAGAAATCTTGGAAGGAGTTTGCAAAAGTTGGTCCACAATCTTATATTCACTTCTCTTGATAAGCTTCAGAATCTCATCATCCTCAGGGCGAGGGATAGGTTCACTGGATCGGCCTATCTCAACCCTTGGTTCAACATTTCTTGCTGGAGCTTCAGCCGGTATGGGCCTCCTGACTTGAACTTCTGGTCTCTTCAAAGGTGCTGCTGTAAAGACACGTCCACTCCTCGTAACTCTACTCACATCAGCAATGTTAACAAAAGATGGCCTTGTCGGTATAGGGACTTCTACCCCATTCTCAATCATTGTGGCATTATACTTATACGGTACAGCTTGGTCTGAGTTGTAAGGCACATGACCAGGTGGGTAAATAATCAAAGGATCAACAGGTGCAGTCTGACTGTTGTAAACGATCTCTACTGATTCAGGCAAATTGAATTGCGGTATTATAACATTCACTTCATCCTCCGGATCTCTGTCATATGTAATAGTGATAACTCTCTGGTCTAACAACTTTTGAATATCCTCCTTCACAATGGGGCAATCAACCTCCCTTGAACAAAACTCACAAACATCATAATCATGCCGATGCCTAACAAAGGCAAGTCTTCTCAAACTCTGATGTAACCTGATCAACGACTCTCTTATGTGTTCAACTTGAAAAACTCGAAACTTCCTCGGACAACCTTCCACCATATTCACTGATGCTGCCCCATGTCGAGGCAAGGGATTATCTATAACATTTGGATTAACATCCTTGAAAGACAAGATACCATTCTTAATCAACCTCTGCACGTCCGCCTTCAAAGCAAAACAGTTTTCAAGGTTGTGCCCCGGCGACCCTTGATGATATTCACAAAACTGATCCGCCTTGTACCACGGAGAAGTACTGTTTGGTGCGATAGGAGGAGGCTTTGTCGTTATGAGATTCTTTCTGATAAGAGCAGGGAACAATTCAGTATAAGTCATAGGAATGGCATCGAACTGCGGTTTTCTTGGTGAACGGTTCTGATTGTTGAATGGATAAGCCTGGTGTCGAGGCTGCTGCTGAAATGGTCGTTGTTGAGTTGGTGGGGTTTGATGAGATGGGGTCATCAAAGCTGGGCGGACAGCCGGAGTGACTGCCGCAACGTGAGAGTAACCTCTCCTTGGTCTCCCTGGGAACAATGCGCTGACATCCTGCTCTTTTCTTTTCAGGAAAACACTTCCAAACTTCTTAGTACTGCTAGACGAACTTCCTTCTTTAACCAAACGCCCTTCACGAATCCCTTCCTCTAACCGCATGCCCATGCTTACCATTTCGGTGAAGTCACTGGGTGCGCTGGCGATCATTCTTTCATAGTAAAAGGAACCTAAAGTCTTCAAAAATATCTTAGTCATCTCTTTCTCCTCAAGAGGTGGATAGATTTGAGCAGCAATTTCATGCCACCTCTGGGCGTATTCCTTAAAAGATTCTATGTCTCTTTGCGACATCGCCCGGAGTTGATCCCTGTCCGGCACCATGTCAACGTTATACTTATACTGGTGGACAAAAGCTTCGCTAAGATCGTTGAAGTTGCGGATCCGAATACTGTCTAAACCCATATACCACTTTAGAGCAGCACCCGTCAAACTGTCTTGAAAATAGTGAATCAACAAGTCATGATCATCGGAATACGTAGACATCTTTCTCACGTACATAGTCAAATGACTTCGAGGACACGAATCACCCTTATATCTCTCAAAGTCTGGCACTTTGAATTTTGCTGGAATCTTGACATTCAAAACTAAACAAAGGTCATGCGTGTTCTTCCCAAACAAATCCTTCCCCTTTAACGCTCTGAGCTCCTTCTGCATTTCTTGGAACTGATCCTGAAATTCTTCCATTCTATCAAAAAGACCCAAACTTTCAGCAGGCTCGGCAGGATAAGTAGGTTCATTCAAGTATGGCACGGAGTGGACCACAGGAGCGACAGTTGTCATTACCGGTTGCAGAAAAGGTGTTACAGGCGGAATTACCGGCGGCAAGGCAGTTGTCTCTGGTTGAGGAAGAGACAAAGCAGGTTGAAACAAAGGTTGTACGGCAGGCTGATACCCCTCTGGCACAAAGTTGTAAGGCATTCCCCACGGAAAAGCTTTCGGCATCTGATGTTGAAGCGGAGAGTTGATTTGAGTCACAGAGGTTGGAACGGTGACAATCTCGGAAACCACTGGAGTTGAAGTTTGAATCTCAGCAACTGTAGTCGATGGCTGATTCTGAACAGCCACCAAACTTTCCACTAACGCAATTAACTTTTCCATCTCGATACGAAGGGTAGCAACTTCCCCACGAAGCTCATGATTTTCCTGTTCCAGATCTTCCATTTTCCTCTGACGATTGGCTCGAGTGTCGTATCGGTGAGACAGCTTGACAACCTTCGGAGTGGAAAAAGAAACAAGGATAAGACTCTAGAAAACATGTGAAGTGGAATGTTGAATGATGCATGATGTGTGATGCAAATGATGATTCATTTTAATAGTTTTTCAAGGAACTTCGATAATTTTGCACGCATCAATGGTAAAGGAATTTGGAATAACAAAAACTCAATCCATTAATCAAAAACAGTAAATTACAACTTACAACTTTGGAATAACAAAACAATAAATTACAACTTTGGGATAACAACCCAATAATAAAAGCAGTAAACTACAACTTTGGAACATGAAGTCCATAATAAAGCAATAAATTACAACTTTGAAACATGAAGTCCATAATAAATCAATAAATTACAACTTCGGAGCATGAAGCCCTTAATAAAAGCAGTAAATTACAACTTCGGAGCATGAAGCCCTTTTACAAGGTTTTACAAAATGACATTAATAAAATAAAACTAAAAGCTAAAGATCACTCTAAAACATCGGATGAAGGACCAAACACCAACTGTAACCGGAGCTTCTTGATCTTATCTTCATAAAAGTCTTCCATCTCTTTCTTCTCAGCTACCAGTCGATCAATGATTTCCTTCTGCGGATTAGGAATAAGAGCAACGCTTACTGGACCTTCCTTCTTTCTCTTCCTTTCACTAGCATACTTCTTCAATAAAGCATCCTTTTGATGAAGCTTCTCATCATGATCAATAAACCAGCCGTCTTGAATAAAGAGTAAATCCTCCTTTTCCTTTAGCTGTCGAGTCAGGACTCGATTCTCATATTCAGACATATTATACTTTTCTTTCCAAGCATCTCTCTCGGACTTCATCCTGGCCAGATTTCCTTGGTATTCTCCTATATTCGTGATAGGGATAACAACAGATGATGATGCAACGGTAGGGAATAAAGGTTTCTCAAGTTTATAGGGCATCTTGAGAGCACAAGCCCTAGCACGGACCCACTGTAGGTAAGGCTCCAAAGAAACGGCACCTCTATGTCCTAACATATCTCTCCCTTTCCTATGGATGTGGCGTCAAGCTCCTTCGATCTCCCTCTTAGCTGTCTGGTGATCTTGTCCTTCCTGTAGAAAGAAACCACTCACATGGATGTTGTTCGGCTTGTCCCTCATCGGGTATCCAAACTGACGGCGCGCGAGAACAGGGTTATAGTTAATTCCACCTCTCATACCGAGAAGAGGCATGTTAGGAAAAGCGCCACAGCTATCGATGATCTTCACGTCATAGTAAACTCGATTATACCAATCAATGTCGAAATGAGTGAGAGCCATAATCTTTGGCGCCCAACGTGGCTCCTTCTCGAGATCCCATAAAACATCAGACCCAGGTAGATGAGAAACATACCACTGATACAGCAACGGTGCACAACAAATAATCATCCCTCCTTGATAAGAGTTTCGAAGATGGATAGAGTAGTAGGTATCTCCTAGCAGCATAGGGACCGGATTTCCAATCAAGAAGATTTTGATGGCGTTGATGTCCACAAACTTATCAACGTTAGGGAACAAGAATAGACCATAAGCGAGTAAAGCAAAGACGTCTTCAAAGGCAATAGTATCTTCTATCTCAGCGAAATGACGAGCTTTCCTCAACAAAAACTGCGCAGACAACCTCGGATTCTCCCTTTTGTAGTCATGTTCTCCTCTATCTCTGACTTCTTCAAGTGGGTGATGGTCGCTATCTCGTGAGATTTGGGTTCCTCTTCTAAGCCAGAAAAAGGAACACAGTCGGTGATCGGCAAACCAAATATGTAGGAGTACTCTTCTAAGGTGGGCATCAACTGGTAATCCGGAAAGGTGAAACATCGGTACAAAGGATCGTAGAATTGAACCAACGTATTAAGAATGCCTTCCTTCATCTTGCGCTTCATGAGAGGTATAATGGACCCATACTTCTTCTGAAAATCCGTCGGGTTCTCGATCTTCGGAATTAAACTCTTCAGTTCTTCAATCTCGGGCTCCTTAAAACTAAAGCTTAGAGTGTTTCTCCTTCCAAATTCCATAATAACCTGAGATGTCTGCAAAAATCATTCCTAAGTTCCTTGAAAAACATGTTTTTTTACAAAAATGTTGATGAATGCATGAATGAATGATAATGCAACAGTTACACACAAGTTTGCAAACATGGGGTTCAAAGGTTCAACGTTCAGCATGGAGTCGAGGGTAAAGCCCACCCCAAGGTATGCACTAATGGTTCAATCACACCTGTAAGACAAGGTTCTAAGAGTTCCCAGAGTCTACATTCCTCCTTCGGATATTACCAACGTCTTGATTACTCGATAATTAGCAATATTCTCAAGAGAAACTCGTCCGAGCGTAGCATCGCGTAACAACTACTTCCGAATTACTCTGTTATAGTCTCCGCGCTACACCTAAAAAGGCCAAGATGGGTTAGGGTTCTACGGTCCTCAACTTCTCGGGCTCCTAGGTCGAAAATAATAATGTCTTCCTGATTACTCGGTAAACAAATATTAAGTTCAAGAGGGCCTTCCATTGAGTGGGGGATCTCATGCTTCCTTCTTCGGGATTACTCCTCAAAGTTAACATGACTGTACCGCCCGTCCTATTCTTAAGTGTAACTTAATCCGGAATAGGATTCGTCCTTTGCAAAAAACCCAAACACCCCAATTTAAACACATAATCAAACAAATCAAATAATAATAAAACAGATAAAACAAATTAGGCTTAACCCACTTAGGGATGGACCAGCAAGAGGTCAATCTGTCCCCAGCAGAGTCGCCAATTCTGTAGCGATAAAAAATGTAGCGGGGTAAATTGGAGATCGAATTATTGATTAATTCGTCTCACAAAAGAAAGAGTCGCCACCGCGCTTTATTATTTCCAAGGGAAAAGGGGAAAGAGCGAAATAAAACCCTAAATATGCAATGTAAATAATAATTTTTTAAAAGTAATAAAAATACAAGGCGTTTTTGAAAAGAGATCTATGGTTCGGGGGTTGGTTATACAGTGGGAAGGTATTAGCACCCAATGTATCTATAGTACTCTATAGGAACCTTTTGAAATATCTGTTTATTAAAATGTTCGTTTGATTTAAAAATAAATTGTTTTGGCCGAAAAGAGGTACGGACGGGTTTTTGAAGATACGACGGCCTAATGTCGAAGTTTTTGCTTAAAAGGTATGAGTTTTGAAAAGATTGAATATTTGAGAGAAATTGTCCTAAGTTTTAATGAGATGAAAAATATTCGCGTGATTGGACTTGAGGACATGAAGTCAACAAATTTAATCGTTTTTCCCTTGGATTTAGACGTAAATAGAATAATCATGTAAATATGAAATAATTAAACAGAAAATTATGCGGATAATGATTAAATGGCAATCAATTAAATAATAAACTAAATGGTGTGAACATGCATTTTTCATAATTTTGTTTAATATATGCAAAACGAGAGAATTAATTAAGAAAATATTATATTTTTTAAGGCTTTTATATGTTTCTATTTTTTATGTTTTTTTTTAAATATTAATATAAGATATTGCTTTAAGAATTATTGAATAGTTAAGCTAAATTAAAACTTTAAAATTATTAATTTTAAGTCTAATAAAAAAGGGGAATACCAAAATTACCAAATTAATCCTAAAGTTAATAAAATTGGTCACCTTATTAAAATTGTTTAATTAAATTATCCTATTTGATTAAGTTACTAGTTAATTAAACTAAATTAGTAATAGTTCTAAAAACTAAAAAAAGAATAAAAAAAAAAAAGTATATTAGAAAAAAAAGGTTAGATGAGCAATTTATATGGGCCAAAGGGTTCTGAGGGGCCCAAGACAAAGAGACAGGGAAGGAGGGTGTATAAGCAGTTTCGTTGGGCTTAGGGGAGGTAAACAGGGTTAAGTCCAAACATCTCTCAATTTTGTTTTAGGGTAAACATAATTTGGTTCAGGGAAAAAAGGATTAGGGTTTGCACAGAAACGGCGCTTGTTCATCCTCACTTCGTCTTCTTTCGTCTTTCTCATGCCCGATTCTGCGTTTTCCTCAGCCTAAGGCCACCGGCATCTCAATCTCCTCTTCCCTCCACAAAAGTGCCACGGCGACGGATTAGGTAACAATTCCAATTTTTATTTCGCTAGGGGGTACTGCATGTCATGGTTTTCGCCTATTCTGATTCTTATTCGTTTTTTCACATGATTATTTGAGGTATTGAAAGAAAAGAAAGATGATCATTACCTGGAGATGGAGGAGGAGGGTTGAGTGCGTAGGAGGGCTTTGACGGCAAGGTGACAGCGGTGATGAAGCTTCTGCTTCCTGGTTTGCGTTTTTTATTCTCTTTTAGTGGTTTGATGATGACAGTTGAAAACCTTTTATGATATCTTTTCTTATTCTTCCTTTGCTTCGCTTCGTATACTCCTGTTTGCCTCGTTGCTTGCTTATGATGCCTCTGAATGCTTTAATGCTACTGTTGAAATGTTTGTTTTGACTAGCTTCTTTTCTTCTTCTTCTCGCCTTGCTACTGTATGCTTTTTAATGGCCAATGATGAATATATCTGAGGCCTTCGTGTTTGGACATGTTACTGTTGAAATGTTTTGACATTGGTTTGATAAAAAGCTTGCATTGTCCTGGGTTTTGCTTTGGTTGGATGGATAAGGGGTTATGGTTTTAGGCCATAGTCTTGACAGGTTTTATGGTTCATTAGGCCATAAGGTTGTACTGGTTTTGCAGGTTTATTGGTTTTGATATGGTTTGAGGTTTGATGGTTTAGGACAGTAGGTTCTTACTTGTTTTTGGTTTGGCCATGTTGGTTTTTGGTTTTATGTATGTTGATGGAAACTGGTTTATGGTTTATGTTGATGGAAACTGGTTTATGGTTTATGTTGATGGAAACTGGTTTATGGTTTATGTTGATGGTGTTTGAAAATGGCTATGGTTTTAATGCAGGTTGTGTATGGTTTAGGCCATGGTTGAGGTTTTGAAAAATGCTTATGGTAGCAGGTTTGTAGTTTAGGCCATAAGGTTTTGGTTTATGAGATAACAGGTTCTGGCTTTTTGAGAGCTTGGTTACTGGTTTTGTATTGTGTTTTGACAAATTTTTTTTTGAGTGTTGGAGGCTTGAGGGTAGATTCAACTCTCTGAATTTTTGAAGGGGTTTTTTGTTATATCCGCTAGTTGGCTTGGATGTTTATGCTACAGGTTTGGTATATTTTACTATATTCTCTTGGCCTTCTGCACATCTACTGCTCCAACAGTTTGTTTGTATTCCTTTTTCATGCTTTCTTATTTCTTATGAGATGCTGCTGCAGTTTGTTTTGTATCTCTTCCTGCCTAAACCAAAACCTGCAAAACCATACTTCTATCTCTCTTCTCTCTCTTAGTACAAATTGATACATTAAAATGATGTATGCTGTACTTGTTCTGAAATTGCATAGGCTGGAAAATGATGAGAATAGAAAGATTTCATGCTTGCATATTTGATTTAAAAACTGCATGCCTCTCTTTGACTTGCAATGTAACAGTAGAGGAGCCTATTTTTTGGCATCTTCCTATATGCATGGCATGGTTTACGTTGCACTTGCTTGCATATGTAATTTGATTATGCATATGTTGTTTGAAATATGCAGTGGACTTTTAAAAATGCAATTGATTTTTTAACTATGCAGTTTTGAAAACAAAATGAATTTGTGCATCTTTTAACTTGTGCAGTTTATTTTTTTGAAAATAAAATTCATCCCTTTTTGTGAATCGGGAGAAATCCCGCGATTTGCAAAAAGGGTAAAAAAACTGATTCCAGCCGTTTGCTTTTAATGATGAACACTAAAAATAATTTTCTGCTTTTAATTATTTATTTATTTTTGACTTTTTTCTTTTAATTGTTTTGCAGGTAAAATTAAATGAACAAACAGAGAAGCATTGGATAGAAGATTTAGAATTTAGGAAAAATTAGAATAGTTTTTATTTCATTTTAAACTTTGTAAAAATTATTATTGTAAATACGTTGTAAATAAATACAGTATTTACACAACAATTGTACAATTAGAATAAAATGAATAAAATTCCAATATTTTGCCAATTAATTCTTTCCTTCTCTCTAATTATTTATTTTATCGTTTATAATTCTTTAAATTATATAATAACTGAAAATAAATTTCAATTATTTAAATTCAGAATAATAAACAATTAAATAAACATCATTTGATCAATAAACTTTTCTTCAATCTATTCCATTATTTATAATTCTCTAAATTATAATAACTGAAAAAATAAATTTCAACTATTAAACTTAGGATAATAAATAATTAAATAACATTGTTGATCAATTAATGAACTTCCTTTCCAATATTTATTATATTATTTATAAATCTTTCAATTATATAATAACTGAAAATAAATTCCAATTATTAAATTTAAGATAATAAATAATTAATAAACATTGTTTTAACATTGATCAATTAATAAACTTAGCGTTCAAAAATAAACAGCTCTCGACTTGAAAAAGTTATGAATTTTAATCTGCTTTTAAAAAATTGATAAAAATAGGTCAAAACCCTTGCAATGCAATGATGCAGATTGGAGATGGTATCTTAGGTCAAAATTTGGGGTACAACAGAATGGAAACCAAAGGTAACGGCAATCTCGGAAAAGAAGAGTCTCTCTGCAATGACTTCCGCTACATTATTTGGCAAACTTCAAGAATACGAAACGGAACTCGGTAGACTTGAAAAACATGAGAATCTAGAAAAGAAATCCAAAAACTTTGCTTTAAAAATTGATTCAAAGGAAGTAGTAAAAGAAGACAATCCGGAAGAAGATGAAAATTTCATGCTTCTTGTTAAAAGACTTGGGAAGTTTTTTGGCAGAAATGACAAGGGCAGATCTCATGCAAATAAGAGAAATCACTTCAAGAAAAGAGAAGCCTCTACATCAACACAAGATGTCTCATATTATGAATGTGGAAAGCAAGGACATATCAAGCCAAACTGTCCAAATCTCCCAAAGAAAAACGGATTCAAAGGAAAGGACTCAAAACACAAGAAAGCCTACATAGCATGGGAAGATAATGATATGAGTAGTACATCGAAATCGGAAAGCGACGAATGTGCAAATTTAGCCTTAATGGCATCGCATCACTCCGACGACGAAGAAGAGGTTAGTAATTAATTTAATCTTTTTGATGATGATGTTCAAGGTTCCATTGATGAACTCTTGAAAGAATGCAAAAGTTTATACAAAAAGGTGTCAAGCCAAGAAAAAGAACTTCTAATTTGTCACAAAAAAATTGACACCATGACTAAAGATTTTGATCTTCAAAAACATAATTTTATAAAAGAAAAGGAAAACTTTGCATGCACCAAGTGTGAATCAAATGTCTTTCAAATTGTTCAATTGAAAAGAGTCATTGAACGATATGAAAAAGGACAAATAGGATTGGAAGGATTACTAAGCCAACAACGTTATCCAAATGATAAAAGAAGTCTTGGTTATGTGAATACTAAGAAACCAAGTAACAATCCCACTGTTTTTGTAAAGGCTAGTAATAGTTCCAATCCCAAGATAGTAGAAAATAAGCAAGTTGTTCATAATCATCAAAAGAAAAAGCCTAATGTATCTAAAAGAAAACAAATTCCTAGATACAAGAGCAAATTTGTTCCAAACTGTTTTTACTGTGGTATTGTTGGACACACACCTAATGCATGCTATATTATAAATTTCAGTATGGCTAGTGGACACTATGCATGGGTGAAAAAGGGAACTAACTATGACGGACCCAAGGCCAATTGGGTACCTAACAAGAAATAATTTGTTTTTGTAGGTATGCTTGAAATCCACATCAAACCTTTGGTATCTTGACAGTGGATGTTCAAAGCATATGACAGGAGATATACACCAATTTTCATATCTAGTACATAAAGTCAAAGGGTATGTCACCTATGGAGACAACACCAAAGGAAAGATTCTTGGCGTTGGAATAGTTGGCACACCTCCATCCATTCAAATTGAGGATGTTCTTTATGTTGAAGGATTAAAGCACAACCTTCTTAGCATAAGTCAACTTTGTGATAAAGGGTTCAAAATCAAATTCAACAAAGAAGAATGCCTAATTATGGATGAGGCAACCAATGAGGTAAAACTCAAAGGTATAAGATCTAACAATATTTTTATGATTACTTTAGATGATTTGTCTAAGAAGGTACAATGTCTCATGGTAAACAACAATGACGCTTGGTTATGGCACAAGAGGATTGCTCACATACACATGGAGCACTTGAACAAATTAGTTAAGCATGACTTAGTTATTGGTCTACCAAAGATGAAATTCATCAAAGACAAATTATGTAGTGCAAGGCAAAAGGGCAAACAAACCAAATCAACTTTCAAACCAAATAATGTGGTTTCAACAACAAGACCACTTCAATTGTTGCACATGGATCTTTTTGGTCCATCTAGAACAAGAAGCTTCAGAGGTAACATTTATGCTTTAGTTATTGTAGATGATTTTTCCCGTTTTGCTTGGACTTTGTTTTTAGTGCACAAAAATGACGCATTCAAGGCATTCAAGAGATATGCAAAACAAGTTCAAAATGAGAAGTCATTAAAGATAACATCAATCTGAAGTGATCATGGTGGAGAGTTCCAAAACAGTCTGCTTAAAGAATTTTGTGAAGAAAATGGGATCTTCCACAATTTTTCAGCACCAAGAACTCCACAAATAAATGGAGTAGTTGAAAGGAAAAATAGGTCTTTGATAGAACTTGCAAGAACCATGCTAAGTGACTCAAGTTTGCCTATATATTTTTAGGCAGATGCGGTAAGCACGGCATGTTATGTAAGCAATCGCGTGATCATAAGACTTATACTAAAGAAAACTCCATATGAGATTTACAAAGGAAGAAAACCAAATATCTCTCACGTTAAGAAAAATCAAATGAAGAGATCACGTACTCAAAGGAGATGTCGAGATTACTTTTGTGGACACTCAAAATCAACTCGCGGACATTTTCACAAAACCACTTGCAAATGATGCATTCTTCAAAATTCAAGTGAACTCGGAATCCTAGATGAACAAGATATATAAGGTGCACTCTATCCTTAACTATACATTAATGTACATATATATGGGCTTAGAAAATGTTTCAAATGTTAAAAAAAAATTTTAAAATTTTTTTTAGAAGTAAATTGATTTACCAAGTGTGTAAATCGATTTACCACTGAAGAAAAACCCTTTTTTAATAAAATCTTTTTGAGTAAATCAATTTACCAAGTATGTAAATCGATTTACCACTGAACCAAAATCAATTTTAATAAAATATTTTTTGTGTAAATCGATTTATCAAATGGGCAAATCGATTTATCACTGAAACTGAAGCGTTTTTATTTAATTTTTCACTATGCAAATCGATTGATCCTACACACCAATCGATTTACACCTGTTCAACATGTGATATTTTTATGAGTCTTTAATATATTGGTCAACCTTACCTTGCCTCTCAACTCCCACCTTCTTTTTGACCAATCATGTAACCTTGACCAACCCCACTCAATTAAGTCTCATAAAGACCTCACTTACCCTACTCTATTGTTTAATCTCACCAAAACTCCCTCACTATCTCATAACACCAAAACTCACTCACTATCTCATAACAACACCAAAAAATCTCCATCTTCCTTACTCAAAACCCTAACCATCGCCATGGCTCCCAAAAGAAAAGCAACAGCCTCAGAAAAAGGAAAGAAGAAAACGGTTGCAGCCTCTGAAAACTCATTGCTCAAGTACCTATCGGATACACAACATGAAAGATTCATCAAGCACTTTCAAAGGAAAATAATTTCAGCTCCCAAATTTGGTATGTTATCTACCTTTCCCGATGAATGCTTCACTTTTCATAGGGATTTGATTGCTTATGGGTTAGAAACGTTAATATCATCACGTGGTTACTATTATCCGGATCTAGTTCGAGTATTTTACAGCAACATGCATTATGATAACAACAAATGCTATGCCCATGTGCTCGGAACAAGAATTTCTCTGCATTCAAAAACAATAGGAAGAATTTTAAACATCCCATATACTGGAAGTTCTCTCTATGACCCAGAGGATGCTGACTAGGAAAATTATAGGAAGAGATAATTCTTCTACAGCATTGGCCGGTTGTCAGAAGCAGAATACCGTGCAAAGCAGATCCGTAGTCTTGGCGGTGTTATTCCGGCTCGGGACACTTGGAGTGTTGGTAATTTTCACATTGATGATAGATTGTTCCATTATTTTATGGTATATATTTTATTTCCTAGAGCATGAAATCATTGTACTGTAACCGATCTAGAATTGCAAATTCTTTATGCAAGGAAAAATGGCATTTCGGTAAACTGGGCTAAATTGATTGTGCTGCATATGCTAAGAGTTGCCACAAGGGCTACTTTTCTGCCATATGCATACTTCATCACAAGGATCTTGGAAGCATTTGATATTGATTTTACTGGGTTTGAGAGGGTTGAAATGGATCCAATCAGCAATAGGATCTCCATCAAAAATGTTGATTCTCGGATGGGTGTTCATTTTGATTCTGAAGCAAAAACCATCACATATATTGGAGAGGATGTTGTAGGTGATGAAGGCAATAATGCGGATGAAGAAGAAAATGAAGTTCCTCCTCCTGCTGCCTCTTCTGGTCCAACCAACCAAGATGTTATGGATTATATGATTCAACAGTTTGCATCTCTCAACACTAACATCAATGCTCAATGGACTGTGATAAATGATTCTACCTCCTCTCGCATCAATGCTTTTCAGAACGATGTGAACCAACAGTTTTCATACCTCTACTCACATCTCCATATT
Organism: Vicia faba; assembly: GCA_948472305.1. Classification (NCBI taxonomy): domain Eukaryota; kingdom Viridiplantae; phylum Streptophyta; class Magnoliopsida; order Fabales; family Fabaceae; genus Vicia; species Vicia faba. Next base: position 1,005,959,466 of record OX451738.1, read on the forward strand.
CCTCCATACGATCCAAACAATCCAGCACCTCGGCCTCCTCAATACACTGAACCACCTCTACAACAACAGTTTCCATATCAAGGACCCTTCTAATATTTTCCTGGCCAATATTATTAAATTCCTGTTCTTTATCATTATGTTTTTTGTTTGATAATTGCTTCAAGTGTTAGTTTTATATTGTGTATTTGAACTTCGTACGATATTTTTAGAAATTTGCGTTTTAGTTTATGTTCATATCTGTTTCAAATTGTTATAAGTATCATCTTATGTTACATCTTTCCCTTCTTTTTGATAATGTCAAAGGGGGAGAAGGATGTGATAGCCCTTTATAGTTGTTTGTTTCAGTTTTCTTTTCAAGGCAAGTTTTCAAATCTTTTTCTCCATAGGGGGAGAAATCTATCTTAGGGGGAGAAAACTCCTTTTGCTCCAATTCTGAACAACTCATAAAGAAAGATGGTTTGTCATCATCAAAAAGGGGGAGAATGTAATCTCAAGCCTCAACTCAACTTTAGTTTTGATGAAAGAAAAACAAGCACTATGGCAAGAAGGAAAAGAAGTGGAATTAGCTTAAAGCATCATTCACTCAAAGCTTCAAGGATCATGGCAAGCGAATAAGTATATCAATTCTCATTTGAACTAAATTGATTAGAAATGCTCAAAAATGATATACACACTTGCCACAACACTTCACTTAAAGTTTAAAGCAAATTCTAAGTTTTTCACTAATGTAAATCGATTAACACATCATGTAAATCGATTTACACATTTTTTTAAAAACTGATTGCCCCTGGCAGTAATCGATTTACATGGAGTGTAAATCGATTGATTACTGAACTGAGTTAATTTTTTAACACTAGTAAATCGATTAACACATCATGTAAATCGATTTACACTTCAAATTTTTTGAAAACAAGAACGTTACAAACCCGTGCAATCGATTTACATCTAATGCTAATCGATTTACACGTTGTAATTTTTGAAAAATCTAAACTTGATTCAAGATATCCTTCACACCTTTTCTCCAATGGTTGCATGGTCATACAATGCATCTTCTCAAGTTTTACAAACAAAAAAGTTGTATCCATTTGGAAAGGTATCTTGATTGCTTTAAATACTAAATCTTTCAAATTATAAAACAACTCTTCTCTCATGCAATAATTCTGAGCTTTGTAAAATATTCAAACTTCATATTTCTTATTTTTTAAGAACAAAGATTTTCTGCACTTTCACACATGTAAGAACAGAAATCTTTGAGCATTTTCTAACCATTGTGTTATAGTTTGAATTGATTACAAGAGAAGAAGGAAGAAAATTCATTGAAGTCACTCTATCTGATCAACATCTTTCAAGAAATCATATTTCATAGAATTATACTAAGTGTAACTTATTTCCAGGATTGTTGGAATTAAGTATTAGAATACTTTTGTACCTTGTTGTCCATTGTTGGAAACAAGAGGTGTCTTTTGAGAGGATTGTTCTCAAGAGACTTATTGGAAATCCAAGAGGGTGTTCTTGGTATTTGTTAGTGTCTTTAGTTGATAAGACTAGGAAGAGTCTTGTAAAAGTTCTAACAAAATAGTGAAATCTCTTGCGTGTTTACAAGGGGACTGGACCTACTTGCGGGGTGTGGAAGGAACCAGGATAAATCTTCGTGTCTCTTTACTTTCTGCACTTTACCGTTTTCCATAGCACTAAAACAAAACCAGAAAGTGTAAAATAAATCAAAAATCGACCACCACCTAATTCACCCCCCCCCCCTCTTAGGCGCAATCTTAAACTTACACACATTTCAAGGAAGGTCCTCAAATTGCTCAAAGAAGTCCAAGAGTTGACCAGACAAACTCTCTCCTAAGGCAGTCTACCTCAAATTAGGGTTTCATGTTGCATCAAGATACTTGATTCCAAGGGACCCCCAATGCTCACTATTATCCTAATATGTTCTCAAGATCATCCATGTCAAGTTTCAAGCCTTGCAGAGGAAGTTTGCTCAGTCAATTGCTCAAAGGCCTGAAAATCGACTGTGCTAAGGCAAAAGTCAACTGTGGCCCACATACATTAAAACTTCAAGATTTTTGGTCAACATCCTAATTTTGAAGTAGTATTTATCATTTTATCAAGGGTTGATCATGATTCCTCAAGGATTGCTCACAATTCATCAAAACCCAGAAGTTGCTAAATTAGGGTTTTGTAGGAAAAGTCAACTCAACTTTGACTAAGCATAACTTTCTCATACTTGATCATAAATGACCCATCCAAAGCTCATTTTTAATAGGATGTAATTCACTACAATTCATCTTCATCTCCCAAGTTCAAAATATGCACTCACAAGAAGTTATGAATTTGGACATTATAGGTAATTTTGAAAAGTCAACAAAAACACCTTTTTTGTCAAAGCTTCATACATGAACATGGAAGACTCAATTGAGATAAGACTAAAATGCTTGCTTAGAGGACATCTTTAGATTTCTAAAAAGTCCAAGAAAACATCTCTAGGGTCAAAATTGAAGGAGTTATGCATTGGTGAAGTTGACCCTTTTTGCAAAATTGCCAAAAGTCAAAAGTGGCCAAAATTGCAATTTTTGTCAAATAGGCCCAACTTTTTGTACTTCCATTAAGTTTGTAACATGATCCATGACCCATGACCCTTCCCACTTGACTTTATTTTATTTTTTTCATTTATTTTGATTTTTATTTCATTTAAATCAAATAAAATCAATAATAAATAATGAAAATATCAAAAATCATTTAAACCTTGAGATTTTGTGCATATTTCAGGTCCATGAATAGCTGGCAATGAGATCAAATCATGCAAGGCTTGTTTGGACAGAAAAAGATTGAATTTTTCTTGTTTTGGAAATATTTGATGCAAGGGTGAATCAAGGATCAAATCTTCATAATTGCAAGGATTTGATGCAAACTTGTAACCCTAATTGATTCTATGCTATATGCTGAACAAATCCAAAGCAAAAGCATAAGGGTTGGAGGCGTGAGAAGCTGAAAGAAAACTTGCAAAAACTCAACAAAAGTGGCAATCTGATTTCATAGTTCTAGGCCATCTCAAGCCTTCCCAGCTATCTCATTCGCTTGTTGGGAATTCAAGGATTCTATTACAATTATCAACAAGCATTTTCGTGCCCAGAAACGCACTGTAAGCACCTCACGACATCCCTACTTTTTTGAAATCGCAATTTATAATTCTGGCATTGTTAGCATATGTTATGGATATATTTTCAATCTTTGAGACATTTGCAAGCTAATGATAACAATTAATTGCATTTTTGTTAACCATACAGAGATTTGCCATGATTAGGGTTTAGGTTTCATTTTTAGGGGTTTTGTTTGCCGGAATAATTAGCCATCAAGAGTGGTACCATGATGCTCGTGAGGCTGCCACGAGTTGATTTGTACCACTGGAATTGATTTATGATGCGTGCAGTGGATTTTGAAGAAACGCAGGCTTATACCTACGCCCAGAAAACTGTAGGTAAAAGTCTAGACTTTTGCCAAAGGAGGGAGGAAGAAGAAAGGTGGCGTGGCCGGCAGTGATTCGTCTATTCAAAAATTCGCGCGTTGGCATATGTTATTTTGTGTTTTTCCATATAATCTTTATTTGTTATCCCATATACAAACATGCACGCTAGCTCAGTTGGCCAGGAAGCGCTTGGAAAAGCCAAAGGGCCTGGGTTCGAATCCCAGGTCCCCCATATTATTTCATGATTTTATTTCTTGTATGATCAGGCACATGAGCAGGCAAAGAGACTACCATACTCCATCATCCTTCAACCATCAGATCGCCCACGCGCTAGATCCAAGGGTTCACAATGGAGGTCTACCATGAACATCAGTCAAGCCAATGCATTGGATCATGAGAAATCAATGTAGGCCAAGGGTTTTTGGGCTTGAAAGTCAGATTAACACCCCCATTTTTGCTCTAACACTAGGCCCAATTTTCTCTCTTTTCTTTTTCTTTTATTTATTTATTTTGTTCAAATTATTTTCTAACATAAAAATTAATTCTTTTTTTACAAAAACTCATAAAATCAATTTTCAACAATTTAGATTTAGGTTTTATTTTTATCAAAATTAATGTAATAATTAGTTTAATTTAATTTTAGGATAATTTTAATCTTTTTGTAAATAATTTAAAATAAATTAGAAAATTAGGGTTTTGTTTGTTTTAATTTTTTATTTTCTTTTCTTGAAATAACCAAAATGCAAAAATAGGTCAAATTAATTATTTTTATTTCTTAATTTAAATTAATTAGTAGTTAGGTTTGTACTTATTTAATTAAAATCTTATTTTTCTCAAAATTATCAAAAACAATGAAAAAAAATAATTTTTCTTTTAATTAGGTTTAGACGGGGTCAAAACCCTAATTTTTCCACGTTCACGATTTATTGCGCGCATCTATTATTTTTACGATATTGATGTAACTGCTCATGGGATGTAATAGTTTAATTAGGGTTTCCCTTTTATTTATCGTTTTACAGGTTTTTGGCTATGTAACTAATCCCCTTCCTCGAAGCCTTGTAATAGCGTAGTTTTATTTCCCGCATTTTTATTTTCGCAAATATTAGTTGTTAGATGTATTATAATAGGATTGCGTGACAAGATTGTATGTAAATGTTAAAATGGTTAGCAAACCCTAAATGTGCAAAGATAATAACTTGAAATCAAATCACTCGCACATGCGCGCTCCTAGGGTATACTCTCACTTCGGTTGCCTTCGGTGAACGATCATTAAGTATAGGGTGTTTTAGTGGTCGCCCTCTTGTCTAAACAAAGATCAAATGTCCTGTTCGGAAATGTTGCCTCGGAAATGTTGCCTCAGAAAGGTTGCCTCGAGAATGTTGCCTCGAATATGATCTTAAGACATTAGGGTTATTACTAAGACGTCTTAACATTGCTTTAGTGATCGTACGTCCCTTTCGAATTGACCCTTACAACTCCAACGACGGTGTTACCTACTCATTAATAGTGGAATAGCGGTGTCTAAAGGAAACAAGAACAGAAACATTCTTTTTTCGAGTAGGTAGATACTAGTAGGTGCTTGCTCAAAATCAAACTTGTCCACACTTACACTCTTTTCAAACAAAGTTTTCAAAACGACTTTGTAACACTCTTGAAGACAGAAGCAGGGGATAAATCGAAGTAAAACGAAAACTTTTCAAAACACACAAACACGAAAGCGATTTTTAAAATGATGAGCAAGTACCTAAGAGCCCGTAGAAAATCACGGATAGAAAGGGTGTTAATACCTTCCCTTTCTATAATCTACCCCCCGTGCTCAGAATATCTCGAAAAAGGAATTTTTATGTGCTTTTCCTTTCCAAGTTGGATAAAATAAAAGTCGGTGGCGACTCTTGCTTACCGCGACATTTTGCGAATACAAACGCAAAACGCAAACCAGCATTTTCCTAAAATAGTCTGGTTCTTCCACTGTATCACACCAGTTATATCGGAGACGAATGAAGAAAGATTTTGATAAAAAGGTTAAACCTCGTGAATACAGAGAAGGCGACTTGGTGCTCGGGAAGATCATGTCTTTCAACACTGATTCTAGGGGCAAGTGGACTCCCAATTTTGAAGGCCCGTATATTGTCAAGAAAGCCTTCTCTAGTGGTGCATTAATTCTTGAAACTATGGATGGCGAGGAGTTCCCACATCCCATGAATGCTGACGTAGTCAAGAAATACTTCGCCTAAAGAAATAAAAGAACAGCTCGCTAAGTTGAAAACCCGAAAGGGTGGCTTAGGGAAAAAGGACAGTCTCGGTAGGCCAAAAACCTGAAAGGGCGGTCCAGGCAAAAATTAGAGACATAAACAGAATAAATTTCCTGCTAAGTTGAAAACCTGCAAGGGCAGCTTAGGCAAAATTTATGGATTTTCTTGGCAAGTAACTACGTCAGACAAGACTTGATCGTTGAAGCAACAATCTTCTCGGATCCTCACCATACTTCAACCAAAGCTGCTGCTCAGGATTTCAAAATTTGTTAGGGGGGATAGTGGTCATTGTATCTCAATGTATCTTTTCCATTATGTATTACCATTTCCCAAACTTTGTAATCATCTATGGAGTCTCGCCATTTGCAGACTACCATTCTATTAATGAAATTCGAGCTTTTATCCAATTCTTTGTGTTTCTTATTTTATTTAGCTTGCAAAGAATCCATTTGTTACTGATAATAACTTTCAAAGCAAAGAGATTAAATAACAAAATTGATTTTTCAAAAAAAAAAAGAGATTTTTACAATTTACTTTTACTTTGATATTTGTGATGAAACAATGACAACAAAAATGGTGATCCCAGGAACGGACAAACTCCGGTTGTTTTGAGAAGTTTTGTTCTACTCGGATTGTTTTTTTCGTATTGGGTTTATGGTTCTGGTATCCTCGGTCAAGTTTGGATTCGTTTCTCCTCTTTTCTGAGTTTACATAATGTGAAGTTTCAATCTGCGGTTTCCTCCAGTGAAGTGAGTCTGAATTCCCCAGCGAAGTTTGATTGTTTCAGTGTCATTCTACTTTATTTGAGACTGGTCTTGCAATCTCTAGTAGGCATGTTACTTTTGAAAAAACACTGGTTCTCCCGAGGAAGCTTGAAGAAGGATGTTCTACCCCGGTATCTGTTTGATTTGTCCACCTCCGGATTATGTTTCTCCTCGTTAAAGTTAAAAGTAGGCAGTAGGTTTGGTTTCCGAAGCTGGCCTTTACCTTTCTTCAAATGATCATCTTGGTTGAAGATTAGCCGAGTGTTGTTAGTTTCCGAGGCAATTTTGCCTGGTTGTTCCCCATGTTGTGTATATTTTTTGTCAGCATGCACATGATAACACTCATACATTCATACATGCATCATGCATAGCTAAAATTGACAAATCATTGTTCATTGACATTTGTTAATATTTTTGTTGACATATTACCCTGTTTTGCAGAGAGAAGTTATCCTCTTTTCATTAGAGCGTTGGTCTTAAGCAGAAAATGTATATACTTTAAATTTCCCTACTGAGTTGTCTCTCATAGAAGATTTTTTCTTTAAACCTTCTGGTACAGTTCCTTGTTGTGACGGATCTTGTTTTCCCTATTGAGTTTATTTCTCAAAGGATGTATTATGGTTGACTGTTTCATTCTAGTTTATTTCTGGTTTGGATCTGTGGTCCCCTGGCAATATTATTTACTCCGGAATTCTAAAAAACTCCAAGCTTCGGTTGGTGCATTTGTTTTGCACAAGAAGACTTTATCCCCTTAGCGAGAATATCATGGCATCCCCCCAGGAAGTCATACCTCTTGCCCCCAAAAAAAATCATTTCCTTTTACAATCCTCCGTGACGGCAAATAGCAAGTTCTCTTTATTTGAGACAGCTTATGTATTATCCTTTCCAGGCGGAGTGCCTCGGTTAAAGAAGAAGTTGAGACCCTTTCTAGGCGAAACACCAGAATCTTAGGGAAACTTGTTATCTTGTTGCTATCCTCAGTGAATGTTGATAGTTCATCGTCAATGAACGGCGGTGATATGATATATTCTCTTTCTACCTTCAGTGAAAGTTGGTAGACCATCGGCAGTAAACGTCGGTGTTTGTTATCTTTTTGCTATCTCTAGTGAACATTGATAGTTCATCGTCAGTGAACGGCGGTGATATATGATATTCTCTTTCTACCTTCAATGAAAGTTGGTAGGCCATCGGCAGTGAACGTCGATGTTTATTATCTTTTTGACTATCTCTAGTGAACGTTGATAGTTCATTATCAGTGAACAGCGGTGCTATGATTATTTCTTTTTCTACCTTCAGTGAAAGTTGGTAGGACATCAGCAATGAACGTTGGTGTTTGTTATCTTCTTGCTACCCTGAGTGAATGTTGGTAGTTCATCATCAGTGAACGGAGGTGCTATGATATATTCTCTTTCTACCTTCAGTGAAAGTTGGTAGACCATCGGCAATGAACATCGGTGTTTGTTATCTTCTTGATACCCTCAAAGAATGTTAGTAGTTCATCGTCAGTGAATGGCGGTGCCATGATATTTTCTCCCTCTACCTTCAGTGAAATTTGTTAGACCATCGGCAGTAAATGTTGATGTTTGTTTTCTTTCTCGCTGCCTTCAGTAAACGTCGGTAGCTTCACCTTCGGTAGAAGTCGGTGTATCCTTTGACCATTCTACCATCCTCTTTGATTCAGGTCTTTTGGTCTACCAGTGATTTATTTTCCTGGTGGGGTTTCTCCTTTGTTTCTTTATTATTGTTGCATCCCCAGTGTTATTTTTGCATCTCTTTAGTCCTTTTCATATGCATTCATGATCATAAGCATTTGAATGGTATCTTAGGGCCAAAAATAGGGTTTGTTTTATATTTAAGCATCTCCGATCGCGTCGACACGAAGATTTTCAACCTTCGTATCTTCGGACAGAAGAAACTTAAATAAGGGAAGTTGTTGTACCCCAATTTTTGCCCCTAAGATCCCTTCATCATACCATGTTGATTCACTCACAACAAGATCACACTAGGATTCTTGGTTCCCCTCCCTACTTTGAGCTTTGCTCCTTTTGAGGAATTACCAAGCATCTTGACTTATGTTCCTTTTGTGATCATTAACATTGTTTTTATTTCTTCACTTAACTAATAAAATACAATGTTGACTTGTCTTGCTTGTTATCCATGTAGGTAAGGGCAATGAGATTTAACAAGATACTCCATGGGTTCATGAGTTTATTTCCATGCCCTAGTCAATATAGCTTGAGAAGTTAAAACCTCACCATTGGATTGGTTTTTGGAGCAATGGCATGGCAAGGTTGTTTTGGTTCATCACATTTCAAGGTTATTAGATTTGACTCAAAAGTACATGGGGTTGATTGGAGAAGCTGTTATGTTTGGACAAGGCCTTGTTCATATTGATCACAAGGGCATAGTTCTCTCAAATTTCAAGATATGTAAGTGGTTTTGGTGGCTATAAATCCTCATTATCATCCTCAACAACTTCTATTCACAAAGCAATAATATTGGTACAAGAAGTTTGTTCAAACTTGTCAAAGTTCCTCAAGGCATTCTCTTGATCTAGAAGCTAGGGTTTTGAACTTCAAAGGAGTATATCTTGCTCAAATTTTGGTATTTTTTAGTGATTCCAAATATATCCTTCTCTTCAAAGGTTTACCAACAAATCACTTCAAAAGTTCCAAGGATTTTTCATGTGGATAAACTTGGTGAAGAAGAAAGATTACAAGTCATCCAGGTGAATCCCCAATTTTCCATAAGTAACTTCAAATGATCATAACTTGGTCAATTTTTATCACCTTGAGCCCATTCTTTTTCCATAATGATCTTGAAGATGTAAAATTTATGCCTTCTTTTATGTGCAAAGTGGGAAAATAGTGGAGATTTCCTTAAATATGCAAAATATTATAGGTCATTTCATGATTTTTGGCCAACTTCAACAAGTCATAACTTGCTCAATTTTTGGAGATTTTGGGTGGTTCAAGTTTCAAAATGTCATTCAAGAGATCTAATTTTTCCATATTTTCTGGTCAAGAGAAAATTTCAAGTGGAAGGCCATGTTTGGATGCAAAAGATTATAGGTCATTTTTAAAGAAGAATTTGAAATATTTCTAAGTATGGAAAGTCAACCCTTTTTCTTCAACTTTGACTCAATGCAACTTTCAGCTCAAGCATCCATTTGATTCCATTCTTTTTCCATTGCAAAGCTTATAACCACGTCTTTCTAAAGCATCAAGAATCATGCCCTAAGACCCCTTGAGTTGGAAATGCCATGGATTTGAATTTGGTAACTTGAAACTGAATTTTCCATAAAGTCAGAATTTTGAAATCCATAATGTGACTTCTAAACACAAGATTTATGCACGTTTTTGATTTAAACTTGATTAGCAAACTTTCCAGAAGTGATTAGCGCCCCCAAAACGCAAGATTTGGTTGAGTTTTGATGGAAATGAAGTCACACTTTACTCGTGCTCAACCTTCATTCAATTTCCCTCCAAACTTCCTTGTTTCTTCCCATTTTCATTCCCATTCACTTCCCTATAGATAGAGGGTCATCCCCCATTCATTTCTAAAAGCTTTGAGAGCCAAAAATACCCTACCAAAACCTCACACGAACCCATCTTTTTTTAATTCAGTTTCTGAGATTTAAGCTCCTTTCTCCAAAATTCTTTGCGCATTCATCATCCTTAAGCATCATACAAACTCTCCAACACCTAAACCAATCAAAACGAGCCATAATTCATGCTATAGAAGTCCAGTTTCAGAGCTTCTTCCTTGAACTTCGAAAAGGTAGAATTCTCCACCATTTGGATCCAAATAAAGCAATAATCTATTCTACTCCCTCTCCTGATTCTAATGCTGCTTACATTTTTTAAATCTATTGAGAATTGAGAGAGAAATCTCAAATTGAAGGTGCTCGCTATTTTTCTGAGTTTTTGATTCATATCTCTCTTCATACCTTATATAAATTTGGCGAGGTGGTGTTAGAATCGTCTTGAAGAGACGAGTTCAATGATACTATCCTGGAATTCTAATTTTTCCATTTGAAGGATCTCACAAAATCCCCATTGTAGGGTGTCTGGAGGTTGAAAATGATGACATGTCTCGTCTTAGTCAATGATGTCGTGCCAAACGTTTTAATTTCATTGGTTGTCCCTTTTCTAATCCTATGTGTATCTCACTAAGGTCCATATCAAGTACAGTGCGTCTGGTCCACTGGATCAACTTACTAACGCGTTTTGACTATGATCTGATGGTCCACATCTTTTTGGTTTTATTTTATTTTCTGATTTTATATTTTTTATTGATTAAATTTTCAAAAATTCATAACTCTTTTATTTTTTTTATCCATAAATTATGAAAAAATTCATAAAAATACTTTGAGTTATTTCTGATCTCATGACTATTTTTTTCATATTTTTATTTTGATATTTGATATTTTTTTTATTTTTTTTAATCATTTTCTTTCTTTTAATTACTTAAAAAATACTTTTTGACATTTCTTAATTCTGAAAAAATTCATAAAATTTATTTTGCATATTTTTGACTTTCTGAAAATTTCATGGAATTTCATATTGAGGTTTACTATTTTTGACCTATTTTATATTTATTTGAGCAATTTTAAATAGTTTAAAAATAGTTTCTGACTTTTAAAAATTACCAAAAATTTTATAAAAATATTTGGATCCATTTCTGATTTTTCTATGGTCTTACTTTTTATTTCTTGATTAATTTGAACATAGTTGATATTTTCTCTTTATTTTCTATTTTTAAACATTATTTTTTAACCCTTTTGTATATATTAAAATGTGATATTATTTTGTGACTATTTTCTGGTTGATCTTGGGTTAGATTTTGGATCATGAACTTTATTAACATCATTGGATCCATGGTGTTGAGTTTAACTCCATAAAAATGGATGAATGATTTTAATAATAGTTTGATTAAATTTAATTCAAATGTGGTTTGTATAATGTTTCCCAATCCCTCTTCATCTCATCCCCTTCTTATTGCACTAGGTGTTATTGGAGCATGATCTCTATATCATGTCTCATAACAAATGGTGCATAAATTGCTATTGACCGGCCTCAAAATAGGTGCGACTTTTATATAAGTCCACTTACGATTGCTTAACATAGCGCTAAATTTTGTCCCGATTCGAATAAATGATCATTCATGGCCCAAACTTATGATTGCAAGCCCAAGTATGTTAATTTTATCTCTTTGATCCAATAACCTTGAGATTCATTGTGTGGAGGCTTTGGTTTTACCAATCCTCTAATGGATCTACAATACCTTTGGTCAACGCGGATCACTTAAACATCATTGATCATTAAATGGTACTTATGAGAATTCCAAATGGATGATATACTTGACAAAAAGCAAAATCAACTTGTTGTGTGGAGGCTTTGGTTCTACCAATCCTCTAATGAGTTCCAAATGCAAGTTTCAATATGGTCATCCAACTAACCACTAATTATTGATTTGTTTTACCTTATGCTTTTATTCTTTTTTATGCTTTATGTACTATTTACTTTTAGCATTTACATTTCATGCCATTTTCATCTTTGCTCATTTGAACATTTATTTTATTTCCATTTTGTACTTTGCTCACTTGAGCTTTTTCTTTTCCTTTCTTAAGATACTTAATAATCAACATAAACCCTAAAAAATATTTAATGGTACTTGGACTATTTGGTTACTATCCTTGACATTATGGAGCATGTGACTTTTCTTGGACTTAGGATTAGAAACCTGTGCCTATCTTGGAAACCTTATGATCTTATCTTATTATCTTGTCTGGAACTCTTGAGGTTTACCTCAAGACATTGGGTTGTTTGTTTGTTTTGTGTGCAGGTTATTGTGATTACACCCTTTGTTTGTAATCTGGAATCCACCCGCACACAGTCGTTACTCTGCCCAATTTCTATTAAAACTTAATACACTTGAAGTTTTGTTCTCTCAAGAGGTCTAGTATTTTTGCTTGCTTGGTTTCAATCCAAAGAATGGGAATTCTATCTTGGCTCATAATGCCAAGTATTGACTTCTTGTTGGATAGATGGTTCTTATCCCTAGCTTTTACCTTATGCTTTAGGATAGTCTCTTCTTCTCATCACATCTTCTTTAATTTCAAAAAATCTTCTCCCTCCTTTTGAAAACTCTTCTTGTTTTAAATTTGATACACTTTTATAATAAAATTGGACTTATGTCCATGTATTTCTAAAAAAAACATTTTTTATAAATAAACCCCAATCAACTTAATGATACCTTGACATTTTTGTGAGAAGACTAAAATTCAATCAATCTCATTTCAAACCATTTTGCCACTTTGGCTTTTTATCTTTAAAACTTTTCTTAAAAGATTAAACTTTTTTCAATCCTTGTAGTGATGCAAACAACTATACTTCTAGAGTATGTAGTGAAGAGAGATATTTTCCACTTGGGTGTTGAGTGAGGCATTGTTGATTTTAAAATCCAAGCCATATCCTCAACTTTGAGATGATGCAAATTCTCCTTTCTCATGATTGTGGGTAGTAGGTAGGTTTTCCATACGGGAAATGACGATGATGTTTTATCTTATAAAATTAACCAACACATTTGGGTTTTAAATTTTTGAAAGAGGAACTATGTGTACCCTGATCCCCTATTGCACGAAAGGTGGTACGTAGGCACTAAAGGTTCGCAACCGCGGTGGGTGTAAAAATCATAAAATATAAATATTTCTTTTCTCACCTCCACCATCCATTTTATATAACAGTTTTTATGACCAAAATATACATATTTTTACAAAGAGGCTCCTGCGGAGTGTCGTAGATGTTTAAGGTGCTAATACCTTCCCTTTGCATAACCAACCCCCTTACCTTGAATCTTTCCCCCTCTTTTTGGGTTATTCGCTCTTTTCCCATTCCTTTGGAAACAATAAAGCGCGGTGGCGATTTTTATTTTGATTTGTATAAAATCTAGTCAATTCAATGGCTTAGTCTTGAACATTTCTACCCTACAGCCGGCAATCAACAAGTTCTTTTTGATATTCAGGAGTGGGGTCATAAGTTCATCAACTGAAGTAACAAATATATCTTCCTCAATAGCGTTGGTATTGTGGCCATGTTTGGGCATAGGGGAAGAAATGACATTGGGTTTTTCTGGCGTATCAAATTCAATCTCTTTGGCTTCAAGGAGGTCTTGTACTTTGTTCTTTAGAGCCCAATAGTTATTAGTGTTATGGTCAGGACTCTCATAATGGTATGCACAGCGGGCATTGGGGTGATAGTGAGGAGAGGTTGTGTTAGGGTTCTTTGGAGCTTCTTTCAAGGTCACTAGATTGGATCTTAACAAATGTGGCAATACTTGAGATAATGTCATTAATTCGGGTGAATTGTGTGACTGGTCTTTCCATTCTTGGTTGGTTGTTTCTTTGCTGATTAGGCGTGGGTTTAGGAATTATAACAGCCCCCAACATTAGACGGCGTTCGGCCCTATCTTGATTTCTCTGAGGATATACAGCAACTACTTCTTTCTTTCCGATGAATGGCTTCCTTACAGCAGCAGAGGATGCATCTTTTTGAATCTTTCCATTCTTTATCCCGGCTTCTACCCTTTCTCCGGTCAATATCAATTCAGTAAAACTTGCCGATGAACTCCCAATTAAGTGATTGAAGAAGGGGCCAGACAAGGTTCCCAAAAACATGTCTACCAACTCTCTTTCAGATAGGGGAGGTTGAACTCTTCCGGACAAATCTCTCCATTTTTGCGCATAGTCCTTGAAGCCTTCACTTGAAACCATGGCCATACTCTAGAGTTAAGTACGGGTGGCTGCAAGATCAGCATTGTATTGGTATTGTATGTAAAAGGCTGCAGCAAGATCTTCCCAGTTATGAACATTGGCTCTTTCTAACTGATAAAAACAATCAAGTTGAGTTCCAGATAGGCTATCTTGGAAAAAGTGTACCCATAAGTCCTTGTCAGCGGTATGGGGCTGGATTTTCCTCAAATAGGACCGGAGATGCATTTTAGGGCATGAAACTCCATCATATTTGGCGAACACAGGTGCTTTGAATTTTGGAGGAATGACAATCTCTGATACTAAGCCCAACTACTCAAAGTCCAATCCAGGCACTTTTTGGATTTCCATTGCACTCAACCGCTCTTCTAGATGCTTATACTTGTCATCGGCTGGAGGGTATTATTCTTCAGAATAGTCTTCTTCTTCCTCTTCCTCTTTCTCTTTTAATTCTGACTAGACAATTGTTTCTTTACCTTTCCACTCTTGATTGTCTTTCTCACCGAATGTCGTTGCAAAGTCTAAAGCCCTTCTTGTTTGTCCTTGGGATCTTCTTCCCATGTTTAGAACTCCGGTTATCTTCTTCGTCTTATTTTCCTTCTCCTCGGCCAGCAAGGTCTTCAACTCTTCTTGTCCTTTGGCTAGAGTTAAGAACAATTGTTGAAATTGTGCATTCTGAGCTTGGAGGTCCTTCACTGTTTTCTCGAGATCTATCTTACTGAAATAAATAGTAAAGAGATGAGGAGACTTGTTGCAAGAAACCTGCTTATGTTATGATGAATGATAAATGTGTATGCAATGATTTCAAGGATCTTAATATTCAAATTTGTTTTAGACAAAAAGGAACACACGTTATATTAATAAATTAAAGCTTTGAGTACACCAATGCCTTCTTGGGAAAAATAATACAAAAACTCTAAGATAAAAAGGTAGTACGTATCCTTTTTGGTGCGATGTAGGCATTCAAGTTCCTCTCCTCATGAAGTAGCTTAGTGAGTTCCAAAACCTTCTTCTCACTTGCATAGAATTGGGCTTCGAAGGTATCTTGCTCCCCCTTGAGTTGTATCTAATCTCTTTGTAGGTCTTAAAGGGAGGTGGGCATGTCAAGATGTAGGATAGTGTATGGAACATCTCCTTCCATGACAGGCTCAATGATTACTGGGAGAATGGAAGGATAAGGCATCATCAGACTTTGAGCAGGAGCTCGTACCCATTTGAGGTAAGGCTCAAGAGGGATGGAATTCTTATGCCCCAATGTCTTGCTATCAACCTTTTTCAACATCCTCCAAGCTCGGATAAATCTCTGGCGAAGACCTTGATTGTCGTTCTCATAGTCAAATACCAATCCTTGAATCAGCATCTCGTGCGGGCCATCCCTTCAGGCGTAACCAAACTGTCTTAAGGCTAAGAAGGGGTTGTAGGTGATGCCTCCCCTAATGCCAAGTAAAGGGACATTAGGAAATTCTCCACAATGGTCGATAATAGTAACATTCTCTATGGATCGGGAGCACTAATGAATGTCTGAATGTTTGAGCGTCATCAACCTTTGTGACCACCTTGAACCTTGCTCGTTCTTTAATACATATTGGGGAAGATGCGAAATAAACCATCTTGCCAAGAGAGGAGTGCAGCATATAAGGACACCTCTTTCCTCATTGTGCGAGTGTGAAAAGAGTGTAAGATGTCTCCTAGCAAAGTAGGCATCGGGTTGCGTGATATGAAGATTTTGACGGTGTTCACGTCTATGAGTTGATCAGGATTTGGAAACAAAAACATCCCATAGATGAGGAGAGCCATAATTTCCTCAAAAGCTTGTAGGTCCAAATAATTGCAACAGTTTTGGGCTTTCTCAAACAGGAACTTTGCCAGGAAACCTTTGACACCACTCATTGTTTTCCAATGAGTTATGACATCAGATGAGTGCAAGTGTAGAGCTTGAGCTATCTCTTCTGGCTTTGGGTCTCTTTCCGTACCGTTGAAAGGTAGTTGGTTGAGAATGGGAATCCTCAAGATTCGGGAGAATTCTTCTAAAGTAGGCACAAGTTGATAGTCAGGAAATGTGAAGCAATGGTGTAAAGGATCAAAGAACTGAAAGAGCACCTTTATCATATACTCATATGTGTTAGAGGTGACCAAGTTGAATAGGCGACCATGTCTCTCGGTGAAAGGAGAGTTTTCTGGAATCCTTGAAGCTAGTTCCTTAAGTTGTGGGGGGATCCTTACAAGGTTGACTTGAATAGTTTTCCTGCGAAAAGAATCCATATCCTACAAAACAGAACAAAGATAAATCCTAAGATCCTTGAAATGGTTAGTGTATGAGTATGATGTTATGATGTTCATGATGTTATGTACAAGTATGTATATACAAATAAATCAAACAAGTCCTTAGGTTTAGGCTTGCATGGAGTCTCATAGGTAAGTACCCTCTTGAAGTTTGGTTGGCTCAACCTGTCCTAATAATAGTAACCGGGTTCTAAGGAGCTCAATATCACTGGTTTGTTTCCTTGGTCATTATTTCAGCAAAAGCCTCTTTAATGGCGACCGAAGTATCCCAAGAAACCAAACCTCAATGAGTGTAGTATCGAGCATCTACCAACTTCGGACTGCACCAAAGCCGGTCATCTCACTACATCCTAAAGGCCAAGTTGGTCAATTAAAGGTTCTAAAAGTTCACTAGTGCTTCGTGACATCACTCAGCCGCCCTGTATTCTCTTTGTTTAACTCAAAGGCTACCGGTACCCACAAATATGTCGCACTAACGTAGCTATTGCTTAGACCATGTCGGTATACCCCATACAGTTTCCACTATGTATTGCTACTTACCTATAATGTATCCCAAATCTGGGTAGAGGATTCAAACCCAAAGAAAGAACCATAATATAAAGCATACAAGTCAAACAATGCAAGAAAGTAAATGTGATCTAACCCTAAGGTAACCCCACTTTTAGAATTTTCCCCAGCAGAGTCTCCAGTTTTGTGATATGGTGGGAGTACTGACTTGGGTGTTTTGTGTTTGATCGCAAATGTTGCGGTTAACAAGAGTCGCCATCTACTTTTCTTTTATCCAAAAGGAAACGTGAAAAGGAACAGGAAAGACCTTTGAGATTATTTCTTGAGTTCGGGGGGTAGATTATGAAAAGGGAAGGTATTAACACCCTTTTCATCCATGGTTTTCCATGGGCTCTTAGTTACTTTCTAGATCACTTGCTTTTTGTTTGAAATTGCGCTTTGTGTGGTTTTTGAAAGTATTTTGTAAAGAAGCCATTAGTTAGGAAATCTTTGTAATGATTCTCGTTTGTAAGAATGTATATAAAGATGTTTGGTCTTTTGAAAATGTTTTCAAGTTTGTAAGATGTTTGAAAGTGTAGGTGCTTGATTTTTAAAGTAGCAAGGATGTTTTGTTTGAAATTGAGAAAGTAATTAGGATCATTCTACCTACTAAAAAGTATTTCTTGTTCATTTTCCTTTTCCTTTGACATTGTTATCTTACCATTGATTTGGTAAGTAACCCTATCTTTGGATGTTTACGGGACGGGCGTGGGTCATCGTATAACCATGATTAGCAATGTTGCAAGGTATCTTAGCATTCTTTTTTAGGGACTAAGATCATTTGAAAGTCAACTTAGATAGCGTCATCGAGGGACTATGATCTTATATTTGCTTGGTTTTGCTAAGATACCTTACATGTGTAATATGGCCATTTTGTATAAGGCAACCAAGTGGAACAACCCTAGGGGTGCTTGTGTGAAAGTGTATTGTTTTCATGCTTGTTTTTGTCTTGAATTAGGGTTTTTCTAAGTGTTGGTTTTAGTCTTTCCATACAAACCCTAATTACTAGCATTTGTATATAAAAGCGATAAATTGCGGAATTTAAAGTTACTACGATATTACAACATATGTGGGAGGGGGTGTACAAATTGAATGAGGATTCCAATAATGTAAACCTAGTTAGTCTATTACAACCATAATGAATTGGTATTATGATACGGTGGCCAGAACCGGACTGTTTTAGGAAGGTTGGTTTGCGTTTTGCGTTTGTTTTTGCAAAATGCCGCGGTAAGCAAGAGTTGCCACCGACTTTTATTTTATCCAATAGGAAAGGAAAAAAGCACAGAAAAATTCCCTTTTTTGAGATTTTGAGTACGGGGGATAGATTATAGAAAGGGAAGGTATTAGAACCCTTTATATCTGTGGTTTTCCACGGGCTCTTAGGTACTTGCTCATCATTTTAAAGAATTGCTTGTGTTTGTGTGATTTGAAAAAAAAGATTTTGTTTTACTTCGATTTAACTCTCGCTTCTGTCTTCAAGAGTGTTACGAAGTGTTTTTGAAATTTTTATTTGAAAAGAGTGTAAGTGTGAAAAAAAAGTTTGTTTGGATTGAGCAAGTACTTAAGAACTAATCTACCTACTCGAAAAAAGAATTGTTCTATGTTCGTTTCCTTTAGACAGTGCTATCCCACTATTAGTGAGTAGGTAGCACCGTCGTCGGAATTTTTAAGGGTCAATTCGAAAGGGACGTACGGTCACTAAAGCAATGTTAGGACGTCTTAGTAATAACTCTAATGTCTTAAGATCAATATTCGAGGCAACAATTCCGAGGCAACCATTCTGAGGCAACCATTCCGAGGCAACTTTTCCGAATGGGACTTTGATCTTTGTTTAGACAAGAGAGCGACCACTAAAATATCCTATACTTAATGACCGTTTACCGAAGGCAGCCAAAGTGGGAGTGTACCCTAGGAGTGCGCATGTGCGATTGATTCAATTTCAAATTATTATCTTTTCACATTTAGGGTTTGCCAATTGTTTTAAAGTTTACATACATTCTTGTCATGCATCCCTAATATTCATACATCTAACAGTTAATATTTTGCGGAAATTAAAGTGCGGAAAGTAAAGCTACGCTATTACAAGGCTTCGGGTATTAATTACATAGCCAAAAAGAACCCGTAAAAAAAGCGATAAATGAAAGTAAAAAGTCATAATTAATCTATTACAACTTGTTAGCAATTACATCAATATGGTAAAAATAAAATAAAGCGCAATGAGTCGGGAACGAGAGAAAACTAGGATTTTGACCCTGTCTAACCTAATCGAACGAAAAATTATTTTTGTTGTTTTTGATTATTTTTAAGAAAAAGAGTTAGGTTCTTAAATTAAATACAAAATTAATTAGTAATTAAATTAATTAAAGAAAATGACTAAATTTAACCTATTTTTTGTGTTTTTAGTTATTTTAAGAAAAAGAAAATATAATTAAGTTAGAAACAAAAAAAACCTAATTTTTATAATTAATTTTAATTTATTTACAAAATAATTAAAGTTATCTAAAATTAAATAACCTAATTTAATTAATTAATTTTTTTGATGAATAAAATAAACCTAAATCTAATTGGATGAAAATATTATTTTTATGATTTTTGATAAAAAGAATTAATAATTTGTGTTAGTAAAAAAAATTAATAAGAAAATATAAAAAGAAAAGAGAAAGAGATATGGGCCTGAGAAAGCAATTTTAGAGGGTGTGAGTATCAAATTTTGGGCCCAAAACTGGTTGGTCCATGTTGACTTCGATGCTCCCATGCTTTGCATTGACCCAGGCCTATGATGCTCCTTCATCTGATGGCCTTTAGATCTGGCCATCTGGAGATCCAATGGCTGGATCCTGAGGTCACATGGTGATCCATTGGCCTTGTGTGCGCGCCTGAATAATGAAAGAAAAATAGCATGAAATATGGGGGGGGCTGGGATTCGAACCCAGGCCCCAAAGCATTTTCCAACTGTTGCACTACCAACTGCGCTGCATGTTCCATTTGTATATAGAATAATAATAAATGATAATAAGGAATAAAGGGAGTTAGTGGAGGAAATAAAAAAATGCGCCAGAATTTTGAATGACCCAACAGGGTGATGCCACGCTGGTCATCCATGTCCTTGCTCCGTTGGTAAAAGTTAAAAACTTTTACCTACGGACAACGTCCGTCACTACATCTCTGGCTTATCTCAAAATCTCCCATGGGCATGATAAATAACATCTAATGCCATGGATTAACTCGCCTTGGCCTGCTGAACATGATGATGCCCCTTTTATGGCCCAATTTTACTTATATGAAGATATCCCAAATCGAAGCAAAAAAACCTAATAATGGCAAATTCTGATACAGTCCATGAAAATGCAATTAAATGTTATGGATAGTTTGGAAATGTTTCAAGGAGCAAGAATATATAATTACTTCATGCTATAGATGCCAGGATCATACAATTCGATTTCAAAAATAAACCAAAGTCGTGGCTGACTTACAGTGAGTTCTAGCGCCTGAAAGTGCTTGTTCTTGATTGGTATAGGTTCCTTGCAATCCCAGGACTCAAATGAGATGGCTAGGGGACCTTGTAATCGCCTGGAACTATGAAGTCAACTCAGCACTTTTTGTGATTTTTTTCAAGTTTGTTCTGGCCTCTCACGCCTCCCAAACCTCCTTATTTTTATCTGCAAATGTTCCTTATATACTGAGGATTGGATTAGGGTTGCAAACATGATCTCAATCTTCCTCCATTATAGCTTTTGATTTTGATTTGATTCACTTGAAGATCCTTCTAAAAATAGGCCAAACTCAATCTTTTTGTGCACACCAAGGCTTTGCACGATTTCAATCTTTTACAAGCTGGATATAGAACCTGAAACATGCACAATATCTTGAGGTTTCAATGATTTGGATTTTCTATGATTTGTTTTTGATTTAAATTGATTTAATTCAAATAAAAATCAAAATAAATAATAAAAATAAGATAAAGACAAGTGGAAAGAGCTAGGACTCGTGGACCATGCTACCAACTCAAAACAAGTGCAAAAAGTTAGGCCTATTTAGCAAAAAATGCAATTTGAGGCATAGTTGACTTTTGACAATTTTGCAAAAAAGGTCAACTTCACCAATGCATAACTTCCTCAATTTTGACTCTTTGAAGGTGTTCTTGGACTTCTTAGAAAGCTTGAGATGTCCTCTAAGCAACTCCTTTGGTCTCATATCAATTTGGTATTCCATATCCATGTATGAAGCTTTGACAAAAAATGTGTTTTTGTTGACTTTTCAAAATGACCTATAATGTCCAAATTCATAACTTCTTATGAGTGCATATTTTGAACTTGGGAGATGAATATGTATTGTAGATAATTGCATCCTATTAAAAATGAGCTTTGGATGGGTCATTTATCATAAAGTATGAGAAAGTTATGCTTGGTCAAAGTGGAGTTGACTTTTCCTGCAAAACCCTAATTTAGCAACTTTTGGGTTTTCATGAATTGTGAGAAATCCTTGAGGAATCATGATCAAAACTTGATAAAATGATGAATTATACTTCAAAATGAGGATGTTGACCAAAAATATTGAAGTTTGACTGTATGTAAGCCACAGTTGACTTTTGCCCTAGCACAGTCGATTTTTCAGGCCTTTGAGCAATTAACTGAGCAAACTTTCTCTGCAAGGCTTGAAACTTGACATGGGTGATCTTTATAACATATTAGGACAATGGTGAGAATTTGGGATCCCTTGGAATCAAGTATCCTGATGCAACATGAAGCCCTAATTTGAGGTGGACTGCCTTAGGAGAGAGTTTGTCTAGTCAACCCTTGGACTTCCTTGAGCAACTTAAGGATCTTTCTTGAAATGTATTGAGAAGGATGGGAGGAAAAATTTTAGGGTACAACAGCTTCCCCTGTTCAATTTTCTTAAACCTGAGGATGTAGATTGGCTTGCGTGCCTTTCGTGATCCGAAGGTGGAAGAAGATTGAACACTAGAGTGCCCAGAAAGTTGCACTCGTGTGAAGTGGTATTTGTCTTGCGATATCGGGAATGGGCTTACAGATTCCATTTAGAAATTGATGACGGGATATGGGATTAAAAGATTCCATCCGAAGGAGTTTCGGTCACATAAGAGATTCATTAGCGAGAGCTTGTATACCCGTTGTTTAGGAAGATTCCGCTGGGGAATTTTGTTCTCTGTCTTGAGAAAAAAGTTGAATTTTAGGAGCTTCGGTCGTCTGTTATTCTACTGGGGGATTGTCTCTTAGTCTAGGGGGTGAGGAATGAACTACTATCTGGTCGTGATCTAGGCTTCATAGTGATAAGACTGACAGCAATCTAGTCGTAATCCAGTCTTTACAGTGACTTACTGGGGAGATGAAATTAAACTTGCTACCTGGTCGTAATCCAGGCTTCAATCCTTTTATCATTATCTGGTCATAATCCAGGCTTCACGATGCTTTATACCATTATTTGGTCGAATCCAGGCTTCATGGTGTCCTGTACTGCTATCTGGTCGTAATCCAGGCTTCACAATACCTTACTTCTTATCTGGTCGTAATCCAGGCTTCAGAAGGAATCAAGCGGTTATCTGGTCGCATCCGGGCTTTCCATTTGACTTTAGGCCTACTAATATCCAGTTAAATCTGGGCTTTATAGTAATTGGCCGGGTGAACTGCTATTTGGTCGTAATCCAAGCTTCACAGTGTCCCTCACTGTTATCTGGTCGTAATCCAGGCTTCAGTGTCTCTTACCGATATCTGGTCGTAATCCAGGCTTCACGATGTCTCATACCATTATCTGGTCGAATCCAGGCTTCATGGTGTTCGGAGGAATAAAGATACTATCCGGTCGAATCCGGGCTTCATAACTTGTATTAAAGATATACCACTATCTGGTCGTAATCCAGGCTTCGCGGTGTCTTTGGCTGCTATCTGGTTGTAATCCAGGCTTCACAAAAACTTGTATTTCTATCTGGTCGTAATCCAGGCTTCGCAATAACTTGTTGAGATGTTATCCAGTCGTAATCCGGGCTTCACGGCTTGTGTTTATGATATACCACTATTTGGTCGAATCCAGGCTTCATGGTGTCTCGGACTGCTATCTGGTCGTAATCCAGGCTTCACTGCTTGTTGGGGATTAAACTATTATTCGGTCGTTCTCCGGGCTTCATAGCTTAAAGATAAACCATTATCTGGTCGAATCCAGGCTTCGCGCTGTTTGATATTGTTATCCGGTCGTTCTTCGGGCTTCACAATATGTTGTAAAAATCAAGATACTATTCGGTCAGATCCGGGCTTCATAGCTTAAACTTTGTAAGAGTTTGATTGTATCCTTCCTGAAAGGAAAAGTTTAGTTGTATGTAATGCATGACATGTATCAAGCAATGATGTTCTCAAAATAAATGAGATTGTGTTGTGTGATGCATATGCATATGTCATGATCTATGGATATGCGATATTTTTGTGATGTTCTCTAGCTAGGGAAAATAAATCACGGGTTGCTGTTGGAGAGTACAAGAAGTTTAATTCTTCGTTTCCGTTGGGGATAGTGAATGAAGATGATTGTGAGAATAATCCTGCTGGAGGATAAACTAACTATGTGGGGAAGAGATAATCTGCTAGAAGATCTGCTGATTTGGAGAAATAACCTCGGCTATGGATGAATTACCGTTGCTGGCGGTGATGAACTCTGTCGGGGATAAAGTTTCTGTTTGTGGAAGAAATAAACTCCACTGGGGATGGTCTTCCATCGTTGGTGATGGATGAACTCTGCTTGGGGAGAGTCTTACCGATTCATTTGCGATTGTGAATCTCAGCTGGGGAGAACTAACACCACTGTCTTTTTCTTACTCTGCGGGGAGTGTACATATTTTTAGTCATTTTCTTCAGTTGGGTCTATCCCTGTACCTGGTGAATAGAGTAACTGTACGGTCTGGACTTTTCTTGTTTGTCCCTGTTTCTGATATTACGAGTAATCGTCTTTTGTTTCGCATGTAAATATTTATGAGTAGCAATTATCGTCAAATGCATATATCAAAGATGAAACATTGGATGTTCTTGCAAAATAAAACAGAAAAAAGAAAAATAATTTGAAATTTCTTTCTGAAAATGAATTGTATTGATTTTGAAGTTGGCCTGTAAATAGGCGTTTTTTGTACAAGAGGTTGACGTCCTAGTAAGAGAACGCCGCTGAATGATAGAATTTATACAGTTTGTGAAAAACAAAGAAAAACAGCTATGTGAACAATCCCACTGGGTTCCAACTCTGCTATTACCTTTATATCCTCGAGAATCTCATCACTTTGCTACTTAGTTGAAGGTAGATCAGATTGACTAGTGTCGTCCGAATTTGTTAGTCGATACCAAAGTCTGGTTGCAAGATGATCCAATGAGACATAGTGTTATGCTTTGATCCCTAATTTTTTCCTGGACCGCCCTTTCGGGTTTTTAGTCCATCGGGATACCCTTTTTTGTCCAAGCCGCCTTTTCAGGTTTTCGACTTGTCGGGTGTGTATATTTTTCATTTTCATCCCTTACTTTTTCCCGAACCCTTTTGGTTCGCTGGGAAGCCCTTATTTTTGCCTAGGCC
Organism: Vicia faba; assembly: GCA_948472305.1. NCBI lineage: Eukaryota > Viridiplantae > Streptophyta > Magnoliopsida > Fabales > Fabaceae > Vicia > Vicia faba. The sequence continues at coordinate 1,005,984,114 of OX451738.1, forward strand.
AGTCGACCCAGTGAGTCTTTGATTATGCGAAGTATTTTTTCACTATGTCTGCGTTGATGGGGTGAGGAAGGTCGTCACCATCCATGGTGGTTAGAATCATAGCTCCTCCTGAGAAAATGTTCTTAACCACAAATGGCCCTTCGTATGTAGGGTTCCATTTTCCCCTGGGATCACCATGAGGTAATATGATGCGTTTAATCACCAGATCCCCCACTTGATTCTCTTGTCGTCTAGCTTTATTATTAAATGCCTTGATCATCCGCTTTTGATACGTCTGACCATGACAAATAGCAGTACGTCTCTTCTCGTCGATTAAGTTCAGCTGATCAAGTCGGGTCTGGATCCAGTCGTCCTCGCTCAAACATGCATCCATTCATAATCCGAAGAGAGGGTATCTGGACCTCAATGGGTAAGACTTCCTCCATGTTGATGTCTGCGCTGAAGTTCGGTACCCATGAAGAGCAAATCGTAACATCTCGTGCCAATATTTGTATGTCACCGTCATCTTATGCACAATCTTCTTGATGTTCTTATTAGCCGCTTCAACAACCCCATTCATCTCCGACCGGTAAGGAGAAGAGTTGTGATGCTGTATCTTGAACTGCTTGCAGAGCTCGATGATCATCGTATTGTTGAGATTTGTACCATTGTCCGTAATGATCCTCTCTGGTACACCATATCAACAGATCAAATTGTGCCGAATAAACCACGCCACGACGTTCTTGGTCACTGTAGCAAAGGAAGCTGCTTCAACCCACTTCATAAAGTAATCAATCGCTACCAGGATGAAACGATGCCCATTGGATGCAGTAGGTCTGATCTCACCAATCATGTTGATGCCCCGCATTGCAAAGGGCCAAGGAGCTGTCAAGACATTCAGAGGAACTGGAGGTATGTGCACCTTATCAGCATAGACTTGGCACTTATGACAGGTCCAAGAATGCTGATAACAATCGGCTTCCATAGTAGACCAATAATATCCCGCCCGTAGGATCTTCTTTGCCATGGTGTGTCAACTGGAATGAGTTCTGAAAGTAACTTCATGTAACTCTGCCATGATCTTTTCTGCCTCGTTCTTATCCACACATCGCAGTAAGGTTGAGTCATGGTTACGCTTGTAAAGGATACCATTACTGATGAAGAACTTTGTCGCGAATCTCCTGAAGAACTTCTTATCATTAACGAATGCACCCTCGGGGTATTTTTGAGCCTCAAGATACCTCTTTACCTCATGGAACCAAGGTTTATCTGCTACCTCTTCAGTCTCAATGTCACAGCAATGTGCGGGTTTGTCCAACCTCTCAATGGTAATCTGGGGAGCCTCATTATCCCACCTGACCTTGAACATAGAAGACATCGTAGCTAGCGCGTCCGCCAACTGATTCTCCTCTCTAGGGAAGTGTTAAAAGGTTATCTCCTCGAAGTGCGGAAGCAACGTTAATACATACTCTTTGTAAGGAATAAGATTTGGGTGCTTCGTATCCCACTCGCTTTTAATATGACTGATCACTAGAGAGGAATCTCCAAATATACTCAGAAACTTAATCCTTAGGTCAATAACTGCTCGAAGGCCCATGATGCACGCTTCATACTCCGCCATATTATTGGTACAATTAAAACATAATCGGGCGGTGAACGGAGTATGACAGCCTTCAGGAGATATGATCACAGCGCCAATGCCATTACCCAAAGCGTTTGAAGCTCCATCAAAGTACATAGACCATCGGGATCCTTCCTCAGGTCCTTCATCCGGTCCAGGTGTCTCACAGTCAGTTACTATCATGATATTCACATCCGGAAATTCAAAGTTCATAGACTGGTAATCATCCACTGCCTGATGTGCCAAGTGGTCTGCCAACACACTTCCCTTGATTGCCTTTTGAGTCGTGTACTAGATGTCATACTCAGTCAAAATCATCTGCCATCTTGTTATTCTTCCAGACAAGGCAGGCTTCTCGAAGATATACTTGATTGGATCCATCTTTGATATCAATAAAGTAGTGTGAGTCAGCATATACTGTCTCAGTCGGTGAGCAGCCCATGCCAAAGCGTAGCAAGTTTTCTCGAGAAACGAGTATCGGGTCTCGCAGTCGGTAAACTTTTTGCTAAGGTAATAAATAGCATGCTCTTTTCGGCCAGACTCGTCATGCTGCCCCAGCACACACCCCATTGAGTTGTCGAGTATTGTCAAGTATAAGATTAAAGGTCTCCCTTCAACTGGAGGCATCAGAATGGGTGGCTCTTGGAGATACTCTTTGATCCTTTTGAAAGCGGCCTTACATTCATCATTCCATCGTACCACTTGATCTTTCTTCAGTAATTTGAAGATTGGTTCACAAGTAGCGGTCAGGTGCGAGATGAATCGGGCAATGTAGTTCAAACGTCCCAGAAAGCCTCTGACTTCTTTTTCTGTTCTGGGAGCTGGCATTTCCTGTATAGCCTTCACCTTTGCAGGATCCACTTGAATACCTTTGTCACTTGCGACGAAACCCAGCAGCTTACCAGATCTCACCCCGAAGGTGCGCTTGTTCGGGTTTAACCTCAGCTTGTACAATTTCAACCTGTCAAATAACTTTTGAAGGTGGTCAAGATGCTCTTCCTCCGTCTGGGATCTTGCAATCATGTCGTCTATGTATACCTCAATCTCATGATGGATCATATCATGGAACACAGCAACCATGGCACGCTGATATGTTGCCCCGACATTTTTCAATCCAAAAGGCATGACGTTGTAGCAAAAGGTACCCCATTGAGTAACAAAGGTTGTCTTCTCCATGTCTTCAGGAGCCATTTTAATCTGATTATAACCAGAGAAACCATCCATAAAGGAGAATACCTTATGCTTTGCGGTGTTGTCAACCAGAACGTCGATGTGAGGTAGAGGGAAATCATCCTTGGGGCTCGCCCTGTTCAGATCCCTATAATCAACACACATTTGAACCTTACCATCTTTCTTCGGCACAGGAACCACGTTGGCCACCCACTGAGGGTAAGAAGTAACTGCTAGAAAACCAGCGTCAAACTGTTTCATAACTTCAGCCTTGATTTTCCCAGACATATCTGGGTGCATTCGGTGGACCTTCTGTTTCACTGGAGGATAGTCTTCCTTGGTAGGCAATCGGTGAACCACAATATCAGTATCCAACCCAGGCATATCTTCATAAGACCAGGCAAAGATCTCAACATAGTCACACAGCATCTGAATCAACCGTTGCTTCACACTAAGCTCCAGATTTGCACCGATCTTAACTTCTTTCTTGTCTATCTCTGTACCCAGATTTACCATTTCCACGGGCTCTTCATGCGGCTGAATAACCCTCTCTTCCTGAAGTAACTGTCTAGCAAGTTCAACAAGCACTTCGCAATCATCTTCACATTCGTCTTCAGCTAAGTTGATCGGACTTTCGAAGTCATAACTGGCAGTAGTAGAGTCGTTACCAGTGAGATCCGGAGTGGATGTAGACATGTATATGTGAGTGTGTGTAAAATAGCTGTTTTGCAATATGTAATAAAATAAAAACAAGGAGTGCAAAATTTGAAATGCAAGAAACGTCCAATGATTTTATTAATGATATATGAAAATGACACACATAAAGCCCTCACAAATGAAGCCACAGTGCCCCAGGTAAGACACCGGGCCATAGAGCTTAAAACATTGTCTATTACAAATTCAAAACAAAAGGTCTCATTACTGGGTAACAAAAGAAATTGGGATGAAGTCCTTTGCTGTCCAGTTGCTTAGTCCAGCGTCGGTCGTTGGGTAGATCCAACTGTCAAACTCAGACTCTTCAACATCGTCTTCGATGGCATTCACTCCTGAATTGCTGATGAACAAGGGAGGTCTTCCGATCCGTGCATTCCAAACATCCTTTTGAGCTTCTGTAGTGAAACCCAAACCAAACTTGTTAGTCTTCTGTGCAAAATCAGGGAGTTGGCCCCAATTTGCACACCCACATTTCTCGACAACAGCCCGGGCATCCTTGAAGGATGCCATCTTCATTGGAGAATCTTCAACAACAGTTTCAGTTGATGCCAGCGTCTGGGGAACCTCTTCAAAATTCTGAAATGGGGTTTCAATGAACTCCCAATCCATCTCTACATATCGGAAAGAGTTGAGGTGGCTCACCATGTACTCCTCTTCTCCTTGTACTGTCACAATTTTCCCTTTGACCGGGTACTTTAACTTCTGGTGGAGCGTTGAGGTTACTACCCCAACTTTGTGGATCCACTGACGACCCAGCAAACATGAATAAAATGGCCGAATGTCCATCACATAGAATGTAGATTCAAAAACCTGAGAACCAACCTTGATCGGAATGTCCACTTCACCGTGCACCATTCTTTTTGACCCATCAAAGGCCCTGACAACAATGTTACTTGGTTTCAGCTCCAACCCTTCACAGTCTAACCGGTCTAGAGCTTTCTTAGGAAAAACGTTCAATGAGGAACCAGTATCCACCAATACATGAGCAAGAGTGGTGCCCCTGCATTCAATGGAGACATGCAGGGCATCATTGTGATTCTTCCCCTTAACAGTCAAGTCGGCGTCAGAGAAACCCAACCCATTATCAGCAGTCAGACTAGCCACACAATCTTTAAACTGATCAACTGATGTTTCTTGAGGTACGTGTGCAGTCTTCAGGAATGCAATCAAAGCCTTAGCATGGGCTTATGAGCATAGCAACAATGACAACATAGAGATTTTGGATGGGGTTTGCCCCAGCTGCTCGACTACATTGTAGTCGCAATTTTTGATGATCTTCAAAATTTCTTCCATCTTTTGTCTAGAGGCTTCAACAGTAATTGTCTTTGGTGCCTCCGTCCGGGCAGGCTCATCAGTGGTCCCTTTGCCCCGAGTGTTAGATGACTAGGAAACAGGGGTAAGAATGGTAACTTGAACAGGAATAGCAACAGGTACACTGACAGATGAAATAACAACAGGTTTCCGGGTAGTTGGTGGAGAGATATCAGGGGAGAAAAGTCTTCCGCTGCGGGTGACTTTAGCAGGTCCAACAATGTTGCTAATGTCAGTATCAGCATCCAAATCTTGTTTAACTCCGTGAAAATAAACATCAGCCCCGTAGTGCCAAGGGATAGCTTTATCAGATGTATAGGGGATAGGCCCTGGGACCGTGATGATCAACGGCGCGATTCTTAGAACAGATGTAACTCTAACAGGCTTTCTCGAGGAAGCTTTGGAAGAATTTTCGAAAATGGTGATGATAGCAAGTTCTTCAGTAGGAACCAAAGGAACAACAGTCTTCTCAAACAGAATTTCTTTATTATCCATCAGGCGTTAGACACCTGACCTCAAAAGATGGCAACCGGTAGGTAGGACAGAAAACATACGGTAACCTTTGTCACAGCCCGGAAATAAACTGGATAATAAAAGGTTCTTCTTTACATTCATCAAAGGGGTAACAATGTCTTTCACAGAAACCACAAACGAGTCATTATCTACAGCATTTACTTCGTGCTTGGGTATGGGAGCAGTCACGACATTAGGTCTTTCAGGTGCTTCGAACTCAATCTCCTTTGCATCAATCAGGTCCTATATTTTGTTCTTCAAAACCCAACAATCATCTGTATCATGCCCCGGGCTATCAGAGTGAAAAGCACATCAGGCATTAGGGTTGTACTTCGGTAATGTAGTGTTGGGATTCTACGGGGCCTCCCTTGGAATCACTAGATTGGTTTTCAGTAACTGTGGCAGAATCTGAGATAAAGTCATGTTGAGCTGAGTGAATTGTCTTCGAGGTTTCTCGACCCTTGGTTGATTGTTGCGCTGAGGAGCACGAGCAGGTCTTGAAATAACAACCGCATTAACAGCTTGACAGTGTTAAGGTCTATTCTGGCTTTTCAAACTGTAAACAGCACTGGACTCCTTCTTAAAAGGCTTCTTCTCGGTGCCTGATGAAGCACCCTTTTGTATTTTACCAGACTTAATACCAGCCTCAATCCTTTCCCCGGTCATAATCAGCTCCGTAAACCCGGATGATGAACTTCCAGTCAGATGGTTGAAATATGGACCAGACAAGGTCCCCATAAACATATCAACAAGCTCCCGATCAGCCAAGGGTGGTTTCACTCTTCCAGCAAGGTCCCTCCACTTCTGAGCATAATCTTTGAAACCTTCAACCGTTCCCATAGACATACCCTGGAGTTGGGTACTCGTAGGAGCGAGGTCGGCATTATATTGGTACTGCTTGTAGAAAGTAGCATCCAAATCTTCCCAACTACGGATACTGGCTCCTTCTAGCTGGTATAACCATTCAAGCTGAGTCCCTGAGAGACTGTCTTGAAAGAAGTGGATCCATAGGTTCTTATCAGCATTGTACGGCTGAATCTTCCTAACATACGAACGGAGGTGTAGCTTCGGACAAGAAACCCCATCGTACTTAGCAAAGGCTGGTGCTTTGAACTTGTGGGGAATCACCACCCCAGATGATAGACTCAGATCACCAAAGTCCAGACAAGGCACATTCTGAACTTCCATCGCACTCAATCGGTCTTCCAGTTGCTTGTATCTATCCTCAGCCGGAGGATACTGGTCTTCATCGAAGTCCGTCTCATTGTCTGAAACCACGGGGTTGGGAGCCCTCCTTTCTTCCTGACTATATTTCCCTCCAGATGAGGTGGTCAAATCAACTTCATCTTGTAGCCTGTTTCCAAACCTGTGGCCCATGTTAAATAGGACCGTCTTCTTCTTCTTTTTCTCTTTCAAGATAAGGGCCTTTAGATCTTGCTGGCCCTTAGCTAGATTCATGAACAATTCTTGGAACTGGGCGTTTTGAGCCTGCAGAGCCTTGATTGCTTGTTCAGTTGATGGTTCAGAAGACATGATGCTGAAATAAACAGCGAAGAAGATGAGAAAACCTGTAAGGGTACCTGTTATGAGGTACATGGAATGAAATGCGTATGATATGATTTCAAAGACATCGAGAGATTCAAATTCGTAAACAAGAAATGAAACACATTTTTATTAGATAAACTTGAAATCAATTGTTCAACATATGCCTTTAAGGCGTTACAAGAAAGGAATTACTGAAAAATAAAAACTGGAAGTAATCAAAGGACATCAGCGTTCCCATGGTCGTTTTCCTTTAGTGCTGACATAGTCGTTGATGATATGCTCATTCTCCAACTGCCTTGTCAACTTCTAGATCTTTCGCTCTTGCTCGTGATACTTTTCTCTATAAGTATCCCGCTCTTCTCTTAGCTGCATCCAGGACCTCTTCAATGACCCAATGTCAGTAGGCATGTAAGGGTGTAAGATAGTAGGAGGAACCCCTTCCTCATCAGCAACTTCAACAATGATAGGCAAGACGGCTTCATAGGGCATTCCCAGCTTTTGGGCACGGATACGAACCCATCAGAGATATGGCTCCATTAGTAGAGAAGTCTTCGCACCCAGCTCGTGTGGATCAGACATGTGAACTCTATCCCAAGCTCTTATGAATCTGCGGCGTTGCTCATCACTATCCCCTTGGAAATCAAAGACAATACTAGGCATCAGTAACTCATGAGGTCCTTCCCTTCTGGCTCGCCCAAACTGACGTAAGGCCAAGCATGGATTATAAGTAATTCCTCCATTGGTTCCTATCAGTGGAACATTGGGGTATTCCCCACAGCGATCAATAATGGCCACCTCGTCCATACCCTTAGTGGTCCAAATGATGTCATTATGAGAGAGAGACATGATCCTATAGGCCCAGCCCATGCCTTCTTTGTTCTTTAGAACTGATTTGGGGAGGTAAGAAATAAACCACCTCGCCAACAGTGGAGCACAACACATCAAGGTTCCCCGCTTCCGAGCAGTATGGGCATAAAGCTGATGAAGAATGTTACCCAAGAGAGCGGGTACAGGATTACCAGAGATGAAGATTTTTACCGCATTCACATCAACAAAGGAGTCAGAGTTAGGAAACAACACTAAACCATATATCAGAAGAGCCAGAATATCTTCGAATGCCTGGAAGTCTAGACTATCCCAGAAATGATTAGCCTTACCAACCAAGAACTTAGTCAAAAAGCCCTTTGCTATACTACGAGTTTCCCAATTATCCATTACCTCAGCCTTTGTCAGATGAAGGGCTGAAGCAATATCTTCCGGCCTAAGGATCTTCTCCCAACCTGTAAACGGGGTCTGCTCCAGAATAGAGATACCGAGCAGATCAGAGAACTCTTCCAGGGTAGGGACCAACTGGTAGTCCTGAAAAGTAAAGCAATGGTACAATGGATCAAAGAACTGGACTAGGACACTCATCATCTGCTCGTCCAATTTGGAGGTGACCAAACCAAGAAGATGCCCATGTCTTCTGATAAAGGAAGCAATATCTGACATCTTTGCAACCAACTCTTTAAGCATAGTGGGAACCTAGACAAAGTTGATCCGGATGGTGTTCCTACGCATAGGTGCCATGACCTACAAAACAGAACAAAGATGAATCCCTCCTGTCTTTAAAATAGGTTAGTCTAATGCAAGATGTATGCAATGTTATGATGTCATGATGTCATGATGTCATGATAGGAAGCACCCCACAAGTATCCACAAATAGCAAACATGGTAAAGGCACACAAATCACACAGAGAGCCCTTAGATTTCAGGCTGGCAAGGAGTCTAGGTACTACCCTCTTTCAGTTCAGTTGGTTTAAACCTTTCCTAAAAATAGTAATCGGGTTCTAGAGGATCTCAATATCACTGACTACCCTCGATCGGTCATAATTCTAATTTAGCAACCTTTTCTTGCGGCCGGAATCATCGCGAGAGTTTAGTCTCAATGAGTGTAGCATACTGCTACTGTTCTATGGCCAAGTTGGTCAATTTAAAGGTTCTAAGGTTAGTTGGTGCTTAATGACCCCTTAGCAGACCCATATTCTCCTCGTTGCGCCACAAGGGATATTCATACATACTAAAGTGCCACACCAATGTAGCTACTGCTTCAATTGTATCAGTCTACGCCGTACAGTTCCCTCACAGTTTATTGCTACTTACCTAAAGGGTATCCCCTAGATCCGGGTTAGGATCTATAGTAACTCTGATTCAAACCCACAAAGATAAAGCATACAAGTCAAGCAATTGAAAACATTATGAACTATTCCTAAGGTACACCCCACTTATTAAATATCCCCAGCAGAGTCGCCAGTTCTATGATACGGTGGGAAAGAACTGACTGTTTTTTGGAATGCTGGTTTGCATTTTGCGTTTTGTTTTCGTAAAATGTCGCGGTAAGCAAGAGTCGCCACCGACTTTTATTTTATCCAACAAGGAAAGGAAAAAAGCACAGAAAAATTCCTTTTTCGAGATATTTCTCGGGTTCGGGGGGTAGATTATAGAAAGGGAAGGTGTTAGCACCCTTTCTATCTGTGGTTATCCACGGGCTCTTAGGCACTTGCTCAAATATTTTCAAAATTTTTTTCTTTGTGCTTGTGGGTTTGAAAAAAGTTTTTATTTTGAAAACTTCGATTTAACTCTTACTTCTGTCCTCAAGAGTGTATGAAGTGTTTTTGAAAACTTTGTTCGAAAAGTGTAAGTGTGAAAAAGATTTTGTTTTTTGAAAGAGCAAGTACTTAAGAACCATCTACCTACTCGAAAAAGGAATCGTTCTATGCTATCTTCCTTTAGATAATGCTATCCTACTATTGATGAGTAGGTAGCACCGTCGTTGGAGTTTTAAGGGTCAATTCTAATTTAGGGACTTACAGTCACTAAAGCAATGTTAGGATGCCTTAGCGGTAACCCTAATGTCTTAGATCATTTGTTTTGAGGCAACAATATCCGAGGCAACCGTTTCGAGGCGACTATGATCTTTAGACAAGAGGGCGACCTCTAAAGTGACATATACTCAATGACCGTGTACGAAGGCAACCAAGTGGGATGTACCCTAAGAGTGCGCAAGTGCGAGTGTGTCGTTTTCAGTTAATTTTATCTTTGTACATGTTAATGGTTATCTAAGTTGATTTTAGGTTTAAATGTTCAATCTTGTCATGCATCCCTTTTATCAAACATCTAATAGTTATAAATTGTGGAAAATAAATTGCGGAAATTAAATTACAAGGCGTCGGGTATTTACATCGCCAAAAGCAACCCTTTGAAACTTAAATGCGGAAAAATAAATAAAGCGATAAAAATAATTAAATGGTCCTAATTATCTATTACATTCTGGGAACAAATATAATATTGAATAAATAGATCGCGTGCGGGAAAATTAAATTGAGCGCAAGTAGGGTTTTGACCCTTTTTGTTATTAAAGGAAAGATTTTTTTGTTTATTTTTTAATTAAGAATAAAAAATAATCTAAATTAATTATTAAATTAATACATAAATTAATTAATTAATGAAAATAAATATTTTTGGGTTTTTGGTATTTAAAGAAAGAAAATAAAATTAATTAATGTTAGTAAAAACCTAATTAAGTCTAATTGATTTTAATTATTGAAAAAATATATTAAAGTTATTTCTAATTAATAGCCTAACTTAATTAATAAATTTGTTAATAAAAAATAAAATACTAAAATTTAATTTAATAAAGAAAATATTTTTTGGTTTTAATTTTATAGAGAAAAATAAAATTTGATTGGTTAGTTGATTAAATAAAATATTATAAAACAATTAAAACAAAAATAAATAAAATAGAGAGAGTTAGAGGTGTATGGGCCTGAAAAGGGGGTCAGAACAGCAAGATGAGGCCCATTAACACGCTGGCCTTGTTGACTTTTTGGATTCCATACGCGCTGGTTGATTGGATCTACGATGGACCATCATCTCTGGATCACCAGATTTGGCCTTGGGCCATCTGGCGCTTTGTTACGTGAAGGCACATGGTGAGATGCAAGCCTTGATTTGCACCTGATTATATGAAGAAGAAAAATAACAAAGCGCATGGGGGACCTGGGATTCGAACCCAGGTCCTGAAGGAGTTTGGATGCACACGTTTACCACTAAGCCACTTTGCTTCATTTGTTAGTATATTGTAAAATAATGATAATAAGACAAAGCAAAATTAATGGATCAGAAAACAAAATAATGCGCGCCATATTTGAATGGGTGAATGAGGAAGCAACACTTTATCGTCCCTGTCGTTGGACCGTGGCTAAAGATCAGAACACCTATACCAACGGACAAAGGTCCGTTGCTATAAACCATGTCCATTCCAAAATCTTGCATATGCCATATAAATGAAAGGTAGCACCATGGTTGAGCTCGTCTTGTTCCCCTGAACAAGATGGTACCCTTCACATAAGTCAATTATTCCTGTAATAGAAAGCCCTAAAAAAACCTAGAAAACCCTACAATGGTGATTCACGATATAAAGCATGAGAATGAAATTGGTTATTGCAGAAAGCTAACAAATGATGTGGTGAATCAGAATATGCAATTGTTTTTTACAATGGATGCAAGAATAAATATTTGCGACTTCAAGAACATGGTGGATTCGTGAGATACTTACAGTGCTCTAGGAGGCTGGAAAATGCATGATTCTGATTGGTTTTGCTTCTGAGAATTTCCAGAAAGCGTTTGTGATGCTTGCCAATTCCTGAAAGTGCCTCCGAGCTTGATTTCGATCTCCAACTTTTTGTCACTTTTTTCAAGTTTGGTTCTGTTTGTTCTTACAGCCTCTAGCCTTTTTTTCGTGTCCTTTGGCTTCTATATGTATCATGGAATGTATTAGGTCAAGAATTATGGTCCAAATCTTCTCCCATCATGGCTTGCATATTTGATTTGATTTCCATTTGAAAACTTGCCAAATTTGTCAAAAAACTATCTTTTTGCACATGATCTTATGTGATACGAATTTGATGATGATATTGATGAGAATCCAATCCTGAAAATAGCAAAAAATCTCATGTAATCAAAGTTTGGGATTTTATTTGATTTAATTTGATTTAAAATGAAATAAGTCAATAAAAAATCAAATAAAATAATAAAATTGATAAATGGACACATGGCTGAAGCTAGGGAACGTGGAAAATGATGAAAGCTCAAATCAAGTTGAAAAGAATTGGCCCATTTTACAAAATTTGAAGTTTTGGGGATAGTTGACTTTTGGCAATTTTGCAAAAATGCCCAACTTCAACAATGCATAACTTCTTCAATTTTGAACTTTTGGAAATGTTCTTGGACTTTTTAGAAAGCTTGAGATGTCCTTTAACCAACCCTTTTTGTCTTAGCTCATTTTTATATTCCATGCTCAAGTTATAAGCTTTGACAAAAAAGGTGTTTTTGTTGACTTTCAAAAATGACCTATAATGTCCAAATTTATAACTTCTTGTGAGTGCATTTTTTGATCTTGGGGTATGACGATGGATTGTAGGAAATTGCATCCTCTTAATAATGAGATTTGGATGGGTCATTTCTCATAAATTATGAGAAAGTTATGCTTGGTCAAAGTTGAGTTGACTTTTCCTACAAAACCCTAATTTAGCAACTTTTGAGTCTTGATGAATTTTGAGTAATCCTTGATGAATCATGATCAACCCTTGATCAAATTATGAAATACCCTTCAAAATGAGAATTTTTACAAAAAATCTTGAAGTTTGACTGTATTTGGGTCACAGTTGACTTTTGCCCTAGCACAGTCGATTTTTGGACCCTTTGAGCAATTGATTGAGCAAACTTCCTCTGCAAGGCTTGAAATTTGACATGGATGGCCTTGAGAACATATTAGGACATTGGGTAGAACTTGAGGTCATTTGGACTCAAATATCTTGATGAAACACAAAACCCTAATTTGGCGTTGACTGCCTTAGGAGATAGCTTGACTGTCCAACTCTTGAGCAATCTTGAGCCACTTGGAGATTTTTGTTGCAATGTTTTGATAAATATGAGAGGGAAAATTTTGGGGTACAACAGCTGCCCCTATTCAATCTTCTTAAACCTGAGGATGTAGATTGGCTTTCGTGCCTTTCGTGATCCGAAGGTGGAAGATGATTGAACACTAGAGTGCCCAGAAATTTGCACTCGCATGAAGTGGTATTAGCATGGTGATGTCGGGAATGGGCTTACAGATGCCATTTGGAGATTGTTGGTATGAGGATGGGCTTACAGATGCCATTTGCAGGAGCGTCGATCGCATAAAAGATTCCTTAGCGAGAACTTGCATACCTGTTGTTGTAGAAGATTCTGCTGGGGAAGTCTAACTTTTATTGAGATTTAGGAACTTGCTTGTACCTTAGCTGAGAGAACATCTCTGCTGTGTTTTAAGAACTTGTCCGTAATTCAACTGGGGGAAACATCTTCATCAAGATCTAGGAACTGTCTGGTCTTCAACGTAGTATACCGTTGAGATTGTAGAACTCGTCCACACTATGACGGGGGCAAACATCTTCATCAAGATCTAGGAACTATGTGGTCTTCAACGTAGTATACCGTTGATATTGTAGAACTCGTCCACACTATGACGGAGGAAAACATCTTAGGCAAGATCTAGGAACTGTCT